>OY720433.1:20477547-21077547 GCA_963082735.1 Pocota personata
TCGGATGCTTATATCTTTCTGGGAGGTTGGCAAGAGAAATCCTCCCCCCACACGAAGAATGTTGTCATCCGGGCCAAACATTGGAGTTAAAGATGTCAACCAGCTTCGCTTCGGAAAGGTTTTTGATTTCTCGAAGTGGGCTATTTCGTTATTAAATGATAGCTGCTGCTGAAACCGAATGATTTTTGGCTTAGCATTGGATATTTCTTCCGCGGAGATTGGGCCGGTCTCACGTGTTTGCTTCTTTCTGGCCCACCGAAGACAATAAGCGGTTACTCGTAGTAGACGGTTAAAGCAGGAGAACCTCTAAATAACGCCTTCTTCAGCAACCATATTTGAAGAGACATGTGTCATGGTAATTTCCATATCTTTGAAAGGAGTGAGTGGAAGCTCGTCATGCTTTAACCAAGTTGAACACTCAAGCCAAAGCCGATAGCTAGTCAGATGTCCGGGAGTGAGTCCAAGTGAAGCTGGGTCAGCAGGATTCTCCGCAGATTTGACGTAATGCATGTCCGCCGGACTAATGACTTTCCGAATTTTGGTAACTCTTCTAGTCACAAATTTGTTGTCGATCTTGTTGTTACTACGCACCCAGCTTAGGGCTACCTCACTATCTGTGTATATGATCACAGCGATATTAGGATGGTGGATCTTACTTCTGACATGGTGGAGAAGCTCGGTTAATAGAACAATTCCTTCTAGCTCCATCTTGGGGATCGTGCATAGTTTACTGTCTTTATTTGCTCTTGTCTTAAGTGGTGTGACTCGACCCCTGGCTGCTATTAATCGGGTTGTGTAGACTTCTTCATTTTTTACTCAACTGTAAATCACTGCTGCGTAGCCGTCTCCCGAAGCATCACAAAATCCAATGAGCTGAATTGGTGTACTCTGGGTTCCTTGGATCTAGCGCGGGATTCTAATGCCACTAATTTGGAGTAAGGTTTCAAGTATTTTGCGGAACTACTGCTGTATTTTTTCATCTATTTGGTCATCCCAGTCGTACCTGAGTATCCACAACTCTTGTATGCGCATCCGGAGGAGCATGATAACTGGTAGGATCCAACCCATGGGATCGTAAACGGATGCAGCCATAGGCAATATACCTCTTTTAGTGTATGTTACTTGGTCTTGATTTGGGATACAGATGAGGAATGTGTCTTCTACGGGATTGTAGTTAATACCCAGGATTTTCATAGTTGGATCGACGGTCTCTTTGTAGGCGGCGAGTTTTTTATTATCCTCTATATTGTGAAGGACTACTGGGTTATTGGCTGACCATTTTGTCAGAGACAACTTTCCGGTCTCTAGGGTTGAGGTAATCTTAGCGATTTGTTCTTGGCATTCTTTAATGCTATCGCCTCCATGAAACAAATCACCCATGTAAATAGAGTTCTTAATAATGTCCTTCGTCTTTAGATCCGGTGCGTTATCATCAGCAATCTGGTGGATTGTTCGAATTGCTTGCCATGGTGCACAGTCCACGCCGTATGTCACGGTGTTTAGCCAAAACTCACCTAATGGTTGTGTTTTGTTGGGGCGCCAGAGGATCCGAAATTTTTCCCGATCTGCTTGAGGTATCAGGAATTGTTGAAACATTTGTTGCATGTCGCTGGTGTAGGCGAATTCATATTGCCTATTCTGGTGTATAATGTCGAAGATATGACACTGCAATTTCGGTCCTGGGTGGATGAGTTGATTTAGAGAAATCCCATTGCTTGATGGCGCGCTGGCGTTAAATACGTTGCTCAACTTGGTTGTGACAGCATCTTTTCGGATGGTGCTGATATATGGAATATAATAAGCGTTTCCGGTCTCGTCTCGCTGCCTTTCAGCAGGTGAAAAGATGGACCATGTGATTTGACGCCAGATAGTCCTCCATGAAATCGTTTCACATTTTCTTATGGATCTCGTTTTGCTCCCAACGTCTTTCCTGTCCGATATAGAATTTGATTGCATTCCGATAGGAATTTCCTAATGCTGGTGCGTCAACTTTCCAAGGGATTGGGACGATGTAGTGGCCGTCTTTGGTTCGTGAGTGTTTTTCAATGAATAAGTTTTCGCAGTATGAACTCTCGACTTCACTGATGTCTTCTCCGGTAACAGGCAGGTCCCAGGAATTTACTATTTTCGTCTAGAACTCTGACAGTGTTATAAAGGTTAAAGTTCGTTTTCCAATTGTTCCGTTTCCTGGGTCTCCAGACACGATCCACTAACCAAGGTAGGTATTTTGAAGTAACAACCCATCCTTCTTCTCCAGACCTGGACGTATCACCGTAGAATATACTGGGCCACCTAATAATAGAGGGATGTGGGCTGGTTTGTTGAAGTGTGGATCTGCAAGTGGTTTATCAAAGGAGGATTTCCAGGCGATGTGCCTGGTCATATTTGGGAGTGATCCGGTAACTCGTTTGACTACCAGTGCTTTTATATTCACGATTAGTAGGCCCGGGTTGTCCAGCTTCAGCTTTATATTTTCAATGGAACGGACTGTTCCAATTTCTCCTCCTACTCCGATGATTTTCACAAGTGTCCGTTTTTTTGGCAATCGCAGCTTCTGGACCAGATCTTCGGATATATAGTTAGCTTGGCTGCCCTGATCTAGTAAACAGTGGACTGGAACATTGTCATTATTAACTACGAGCGTAGCGTTGCTAGTTGATGAAGGAGTCATGATCGGAGTGTAATCAGGATGCATTTCTGTAAGGTGAGGTCCTTGATAGGTTTTGCATATAAGATACTGCCTTGATCTGCAAAGGGAACCATAGTCGAATCGATGCTTTACGCAATAGATATAGATCTTGTGATCACGTAGCAAGGCTTCTCGATTCGGGGCACTCAGGAACTTTGGACAATCTATTATTGGATGTTGTTCTGTGCAAATAAAACACTTCTTTGTCACTTTTGCTCCCGCCTCATTGGGTTGGAGAGTAACATGTACTCTGGTCTGCGGGATGATGAACTCTTTTTCGGACACTCTTTGAGTAAATCGATGGTTGTCGCCTTGATCTAGATGGTGCTGATATTTCGTGAACGGGAAATCTTCTATCTCCTCTAAGGTGGGGAGTCTGGTCTTACAGTTTACAAAATCGTCAATTCTTCCCCGTGTGATAGGATCAAAGCCTCGAAGTATTAAATAGGCCATGACCTGTTCTCCATTTATCTTGTTTCTTTTGAGATTGGAGACCCGTCGTTGGGATTGTTGGTCGTTGAGGTAGAGCTAACATAGCCTCTAGTTCTAATTTAACTAGATGCCTTGGATTGTCAAACGTTCGGTCCAATGTTGACCAGGCAATTAGATAGTTGTCTCCAGTTAAATCTGAGTCACTAATTGTTTCCAATGCTTTCCCAGTTAGCTTCGACTTGAGTAGAGCGAAGCGATCGATGTTGGACGTTCGGCTCCTTTGTACCAGTGAATCGAACTGCTCCTTGAATCCACGGTACTTCGCGATATCACCACTAGATTCTCTTAAGTTCACTTCTGGGATTTTGATACTACTTCCTTCCGCCCTTGTGGCATGTGATACGTTCTCTCGCTCTAGCGTGAGTTTGGCTATCGCGTGTAGTAGTGCTTCGGTTGGGTTTCTGTTGTCCTGTTGAATGTACTGGGGCTGCTGTGGCTGCTGTGGGGGACTGATGTTGTATCAAAACGAACCCAACTCCTTGCACAAATGTATACGTGGGTTGGGCTGGCATCCTGAGCGTCTGGGTAGTTTCAGGGTGTATTTGAGCATCTTGATAATTCTGTGACATCCCAAATAGGGAACCGTTACTGGTGTGCTCTCTCCTTTCGTTTTGTGGGGTTTGCTGACGGCAAGACTGTGGATCGTTAGCCGTAACGAACTGCTCCTTATTACCATTTTTAGGGTTAATTGAAGTCATTGCTTCGGTTTTTTGCGACGGTTTCTGATTGAAATGCATTGGTAAATTGATCGCTGCATCCGTCTTCGGGTTAGGACCTATGGCCGACGGGGCTTCGAGAGCCTGGCTGATTCCTGGGCGGACTGGATCTTCGGTATCGTCTTCTTCTTTTTCAACTAACTCCAATAGTTCTGGGGAATTCTTCGCTATGAATTCTTTTATTTTCGAAGAGATGGCTTTGCTGCCTCGTACTTCGGCAGAAAGGCGGCCGCGGTTTCTTCGATTAGGTCCATCATGATGGCGTAATTAGCCTTGATGGAAGTCCAAAGCTCTTTGCCTCGCCGTACTGCCTTGCAAGCGTTTCCGGGGTACGCTTATCTAATCCCAGCTTGGTAAGGTTAACCCTAACCTCTTCCAACTGGACGATGACATCTTGGAAGTTATCTATGATTCTCTCAAGATTCTTCATTCTTCATTTTCTTCGGACATTATAAGGTCCGTATTGGTATAACCCGATGCAAAATTAGGCCGATCGCAGGGACAGCTGGCACTAAAGGCAAGAAAAATGTAGATAGTGTTAAAAATTTAAATGATTAAGATTGAGCAAATAAATCTTCACCACAGTAAAGCTGCCAGTGCAAACCTCGTCTACCTCATGGGAGTTAGACACATAGACATCGCCCTTATACAAGAACCCTGTGTATCAGGAGGCAAAATTATGGGTCTACATGCCAAAGATCTAGTATTGTATAAAACGTCAGAGGTAAAGTCGAATAAAAAATATAGAACATGTATCGTAGCTAGAAAACAAATAAAACTTTTCTTTTTTTCTGCATACAGCGATTTTGACAATACAGTGGTTAAATATAAAAGGAAAGACTTTTCTCCACTGATTGTCTCATCTGCGTACATGCCATTTAATGCGACAGAGGGACCACCCCCTGAACTTACTGAATTATTCGTTAGAAAAATAGAGCAGGAAAAGTGGGATATACTGATGGGATGCGACGCGAACTCCCGTCACTTCCATTGGGGCAGTAACATCAACAAACGAGGTGAGTTGTTTTCCAATTTCTAATTGAACATAACCTGTTAGTAGGTAACAAAGGTAATGAACCAACGTTTGTAGTTAAAAATAGGCAAGAGGTTATTGACGTTACAGTCATTAGTAACTCCAATAGTGTAGAAATAGAGTATTGGAAGGTTCTGAAAGAAGAAACTTCTCCGACCATAGGATGATAGAATTCACCCTAAAAATCAGGAAAGAATTGCCTAAACTATATAGAAACCCTAGGAAGACTAACTGGGATCTTTTTAGTAGTGAGGTTTATAGAATGAAAGAGAATCTACAGAAATATTGGGTAAAGCCTATCAAAACGCCTGTCCGCTGAACACAAATCCATGGCGGTCTAAAGAACTGTCTAACATTGGGAAAGAAACTAGGAAACTTTTCAATATGGCTAAAAGAACAAGGTTAGACGAAGACGGGGAAATTTATAAATCCAGTCAAAGAAAATTCAAAACAGAGACACAGCGCTCTAATCGCAATTCTTGGCAAGCCTTCTGTAGCGAAATAGAAAGTACCGCTTAATCAGCAAGGCTCAGAAGGGTTCTTTCCAAAGAGCCGGTAGCGTCAGGCTCCCTAAAAGACACGTCTGGCAATTGGACTGACTCCAATGAAAGGACATTAGAAACTCTTCTGGGTGCTCATTTTCCAGGATGTATAGTAGTTAGAGATGACATCCCTGGCAGCAGCAGTAGTAGACACGAAATAGCGCCATCTGAATTGGTTACGGAAGAAAAAATTGAGTGGGCAATATCCTCCTTCGTACCGCACAAATCCCCAAGCACGGACGGAATTTTCCCGATGATGCTACAAACAGTCAAAAAAGACATAACGCCGTTTCTAAAGAGACTGTTCCTTGGTAGCTGGTGACTTTAGACCAACAATCTTGACATCCTTTATTCTGAAAACCTTTGAAAGACTTATTGACATACATATTCGCAGCAGGCTGAACTTCAGTATCATATACCCGGCACAGCATGCTTATACGAAAGGTAAAACTGTTGAAACTGCACTTCATAGTGTTGTTAGTGCGATTGAAAAATCATTGAATGATAAAGAGTACACCCTGGCTGTATTCTTAGACATGGAAGGTGCCTTTAATAATGTCACGACAGATTCAGTCGAAGGTGCCTTAAAAAACCTGAATATTGACGACACTAGACGACACTAGACTTATGTACCTATAGGTACATAAACTCAGAACTAGGTGATGCTAGACTAAGAGTATCAGCTGGTAGAGGCACTCCGCAAGGTGTTCTCTCTCCTCTACTCTGAGTTATTGTGCTAAATGAAGTACTAATAAAACTTAGATTCAGTGGGGTTAAGACCGTAGCGTACGCAGACGACGTGGCGTTACTGGCCACGGGTAAATTCCTTCCAACCCTAAATGACCAAATGAAAGGCGTCCTTAAGATAGTCAGCAACTGGACTAAGAGAAGTGAACTCGCAATAAATCCACTAAAAATGGAGCTGACACTATTTACTAACAAGTGGAAAATACCGGAATTCAAAATTCTATCCATTGAAGGCACTCCTCTTAAAATTTCTGATAGAGCTAAATATCGAGGGTTAATACTAGACCAGAAACTAAACTGGGGACTAAACACAAGGGAGAGAGCAAGGAAAGCTATGATAGCTCTCTATACTTGTAGCAGAATATTTGGAAAAACTTGGGGCACAAAACAAAAGGCATTTTCTGGCTCTACACAGCAGTTGTGAGTCCTATATTGACATACGGCAGCCTAGTATGGTGGCCAGCCGCAAGTAAGGGCACAAACCTCAAGATACTAACCAGAGTACAAAGAATGGCGTGTATTGGTGCCACAGGAGCTATGAGAACCACACCAACTGCAGGATTAGAGACCATACTCAATCTATTACTTTTAGACCTATTTGTGCAGGAATCTGCAGCTAGAAGTGCTCTAAGATTAAGTCAATCTGAAGGTTGGAGGTCAAGCCTGAAGGGGCATGCGCAGATTTTATGCAAATACATGTGCATTGATTTTTTCTGGAAACTCAATTTGAACAAGTCAATTCGGCTTCCAGACTATAGCAGTGTTTTTTAAGCGGAAGTCTTGGCGGTGGCAACTGCTGCCCGGGACGCTGCAATGAAAGCTATACCACCAGATGATATTACATTTTTCATTGACAGCCAGGCAGCGATAAAAGCGATTTCTGCCATGCTAATAAAATCGAAGCTTGTGCGTTGCTGTCGCGAAGAGCTGCGGGTTATTGGTACGCAACATAATGTAAAGCTCTGGTGGGTACCCGGACATAATGGCGTTTCAGGAAATGAGAAAGCTGACGAGCTGGCAAGGGAGGGTTCAGCTCTAAATCCCGAACGAGCTGACCCGTCAGTTAAGACACCACCCTGCAACCTGAGCCTAGAAGTTAGAAATAGTAGATGGAGAGGCTGTGGTAATGAGGACGTACACGAAGATACACCTCACTTCCTGTGCCATTGTCCAGGACTCTACCACCTTAGATTCAAAATACTAGGGAAATATTTCTTCCAAGACTTAGAAGTACTTTCCAATGTATATAAGATTACCAAATTTATAAATGCATCGGGTTGGTTTAGGAACCCATAGAGTTCACGAGTAAGGAAGATTCACTTCTTGGGCATCACGATGGATCTATACTCATCTAAGTGTGGCGTAGTTTGTTTCACACTCTACGTCAACCCATCAAGCCTAACCTATCCTAACCTATCCTAACCTATGTATATACCAACCCCATGGCGAACAGTTCATTATCGAGTTAGCCAATTTGGATCCCAATACAGCTCCAATCTTGGGATTGATGTAGGTTTCAGCGGTGCAACCTTGCTTGCTGGACAAACAAGCGTACACCCGACGCAATTGCCTTCATAAAAACGGAGATACACCACCGCAGTCATAGCGTCCTCACTGGCGTCTTCGAAAATATGGAGTTGAGTCCGTGCACCTTTGGTAAACCCTTGTGGATAATAGCATCTGGGAATCTGTACCTCTTCCACATTTGCCAACAAACTGCGCAAGCTCTCCCATTTCTCCTTCAACTCACTTGATATCACATCATCCCAGCCAATTGTGCTTCGCCAAATCTCCTGTAGCAACACTTTAAGCCTGACCAGGTATAATTCCCGGAATCCCAGCGGGCCAAAGATGGACATCAGAAGTCTCAACAGCCACCTTTTCGCCGGCATAAGTAGCCCCAACAAAACGTTTTCTTGCAACTCCACGAACTGCAAGGAGAATCCAAGAACGTCTTCAACAGTGTTTCACCACAGTCCCAAAACCTTCTTAGTGAATGCCTTCTCTTAGGTTCTCCAGAATCGTAGTTCCCTTGCATTCCGGTTCGTTGAGTACTCGTAAAACATCCTCGAATTTGGAGAGCCAGTTGTGGAAATTGAAGCCAGCTCTAGATTGGACGTACCTCACTTCCGTCGGCAACTGAACTGCTTTCTCAACCATATCCACACTGTCCAACAGGTTGTCGACGTAATGATGATCGATGATTGCCTCTGTAGTCCTTGGAAACATATTAGCATAGTCCCTTGGATTCAAATTCTTAACATGCTGTGCAATATTAGGCGAGCATGTAGCGCCAAATGTAAGCACTTTCATTACGTAAACTTCCGGCTCGCGACTGGATACCCCTTCACGCCACAGGAACCTCTGGGAAGGTTGATCCTGCTCGCACACTTGGACAGGTGGAACATTTCTTGTATGTCCCCAGCTATCGCTATTCTGTTGAGCTGAAAAGCACAAAGTACCTCTGTCAGTACCTTCAACTCGTCCGGACCTTTCAGGAATATGCCGTTTAATCAGGTCCCTTGTGTCGACGCCGCTGCATCCCATACCATGCGCACTTTCCCTGCTTTGTTCTGATTTCTCACTATAAAGGTAGGTAGATACCTAGCCCTTGGATGTCGTTGGTCCACATTTCGCTGACTAAGTTTCCTCGCAGAGCCCCTTTCCACCAGATTCCTTATCTGATTGTTGACTACTTCCAAAAGACAAACATCATTAGCTATCTTATCTTTTTCTCCAGACACTTCAGCCTTTTAAGCATCATAAGCTATCGGGAAGGATTACATCGTCGTATCGGCACAGCAATCCGCTGAGGAATGCATTTCCTTTTCTACGCACCGTACTCTCCAGGATCTTCTTAGCTCGCATCTCCTCCGCAGTCTCGCAGTAGTTTTCACCCTTTTGATCTTCCAAAGCATAATGCTGCCGCACCATCTCGTGCAACTCCCTATCACATTCACAAACCCCATAAATGTGAAACACGCCTCTGTTTTCCACTCCGTTCGCTTCACCGCCGCTCAATCACCAACCCAGTCTGGTCTTAATGGCGACCGGATCGTCCCATTTGCCCCCCTTTGTCTTCAGGTCCACCGTTAACTTCTGATTGTTTAGGCCAATTAATATCCCACATTTTGCCTTCTCAAACGTCGCCATTGCCATACCGCCTAAATATGGATATCGTCATTGTAATACTTCAGCATCAATCGTCTGCCTCGGTAAAGCTAGACTTTCCACAGTATGCACATCCTGGTGCCGATACCTTTTTTCTAGACCTTCATGTGCATTGTGTCTATGAGAAATCTCCAACGGCACAATCCTGGACTGATCTTTATAACGCACCGTCTCTAATGGTACTACCGGAATAATCCTGAACAACACATTCCTTCCATCGCCCTGCTGCATTACACGGCTTCTGGTGAATTTCCTTTACGAAATCCGACTTCGTCTGCAGGGAATGATGTACACCTTTGTCTACGCTTCGACATTTAAAACGCTGGCCATGTGCCAAACAGATCTCGCTGATACTCTTGCTCCTCACAAGATCCCACTTTTTGTCAAGCGGAAGCTCCTTGAACTTATTGCATTCCAGTAGCCTATGATCTCCATTGCATTTGAAACAGCCGCTCGTAGACTTTGCTGGCATCTCCTTATGCGTTTGAACTTCGGAATGTGTATGTAAACTCACTTACCGCCTCTCACTCTTGTGCTTAGTAGTTGGTATGAACGTCGTCACTGAGCTCGCCGCATCTTAAACAGCCATTCTCCAAAGTCAGCCAAATTCACCTGCCTTGAACCACGATTGTTACGAATTAAAATTATTATTCCAGATGTTACGAATTAAAATTATTATTCTATCAGTTCATTTTATCTCGCTGAACGTTCTCATTGCAATGGCTCACCACCCAGAAACCGCTGTACAAATTCATTAATTTCGTTAAGAGAACGATCATTCGTTAACTTTGTTCTAGAAGGATAATTTCCGTGTTTCTGGCCATTTTTACGTCGAACTTCTGGATGAGGAGCCACGAGGATAAGTAATTTGCATAATATATTTTCTTTATTTTATTGAATTTTCTCATAGAAAATAAAATAAAAAAATTATTTCATTAATTCGTTCTATATTAGAATATTGCTGTATTATTTGGAACCCTTATTATCGCAATCATGAATTACGTATTGAGAGAATTCAAAAACGATTTATGAAGTTTGCTCTCCGTAGAATGAATTGGAACAATGATGTGACTTCTTATGAAGCTAGATGTGCGCTTATTAATTTATAACCGCTTACTCAAAGAAGAATTTATTACTCGGTACTTTTTGCTCACGTTATAATAACCGCCCATATTGATTGTTCGCTTTTACTATCGATGTTTAATATGTATGCTCCAATTCGCATTCTTCGACCTAGAGAACAGTTTTTCTTTATTTCTAGACATAGAACGAATTATGGACGAAATGATCCTATAACTACGGCTTGTGTCAATTACAAATTGTATAGAAACGCTTATTTCAATATGTCTAGATTGCTTTGTAAAACTGCTATCATGAATTCTTTATAATTTAATTTGATTGTAATCATTCAAATATATATAACTAATTAATAATTTTGTAAATTACTAGAAGTAGTCTAAAATAAGATTGTAACTTATAAGACGAAATGAATAAATAAATAAATAAATACCTTGTTTAAATCAAGCGTGTTAATTTTATTGTTGGCCTCGGGCTGTCGACTTAGCCAGTACAGCTTATTTATTTTACTCTTACCGCCGGAATTGAGAAGTTTCTTATTTATCTCTTGTCGCCGAAACTGAGAAGCCAGTATTTTTTTCTTGCTGCCGAAATTGAGTACAGCGTATTATTTTCCTCTTTCCGCCGGAATTGAGAAGCCAGCGTATTATTTTCCTTTTGCCGCCGAAATTGAGAAGCCAGCTATATATATATTGTAACAATATGTAGCATAATGCAACAAATCCGAAGTGTCTTCTCATTCTGGCATAATTTTGTTCCGAAGTGTCCTTTCATTCGAGGTTCGTGTCTGCAATTAGTCTCCACGGTTCGTGTCTACGATAAAAGACGGATAATATCACGGATAAGAGAGAACAAGAGATTATTGGCTGCAGCTGTCATCCTGGAATTATTACATCAGAATTTTCTTGTTCCAGTGGTCGAAGAATTTGCTAGAAGTTTCTGGCTATCAGAAACTTCTGCTATATAAGGACAGATGGCGATCGAGACCAGGCAGTTGGTTTTGAACCGTACGAGGAGTTTGAAAAAGTGGATACGCAATCCGAGAGAGTAGGAAAGCAAGTCGAAAATCTTGCTAAGGAACTCAGCAACGTGAAGAGACAGAAAGCACGGGAATATTCCACTGACGGTCTGAGATGAAAGGAGATGCAGCCCCCGATCTTCGATGGTCAAACATCATGGCCAATTTATAAGAGGCAATTCAAAGCGGCCGCAATGACCAATAGCTGGGACGATGAAGAGAAGTCCATTGCACTCACACTTGCACTGAGGGGTCCAGCTGCGGAGCTCTTGCAGACCATCCCGGAAGATAAACAGCAGAACTACGACTCTCTGGTTCAGGCTATCGAGATGCGGTTTGGGAATGAACACATGCAGCAGGTGTACAGGGTTCAGCTGCGTAGTCGAGTCCAAAAAAGGGGGGAAACGCTCCAACAGTTGCAAGCGGATATAGAGCGACTAGCCCATCTTTCATACCCTAAAGCCGGTGAGGAGCTTATCAACGAAATGGCGGTGGAAGCTTTTATTCAGGCCATAGAGGACAGACAACTGCAAATGGCTGTAAGGATGGCTGAAAAGCGAACACTCCCCGAGGCATTGGCATTCGCTTTGTCAATGAAGGCTGCGGACCAAGCATACCAGGGAATACACCGTGTCAGGGAAATGTCCGTCGTGAAATGCTCATGCCAGAGAACAGCCGTCATGGATGAAGACAAAGCTCGCGGAAGTCAAATCCGTTGCTGGAATTGCAACCAAACCGGACACCTACAACGGCAGTGCAAAAGTGCACCTAGACGAGGAAATTGTCCACATTGCGGAAGTAGGAGAAGCAGAGAGGAAGCATCTGGCGGTGATAACATCCATCAGCGGAAACGAGAGAGACGATTCTCCAGTCCAGTGAGCTGAATCAGGAGCAGCGAACTATGGCAGAGAATCTTATCAATGAGTACGCTGATGTATTTGCCTCACAGGACGGAGAATACGGCCGAACACACCTGGTACAACATCGAATAGACACTTGTGATACTAGACCAATTCGTCACCTGCTAGGCGCCTTCCAAAAAGTCCGTGGGCATCACCGGTTGTACTGGTTAAGAAGAAAGATGGCAGCACGCGGTTCTGCGTGGACTATCGGCAGCTCAATTACGTCACCAAGAAAGACAGCTATCCTCTGCCACGGATTGACGACACGCTAGACACACTATCAGGAGCCCGATGGTTTACCACTCTCGAATTGAAGAGTGACTACTGGCAGGTACAGATCCATCCAGAAGACCGGGAGAAAACCGCCTTCACCGCAGGAAATGGGCTATGGCAATTCACGGTAATGCCATTCGGGCTGAGCAATGCTCCGGCGACTTTCGAGCGATTGATGGAATGTATCCTGCAAGGGTTAACATGGAAAACCTGTTTGGTATACTTGGATGATGTCATCGTCGTAGGAAAAATGTTTGCGCAACACCGAGACAATCTAAGGGATGTGTTTCAAAGGCTTCGAAGTGCCCACCTGAAGCTCAACCCCAAGAAGTGCGCCCTGTTTAGAGCGGAAGTCAAGTACTTGGGGCACATAATTTCAGCGAAAGAAGTTAGAACCGATCCAGAGAAGGTCGAAGTGGTGAAAAACTGGCCAGTCCCCAAGGATAAACACCAACTAAGGAGCTTCCTGGGCCTAGCCACCTACTACAGACGGTTCGTGAAGGATTTTGCCGGGATCGCAGAGCCTGCACCAGTTGACGGAAAAGGGAAAACAATTCAAATGGTCAATTGAGTGCGAGAAGAGCTTCAAGGCACTTAAACAACGGCTATGCGATGCCCCGATACTGGCTTACCCCACTCCCGGGGAAACGTTCATTGTGGATACAGTTGCTAGTAATGTCGGGGTAGGAGCCGTACTCTCCCAGGTGCATGATGGCCAAGAGAATGTGGTTGCGTACTTCAGCAAGGTGCTCTCTAAGCCAGAAAGGAACTACTGCGTGAGAAGGCGGGGACTTCTAGCTTTGATCTTGGCTACGAAGTATTTTCACAAATACCTCTACGGGAGAAAGTTCGTTCTTCGCACAGACCATGCAGCCTTAAAATGGCTATTACAGTTCAAGAGTCCTGAGGGTCAGGTCGCAAGATGGATCGAAAGGCTGCAAATATACGACTACGAAATACAGCATCGTAAAGGAAAACTCCACTCTAATGCGGATGCACTGTCCCGGAGACCATGCAGAACGGATTGTAAACATTGTGCTCGTCAGGAAGAACGGGAGATGGTTTCCATCCAAAGAATGAGAGCCGAACCTATCGCCGGCTGGAGCATAGATGAGATCCAGAATGCTCAGAAGGAAGACCCAGATATCGAGCCGATTCTGGCCTGGAAGGAGAACATGGAGAAACCGGATCATCAGAACATCTCTCACAGAAGCCCGACCTTAAAAGCATATTTCGCGCAGTGGGACTCCCTCCATGTCCAAGAAGGTGTTCTGAGAAGAAAATGGGAATCCTCCGACGGAAAGTCATTTGTAATGCAGCTTGTCGTGCCGCGGACGAGGGTCAAGGAGGTGTTACAGGAAATGCATGGCGGAGCGGCCGGAGGCCACAAGTCTTGAAAGGGGAAGCTAGACGAACAGTACAGGGTCTTCTCATTAGTCCAAAAAATGTTGAGGCAGTAATTGGAACTTTAGAATTTCATTTTGGTCGCCCTGACATCTTAATACGAAGTCAGTTAGCACAAGTATGCTCGTTTCCATCAATTCATAGTTCGAGGGTTTCGGAAGTAGTGAATTTTAGTATTCTGGTCACGAATCTCACAGTTTTTCTCGAAAGTGTTTCGGCAACTGCTCATTTATCTAATCCAACTCTGATCGACGAACTTGTGGCAAACTGCCACTAAATAAACGAGAAGTTTGGGCTAGATATTCGTTTTCGGTGCAACGGTATCCAACCGTACAAGATTTTAGCAAATGGCTACAGGAAGTTGCTAGGTATATTACTATTGCCACTGAAGGGTCTGTAGGCCCCAAATCGAGATCGACGAATGTGAATGTTATCTGCGCCGTCGATTAAGAACATTCAAAGAGGATTAGTTGCTCTGCTTGTAAAGGCGATCACCAGCTGTATCAGTGTTCGAAATTTAAGGGACTAGCTGTCGATAGTAGGTGGAAACGAGTGAAGGACATTCGCGTTTGTTTTTGTTGCTTACGCCCAGGACAAACAATGTCGAAGTGCCAGTATCGACGAGAGTGTGGGATTGCCAATTGCTGTATGCATCATAATCGCCTTCTTCATGACTTGAAGGAAAATAAAAATACTAGCATGGGCTCCGTTGTTGAAAGGATATTTTAAAGGTCACTCGTCAGTGCCATTCAAAATAATTTTGATTGCTGCGATAAAACTCTATTTAAATTTTTGCCGGTTAGAATATTTGGACCTGAGGGTTCATGTGAGGTGATAGCATTTATTGATGAGGGCGCTAGGGTATCTCTGTTAGATGAAAGTGTTGCTCGCTCAATTGGTTTAAGAGAACCATCTGATTTTCTGTCTCTGAAATGAATAGGCGATCAAACCACCGGTGAATTGTCCAGATGAAAAATGTTCGAACAACGAAAAATTGATTACTTCCATCACAGAGTATTAATTTGAAGAAATTTCATGAGCAATATCCTGAGATAAGAAAAATTGGTGTTGACGATTATATAGACGCAGTGCCTCAGCCTTTAATAGGTATACCACATACGGGCGTGGTACGGCCAACAAGAATTCTTAATATCAGCAGGGAATTTGCCGCCCATAATACAAAATTAGGTTGGGTATTATTCGGATCAGATGAGGATAATCATTTAGATGCCGTCGTTAGTTTTATTGATTGTCATGATAATAATCTGGAAGATTTAAATAGACAGGTAGCAGAATATTTTGCAATGGAAAATGTAGACATTAAGCCGTCGAAAGGGATAAGAGGGCAAATGATATTCTGGAAGTAACAACAAAGAGAATAAAAGATCGATACGAAACGGGCCTTTTGTGGAAAAAAGGTGGCGTGAAGTTTGTAGATAGTTATAGCATTGCGTTAAAAAACTTTTATACTGTAGAGCGACGTATGTCTAAGGATCCAAAATTCTCGGAGTGATGTAGGTCTAAACTGAATGAATACTTAGAAAAAGGTTATATTAGAAAACTGTTGCCTCAGGAACAGATCGTTCATGGTATCTTCCACATTTTGCCGTTTGTAATGTGAACAAAGGAAATAAATTACGCCTTGTATTTGACGCAGCCGCCCAAATGGAAGGTATGTCTCTTAACTTAATGCTACTAAAGGGCCCTGAGATGTACCAACCAAAATCTCTCTTGGCAGTCTTATTTCGTTTTAGGCTGCGTAAAATCGGGGTATGTGCGGATATTCGGAAAATGTTCCTTCGAGTTGGAATTAGAAAAGAAGACCAAAATTCACAAAGATTTTTGTGGAGAGATGGAGATTTGTCCAAACAGCCAGAAACATTCGTTATGTCTTCCATGATTTTCGGGTCAAAGTGTTCGCCGTGTTCAGCACAGTTTATAAAAAACTTAAAAGCTAGTGCCTACAAGGATGTTCATCCGCGTGCCTATACGGCTATAGTCGACCGCCACTATGTCGACAGCTTCGAAACTATAGAAGAGGCGATTCAGGTTTCAAAAAACGTCGTTGAGATTCACAGTCATGCTGGGTTTGAGTTAAGGGGGTTTCTTTCGAACTCGTCTCATTTTCTCAAGGTTGTAGACTGCACTTCAACTGAGGCTATGAAACCGAAGAATATAAACTGCGGGAATACGGATAAAGAAAAAATATTGGGGATGTATTGGGACCCTAAAAGTGATAGGTTTTGTTTTATCCTAAAATTTGGCCAAATGCCAAAACAGGTATTAGACGGGTATGTGCGTCCTTCCAAAAGGCAGGTTCTAAGTCTGACAATGTCAATTTTTGATCCGTTTGGCCTCCTAGCTAATATTACCATAACTTCAAAATTATTGTTGCAACGATTGTGGAAGAGAAGTATAGAATGGAATGACTTCATTCTAGAGGATATATACGTACAGTGGTACAATTGGTATAGGTCTCCAGACGGTGTAAAGAACTTCGAGATACCTAGGTGCTATCACTCACAACTAACCAATCCAGTGGCAAACGTTCAGCTCCACATATTTGTTGACGCTAGCGAGGTTGCCTATTTTGCGGTGACTTACTGGCGAATTGAACTGGGAGATGATGTGAGCGTTTGCTTTATTACAGCCAAAACACGATGTAGCCCCTTGAAGCCTACGACTATACCACGGTTGGAACTTCAGGCCTCCGTATTGGGTGTATGTTTGAAAGAGTGTATAGTTAACCATCATGAATTAAGGCCAAATCAAATGGCCTTAATTCATGATGGTTAATCTTATGTTCGTATTCTAAAATAGTTATCAATTGGGTAAAAAATCTAAAAGTCGACGTTATAAGCAATTCGTTTCTAATAGAATATCTGTAATCCTTGAATCCACTGACGTTGGTAATTGGCGATGGGTCCCAGGAAGGCAAAATCCGGCGGATGAAGCAACAAGACCTCAATCTTATCAGATAGAGTCCGCAAACTCGAAGTGGTTATCAGGTCCCTCTTTCTTAAGAGGATCAGGGGAGAATTGGCCGACGCTACCGGACGATATCATCAACCACGATGAGCCGGAAGAGACACGAATTAAATTCATTTTAACGATGCATCAAAGTGTATCGCCTATTCAGTTGGAAAGGTTTTCGAATTATTACAAACTATTAAGAGTCGTTTCTCGCGTACTTCAATTCAATTTCAATTCAATTTATTTAAAATAAATAAAGGTACATTAGTGTTTTTCAGAAACAATTAAAAATGTACAACAATTAATAATAAAGAATGATAAAGATAGATACACAAACAAGAGACAAAAAAGAAAAAGAAAAAGAAATAGAGATATAGAGATTAAATTAAATATATAGAAAAGAAAGAAAAAAAAAATGAAAAGGAAGGAAGTGAAAGCAGAAAGAGAATGGCAAAGGACTGATGAAATTAGGGAATGAAAGGAAGGGAAGAAAAGTATTGAAAAATGGCACATTTGAAGCGTTTGGCGTTCATAATTGTTCTAGTATTAATCGGTAAAGAGTTTCACAGTTGTACGGCATAAATGAAGAAAAAGCGTGATGAGTTATTAAGGCGATAACGTGATGAAATTAGGGCACGTGTTCTGAGAGAAAGAGCAAAATTGAGCTTATCATACAGGTACATTGGGGTCTTATTTATTACAACGTTATGCAGGAAAATGCAATTTCTGGCGTCTAAGTGGCGTCTAAGAGAAGTTCCCAAAAAGTCTC
Organism: Pocota personata; assembly: GCA_963082735.1. NCBI lineage: Eukaryota > Metazoa > Arthropoda > Insecta > Diptera > Syrphidae > Pocota > Pocota personata. The sequence goes on from OY720433.1 coordinate 20,495,354, forward strand.
TAGTCAAATGAGAAATATGATCATGACGGCGCAACCCGTAGATGTATCTAACGGCATCATTAAGAGCTACTTCTAGCTTTCGTTGGGAAATGGAGTCGAGTTTATTGTAAACAACTTCAGCATAGGTAATAAGAGGCATAATAAGAGCAGAAACAAGATTTCGTCTGATATCTATCAGTAGGGATAAAACTTTGACTCAGCTTGCGGAGACATCCATATATCCGTCTAATTACACTGTTTGCACGGTCACAACCAGACAATTTAGAGTTAATAATAAACCCAAGACTAGTCGCTGATTCAACCATGTCAAGTTTATCTCCCGATATGTAAACACATGGAAAGCGCTATCATTTAGATTTGTTTTGGAGATAAGAATCACCCTTTTTTCTGATTCAAGTGTAAGCCATTATAAATAGACCAGTTAAAGATTCCATCCAAATCGTAATTGCTAGCATTAACTAGATCAACTATGTTATTATTATGGTTAGACGTATACATTTGGACATCATCTGCATATAAATGAACAGTTGAGTGTTTACACACTGATGGCAAATCGTTTATAAACAAGGAAAAAAGAATGGATCCAAGAATAGATCCTTGCGGAACGCCCTGTTTAACTTGAAGAAGTGCTGAAAAAGAATCACAATTGACTACTCTTTGAAATGTATCAGACAGAAAACTACTTATCAAACTCACTGCACTGTCACCAAATGAAAAAAGATTTTTTAACTTCCAGCAGAGTATTTTGTGATTAATTTTATCAAAGGCCTTAGAGAAATCAAGAAGACAGAGAAGAGCAGCATATTCTTTAGCATAGTTTAGTCCTCCAATATGTTGACCGTATCTGTAGAGGTACTGTGGTTAGCTCTGAAACCGCACTGTCCTACATAGAGCAGTTTATTGCAAAGACAGGTAGTCAAGAAGTTGCTTGGCAATAACTTTCTCTAAGACTTTTGGCAAACATGGAAGAATACTAATAGGCCTAAGATCCGCTGCAAATGCTGGATTAGTACTTTTGGACTTGGAGATCGGTAATACCCGCGCTATTTTCCAGGAACGAGGAAAAGTATATGTTGTAATACAGTGATTTAAAATGTGGGTCAGGTGGGAGATGATAAAAGGCAGGATAATTTTAATAAACCGCAAGGGCACCCCATCCTCCCCAATAGCATTTGATTTGATATCTCTGACTAAATTAACAACTTCAATTTCAGTAACTGTATCAACTTCAAATTGCCTTCAACCAGGGTGCAGAACTGGGTCAGTAAGATTAAAGGAACTCTCCTCAGTGGTACTACCGAGAAGTTGTAAATTTCATCAGGATCAACTTCACATTACTAGTACTTTTATTACCAGACACTCCAATTTGACGTAGGTTATTCCACAGTTTCTTAGGAGGAAGCATAGTATTTAATTTAGAAGCAAAGTAATTCCTTTTAGCATTACGTGTAATTACAGCCGATTGATTACGTAAAGCTTTGTAAGCAAGCCAAATGAAATTAGATGGACTTCTTTTCCATTTACTATAAAGCCTGTTTCGTTGCTTAATTACACCAAGAACTTCACTTGTGAACCAAGGATAACAATTGTTACGAACGTTTACTCTTTTACAAGGAACAAATTGGTCAAATAATTCGAGAACTATCTCTTGAAAATTGCAATTTTTTCAGACTGAAGACTGAAGACGGCAACGATACCAGGGCGCAGATAGAGCCGCAGTTTAGAGAGCGTTAAAATTTATAGACTGATAGTCTCTATATGTAAATGTCACAGGAACAGCTGCATGATTAAAGTGCACATTGTAGGTACAAAAAATAAGATCATGATCAGAGACAAAATCAAGTGAAAGTTGATCAAAGAGAAGAACCGCCTTTGGATCAGATACTAGAGTCAGATCAAGGAGACTAGGAATATTGTCTTTAGCAAAACGTTACTATTATATAATTGGAGTCCAAGAGAGTCTTTGATGTGAAAAGCCCTAGAATTATTTTTGAGGATATCTGCATTAAAGTCACCACAAACAATGACATGCTCATATAACGCAGAAAATTCAGCTAGGGAAACAAAGAAAGGTTGAGGAGAGCAAGTACGGTCAGGAACATACGTACAGGCTATAAGACATTTATTTGAACAGTCATATACTTCAACAATCAAAAACTCAGAGTCTAAATCAACAGATCTGTTAATGATTTTACACTTAAGTGAAGATTTGCAATAAATAGCAATTCCACCCCCAGTAGTAAGAGTTACCCTATCATTTCTATAAATGGTATAGTTGTTTATGTTATAGAGAACGTCCGAAATATTTTGCTTAAACCATGTTTCACAAACACATATAACATCAACAATTGAATTTGAAAATATGTACCTTAGATAATCTAATTTTTGTTTATTGAGGCTACGTGCATTCAGATAACAAACTCTAAGATCATCACAGTAATTAGAGAAAACATTAATCATACTGTGAGTTAATTTTTCACCAACACTGTTATAAACGAAATTTTTATCCATAGTGCCATAAAACAAAGAAGAGAGGAAAAGAGAGAAGGAAGTTAAGGAGAGTAGGAGTAATAACAATATTTGATAAACTTTAAGTAGAAGTAAATACAATTTTATATTTTTTTTTTTTTTTTATAATTTGCGCACGCCAAATGGGATATGAATACCATTATATTATTTCAGAGCACGGGCGTTTGTAGAAATTGAGAGAGAGAGAGGAAGAAAGATTGGTGTAGTGGGTTTGAAACTTAGGTGGTATTAAGTTTCAGTAAACTCCAAGGGTGGCGTCCAGATAACTGGAGAGCTTGTTTGTTTTGCTTTTTGTCGTTGCTCATGATTCACAGTATTTTTTTTTCCTCCACCTGATGTCATCATCACGATCAAGTTGCATTTAATCCATATGACCACCCTACTGCCAGTGTTATGCCTTCGCAGTAGAGTTGACTAAGCTTTCGCAATTGATCGACTTTTTTTTTATTTATTTCAGAAGAAATAAATAGATGATTGTTGAGATCAGGATTTGAACCGTGAACCAAGAGCGTGACAAGCGTTGATGTTACCACTACACCACGGCCACCCTCATACTTACTTGTGTGTGTTACAAATCAATAATTTACTTACTCATACTTACATGTGTGTGTTACAAATCAATAATTTATAGCAGCTACAGTATCGCCAGCAGCAACATCAGTAGCAATATCATCAGCAACATCTTCAGCAGCAACATTTTCAACAACAACATGACCAGCAGCAGAAACACGTAGATCTTCCGAGCAATTAATAGCAAACGTTCTCCCATTTGCATTCTCTTTTTCATGTAAACAATACCAGATTTAGTGTAAACAGAGAGTAATTCCTTCTACTTTTTCAAGAGAAGAGCTGATTGCAGTAGAAAGCGAGTATATTTGGTGAGACTCTCATTGAGATAGCAGTTTCCACTTGAAGCAATGCCAATGTCACTCAGCTTCAGTACCTTTTTATTTACCTTACGGTAGTTAGCAGCTGCGATGAGAAGAGTATTCCTTTCATACTGGGACTTAAATTTCAGATTTATTAACGGTGCCGTGGTGAGAGCAGATTTGTTGCCAATATAACGCTTTCTCGCTCTAAATGTATGAACGAGAGAAGGAGGAATACAGTTAATCGACTCACATAGCTTATTGAAGAGTTGTGTAAGGTTTTCACCAGGAAGAGCAGGAACACCAGACAGCACAGCATCACAAGCAAGTTCATTCCTCTCAAGGGCAATCACTTGTTTCTTAAGAGCATCAACCTCCGCACCAAGCATTTGAGAGGCAGTGAGAGTGCTCTCCTCTAATTTGTCAACTCGAGCGGCTATAGTTGATATTGCATTATTTATGCCATCGAATCGCTTGGCCCAACTTTCCTTGACTTTTTCGATTTTGTTAAAAAAAGTCGTCACGCATCTTCTTAATTTCTCCTTGCAATGAAGCCGAGAGCTTGCTTAGATGTTCATCTAATATTTTGGTAGTGATCCCTTGTCCCTTGTCGTTGCTGAGAAGTGTAGGCTTTGGAGAAGGAGAGTTCACATTAGAAGAAGAAAGAACCTCTCGTCTCCGAATTCGGAAAAGTTGCCATTAGGTTCTGTTAGTGAAAACATAATAAGCGCGGAATTAGTGCTTTGCCGATTAGTTCAAAAAGTGGCTTATCCCATCGCACTTTCCAAAAACCAGACAATCTCAAAAGCTAGCTCAATTTATAAGCTTACGCCTATTCTAGACGAGAGTAAAGTTCTCAGGGTAGCCGGTCGTGTTGAGAATGCCATTTGCCTTTTTTACAATGCCAAAAAACCAATTATCTTGCCAAAAGATCATCTTCTTACTAGACTGCTTGTTAGATATTACCACGAAATGTACCGCCACCAGAACCAAGAAACTACAGTTTGCGCAATTCGAGCCAAATATTGGATACCAAGCCTTCGTCAGTTAGTCAACTCTGTGTCAACTTTGTAAAAATTGATCTGTTGTTCCAGAACAACCTCAGATGGGTCAATTTCCCGTGGACCTTCTCATACCATTCGTTCGTTCTTTTTCTTATACAGGCTTAGACTACTTTGGTCCCGTGCAGGTAGCAATAGGTCGCAGAACGGAAAAAAAATGGGTGGCAATTTTTACGTGGTTGACGGTAAGAGCGATCCATATGGAAATCGCCAGAGACCTTTCAAGCGACTCAGTAATCCTATGTCATCGCAATTTCGTGAATCGGCGTGGGCCTTGGAAAGGCTTATCAGGTGTGTGAAGAGGGTTCTTCTTTTTACGCTTAACGTTTTTTTATAGTTTGATCATGGAAGCAGAGAATTTGGTCCTCTTACGCATCTGCCGAATGAGAGTTACGAAAGTGAGACCCTCACTCCTAACCACTTTTTATTAGGTTGCCCCAATTATATACAAACGCCAGCTGTTAATGAAAATGTGTGCCTACGAAAACAGTGGCATATACTTCAACAGTTAAAACAGTTTTTTTTTTGGATAAGATGGGTTCAAAAATATCTTCCGACACTCACACGACGAACCAAGCATAAAAGGGTTGAGCCTATACGTATTGGGGACTGCGTTCTGATTTGTAACGAAAACGAGAGCAGAGGTGAATGGAAGCGTGGCATAGTTGTGGAGACGTGTTTCTGACCATTTTTACGTCGAACTTCTGGATGAGGAGCCGCGAGGATTACGAGTGTAAGTAATTTGCATAATATATTTTCTTTATTTTATTGAATTTTCTTATAGAAAATAAATAACTCGCTTAAATCAAGCGTGTTAATATTATTATTGGCCTCAGGCTGTCGACTTATCCAGAACAACGATGAAGTGCCCAATTTAGTTTTAGGGCCGCTGGTAGCTTCTCCACGAGCTTCTGAAGTAGAATGGGGTTGTTTAAATGGTTCGTCAACCCAGATGCCTCCATCGTGCTATACAAATTACGCACCGACAGAGCAAATGTAATCAAAGTTTCCAGCCGCTCTGCTTTTGGTGACGGCTCCGTTCTAGTTTTCGCCAACAAGCTCTGCACTATAAACTCAGGACGATCATAGAGCATGCGCAGTGTAGAAATTATTTCCGTCACCGTAGCCGGAATTAGCAAGTGTGCCCAACTGCTTCCAAAACTTTGCCCTTCAAAGCCCTCTGAAGCCGCCAAAGCCCTGGTTGATGAAATCGCAGATTGTCGTTGTGCTCTCGGAACTGCTGATGAACAACGGCCGGTCCTCTGCTCGGCCGGAGAAAGTTGGCAACTCCCTCGCTAGCACTTGTCACACCAATACCTGGTTCCTATTCAACTGAACCTCTGCTACTCCAGATGCACAATCTCTATGCAAATTTCTTCCCTGCGTTACAGGTTTCGTTTTGACATCCTTTGGAGAAGTGTTCATAGTGACCTGCTCTACCCACTCCATCGTCCTGTTTCCTTCCAAAATACTGTTGTGTAGTTCTTGTACTGTATAATAGTTCTTTATTGTAAGAAAGATGAAAGAAAACTGTCACTAGCTTTAAGATTAATGTAATAAGTGTACTCGTAGTATATGTATGTAAAGGGTGGCGCGCATCCGAAATGTCCAATTTTCCATGACTCTGGCGCATAAATCAGGCTGAATTTGACCGATGGCATGGATTATGTTGGCTTTTAGGGCCGCTGTGGTTTGCGGCTTATTCGCATGGACCTACAACTTCAGAAAACCCTACAAAAACAAGTCTAACGGGGTAAAATCGCACGATCTCGGTGGCCAGTTCACATCACCTCCACGTGAGATGACCATGCCCTCGAATCGCTCGTGCACAATTTCCAATGTGGCGTGAGCTGTGTGGCACGTAGCGCCATCCTGTTGTAGCCACATGTCGTTGGTGTCCATATGATCCAATTCAGGCCAAAAGAAGTTGGTAATCATCGACCTATAGCGCTCGCCGTTGACGGTGATAGCCTGGCCAACGTCGTTTTCAAAGAAATATGGACCGATGACGCCGCCAGCCCAAGATCCACACCAAACAGTAACTTTTTCAGGATGCATTGGACGTTCTTGGATCTCATGCGGATTGGTATCGTCCCATTCGACAAATTTGTTTGTTGACGTACCCATTCATCCAGAAATGGGCCGCTGAAGATAATTTTTCGATGAAAATTAGGGTCAGTTTCCAACTGCTCCAGAGCCCATTCAGCGAACACAAGTCATTGTCTATGGTCGTTGTCTATAGTCGTTTACCTTCAGCTCTTTGTTCAGTTGAATTTTGTACGGGTGCAGGCCCAAGTCACGACGCAAAATTCGCCAAGTTGTGATCTGCGAAAGGCGGAGTATTTGGGAGCGACGCGAAATCGACTACCTCGGATTCTCCTGCACACTCTCACGGACAGCGGCGTTGTTTTTGGCAGATCTTGCGTTTCGTCAACGTATGGGTGTTGGTTGATCGTTTACTGAACCAGTGGACTCAAATTTGTCCACCACTTTGCGAATAGTCCTCTCAGAAGGACGATTATGGAGACCGTAAAATGGGCGAAGCGCGCGGAACTTTGCCCGAACAAAACACCCATTTTGATAAAACCATTTTATTATTTGCACGTGTTGTTGAACGCTATATCCATCCATGGTGATTTGGCAGAACAGACTGAATAAATGATAGCTAATTTGACAGATGTAGCTTCGACAATATGGCCTCTATCAACTGTCAAAGTTCGGAAGTCCCTATTGGAAGACCCTGTATATATGTAGGTATACATTATACAGGGTATACATATAGTACATGTAAGTATAGGTATATAGTATAATAGTGTATGTGTTTGATATAATATTATACTTGAAAGTTCTACTTTATACAACATCTCTTTTTTTATAAACTATTGTACATTATGTGCAAAATTAAATTCAGTTAATTTAATATACGATATATTGTTTTTCTGTATTTTAATAAATTCAATAAGAAAGGAAAATGTCATTATACTTATATGTGATCATTTTCATGGGTAAATCGATTTGGTGGCACTATCTGTCTACCGTATCGTGTAAAATAACCTTATCCTGATTCTGTTCTTTGTTCACAGCTATCCTCTTTTTCTAGATCGGGTGTTTTTATTCCTTCTTCTTTTTCTATATCGCGGTTAGTTGTGATGTTTTCGGAACAAGATGATTCTAAGATATGTTGCCTATTGCGATGATATTGAAAACAATCTCTATTTGCGACTATATATATAAGAACGAGGCTCTTTACACTGTGATAAAATTATACCAGGTTGCCAGTTAGAAGTAGATGTTTTCTTGTAATAAACGTGTTGGTCTTGTGTTAACGGTGGTAAGGAATTGGCACTTTTATTGTAATAAGAAATGGTTTTCATTTGGCTCAGTTTAAGTTTTTCACTGTATTCTTAGTATCAACTTGCATTGCTTTCAAATTATTTGTCAATACAGGATATAGTTACGAATCGTAACTGACGGGACATTAGCAACTCAGAAGGCGAATTCAAATTTCTTTTCCGTGTAGTTCTGTAATGTAAGAGAGCGATATAAGGATCGGAGTTAGTTTCATGACATTTATAAAGCAGCTCTTGATAGTCTGAATAGAGCGTTCTGCTAACCAATTCGACCTTGGGAAATACGGACAGGATGTAATATGTTCTATTTCCCAACTGCTGGCAAATTGTTTAAACTCCACTGAGTTGAAGGGTGGTCCTTTGTCGCTAACTATAATTTGCGGAATCCCATGTCGGGAAAAGATGGACTTTAAGTGCGTAACAAAGACATTACTAGAATAACTTTTATTTAAGGGAGCTCTCTCAATATATTTTGAAGAATAGTCGACCACGAGAAGGTACATGTTTTTGTTAAATTCAAACAAATCCATCCCGATCATAAACCGTACAATAGCAACTATGGAGTGCATTTTAATTGGTTCCTCACGATTTTGTGAGCGATGACGTATGCAAACATCACAATATTTGAAATATCGTGGTATATATTAGGCCAATAAAGTGAGCTTTTGGCTATATTCTTACATCTCTCCATACCCATGTGCCGTTCATGCAGTAGGAGAAGTATGTTAGGATGTACCAGTAGACAGTTCATTGTCAAAAATGGCAAGGTGACTTCTGCTGGAACATTTCTAATTAAAAACGGTCTGCAACAAGGTGCGGTTAATTCACCGATCCTTTTCAACATTTACACGAGCGATCTCATAGGATCACTTCACCATACCATAGCGTACGCAGACGACTTGAACGCGTACAGATCAGGACCAAAAATCGAGGTCATTGCAACTCTCTTGCAACGTGACTTCGATAAGATTCAGCGATATTGCGGTGACTGGAAGTTGAAGATCAACTTCCAGAAATCGGAAACCATTCTTTTTAGGACGCCGTTGTCTGGTGCCTCTAGGGATACCAGAAAGAATTGGCGAAAGTTCTCAATAGTTGGACCGCACGGACAGCCACTTGCGAGTCGAAGTGTAGTCAGATACCTGGGGCTTTGGTTAGACCAATATCTATATTTTAACAAACATATAGATGCTGCTCTGGCCAGAGCCAAAGGTGCTTTTGCCCTTACAAAGAGACATTGCAAGAGCAATGAGCTCGACGAACAACCTGATCTCCGGGGCTTATTACCCCAATTACGAGTATAACGAGAGAGTGCACCTTAACGGCTTTGTTCCCCCAGAGGCGTTCCTCTATTTTGATAAGAAAGGTCTGATCCAGGATAGATTGGCGGTGCCGCTAATCTTCCACGTTGCTCGGACAGCTGTGGATAGGCGACTCAACTACGACAGAGGCGTTGCACACGGCAGTGTGGAGCGTCTCCGGTTTAGTAGGGCGGTATCGGGTCGCGATATTTTTGACGTACAACGTCAGTACGGTCATTTCTGGTGGCTAGCCGAAAGAGAGATCGCATATCTAATCCAGGGTAGTCTGTTGGATGTTTGAAGTTGGCTTACATAGTTTAGGTATACTGTATATAGGTTATAAAAAAAAAATATATAATATATATAATACATATAATATAATATATATAAAAAAAACAGCACTTAACAAAAAAAAAAAAAAAATGTACGTATAATTACGTAAGGTAGAGTAAGATTTATTTTAAGGTAGTTTATAAGTTTTATATATAAGAATACAAAAAAAAGCGTTCATTCACTAAGTTTTGTTTTATCTATTTTTCTTAGTAACAAGCAAATAAAATAATAAATTAAATAAAAAATGTATGCACGTTACGTCGAAAGACATAGTTTTAAGTATTAGGTTTAACTTAGAGCGCCCGCATAGGGCCAGTAAGTTAGAATAAGAATAGTTAAGTTAGTTAAGCTAGTTTTAAGCGTTTTGTCTAGCATATAAGTTATAATGAATTACCCAATAAAAATGCATTAAAAATGAAAAAAATTAATGTATGTTAGGACGTAATTTTGATGGAATTATAAGACGATTCGATTTAGATAGAAGATTATTAATCATGCCGAGCTCATTACGTATATTATAATATAGCATAACAGTAGAGGAGCTATGCGGGTCCTGAACCAGGAAATGAGTCATCAAGGTCACCATGTATGTGTGCGTGTGGGCATATGTAGGTAAGAAAAAAATCGTCATTATTATGTGTGTGTGTTTTTTTTTTTTTAATAAATAAAACAATTCAAGGTCACTAAGTTGAGGATAAAAACTCTGCTGATAAGGATAAAGCCAAAATCTTCAAGGTCAGAGTCTCTATGATGTGTTATATATGCATGTGGATAAGAATAAACAAAAAATAAATAAAAAAAAAAAAACCTGCAATCCAAAAACATGTGAATGATATTCTGTATAATCAATTTTATAAAGTAGAGAAAATAAAATATATACAAACAAGGTTTGGAAAACGACTTATTGTCGAATTTCCAAACACACAATTTTTCCTCCTTGCACATATGGTAGACATATTTAAAGAAACTGAAATTGAGACGTTAAATAAAAATAACACGTGTCTATACTTTGTTGCATCGAAAGACAATTCTGCAAGTATCAATTTTTATTTTGTAAATGAGATGCTAAATTCACAAAAAAGAATTCATTTCATTTTGAGGTAGGTCATGTCTGACCCACATGATGAAGGATGTAAGTAGGTAAAGTGGCGCTGTGTTATCAGTGTTGAAAGAGAGTAGAGATAGTGGGGTGTTGTGGTTAAATATACCGAAATTTATAAGAAGGGTAAGCAGAAAAAAAAAAGGTGTTAGTTGATTAATATGTTTTGGATACGGACAATAAAAACTGGTGACAAGTATTGCGTTTGTCACTCATCGTGGAAGTAATTTCGAATTGCAAAAGTGGATGTAATTGATAGGAATTTGTCAGTAAATTTCATGCCAGAGGTTGGATCTAAATGTTAGTTGTTAAGCATGCGTAGAGGTGAGATGGTGCCGGAATTTTTGATGTCATTACCATTTGAATTTAATGCGGGGGAGCATATTAAAATTGAAGTAGTGGGTGGTGCAGTAATATTAGTTGGTGTTTTATATGATGGTGCTAGAAGAATAAAGTAAAACACTTTACAGAATTGTGTTTATTTAGCGATTTCGATGCTACTGATTTAGATGATATTGATAAAGAAGACATAAAGTTATTGGATGAATTAGCTGCTAACGAAAATTTAAAAAATGATTTATGAATGTACATCAAAGGAAATTCATCTACAAGAATTCGAGAGAGCAGGGAAATATAAGCGTTGTAAGCATATAGAACAGAGAGTGATAAAATTAAAGTTGAAAGGGATAAGTACGATATGTCAACGATTTTCTGAAAAGCTGATGGGATGCTGTTTACCGAAAGAGTGATAAAAGTGGCTACAATCTTAAAATTAGTTTCAGTTTTGATCCAAACTTCTCGAAGAGCGCATATTGGATGATAACTTTCAGATCATTTATCATCATGCATAAGCGTGTCTCTACGTTATTGATATTATTCTGCTTCATTGGATTACTTAGATGTAGCCCTAGACCAACAAATTTAGCCGCTTTCGGTGATAATAAAGGAAATTTGGAGTTTTCCCTACACCTTTCAAATAACGATACTGTGTAAATTGATTTATCTTTCCAATTACTGAAACTTAGCAAAGACTTTAAACGGAACAACTGATGAGAAGGATAATGAAATAGTCCCTACAGAAGCAGCAGCAATAACAACAACAAAAGAACCGATTAAATACTTTACAGTGGAAGAGGCAATAGAAGGATTTAGGCAAAATTTGACTAAAAGGGAACGAGATCTTCTTCTTCTTACGCGAAGTTATGATCCGGAGTAGAAGGATCACAACCTTCCCACTTTATTGCATCCCTACTGGTCCGCTTGTAGGGTTTGCCGGTTTGACCTCAGAAAGTACCGTCAGTCTTCCCGGTTTCGGATCACTTCGTCACTGAGGCCAATCAAATGCTGGTGTTTTTGCATTTATGTGATCCAGTTGTTTTTTGGTCTGCCTTCTTTGCGCGATTGCGTGGGAACGTTGATTGATATTGCCTTTTTGACGTAGTTCGAATGATCTATCCTTTGAACATGACAATACCAACTGAGCCGGTTGTGCTCTATCTTGCTTGTGATGGGTTCTTTTACATGAAGGCTTCCTCGAATCTTTGAACTTCTTATTCTATCAATCTTCGTTACTCCTGCTGTCATGCGAAGCATCGTCATCTCAGCTGCCGTTAATTTGCCCTCATCCTTTTTTACATTGTCCAGCATTGTGAACCGTATGTGAGCGCCGGACGTACAATTGCGGTGTAGAGTCTTCCTTTAAGCTTAGGGGGCATTTTTCGATCACAGAAGATACCGGAGTTTTCCCGCCACTTCATCCACCCTACTCTTACGTGATGATTGATGTCATCATCACAAGTTGCTTCGCTATTGATCATAGTTCCCAGATATTTGAACTTTTCCCACTTGGGAAGCACTTTTCCATTCAATTAAATGTGTTGAATAGGCCGGTGTGGATCAGAGAACGGGCAGCACAGATACTCTGTCTTTTTCGAACTAATACGGTACCCATTTCCCTCCAAAACATCCACCCATACATCAAGTGCTCGTTGCAAGGACATTTGATCTTCGCTTATGATAGCTCCATCGTCAGCAAAGAATAACTGATGTACTTTGGGGTCCGTCACTTTTCCTTCAAGCAGATAATCAAGGACTGCAATAAATAGCAAAGGACTAAGTACGCTGGTGTACACCGACTTTGATTGGGAACTCTTCGGTGACTCCTGCGGGACATCTTGCTCTTGTCCTTGCTCTCTCATACATGTCCATGATCATGCGCACGTAGGTTTCTGGAACTCCTCGTTGTCTTAGCGCCACCCATAAGAGATCTCTTGGTTGTCTATCAAAGGCTTTTTCAAAATCAACCAACACCATATGCAAGTCCTTTAAGGAATCACGATGTTTTTTCATTATGATCCTTATACTTTGGATTGCATCTGTTGTTGATTTACCCGAGACAAACCCGCACTGGTCATCAGATAGCCTTATTATTTTCCGCAGTCGGCCATCTAATACCCGTTGAACGATCTTCATGGTGTGTGACATCAGCTTGAGAGAACGGTAGTTATCGCAGTTTCGCGTATCGCCCTTCCCTTTGTGCAAAGGAAGAAGATAACTTTCCCTCCACTGATTAGGCATTGGATCACCGCTCATAAGTTTGGAGATAAGAATCATGAGCCATCTAGGCCCGATGTCTCCCATTTCTATCGCTTTTCTTTTTTTGGAGTATTTGACGGCATTCCTAACTTCTACGACAGTAATGTCGGATACTTCGTCATGGTTAAAAGCGGCTCTTGGAAAGTGTACCCGGGGAAACTGTTCGTTCAGAAGTCTTTCACAATACTGTCGCCATCTGTGGAGAATTTTGTCGTCTTCCAAAAGAAGCTGCCCCTGAGCATTGTTAATGAACTTTGGGGAACGAATCTCCTGAGCATTTCCTCTTCTCTGGGCGGCTATTTTGAAGATAGTTGCTCCATTATACAAGTTGTTTTGTCGAAGCTCCTGGGTAGCCTGGTTCCTATCAGACGCCAAAGACGATATTTCCCCCAACTCCCGATAGAGGCCTTCCATACTTTTTGCTTGTAATTGGGCGCACTTCTTCTTCGCGAGACCTTTGTAACATCTATATATCACTTCAAGGCGAGCTTTTTCATCTCTATTAGTAGAAGAGCACTTTGACCAAGCCTTGAAAGCCGTTTTCTTTTTTCGTATCACTACTTTAGCTTCATCTGTCCATCGTTTCTTTGGCGTGTTGGCAGGGGCCTTTCGACGTTTCAAGCAGTGATTTGGCTCTCTCCAAGCAAGATCGCTGTAGGGAATCCCACATATTTGTGCTCTGCACTCCTCATCACCGACCTGATCGATGATGGTAAAGAGGTAATTTGTCATGTTGGTAATAAAAACGTCACCTTCTTCTTTGTCCAGCTTGCACCAATTGATTTTCTCAGCCACCTTTGTTTGCTTATTTGTTTTCTTCCCCGTCTCCATAAAAATTTCTGTCAGGAGGAGACGGTGTTGCTGGGCGATCGCCTCTCCCAGTGAACGAGATATAGCAGGAATAATTGAAAGCGAAAATATATTTTACAGACATTGTAAATTTGAATTTGAAAAAGCTTACTTAACAATTCGCTGTACATATAATAGTAATTATAAGCAACATTCACTATACATAAGTTGCTTCAAGTATCATGAATATGAAACCGAGAGAATAATAAGCAATGATGAAATAGAAATAATTACAGCAAAAGAAACAAACTTCCGTTCAGATGTTCAAATTATAAATTGTCACCAGTTCCGCCGGTCCGGCTGCCGATTATAAATTAAAACACCCGTTTTTATGTTCGGAGTGTTTATTTTCTACAATAGGTATACAATTGTAATTACAATGAATAATTCGATGAAATTTACTTACATTTGGGTAACTCGGCTGGCTGGCGTCTGGACTGGAAGGAAATGGCCGTTCAGGAGAATATAAATGTCAGCTAACCATGAGGTTTTATAATAACAGAGCCTGAATATCAGATTGGGTGCGTTCACCGAGCTCACACTCCAGGGCCGAGTCCACACTACAATTGTTGGTTGCGTTTCTTTTCGACACCCCACCCCCCGTGAGGCGATAGAGTCTCGCTCGGAAGCGGCACCAACTTCTAATACGGCGAGCTTCACCGCTGGTCTTCGGAATGTTCCCCCAGATGTCGTTATCTCGGCAGATCTTACTTGTCCATCGCTCCCCGGAAACACCTTCGTCACTCGTCCTCGGATCCACTGGCTTCTCGGCATGTCGACGTCACACACAAGCACTAGGGTACCAATCTGGATCGGTGTAAACCATTTACACCTTTTGGTCAGGACAGGCAGGTACTCTCGCATCCACCTCTTACAGAATCGGTTTTTTAACTGCTACGACACCTTCCATTGTTTTCGAAGGCACAGCGCCTTATCTTCGATTGGACCTGGCGTTTGAGTCGAGTTCGGGACCTCCAGTAGGAAATGGTTCGGTGTAAGTGGCTCCTCTTCCTGCGTCGATACTGGTAGATGCGTTAGAGGTCGGCTGTTCACTATGTTTTCCGCCTCAATTAGCGCGCTTTGCAAGGTTTCCATCCTCGTCGCCATCTCAGACAACGTGGACGACAAAACACGCTTGATCGACTGGACAAGCCTTTCCCAGCATCCTCCGGCATGAGGGTTTAAGGGACAGTTGAACAGCCATTCGATCTCCGAAGACGAAAGTTCTGCTTTCAAGGCGTCGACATCAAAGATGCTGCTATCTTTCAACTCCTTGTTGACTCCAGTGAAGTTGGTTCCGTTGTCAAAATTGCGGACGCATAGAAGACAAGCATCCGTAGATAGATCGGCCGCAATCTCAACGTGTACTGCCCTCGTCGTGAGGCAAGTGAATAGGGAGATTCAACGCTTCTCTCGTCGGCGGCCTATGGTGATATTGACTGGGCTAAAATAATCCAGTCCGGTAAAGGTGAACGGTCTTACGTACGGCGTGATGCGATCTTCCGGCAGTTGACCCATTAGCGACGGCAGTGGTCTGGCACTTCTGGTTCGGCATAACTGGCACGCCTTTGTCACTCGTCTCACAGCAGGACGCATGGCAGGAACCCAGTATTTTTGTCGCACCTCGTTAACAACGGTATTGTCGTTTTGGTGGCGGAAGCGGTTATGAAATCCTTCAATGATGAGCTTTGTAACTCTGCAGTCCTTATGCAAAATAATTGGGCGTCTGGCAGGAACGGTACCGTCATTGCGGCGTCGATTCGACCTTTAACTAGGAGAAGTCCCGTTTCGTCCAGATACGGCGTTAGATTGAGGATTTTGCTCTACCTGTTGACCGACAGATTTTTCCGCAGCTTGCTGATTTCCTCGGAGAATGCTTCCCGCTGTATTTGACGGCATATAATATGCTCGGCACTGTTGAGCTCGGTTGCGGATAGCTCTCCTTGGTTAATGAACCTTCTCTGGCATACGGCAATGAAACGTTCTACCCAAGCAATGGTTCGTTGTAGCTTCAGAAACGTAGAAAACCTCCCTGCGTCGAAAGTTGCGTCGAACTTCGAATTCAGGAGCAGCTTATACTTCGGAAGTAGTTCTTCATTGGGTTCATGTTTCGCGATATCGTCTGGTAGTTTCGGCCACTCTGCCTCCCCGAGCTTAAGGAATGGTGGTCCCCTTACCCAGACATTATTGACGTCGAATTTTGGCGGGTAGCGGGCTCTTGTACCTTCGTCTGCTGGATTCAATTTGGTCGGAGTCCAGCGCCATTGATTGGTTTGACTGCTTTTTAGTATTTCCGCTATTCGAAAGGCCACGAACTCCTTATGGCGGCGAGGATCAGTTCGAAGCCAGTGTAGCACAGTCTTTGAATAGCTCCAAAACACTCGGTTGGTAATCGGCAGGTTGTGATAATCGATGATGAAGCTACAAAGCCATATTCCAAGTACAGCGGCTGAAAACTCAAGGCGGGGTATATATAAGAGCTTCTTGGGAGCGGCCTTCGTCTTACCGCACACGAACGATATGTGTACATTTCCGTCAAATTCGATGCGTAGATACGTGGCGGTGCTAAAGGCTTCTTCGCTCGCATCGGCGAAGGTGTTCACATCAACACGTCGAGCGCTGTTCAGATGATAATTATGGCACCTGGAATCTTCAACTGCGTTAAACTTGGCAGCTCCATCTTCCATTGTTTCCACCCTTTGAAGGCCTCCACAGGTATTGGATCATCCCATTCGACTCCGGTACTCCAAACCATCCGTAGCAGCAACTTCAAATATAAGGCATAGTTGGCAATCATTCCAAAGGGATCGTATATTGACATCGTTATGCTCAGGAATTCCCTTTTGTTTATGCATATGTCGTGTATCATGACGTCTTGGTTCACGCGCACAAAGTTAAGGCGGAAAACAGACACATCTTCCACGCTGTCTCAGCACATGCCCAGGACCTTTTCGGTCCCCAGCGTCGCTTCGATGTTTATGTTCAGCACGCTCTCCGAACGTTTTTTTGGTACTGCATCGGCTATCCCAATGAGTACTTCTTTTGAATTTGACCTTAAGTTTCTCAACTCGAAGCAGGCCTTATGATGGATTGAGATGACGTCCCCGGTAACTGCGATGGCCTCTGGAACACTTTCAAAACTGTCGACGAAATCATCCACGTAGTGATTTTTAATTATTGACTCAACGGCTCTGGGTTTATCTTTTGAGTAGTGTGATGCATTTATGTTCTTCACGAAGTGGGCTGAACATGGTGAACAACTAGCCCCGAAGGTCATCACAGCCATTATATAGACGTCGATTTGATCTGCCCGATCCTTTCTCCACAGAAAACGTTGTTTCGCTCTTATTGACACCTCATGAAACATTTCTTTGATGTCTCCAGTGACTGCTACGGGCCTCATTCCGAAGTTGTACAAGATTGCCGTTAACAGCCTGTAGTCATCCGGGCTTCTCAAAAGCGAGGAGTTCAGGGAGGTGCCATTCACGTCGGCTGCTGCATCGAAGACCAACCGAATTTTTCCTGCCTGTCAGAGGCGCTGTTGGTAACTGACGACTTGTTGTATCCAATTCGGAGGCGATGAACGTCTGACTAGGTAAGCGCAACTCTTCCACGGTTTGTACTTCATTTACGGAAAATCGTTCGGCCTTGTCCTGATCAGCGCTTATCTCCATGTCGACGGAGAACGATTTCTTGTGTATCGTTTCTTTGCTGAACCACTGCACACTCAAATCTTTTTTGACTCCACTTAACTGCAACCGCTTAGCCAAGTCAAGACTCATGATGGTGAAGGAAGATCCTTCATCGAGTAGAGCGAATGTCTGCACTACTACACCACCATTGTGAACTCGCACTGGCAATATTCTGAACAGGGTCTTCTTTGTCGCTTTAATGCTGCAGATAATAACAGGTTCTTGCCTTTCGCTTCGTTGGGTGTCGTAGGTTCCCGTTTCGTATGTCTTCTCTGGTATTTCCTCGTGTAACGATCGATGGTGTTTTTTACTGCAACCGTTGATTCCGCACTCCTTCCGAAGTCTACATGTCCTTAAAGCATGGCCATACTTAAGGCAGCCGAAGCATAGTTTATTTCTTTTCAGAAATTACTTGCCTTGAGGATCCAATTTGGCGAAGCTGCTATAATCATTTATTGAATGTTGCTTGCCCATACAGTAGCGGCACTTGTTATCAGCGGTACTGGTGGCATTAAACTCTTCGCAGCGTGAAGAACATTTGCGTGCTTAAGCCTAGGATAGCTTTTGGTTTGTGTTTGCGAAGGCAATGAATTCGTCGTGATGACACAAACTAAACGTGCTAGACGACTTAATCACTCATTGAATGTTTTGATGGTTACGAACGGTTGAACGTTCACAGTGGACTGCGCCCAATCCAATCGTTTGCTCATGGGTAGTTTGGACACGAGCTCATCGATCAACGTAGGATTAGCCAGGTGTTGGTACATGCCACACGACTCTAGAAATATTGCGAGGTTCTGCACCTTAGTAGCGAACGGAAACAGCAACTCCAATTTATCTTCTGGGATCTGCTTCACTTCCCTGATTTTAGTTAGCTGACTTTGGATTAGGCATTCTGGACGTCCAAAACGAAATTCGAGGGTTTCCATCACGTGGTCCACGTTGTTTGGGTGGATGAGAAGAGATTCCACCACTTCCCTTGCTTCTCCATTTATGCTCCTCTGGAGACGGAACATGTTCTCCACCTTGGTGTATCCCTGCATGTTGGTTGATTCGATGAAGGCGGTACAAAACATGGGCCACTCTTCAGGCCTTCCGTGAAATTCTGGTAGTTCATGCAGCTTACGATAATTCCCAAGGCTGGCTGAGGAAGGCGCTTGAGTTGGTTGGTTTGGCGGAAACGTTGACTATGACTGATGACGTTGTTGTTCGGGCATTGGGAGTGAGTTTATCGGCGGCAAAAATGTGGGAAAATGTGGCGATGGCGTAAAATTATATGGTATTGTTCTTACCCGCTGCATTTGTGGAATAATGCTTCGAAGCCAGGAATACGGAAAATGTTGCTCCGTTGTGGCTGCGATACACACACTACAATTGTTGGTTGCGTTTATTTTGGACATAAATATTAAGAATTATAAACGAAGTTATGAAATGTTTATTTCTTAAGTTAATTGTCAAAACCACATTAAGAAAAAACATACGTTTTAAGTTTAATAAAGTATAGTTTATTGATATTAATAAATATTTTTCATTACAAATTTATGGAGTAAGTATACATTTTCTAGGGCACAACATTTACTGTGAAATGAACAGCGGATTTCATTGGGGTAACGATGTTTTAACTCGTTCAAATTAGGACACAACAGATTTTCCAGGTTGATGATTTCAACATTTTCATTCTTCAACAACTCTCGTAACCATTGGGCCTTTTCCAAACCTTTAACGTAAACGGGTGAATTTTGAATTTTCGGTTGAAGATATTGCCGGACTTTGTGAAATTCTGTAAGTCCTCCATCCCATTTCAATCCATGATGGTTTTGGTATAACCAATTTTCTTGAGTATTTAATGCTGCTGGTAAATACTTTGAATTATATGGTGGTTTGATAATGAAATGACGATGTTGACTGTTGTCCAAGAGTGTTATTTCTTTGGCAATAAACCTATTTTCAGTTCCTCTGAAACCCTGAACGTCTAAAATGTAAAAAAATTCATTTTCTATCTTTATGCAGTGATGTTTTCTTGTCAAAGTGTTTTCAACAACTGATTTCAAATTTTTCTCATAACCATTTGATTGAGGATTGTAACTAATTATTCGATCATGTAGCATTAAACAGTATGCAGGCGTATTTGCAGGAATTTCTTTTGATGTCTTTATCTCCAAGCGAATATCAACTGGACCGTTTTTGATAGTTTCACTTTGATGTCTACAGTCAATTACGAAGATTGTTGCCTTAGATTTTAATTCTTCCCTTGGCAATAGTGGTTCAGGAATTGTTCGATTATAATAGGCTTTTTGAAAGTCACAATACATGTTATAGAATATATATGTATGAAAATAAAATGATTAGAATTAAGAAATTGATGTCGCGTATAAAAGATGACAAATAAAAAATTAAAAAAACAAAAAAGAAACTTTGGTTTCATTACTGTCGCTGTTTTGTTTTTTTCGAAGTTTCTGATTGTACTTGGTGTGTGTGCGTGTGTAAACAAGATGTGATCAGCTAAAGAAAAGAGGAGAGGGAAAAAATGTTGAGCTAATCAATTGGTTAGTATTTAAAGAAATCACTAATCGATACTGACCATCAGTTATTTTTTGATTAACACACAGATAAAATGGATCGATGTCAATCGAAAAAAGATATAAGTATGGAATATACTCTTCGAAAAAAAATCGAGTATGCTTTGAAAGCAATCCATTTAAATCAACATCATCATCATCATGAGAATCTAAGCAGAGAGAGCAATCCGATGTTAAATATCAAAAGTTGAAACAGGAGAAATAATGCTGGAATTGTTTTAAAATAAAAATAAAGAGTTTATAAAAGAAAAAAAGTTTTGCTTTTTATTTATTATTATATACGATGAGTAAGCGAAATGTTGTTGAGGAATTGCATAAACCTGCACTATGCCTTTTCACCAGACGTCGAGTTGTCATAAAGGGACTCGATGACTTGTGGCAAGCAGATTTGGTAGAAATGATACCTTATAACCGATAAAACAATATGCATAACTATTTTCTGACTGTAATTGATACTTTTCAAAGTATGCGTGAACAGTTTCTTTGAAGAATAAGACGGCATAATCCACTACAGAAGCTATGAAATCAATTTTCAATAGATCACGTCGAGTGCCAAAAAATTTGCAAACCGATGATGGAAAGTAGTTTTTTTTAATGAGATCTTCAAGGATTTGATGAGATTGTACAAGATTAATCATTATTCAACATATAGTTCATTGAAAGCGTCAATTGTTGAACGTTTCAATAGGACTCTTAAGGAGAAAATGTGGCGAGAATTCAGTTTTAATGGTAACTATAAATGGTTACCCATTCTAAAAGACTTGCTCCATACATATAATAACTCTACACATAGAACAATAAAAATGCAACCAGTTGATGTGAATAAAAAAAATGCAAAGACTTATTATAAACGGTTACAGTCGCATTAAAATGGCTCCGAAGGGTAAATTTAAGGTTGGTGATCAAGTTCGAATAAGCAAGTTTAAACATGCTTTTGAGAAAGGCTACACACCCTACTGGTCAACGGAAGTATTCACAATAAGAAAAGTTAACATGACTAATCCGGTCACATATTTACTGGCTGGCTTTCAAGGTCAATCCATGCAAGGTTCTTTCTACGAAGTGGAACTACAAAAAACCAACCATCCTGATGTATTCCTAGTGGAAAAAGTGCTGAAATCTAAAGGTGACCAAGTATATGTAAAGTGGCTTGGTTTCCCCAACAATCATAATTCATGGATAAATAAAAGACAGATGCTGAGATAAATCAGATTAGTTACTATGGAGCTTCTAAAATCATCAATAACGGAAAACAAAACCATCATGGAGATAGAAAAAGAATTAGTAGTAGAGTGTACTGTCATAAAAACATTTGGAGTGGGGTATCTTGCTCGCTTCCCTAATAATAAAGAAGGTCTATTGAATTGGACTAACTATAAAAATAGAATATATAAACCGTTTGTTAACGAATTAATTAAATGTAAAATTATAAACGAAAAGGATGGATACATTAACTTGGTTAATGTTAAATAATAAATGAAACATAAACTATTATTCATTTTTTTCTACTTCTTCTTCTAACACTTCATCACTAGTAGTAGTTACAATATATTAAAGTCTTGATCTTGAAGATTTTGGCTTTATTCTTATCAGCAGAGTTTTTATCCTCAACTTAGTGACCTTGAATAGTTTAATACATGTATTAAAATATATACAATAATCAATAAATAAATTATAATTTTTATTATATTTTATTTTCTCTACTTTATAAAATTGATTATACAGAATATCATTCACATATTTTTGGATTGCAGAGAGACTTCAACTTGAGAAATATAAAGTTTATTAGTCCGCTTCGTATGAATTACAAAAAGTGACTGACTCAAAAAAAAAAAGCGAGAGCAAAAAAAAGTAGGTTCTTAGTTAGTGTAGTTAAAACTTTTATATATGTGTGTAGAAAGGGAAAGATATATGTAATATAATAGCAATAATACTGTTTCAATATAATTTTCAACATCCTCCGCCCGAGGGAACAGAATTCATTTCCAAAGGATACAACAGTTGAATAGGTCTTCGAGTCTTCGTTTCGTCTGAGTACCGTTTCTCACAAGCTCTCAACATGCCATCACGACCAATAAAAGCGTTTTCTACCGCAGCCAACATCCAGATAATTCGTGGCTTGCCAGAATTGAAAACATGGACGACGTCTTTCTTCTTAAATTGCATCGACGAAGCATACTTTCCATAATGAAACGAGCGAAGAAGTTGCATATACTCCGTACGCCATCGCTTCCATAGCACGTTCATATATCGCATTGTCTGCTTCCAAAGAAGTTGAATGTCATTCGAACCAGGATCAGTTTCGCTCAGATTGAGAAACCCACCACGATTTATTAAAAAATCACCAGGAGTCAGGGGAGCGGAATTAAGAGGATCATTGCTTATATAAGTGAGTGGGCGAGCGTTGACCGTACCTTCGGCTTCGATGATTACCGTTCTAAGTTGTTCGAAATTGAGCCTTGCTCTACCGATGACGACTTTGAGAACGTTCTTTATGATCCGGATAAGACGTTTCCAAAATCCACCCCATCAGGGCGCACGTTCCACTATAAACTTCCAATTAATTCGTCTGTTTGACGCAAAATCCCGGACTGCCTCATCTTCAAAAACGAAGTTGTCGCCCTCAAGTTCCAAGGCTGCACGGCGAAAGGTTCGAGCATTATCAGAGTAAATGACTGACGGGATACCCTTCCTGGCTATGAAGTGCCTAAGGCCCATCAAACAGCTTTCGGTTGACAGGCTTGTTGTCATCTCTAGGTGGATGGCATGAATAGCAGCGCACGTAAAGGCCATAAGGTACGTTTTGGTCATCCCTACTGCAGCATCGTCCAAAATGTGCAGAGGGCCCGCAAAGTCAATGCCAACAGCATCAAATGGCCTTGACATGGTTAGCCTTTCGATGGGCAGTGGACCAAATGGTTGTGAAGCAGGTTTGCCCCATAGCTTTTTACAAACGATGCACCATTTGAGCAGCTTCTTAACAAGTTTTCGTCCTTTAGGGATCCAAAATCGAGTTCGTAGTTGCGAAAGAACTGTGTTGACCCCTCCATGCAGAGATCTTTGATGACAGTCATTCACTATAATATCTGTGATATGAGAACTAGTTGGCAGTATAATGGGGTGCTTGAAGTTCATCGGCTCAGGTAACGACTGAAAGCGCCCACCTAAGCGAATAATACCCTCTTCGTCCAAAAACGAGGAAAGTTGAGCAAGATTGGATGTCCTAGGTACAGACTTCCCTTTCTGTAATAAACAAATTTCTTTAGTATATTTATTACACTGAAAGTACCTGATCCAATAAGATTCGGCGGCGCTGAGTTCATCTGCACATAAATGAAAAGATTTCCTTCTCCTTTCCCTTTTGCAAGAATGTACAAAACGGAACATAAAGCAAGAAACCCGCAGCAAATAATTCCAGGACTGAAATCTTCGAAGTACAAAATTGGCTGCATCTCAGTACTGCCAGAAACTGTTTCTGTTAATAAAATCAATGGGACCACAATCGTTGGTATAGCACAAGTGTCATCAGGCAGGTAATTTTGATCTTTGATAAAAACTGGTCCTTGAGCCCACAGCTGAGACGACCGCAAACATTCGGCAGCTACTTCTCTTGTAAGAAGATCGGCAGGATTTTCTTTTCCGGAATAGTGGTTCCAATCTGATGTTAATGTGTGTTGACGAATTTCGGAAACGCGGTTTTGCACATATGGCTTCCATCGGTCACATTCACCTTTTATCCAATAAAGAGCAATTTTAGAATCCATCCACATGCAAAATTGTTCAGCAGGAATCTTTAGAGATCGCTTCAGGTAGGAACACAATCGAGCCGCTATCAGCGCAGCAGTTAGCTCCAATTTAGGTAATGTAAGCTCTTTCGATTCATCTTCTTTGAGTGGAGCCACCCTGCTTTTCCCACACCAAAACGAAATGCTGCATTTAACTTTTGAATTGATATTCTTTACTTTCATGCTGGCGTCGGCAAAAATATGAATGTGGATTTTGCATGGAGAAGAGAACACTATAACTGACCTCGGTATGGTTACATCCTTTAGCTGCAATATACTCTTGATGCACTCATCCCACTCAGCCAATAACTCGGAAGGTATTGCTTCATCCCAGCACACCTTCTTTCTCCATATAGACTGGAACAAAATTTTCACTTTAATAACAATAGGTGCAAGCATTCCTAGGGGATCGTAAATTCTCGCTATTGTCTGAAGCACGATGCGTTTGGTGGCGATTGTTAAATTGCAAGTTAGCATACTCTCAACGGATGCGAAAGGTACAGCTATCTCATCACTGAATACGAACCATGACAGTCCCAAAACCCTTTGCGTCGCTCGGACATCGATGGAACCAAAAGCTTTACGAATCAGACCATTATTGGAGTTCCATTTCCGTAAATTCATGCACGCGTTAATCAAAATCTCTGTAGCCTCTTTGCAAATTCGATGTCCTTCCTCTTTTGTTTCCACGCTAACCACCAAGTCGTCCATATAAAATCCATCCTCAAGAACTTCACATGTTGATCGAAAACGATGCTTGGTGAAGACGGAGTGTAGCTGTTAAGAGAAATGGGCTACAGTTCACTCCAAAAGTCACCCTGGTCATCCTCAACTGTTCGAAATTTGGCGTCTCATCTGATGATCTTTGAGGAGACAGCCAAATAAATCGATGGCTATCTCGATCGTTTTCGTTTAGCAATATTTGTAGAAAGGCTTTTTCAACATCAGCAACTATTCCTGTTCGTCCAAGCCTAAAATTAAGCATAATTTTCAAGACATTTGGTAATAAATTCGCCCCACATGCAGCATATCGTTTAGGGAAGGGTAATCATGTGAACGCGCCGAAGCATCAAACACAATTCGCATTTTTGATGCAATGCTCTCATCTTTATACACTGGGCGATTAGGTAGATAAAATACCCGTTTGGTATCATCACAACTGTCTGTAGGAACTGGTTCGGCGATGCCATCCAAAACCATCTGTCGTATAGCACTATCATACTCCCTGAAGCGATCAGGTGTTCGTGACAAACGCGTAGAAAGATACAGAAGCCTTTTAATTGCTTGATTTCTATTACTCTCGGTCCGCACATGGGAATCTTTCCACGGCAAAGTTGCTTCGTAGCGGCAACCTCTTCTTTTGATGCAGGAGGATGTGAGATGTTCTGTTAGATGTTGCTTTCGGCATCTTCGCTACGAATGCCAATGGCTTCAAGTGACCAAAAGGAAGTTATGTCACAGTCGTGCAGGACAGGCAGATGAAAGTTTGCACTGAGAATAGGAGAGGAGCATAAATGTATGTTTGAAACTATGTGCTTACCCGTGGAAATGTGTGGCTCTTGGATAGTCCACCCAAATATGGTTTCTATGGCTCTCAGACAAGACGAGATGCGCCTTTGTTTCCCAGTCACAATGGCCCAGTAAAAGTCCGAGCCAACACTTAGGCCGTCTTCTGATTCGATGGAAACATGTTGTGTGTCAGCTAGCTGGATTCCTTGGAATGAGGGACATGAACTTTTAGAAGCTGGAAGGACATCTACACAAATCTCGGGAACAACTATTGCCTCTATGTAAACGTTTTTGTTGCTAAACTGACTTAGTATCGCAACTCTGACTTTATCTAGAGTCTGGAATGGAGACTGCTCTTTGCTTCCGAATGGGATGACTGAAATACTCACTTCTCCAATGGAGATGAGGTTAAGTTTTCTCACGAGGCTCTCACGGATATATGTAGGCTGACTACCGCCGTCAATAACAAATCGAATTAAAATGCTTTTATTTTTGCTCGGTGCTGAGGCAATGCCCCGAGCTGTCTTGAGAAAGATTTGATTACTCCAATACAGAATTGGCACATAAGTTTAGTGCACTTTGATTTTTGCAATTTGATGTGTTCATTACCGGTGCCGCGATCTCTTTAGCTTTGGCAAAAGAAGGGTCACACATTGACGTCGAATGTTTTTCCTTACACTTTCTACAAGAAATCCACTTCGCACCTTTACAATTTTTTGATGAATGTCCGCGTTTAGTACAATGAAAACAACGATTGTTTTTGCGCAGCAATTCTTTTTTTTCTGTAATAGGTTTATAACTCTCGCATTCTTTTGTACTGTGTTTATTCGATGTACAGAACAGACAATTCTCCTTTTCGTTTAGCGCAACTAAACTTGTAGCAGTTGTAACTGTTGTGGAAGAGGGGATTTTTGCAACTGCAGTGACAGAGGCAACACGAATTCTTTCCAACGATTCTACTTCCCGCTTTAAAAAACGCATGATGCCCTGAACCTGTTTGTCTCCAAATTGCGAAAGAGTAGATCCACTTGTTTGTTCAGATCCACCCTGTTCATCAATAGCGTTATCTCGTTCTATGGTGCGGTGGTAATCAACTTGGAGTTCCACTGGTAGGCAACGAAGTAAAATTGACTTGAGCATGACAAATATTGGTGCGATGGGATTTGTAGGGCAGAGAGAGTGCGACAACATGATGTAACAGAATTATATAGATGACGCAAAGCAAGTACATCTGTTCGCAAATTAACAGGGCGAAGAGTAATTAGCTGCTGTAGGTGCTTATCGACTAGTCGCTCTGTATCGCCAAACTGCTCTTTCAAAAGCGAGACAGCGGCATCATAGCACATCTCCGTTGCAGAGACACCTTCAATTACCCTTTTAGCATTTCCCACCAATACATTTTCCAGATAGCTAAACTTATCAGACGATGATAAACCGGCATTTTCGTGAACTTTTGCACGGAATTGATCAGAGAACGGTAACCATTCCTGGAAATTTTCATCGAACTTTTTTAGCGTTAATACCGGCAGCTTTACTGAACTATTCATGACACCAGATGCGCTAAAAGATGATTCGTTTGAATTCACTGTCTTTGGCGTTTGCTTCTGTCGAAGTTTAGCAATGCGCGTATTCAGTTTAGCAAGCGGAGTCTTGGTACTCGGCTATTTTTTCAAATTCTCTGTCCAGATCTTCTTCCTTAATGATGCTTTTATTCTTTACCTCCTGATTGGAAGTGAGAAGGCTTTCGTGGGCTGCTGTCAAACGCTAGATATAGGAAATTAATTCCTCTTCGATGTCGTCGAATTTGTCCTCATCTCTCAATTGCGATTCAGGCGAATTTAAATATTCAGTGGCAGACTTCACAAACTTCGTAACTTGCCCTCTGTAAACAGACCGACCGGAGAGCTCCGTTTTGTGAAATTTGAACGCGAACACGAGTTTCTTTAAATGTCTAATCTTTTGGAACTTTTTACGTTACTATATTCATTTATCTCTGTACGACTTTCGTTCCCGGGTTTCGGCACCATGAAGAAAAACCTGCGAAATTCCCGGCTGAAAACTTTAAGAAAGAAAGTCCGAGACTTAAACTTGAGAAATATAAAGTTTATTAGTCCGCTTCGTATGAATTACAAAAAGTGACTGACTCAAAAGAAAAAAGGGAGAGCAAAAAAAAGTAGGTTCTTAGTTAGTGTAGTTAAAACTTTCATATGTGTGTGTAGAAAGGGAAAAATATATGTAATATAATAGCAATAATACTGTTTCAATATAATTTTCAACATACATAACACATCACAGAGACTCTGACCTTGAAGATTTTGGCTTTATTCTTATCAGCAGAGTTTTTATCCTAAACTTAGTGACCTTGAATAGTTTTTTATTTCTTATCTATGAATGACGTCATATCTAATATTGACGCTGAAGATTTTTTTGACATTGAATAGTTTTTTATTCCTTATTTATGAATGACGCCATATCTACTAATGACCTTGAAGATTTTTTTTTTTTCTTATCCCCCCCCCCGCCCCCCCCACACACACACACAAGTGGCGGATAGTGAACGGCCTGCAGAAATGGAGGCTAAATGCGAATACCCAATAAGCAGTCCCCGACCAAGAGCGGCAGAGAAGAGGGCTGGGCTGAAAAGGTTAAAGGAACCCCTATGAACTCTCTGTGACAAGACGAGTAAGCACCGTCTTCCATATATGTGCTTTCCACCTCAAGGTGGCTACGAGGGATACAGAAAGGAGAAAATGGCGCGATCCGGACAAACCCGCCACATCGTAAAACGCGCAGCTTCTTTGCCCGAAAGGGATGCTGCACATATACGTACATATATATATGTATATAGTATATATATCTATATATCTATATAAATAACCGTAACCACTACCCTAAAACATTAAGACTGAGCCTAGTAAGGTCTTAATTATGGCATACTGGAAAACGAATTGGAATGACAGCTATGAGGGCTGACGTTTGTAGTATTCTGTTACCTGAGTAAGCAAGAGTGAAATTCTGCGGAAATGGCTTTTAGGCTAATGCTACAAGCGCATCCATCCCGTTAAAACCTTGGCAGGCCTAAAAGTACGTTCCTTTTTGCTTACATTTTGAATTTTAGAACTATTTTAAACCATCTGCTCTTAGTCCTAATTTACAATACAATTTTGCTAAAGCTAATTTTAGCGGTATAACCGATTATCTTAATTCTATTGATTGGTGTCTAAAGTTTAATAATGAAAATTTAATTGAATCGTATAATGTGTTTACCCAGGTTGTAAAGGTGGCAATTGATATGTATACTCCCAAAACTAAAAATATTACTGCGACTAAGCCTATTTGGCTTAATAACAGAATAATTAATCTTAATAAGAGAAAAAACAAAATTTATAAGCAATTTGTAAAAGAGAATAATGATCCTGAACTGTACAAACAGTATCGAATTCTACAGAAACAATTTGAAGTCTTAAACAAATTTCTTTACAAACAATATATTTTTTCCGTTGAATCTAATTTAAAAACTAATAGCAAATGTTTCTGGAGCTTCATCAATAGTAAAAAACTTTGGAATGGCATTCCTACCTGCATGCGTTATGAAAACGAAACATCTTCGGATCTGTTAACATTTTCAGTCCGTTTATACGAATGGAGTTTCAGCTACACCTATTATTAGTACAGACATTGATTCTTCAAGTTATAATTTCGTCAACATTGGTAGTATGAACTTTTCAATATGCGATGTTGAATCAGCGCTAACTAGTTTGAAACTTGATAAACGGCCAGGGATAGACGGCATACCTCCTATTATTTTGAAAAGGTGTGCTAGCTCGTTTGCTATACCCCATTCACTTGATTTTTAACCGTTCTCTTGACAATGGCAACTTTCTCCCTGTGTGGAAAAGTTATTTTTTATTACCTGTCCATAAATCTGGTTCAAGGCAAGAGGTATCAAATTACCGCCCGATCTGCAAAATCTCTACCATTCCAAAGATGTTCGAAAAACTCGTATATGACAAACTATCACCTGTTTTCAATAGAGTTATTTATCCTTGTCAGCATGGTTTTGTTACTGGTAGATCTGCTGGCACAAATTTGCAATTCGGTTTTGAATGGCCTCGAGAATGGTTTACAATACGATGTCATATACACAGATTTTTCTAAGGCATTCGACAGAGTAAATCATGACATTCTATTGTTAAAACTTTTTGCATTGGGCATACACTCCAACTTCTTGAAATGGATCAAGTCCCATTTAAGGGAACGTATTCAGTATGTTCGGATTAACGACACACTTTCAACACCAGTATACGTTACTTCGATAGTTCCTCAGGGTAGCCACCTTGGCCCTTTGCTATTTCTCCTTCTTATAAATGATATTCCTGATATAATCTTGAATTCAGAATGCCTTATGTATGCCCACGACTTAAAAATATTTCGACCAATTAAATCTGAGCAAGATTGTCTTCTTCTGCAAGAAGATCTTCAGAGATTAGCAATTTGGTGTAGTAAGAATTTTTTATATTTGAATGTTTCGAAATGTCAAAGCCTTACCTACTGTCGTAACCTTTCCCCTGTTTGTTTTATATATAAGATTGGTAATATGCCTTTGTATGTTATTTCTTCTAAAAAAGATCTTGGTGTCATTTTTGACAAAAAATTGGACTTCTTAAGTCACATGGACTTTTTAGTTGCAAAAGGTAACTCAATGCTCGGTTTTGTTTTACGAAATTCAAAGGATTTTTCTGATCCTCATACACTAAAATGTCTCTTTTTTTCATTCGTAAGGTCAACTCTAGAGTACTGTAGTGTAGTCTGGAACCCTGTTTACGAACTTCACGCCTTAAGAATAGAGAATATTCAAAAAATATTTACTAGAGTAGCTATTCGGAGACTCCGCTGGTATATAGATATGCCTTCATATGACACTCGATGTAAATTATTTGGAATTCAACCACTCTACACTAGAAGAAAGTACTTTTCGATTTTGTTTATCCGTGACATAGTTAATAATCATATTGATTGCCCCTATCTTTTGTCTCTAATTGGGTTTTATGCTCCTGCAAAAGCACTTAGAAATCGTTTTTTGTTGCATGTTCCTTTCCATAGAGTAAACTATGATATTAATGAACCTATAAGTAGATGTTTAAGAGAAGCAAACACTATTTGTAACTTATTAAATTTTGATGAAAATCGTGATACATTTAGAAAATAATTTATTATTAACTCTAAATTGCCTTGGTGGAAGTTAATAAGTATTTATTTGTGTTTTAAGTAATCCTTAGAGTACACAATAATGTAACTCAGCTCGATGAAATGAATAAATAAATAAATAAATAAATAAAGTAATCAATACAATCGAAGCCCAGTTTGGAGTGAAAGTTTCACCGGCAGATACTTTCTCCCTGCGGAGGGCGTACGGAGGAACCCAAACAGCAACGATCAACTTTCCCGCAGAAGACGTAAGAAAGCTGTTAGAAGCAGGAAGGATTAAAATCGGCTGGGTTAACTGCTTCAAATGTTTAGAGTTTGGTCATCTAGCCTGGCAATGCAAAAGCGAAGAAGACCGCTTTAAGCTATGTAGGAGATGTGGAGCAGAAGGCCACATAGCGAAGAATTGCAGCAAGGATTCATCCTGCATGTTCTGCAAGAAAGACCACCCGGACGCTGCGCAGCATGTAGCCGGCAGTAGCAAACGCCCAGTATTTCGGAAAGCAAGGCAATTACAAGCAAAATACCATGAAGATTCTACAGATAAATCTTAATCACTGTAGAATAGCCCAGGACATCCTAGCACAAACGGACAAGGGCGAAAGCGCGGACGTTATTATGATCAGTGAACAATATAAATGTCCCGAAGAGAACAACAATTGGATCTGCGATAAGGCAAAACAGGCGGCGATATGGATGTGTGGACGCTATGCCTTTCAAGAAACAAACGACCAAACAGTCGGCTTCGTGCCGGCGAAAATAAATGGAATCCATTTTTATAGCTGCTATGCCCGACCCAGTTTAACGGCCAGCGAGTACCAACTAATGCTGGATAATCTAAGCGCGGATGCCCTCCAGAGAGCCCCATTGGTTATAGGAGAAGACTTCAACGCGTGGGCCACAGAATGGGGCAGCAGGCTCACCAACACCAGAGGACAGGTTTTATTGGAAACATTCGCTCCCCTAGCAATAGGCATTGCTAAAAAGGGCCGGGCAAATACTTACCGGAAGGCTGGAGTAGGCTCCATCATTGACATCACCTTTGCGAGCAACTCCATTATGAAAACCATAAAGTGGATATATACTGGAAAGTGATAATACATAAAGTGATAATACTGGAAATAAAAACGAAAAAACCAGTCCAGCTCCCAGAACTTACTGGCCCAAAATGGAATGACAGATCTTTCGATAAGGATGCATTCGAAGAGATGTTGAACGGTGATCAAACTCCAACCGGAACATCGGAGACCCTCGCGCATCACCTCACAGGTACCATCAAAACAGTGTGCGACACATCAATGCCTAGGAGGGCAAACACCAGGAAGGCATCACCGTGTTACTGGTGGAACGAGGAAATAGGCGAACTTCGGGCAAAATGTCTACAAGCCCGGCGCAAAGTTCAACGATCAAGAAGGAGGGCAGATTTCCAACAATGCCTGGACACCCTTAGACTGGCGAGACGTAGCTTAAATAGAGCCATTAAGGAAAGCAAAACTGCATGCTTTAAATGTCTCTACCAAGAAGCCGACATCAACCCATGGGGCTCGGCATAGAGAATGGTGATGACGAAATTAAAGGGCTATAGGACTCCTCAAATAATATGTCCGATAATGCTGCGATCCATAGTAGAGCACCTCTTCCCTCAAAGGCCTGCTGCTATGTGCAATATTATACAAGAAGTCAATCCAGAAGATATTCCTTTAATTACTCACGAGGAACTGCTAAGGGCATGCAGCAAGATAGGTGACAACAAGGTCCCGGGGACCGACGGCATCCCGAATAAGGCAGTAAAGGCACCTGTAACAAAGAGATCAGACCTCTTCATAACAACAATGCAGAAGTGCCTTGAAGAGGGAAACTTTCCCGAAAAATGGAAAACGCAGCATTTGGTCCTACTGCCAAAAGGAAAGAAGCCCCCAGGAGAACCATCATCCTATCGCCCAATATGCTTATTAGACACCATGGGAAAGATTCTCGAGAAGATAATCATAATAGATTACTCGCAGTAGCATAAGAGAAAGGAGCCCTCTCAGATCACCAATTTGGCTTCAGAAGAACACGATCTACTGTTGATGCCATAAGAGCGGTAGTTGATATCGACAAAGGTGCTATCGAAGGAGAAAGATGGCTCTACGGCACAAAGGAGTATTGTGCAGTAGTAACGCTGGACATTAAAAACGGATTTAACTCTGCAAACTGGTCGTTTATTAGAAGGTCACTTGCCAGGATGGATATGCCATATTACCTGCTACGGATAGTGATGAACTACTTCAACAACAGGAAGCTGAGGTACAATACCGATGAAGGGGTAAAATACTACAACGTAACTGCGGGAGTTCCACAGGGATCGGTTTTAGGGCCCCTATTGTGGAACATCATGTGCGACGGAGTCCTACGATTAGCGCTACCTGGGGGAGTAACGATAGTTGGATTCGCCGATGACATTGCAGTCGTGACAGTAGCTAAACAAATCCGTGCAGTAGAATCAGCTACAAATGAAGCAATTGCCCGGATAAAAGATTGCCTAATATCCGCCGGACTAGAACTAGCTGACCATAAAACAGAAGCTGTTCTTATAACCAGCCGGAAAACCGTCGAATTTGCCAACTTTCAGGTTGCTACCAAACCATCAGGTCGAAAGAGGCAGTTAAATACCTTGGAGTAATGCTGGACAACAGGCTACAGTTCAAAACGCATGTTGATTTTGTTACCAAAAAAGCATCGCAAATGCAGGGAGCTCTCTCGCGTATCATCAGTGGACCTGGATACGCTAGAAGGATTCTACTCTCTAGAGTTATTACCTCAGTTCTGTTATATGCCGCCCCCGTCTGGGCGGAGGCACTGAGGACGAAGGAGACCAAAAGGGGACTATCGTCATCATACAGACTCTGTGCGCTACAGACAATCAGCGGCTTTCGAACCATCTCTGACGAAGCTGCATTTGTCATAACCCATCGATATTCTTGCAGATGAAATGTTGAGGATATATAACAGAAGAGCATTGATTCATCACGACGCCACTGGTATCAAGGTGATAAAAATTTAAGAAATTGCAGCGTCAGCAGCTATGTGGCAAGCTCGTTGGGCTAATACAACAAAAGGCAGGTGGACATACAAACTTATACCAACAATCCAAGATTGGACAAGTCGAAAGCATGGAGACTGCAACTACCATCTAACGCAGTTCCTGTCTGGCCACGGTGGCTACCGCAAATATCTACACCGATTCGGACACGACAACTCACCATCCTGCCCGGAATGCCCAGATGAAGATGAAGATACGGAGCACGCAGTGTTTTACTGCACACGTTTCACGGCATGGAGAATTACTCTGCCAAGTCCGTCATTACTCCTCGACCATATGTTACGGTCGGAAGAGGATTGGATGGCAATATGTTCCTTCGTAATATCTCTACAAAAAGAGTTGCGGAGAATAGAAAAACTAAGAAGAGCACCTGAAGCAGCGGAAGAAGCTGACATAAGAAGCATAGCATAAACTGCTAACCAGCCCCGCGAAGTAATACCTAACGGCAGTCCCGCGGGGAGAGTGGTTGAAGTGTGAAGGGTGTGTGTTTAGTACGTAGGCGTATTCCTGGCATCGATTGCTCAGGTTTGCGAATCGTGCATGCTAGTAGCACTCGGGCTATTAGTATCTATGAAGATTACACATCCCTGGCGCAATCAAAAAAAAAAAACACATACATGGCACAGGCACCAAGCCGAGCGGGCTGGTGAGGCTAAGCTCAGGCGACTGTGGGGGTCACAGGTGGCGAATAGTGAACGACCTGCAGAAATGGAGGCTAACTGCGAATACCCAATAAGCGGTCCCCGACCAAGAGCGGCAGAGAAGGAGGGCTTGGCTGAAAAGGTTAAAGGAACCCCTATGAACTCTCTGTGACAAGACGAGTAAGCACCGTCTTCCATATATGTGCTTTCCACCTCAAGGTGGCTACGAGGGATACAGAAAGGAGAAAATGGCGCGATCCGGACAAACCCGCCACATCGTAAAACGCGCAGCTTCTTTGCCCGAAAGGGATGCTGCACATATACGTACATATATATATGTATATAGATAGGTATATATATCTATATAAATAACCGTAACCACTACCCTAAAACATTAAGACTGAGCCTAGTAAGGTCTTAATTATGGCATACTGGAAAACGAATTGGAACGACAGCTATGAGGGCTGACGTTTGTAGTATTCTGTTACCTGAGTAAGCAAGAGTGAAATTCTGCGGAAATGGCTTTTAGGCTAATGCTACAAGCGCATCCATCCCGTTAAAACCTTGGCAGGCCTAAAAGTACGTTAAATGTTTCGTCACCATTAAGTTGGTGGTGTAGGTCCAGATGTAACATTCCTGGTTAGCACCGATCCGGCTATGGCACAAAACCCCATAAGGGCTTGTGTCAACCCTCGCATGGCCTCACTGCTTGCAAAGACAACCATGGGATCCTTAGGTGACTACACATTCGAACATTGATAGCGGCTTTGAGTGGGGATCCACTAGAAATGATTACAACAAAAACAAACAAAAACACCGGAGAAATTGAAGTAGAGGAGAATGAGGAGAACCCCTTCCAGAGGGGATCAAGGATGCTGAGGTCACCAATTGACCAAGTAGCAGCATCACAAAGAAGTGCGGAACGATGCGAGTCACCCGCAATACGAAAGGTGACGGTCGAACCACCAACCCATAAAACTGATTTCCACAAGTTAGGTGAGCAAATTAGAGGTCTGGTAGAAATGCTGGAAGATGGCAAAAGGCGTTTAATCCACCAAGCGATGCGAGATGCTATTGAAAGCATCAGAGCCCTCTACGAGCTCTCGGCGATTCAGCTACACGACGAGGAAGCAAAGCAAGTGATTCGCCGGAACAACTCGTCGCAAACTTCGCCATGGCTAAAGACAACATCTGAACCCAAGAGAAGACAAGTTGGAGACGACGAACCCCCGGAGCCAAAACGAAAACAGCAACAGTCACCGAGTGGCGCGGCAGACAACGAACCACCGAAGCCAAAACAGACGCAGAAAAATACATCAAACGATGTTACAGGCAAAAAGCGCTCGGAGCCAAAGCGTAAACAAAAACAAACTCCATTGATAAACACCAAGGAGAAGGATGAACCCCCGGCGTAGAGACCCCGGTGGTCAGACCTAAGAAAAAAGTTACAGCCACAAACAAGAAGCAAGCGGCAGGAGAAGAAGAATGGGTAAATACCACCAAAAAGAAGATCGCCAAGAAGAAGCAACAAGAGGTCAAAAGACCTAGACCTGACGCTATCGTCATTAAAGCGACGGGGTCCCTCTCATACGCGGAGATACTACGCAAGGTGAAGGCAGACCCCAAAATGGAAACAGTGGGAAAGGCGGACCTCCTTATACAATTCAAGGAGACGGGAAATAAGACAAACGAATTTAAAGGCGTCATTAGTGAAGCTCTAGCAGAGCAAGCGAATGTAAGTTTGATTACGCATCGCACTACCCTTGAGATCAAAGACATCGATGAGGTCGCGACTATAGACGACGTAATCAATGCAATCGAAGCCCAGTTTGGAGTGAAAGTTTCACCGGCAGATATTTTCTCCCTGCGGAGTGATCAGCTTTCCCGCAGTAGACGTAAGAAAGCTGTTGGAAGCTGGAAGAATTAAAATCGGCTGGGTTAACTGTCGTATGCGCGAACGAACACTCCTTAAAAAGTGCTTCAAATGTTTAGAGTTTGGTCATTTAGCCTGGCAATGCAAAAGCGAGGAAGACCGCTCCAAGCTATGTAGGAGATGTGGAGGAGAAGGCCACATAGCGAAGAATTGCAACAAGGATCCATCCTGCATGTTCTGCAAGAAAGACCACCCGGACGCAGCGCAGCATGTAGCCGGCAGTAGCAAATGCCCAGTATTTCGGAGAGCTATTACAAGCAAAATACCATGAAGATTCTACAGATAAATATTAATCACTGTAGAATAGCACAGGACATCCTAGCACAAACGGCCAAGGACGAAAGCGCGGACGTTATTATGATCAGTGAACCATATAAATGTCCCGAAGAGAACAACAATTGGATCTGCGATAAGGCAAAACAGGCGGCGATATGGATGTGTGGACGCTATGCCTTTCAAGAAACAAACGACCAAGCAGTCCCTTAAATGGGATCCATTTTTATAGCTGCTATGCCCGACCCAGCTTGACGGCCAGCGAGTACCAACTAATGCTGGATAATCTAACCACGGATACGCTCCAGTGAGCCCCAGTGGTTATAGGAGGAGACTTCAACGCGTGGGCAACAGAATGGGACAGCAGGCTCACCAACACCAGAGGACAGGTCTACAAACTTATACCAACAATCCAACATTGGACAAGTCGAAAGCATGGAGACTGCAACTACCATCTAACGCAGTTCCTGTCTGGCCACGGTGGCTACCGCAAATATCTACACCGATTCGGACACGACAACTCACCATCCTGCCCGGAATGCCCAGATGAAGATGAAGATACGGAGCACGCAGTGTTTTACTGCACACGTTTCACGGCATGGAGAATTACTCTGCCAAGTCCGTCATTACTCCTCGACCATATGTTACGGTCGGAAGAGGATTGGATGGCAATATGTTCCTTCGTAATATCTCTACAAAAAGAGTTGCGGAGAATAGAAAAACTAAGAAGAGCACCTGAAGCAGCGGAAGAAGCTGACATAAGAAGCATAGCATAAACTGCTAACCAGCCCCGCGAAGTAATACCTAACGGCAGTCCCGCGGGGAGAGTGGTTGAAGTGTGAAGGGTGTGTGTTTAGTACGTAGGCGTATTCCTGGCATCGATTGCTCAGGTTTGCGAATCGTGCATGCTAGTAGCACTCGGGCTATTAGTATCTATGAAGATTACACATCCCTGGCGCAATCAAAAAAAAAAAACACATACATGGCACAGGCACCAAGCCGAGCGGGCTGGTGAGGCTAAGCTCAGGCGACTGTGGGGGTCACAGGTGGCGAATAGTGAACGACCTGCAGAAATGGAGGCTAACTGCGAATACCCAATAAGCGGTCCCCGACCAAGAGCGGCAGAGAAGGAGGGCTTGGCTGAAAAGGTTAAAGGAACCCCTATGAACTCTCTGTGACAAGACGAGTAAGCACCGTCTTCCATATATGTGCTTTCCACCTCAAGGTGGCTACGAGGGATACAGAAAGGAGAAAATGGCGCGATCCGGACAAACCCGCCACATCGTAAAACGCGCAGCTTCTTTGCCCGAAAGGGATGCTGCACATATACGTACATATATATATGTATATAGATAGGTATATATATCTATATAAATAACCGTAACCACTACCCTAAAACATTAAGACTGAGCCTAGTAAGGTCTTAATTATGGCATACTGGAAAACGAATTGGAACGACAGCTATGAGGGCTGACGTTTGTAGTATTCTGTTACCTGAGTAAGCAAGAGTGAAATTCTGCGGAAATGGCTTTTAGGCTAATGCTACAAGCGCATCCATCCCGTTAAAACCTTGGCAGGCCTAAAAGTACGTTAAATGTTTCGTCACCATTAAGTTGGTGGTGTAGGTCCAGATGTAACATTCCTGGTTAGCACCGATCCGGCTATGGCACAAAACCCCATAAGGGCTTGTGTCAACCCTCGCATGGCCTCACTGCTTGCAAAGACAACCATGGGATCCTTAGGTGACTACACATTCGAACATTGATAGCGGCTTTGAGTGGGGATCCACTAGAAATGATTACAACAAAAACAAACAAAAACACCGGAGAAATTGAAGTAGAGGAGAATGAGGAGAACCCCTTCCAGAGGGGATCAAGGATGCTGAGGTCACCAATTGACCAAGTAGCAGCATCACAAAGAAGTGCGGAACGATGCGAGTCACCCGCAATACGAAAGGTGACGGTCGAACCACCAACCCATAAAACTGATTTCCACAAGTTAGGTGAGCAAATTAGAGGTCTGGTAGAAATGCTGGAAGATGGCAAAAGGCGTTTAATCCACCAAGCGATGCGAGATGCTATTGAAAGCATCAGAGCCCTCTACGAGCTCTCGGCGATTCAGCTACACGACGAGGAAGCAAAGCAAGTGATTCGCCGCAACAACTCGTCGCAAACTTCGCCATGGCTAAAGACAACATCTGAACCCAAGAGAAGACAAGTTGGAGACGACGAACCCCCGGAGCCAAAACGAAAACAGCAACAGTCACCGAGTGGCGCGGCAGACAACGAACCACCGAAGCCAAAACAGACGCAGAAAAATACATCAAACGATGTTACAGGCAAAAAGCGCTCGGAGCCAAAGCGTAAACAAAAACAAACTCCATTGATAAACACCAAGGAGAAGGATGAACCCCCGGCGTAGAGACCCCGGTGGTCAGACCTAAGAAAAAAGTTACAGCCACAAACAAGAAGCAAGCGGCAGGAGAAGAAGAATGGGTAAATACCACCAAAAAGAAGATCGCCAAGAAGAAGCAACAAGAGGTCAAAAGACCTAGACCTGACGCTATCGTCATTAAAGCGACGGGGTCGCTCTCATACGCGGAGATACTACGCAAGGTGAAGGCAGACCCCAAAATGGAAACAGTGGGAAAGGCGGACCTCCTTATACAATTCAAGGAGACGGGAAATAAGACAAACGAATTTAAGGCGTCATTAGTGAAGCTCTAGCAGAGCAAGCGAATGTAAGTTTGATTACGCATCGCACTACCCTTGAGATCAAAGACATCGATGAGGTCGCGACTATAGACGACGTAATCAATGCAATCGAAGCCCAGTTTGGAGTGAAAGTTTCACCGGCAGATATTTTCTCCCTGCGGAGGGATCAGCTTTCCCGCAGTAGACGTAAGAAAGCTGTTGGAAGCTGGAAGGATTAAAATCGGCTGGGTTAACTGTCGCATGCGCGAACGAACCCTCCTTAAAAAGTGCTTCAAATGTTTAGAGTTTGGTCATCTAGCCTGGCAATGCAAAAGCGAGGAAGACCGCTCCAAGCTATGTAGGAGATGTGGAGGAGAAGGTCACATAGCGAAGAATTGCAACAAGGATCCATCCTGCATGTTCTGCAAGAAAGACCACCCGGACGCAGCGCACCATGTAGCCGGCAGTAGCAAATGCCCAGTATTTCGGAGAGCTATTACAAGCAAAATACCATGAAGATTCTACAGATAAATATTAATCACTGTAGAATAGCACAGGACATCCTAGCACAAACGGCCAAGGACGAAAGCGCGGACGTTATTATGATCAGTGAACCATATAAATGTCCCGAAGAGAACAACAATTGGATCTGCGATAAGGCAAAACAGGCGGCGATATGGATGTGTGGACGCTATGCCTTTCAAGAAACAAACGACCAAGCAGTCCCTTAAATGGGATCCATTTTTATAGCTGCTATGCCCGACCCAGCTTGACGGCCAGCGAGTACCAACTAATGCTGGATAATCTAACCACGGATACGCTCCAGTGAGCCCCAGTGGTTATAGGAGGAGACTTCAACGCGTGGGCAACAGAATGGGACAGCAGGCTCACCAACACCAGAGGACAGGTCTACAAACTTATACCAACAATCCAACATTGGACAAGTCGAAAGCATGGAGACTGCAACTACCATCTAACGCAGTTCCTGTCTGGCCACGGTGGCTACCGCAAATATCTACACCGATTCGGACACGACAACTCACCATCCTGCCCGGAATGCCCAGGTGAAGATGAAGATACGGAGCACGCAGTGTTTTACTGCACACGTTTCACGGCATGGAGAATTACTCTGCCAAGTCCGTCATTACTCCTCGACCATATGTTACGGTCGGAAGAGGATTGGATGGCAATATGTTCCTTCGTAATATCTCTACAAAAAGAGTTGCGGAGAATAGAAAAACTAAGAAGAGCACCTGAAGCAGCGGAAGAAGCTGACATAAGAAGCATAGCATAAACTGCTAACCAGCCCCGCGAAGTAATACCTAACGGCAGTCCCGCGGGGAGAGTGGTTGAAGTGTGAAGGGTGTGTGTTTAGTACGTAGGCGTATTCCTGGCATCGATTGCTCAGGTTTGCGAATCGTGCATGCTAGTAGCACTCGGGCTATTAGTATCTATGAAGTTTACACATCCCCGGCGCAATCCAAACAAAAAAAAAAACACACACACATACATGGTGACCTTGATGACTCATTTCCTGGTCCATTACCTGCATAGTTCCTCTAGTCATAACATATTCTGCAAGGGATTTTTTACTACTGGGGCAACCATTTAAATGATAATGAAGGACTTTGGACAGAACAAAATCATTTCTAGTCTCTCGACGAATTTCTTCTTCTTTTGACTTACTCATCGAAATAGGAAGACAGGAATTAATAAATTATAATGCAAGCTAATGTCATTGTCGAAAGCCGTTAATGTTTCTTGAGGTAATTCTGCACGGGACAAAGTATCGGCAATATATATATATATTTGCCTGGCCTAAAAACAACGTTTAAGCCATAAGTTAGGAGCCTAAGCATAAACCGCTGTAAGCATGCATGCACTTTATGCAAAGCTTTATCGAAAAGGGGTACAAATTTCTTACGATTTGTCTCCACCACTGTGGTGGATATAAAAATGTATGGAATTTAGTGCAACCAAATAGTATCGCAAATAGCTCTTTTTCTAGCTGGGCATAGTTTTGCTGTGATGACGTTAGAGTGGCTGACGCATAAGCTACTGGCCTAGTCCCATACGAAATTACAGCACCGACTGCATTTTTCGATGCGTCTACTGAAAATGTTAAAGGTTTGTTTGTATCGAAATATGTTAGTATAGGAGGATTTGAGATTAAATATTTTAATCTTACAAATTCTTTTTCGTGATCTTCAGACCAATGCCAGTGTACTTCTTTCTTTAAAAGGTTACGTAGATTTGCATTCTCAACAGACAGCCTTTGACAAAAGAGCCTAAGTAATTAACCATACCTAAAAAACGTTGCAAATCAGACACACATTTTAGTTTAGGCATTGCACATATTGCATCAGTCTTTGATTTATCTGGACGAATACCATTTTCTAAATAAATATACGACCTTTTATTGGTCGTGACCTCATTTTTTAAAAAAATTTTTTTTTTTTTTTTTTTTTTTTTTATAATTTGCGCGCGCCAAATGGGATATGAATACCATTAAATTATTTCAGGGCACTGGCGTTTGCAGAAATTGAGAGAGAGAGAAAGGAAGATTGGTGTAGTGGGTTTGAAACTTAGGTGGTATTAAGTTTCAGTAAACTCCAAGGGTGGCATCCAGATAACTGGGGAGCTTGTTTGTTTTGCTTTTTGTCGTTGCTCATGATTCACAGTATTTTTTTCCCTCCACCTGATGTCATCATCACGATCAAGTTGCATTTAAGCCATATGACCACTCTACTGCCAGTGTTATGCCTTCGTCACAGTCGTTCACAGACTTTGACAGAGTGTAGACGTGTTTCGGCTTTCAGTGAAATTGGTAGTAATTTGAACTAGACTATTAAACAGTGTACTTTCAAGTGGCGAGTTAGCCTAGAGGTAGTGGTGGTGTTCTACCAAACCAGTGACCCTGGTTCAATTCCGGACGGGCGAAAAATTGAATTCAGTGTTTTTTTTTCATTTATGCAATATAAGTGAAATACAAAACACATAATAAACAAGTATCAGGCAATGGAGAGTGAGCGGTCCGCGCTTCCAATAGCGGGACCAGCTGGTGGGGTGACTGCATCAGCCGATGCAGTACAGGCAGGCCACCCAGCAACAGTGGCAACTGAAAGCAAAGGGAAAAGGAGAAGGAAGTTGAAACCTTCTCCCAACCTTGTAAAGCGTCCCTCCACATCAGCTTCAGCTGAACAGCTGCCAGGTGGAGTGAGGGAAGGGGCGCCGAGTACAGCAACAGCAGCAGAAAAGAAGCGACAAAGGTCAGATGACTCTGTCGAATTCCCGTACATCTCCGATGGTGGGGAAGGCCGCTACATTGGCGATGACGACAATTGCTTCGCGGTTCTGGCATCCTCTGAATCAGATGACGAAGAGGAGCAAGTCCAAAGTCTGACCAGTAGCATCAGACAGCTTGAGCAAAGAGTGCTTGCAATCAAGGCCAAACAAATGGCAAGAAGAGAGAGGGAGCGGCAGCTAGAGCTCCAGCGCGCTTCGGAACAACAACAGATGCAGCCAGAAGGCCAGCTGCAACAACAACAAAAGCAGCCGCAAATGCAGCAGCAAGAACAACAGCAACAAAATAAGCAGCAACAACAACAGCAGCAGAAAACGATGCAACAACCGCAGCAGCAGCAGAAAATGCAGCAACAGCAGCAGAAAAAGCAGCAACAGCAGCAGAAACAGCAGCAGCAGCAGAAACAGCAGCAGAAACAACAGCAACAACAGCAACAACCGCAACAACCGCAACAGAAGACGACTACAAAGGCGAGGGTGCCGCCAATCAATACCTACAAGGTGGAGTTGAAGGACACAATTGAACTATGTAAGTCGGCCATAGGAAATAATTTTTCTATTAAAAGATTAAACGAAAATAGACATGCAATCCACTGTAATACAGTGGAAGAATATACAAAAATTAAAAAATTACTTAGGGAAACGACTACGGAGTTCTTCTCCTTCACCCCGAAGGGGGAAAAGCGGCAAACAATGCTGCTGAGGGGGATAGACCCGTCTACTGATCCGGAGACGCTCCTTGCGCTGCTTAAAGAGAAAGAGTGCAACGAGCTCGAATTCGTAGGGGTCAAGCCATTCACCACAGCTAAGGCAAAAAGGGAGAAGCGGAAACTGCCGTTCTTCCTGGTTCAGCTTTCACCCAATAGCAAGCTGGATGGTCTAAGGAGTATTAAAGTCCTAGACTACCAGGTTGTCGCATGGGAAAAATTAAGAAGGAGCGAAAACATTTTACAATGTGTTCGCTGCCAAAGGTTCGGGCACGCCGCGTCGAACTGCGAAATGCAGCCTCGATGTGTTAAGTGTGGAAAGAACCACAAAGCAGAGGAATGCACTCTGGGTAAGGATGGAGTGGCAGATAAGAGCCAGCTCTCGTGTGCTTTATGCAGGAACTCGGGACACACCGCAAACTATCGGGGTTGTCCTAAGTTCCAGTATATTAAGAAAATAAATCTGGTTCGTCAGGAGAAGGTTGTAGTGAAACGTCCACCTGCTCCAATTCAAACACCATCCGTGACTCCCCAAGTGACCTACGCCCAAATGGCGGCAGGTCGGGGAAACGCGGAACAGAAAAGACCGAAGGTTGCTTCTCAGGCCCCAGCGCCTAGAGCACCGGAGGCTCAAACTGACTTGCTTACCATCTTGCTCTCTATCCAAGGGCAGATGGAGCAGCTTCAACGTCAGGTACAGGAGCAGGCGAAGCGGGTGGACCAGATCTACGCACTTCTGCCGGGCTTAACGCACCTTCAGTCGTAATGGGTACGAACATGGAGGAGCAATCCTTGAAGATCCTTGCGGTGAATGTGAATTCACTGATTAGGATCGAGCGAAGAGCCGTATTGTTTAAGTTGCTTGAAGACCAAACCCCTGATGTGCTTATGGTTAGCGAAACAAAGCTATCCCAGAAGCACAAATTGGGGCACAATAAATACAATATTGTCAGAAGAGACCGACCCAACTCCACACAAGGAGGAGGTGTTGCGATCTTCATACGCAAACAACTGCAATTTAAAG
Source organism: Pocota personata (assembly GCA_963082735.1). Classification (NCBI taxonomy): domain Eukaryota; kingdom Metazoa; phylum Arthropoda; class Insecta; order Diptera; family Syrphidae; genus Pocota; species Pocota personata. Next base: position 20,539,769 of record OY720433.1, read on the forward strand.
TAATGTACAGCGGTGAAGTGCGAAGGTTCCAGGAGCTGGAAGCGTGTATCGTGTGCATCCCTCTCCGTAGTGGAAAGAGGATGTACTTGGTCGCACTCTATGCACCTGAAGCTACTCAATCTACTTTATTTATTTCAGAGCTCGAGACACTTTTTCGATTCCTAAGGCTGGAGTCGGAGGAGAATTATTTCATCATGGCCGGAGATCTCAATGCCAAACATAGAGATTGGGGAAATAACACACCAAATCCTAGAGGGAACCTACTATTCAATTGGTGGGGTCGGCATAGTGTCGAGTATAAACTCGATTTGAAAGCTACAGATAGTCCGTCGTTTCCTAGAAGTGGCTCTTATCTGGATCTTATGCTGTTCGACGTACGGTTACAACTGACCGACATGGACCGACAAACTATAAACTGCCTGCACACATTTGTGTATGACAGTGACCATTGCGGACTCAGTGCCGTAATAACGATTCCCAACGAAATTGCGGAGTTGGAGGAGTTTGTCCAAACGTACTCCTACAATTATAGTAGGACGCGTTGGACTCGCTTCTCCAGAACTTTAACAAGAGCACTCTCCTCGAACTCGCTCTACCCACCGTCCAATAGGAATCTGTCAAACGAGGAGATTGACTGGTACCTAAAACAAATGGACGAGACAATTAAACGAACTATGGATAATACGATACCTCGGTATCAACATACTGACAACGCAGACATATTCCGCAATGCAACAATTGACGCACTACACCAACACAAAAGTAGACTGCTGTCGAGACTAAAAACCTTGTACAGACAGTTTACTGACAGACAGAACTCGGAGGTTAGGACACTGAAGTCGTTGATTAAAAACCTCCAGAAGTTAATTAGAGAAAATTACAGACTTTCGGCAAATTTGCATTGGAACAACAAAATTCGGGCTGTAAAATCCAACAACCCGAGTATGTTCCCGCAAATAAATAAAATATTTCGGAGGAATAATCAAAACGACCTTCCGTGTCTTAAGATCCCCCGAACGATGAACAATGGACGAATACTTATAACAGCAGGTATAGATCCAGATAACGCAGTAGAGGATGACAACTTCTTTGTGATCGAAGATCCGCAGGAGAAGGTAGAGGCTATAGGAGCGACTTTCCAGGAAGTGTACAAGGTGAATGATACCATTTCCCCGAACCACGACCTGGAAAATCGCGTCCTTGTGCACAACTTCTACCTTCGAAATGATATAGAGCACTGGCGATCCGAGAACATAGGTTTTACCGAGTTCAATGACGATAACATGGCAAATAATGTCATCGCCGATGAAAGGGTACATCCCCCGTACATATCGAAGGTGGAGCTCCAAGCGATCTTCGACTCATTGAGGAGGAAGAAATCTGCGGGAATCGATGGAGTGTCGAACATTGTGCTTCGACATCTCCCTCTAGAAGCGGTGGACATTTACACCACTCTGTTTAACAATGCGCTGAATAATGCACATTATCCAGCGCATTGGAAAACAGCACTGATACAACCCATCCCCAAAAGGGGTAAGGACACTTCCAATCCGGCAAATCTCCGGTCGATAAGTCTCCTTCCGAACATCAGCAAGGTATTCGAGAAAGTGATCAATAGAGCCCTGCTTAAGTGGACTGAGAACAGTAATATAATTCCGGATAACCAATTCGGTTTTAAGGCGGGGCATGATACAATACATGCCGCGTCTAAACTGGTATCGGATATCCAATGGAACAAAAGCAAGAACCAATGCACGGGTGCCTGCCTGATTGACTTGGAGAAGGCCTTCGATACCGTATGGTTAGAGGGACTCTTCTACAAGCTAAGCAGGCTGGGCATAAGCAAACCACTGCTGTACATACTTTATAACATGCTCACCAGTAGGCAGTTCATCGTCAAAAATGGCAATGTGACTTCTACTGGAACATTTCTAATTAAAAATGGTCTGCAACAAGGTGCGGTTAATTCACCGATCCTTTTCAACATTTACACGAGCGATCTGATAGGATCACTACACCATGCCATAGCGTATGCAGACGACTTGATCGCGTACAGATCAGGACCAAAAATCGAGGTCATTGCAATTCTCTTGCAACGTGACTTCGATAAGATTCAGCGATATTGCGATGACTGGAAGTTGAAGATCAACTTCCAGAAATCGGAAACCATTCTTTTTAGGACGCCGTTGTCTGGGGCCTCTAGGGATACCAGAAAGAATTGGCGAAAGTTCTCAATCGTGGGACCGCACGGACAGCCACTTGCGAGTCGAAGTGTAGTCAGATACCTGGGGCTCTGGTTAGACCAATATCTATATTTTAACAAACATATAGATGCTGCTCTGGCCAGAGCCAAAGGTGCTTTTGCCCTTACAAAGAGACTTTTTTATAGCAAGCAACTCGATGCAAGGGTAAAGGTAATCTGCTACATGGCCCTCATCCGGCCCATGCTCGTATATGGATGTCCCGTGTGGTTCAACGTGGGAGCAAGCTTGTTGGAAAAGATTCGGGTATTTGAGAGGGCTTGCCTTCGGCCTTGCCTTCATTTATTCAGAACACCGGAGTCCCAGTACATAAAATTCTATCCCAATGAGGTCCTATACAACAGGGCTAATCTAATAAGAGTGGATAATTTCGTTATCAAGCTGATTCGAAGGCACATTGCAAGAGCAATGAGCTCGACGAACAACCTGATCTTCGGGGCTTATTACCCCAATTCCGAGTATCATGAGAGAGTGCGCCTTAACGGCTTTGTTCCCCCAGAGGCGTTCCTCTATTTTGATAAGAAAGGTCTGATCCAGGACAGATTGGCAGTGCCGCTAATCTTCCACGTTGCTCGGACAGCTGTGGATAGGCGACTCAACTACGACAGAGACGTTGCACACGGCAGTGTGGAGCGTCTCCGGTTTAGTAGGGCGGTATCGGGTCGGGATGTTGATGACGTACAACGTCAGTACGGTCATTTCTGGTGGCTGGCCGAAAGAGAGGAAACTCCTTCGTCGTTTCCTCCTAATCCAGGGTAGCCTGTTTGATGTTGAAAGTTGGCTGTTCTTGCCCATGGCCGACTTACATAGTTTAGGTTTAGGTAGTTTTTTAGGTTTAGGTAGGTGTTGGTAATAATTTAAAAAAAAAAAAAAAAAAAAAAAATAAAAAAAAAAATAAAATCCACAGCACTTGGATGAAAAAAATACAAAAAAAGCACAAAAAACACAAAAAACATAAAAAAAAAAATTAGAAAAAACAGCACTCGATAAAAAAAAAAAAAAAAAAAAAAAAAAAAAAATTTACGTATAGAATACGTAAGGTAGAATAAGATAGGCTAATTTAGAATAAGATAGTTTTAAGATTTATTTTAAGGTAGTTTATAAGTTTTATTTATAAGAATAGAAAAAATGTTCAGTCACTAAGTTTTTTGACTAATTTTCTTAGTTTAAATTTAAGACAATGAAATAAATATACAATTTTCATGTTCGTTACGTCGAAAGACATAGTTTTAAGTGTTAGGTTTAGCTTAGAGCGCCCGCATAGGGCCAGTAAGTTAGAATAAGAATAGTTAAGTTAGTTAAGCTAGTTTTAAGCGTTTTGTCTAGCATGTAAGTTAATAAATGAATTAATAAAAATGCACTTAAAATGAAAAAAAAAAAATGAATAAAAATGTTATGCCTTCGCAGTAGAGTTGACTAAGCTTTCGCAATTGATCGACTTTTTTATTTATTTCAAACGAAATAAATAGATGATTGTTGAGATCAGGATTTGAACCGTGAACCAAGAGCGTGACAAGCGTTGATGTTACCACTACACCACGGCCACCCTCAATTTATTAAATTTTGATTTATTAAATTTTAGACCAATGTCTTTAGCTCTCTGTAAATATAAATATATATAAACATAAATTATTAGATTAGTAATATCTGAGAAACTTTTAACAGTTTCGCAATGAAAAATTTCGAGAGCAGCGCTGATACCGAATGGTAGCCGCAGGAACCGAAATCTTCCAAACGGAGTATTAAAAGTACACAACTTTGACGATTCCGCATCTAGCTGTATTACTCAAAAACTAGAATTAGCATCGAGTACACTAAAATACTTTGCACCACTTAGTTTTACTTTGCAATCTTCAATATTGGGAAATGGGTAATATGGGCGTAATATGGCTCTGTTTAAGTTACGCGGATCACAGTCGAAGTTGACCATTTGATTTTCATACTAAAACGATTTAATTTACCCACTCTGTCGGTTCAGTAATTTGCTTTATCGCATTTAAGTCTTGCAAATGCTTTAATTCTTTTCTTAATAATGACTTTAGACTGAAAGGAATCTTTCGCGGACTATCAACAATCGGAATGACATCACTTTTAAGTTCTAAATGACACTTGCCCTTCAAGCAACCTTAACCATCAAACACATCTATATAATTTGATATAAAACTAGGAATAATATGATTTACATTTTGTTCATGCTTATTATTTACTGAATTTACACATACATAAGACTCATGGATTCTCTTAATCAAACCCATTTCCATGCAAGTTTGTAATCCCACAATTGTTCTGCAATTAAAATTGACAACTATGAATTTCGCAGGATAACTTTTCTTATTGTAAACACAATCTAGTATGCAGTAACCAATTGAATTAGTAGCTTCCCCTGTAAATGTTATTAATTTATCTGTGTTCGGTTCGAGATGATCTTCCGAAATTCCAAGTAGATTAAACTGTTTAATAGACATCACGTTCCCTTCAGCACCTGTGTCCAATTGACAGCAAAGCTTGCACTTGTTTATTTGAAGTATTACGTTCCACTGTGTTTGACTACCATGATGAACAACACCAAACTGGTTTTGACGAATAGTACCAATAAACAACGTAGACGAAATTGATTCGCTATCGGAAGTATTAGGAGACAATTGTAGATTACGTACGTGAACCTTTTTTCGACACATTCTAGCAAAGTGGTCTTAGCCTTCATTTCATTTCATTTATTTCATTTAAATGGTTTGTACATTACGATAGAATCTTTTTTAGTACTTAGAGGTGTAACTTCAAAACAATTATTTCATTGAAAACTTAGAACTAGATACAAAAAATTTCTTAAAACTAACTTGAGGAGAGATAGATGGTTGATGGACATATGGGATTTAATGTTGGAGTGTGGAAAAATATAGGAGAATTGCACTTTTAAAATTGGTATGATTTGATATAGCTCTTATATGTGAGGGTAAAGAGTTCCATAGTCTCACAGTGTGAATGAAAAACAAGCGCGAGGAATTGAGATAAGGGTAAATAAATTGGTGGTTCGTGACGACCGAGTAAAATTAAGCCTGTTATACAAATAAGGTGAACTTTGATTTATAATAATTTTATGTAAGAATATACAGTTCCTGGCGTTGATATACTGATGCAAATCACAACCTAGTAAATCCCTAGTGTATGCTGATATGTGGTCATATCTACGAAAGCCGTGGATGTAACGCACCCCGTCATTGAAGGGTACTTGCAATTTGTGCTGGTATAACGAGTCTAGACTACAATATACAACTTCAGCATACATTATGAGGGGCAAGATTAGAGTTGTTACCAGCTTTCGTCGTGTTTCGAGTGGAGTAAAATAAGCACTTACCCACAGCTTGCGAAGGCATCCGTAGATACGACCAATGACCACGTTGGTGTAATTATAACCAGACAGATTTCGATTAATTGTGTATCCGAGACTAGTGGTTGATTCAACACCTTTGATTTCTTTACTTTTTAGATCAGGTAGAAGATTAAGGTTAAATTTTTTCTGGGATATTGGAATTACTTGCGATTTTGACGGATTTAATAGTAAACCATTTGCCACTGACCAAGTGTAGATGCGTTTTATATCACGTTCAACTACGTCGTCTGCATAAAGATGTACTGAGGTATGTTTGCACACAGACGGAAGGTCATTAATAAACATGCAGAAAAGAATCGGTCCTAAAATTGAGCCCTGTGGCACACCTTGTTTGATTTTCATTAGGGACGAACAACTTTCAAACGAAAAAACCCTTTGCGACCTACCAGAAAGAAAACTACTTAACAATTTCACTGCCCTATCACTGAAACCGAAGTTGTTCTTCAGTTTCCAACACAGAATTTTATGATTTACTTTATCAAAGGCCTTAGAGAAATCCTGCAGACAAAGAAAAGAAACATAACCCTTATCAAAATCTTGTCTTATTTCTTCGAGTAGATTGACAATGGCTGTCGAACAGCTGCGGTCAGCTCTAAAACCTGATTGGTGAGGACTCAGTAACTTATTGATAGACAGGTGCTTTGTGATTTGTTTTGCTATTATTTTCTCGAAAGCCTTCGATAAGCAAGGTAGAATGCTGAACGGTCTATAGTCGGATGGAGATGTTGGGTTAGCTTTCTTTGCGATAGGCAGAACTCTTGCATTTTTCCAGACCTGAGGAAAAGTCGATGTTGTTATAGACAAGTTTATTAAATGGGTAAAGTGGGAGACAATTTGTGGTAAGATGAGTTTGAGTTGGTACACATTGATCGAACAATTGCGTTAAAATAGCTTGAAACAACATTACTTTTTCATTTGGATCAGCCCTTAGATGGCATTGCTCCCAGGGGGCAGAATAAGTAGCAATTTGAAGGGCATTTAAGTCTATGGAATTGAAATCTTTGAACGTAAAAGTATCTGAGAAAACGATTTTGGACAAATTCATATCATAAGTACAGAAAAGCAGATCATGATCAGAAACATCAAACGATAATTGGTCGCACAGTAAAACAAGAGACGGTTTATAGGCAACGATTAGATCTAGAAGACTTGGTAAGCGATTATTATCAAAACGAGTTGGGTAGGTTGTATTTATTATTTCCATTCCTACTGAAGAAACTAAATCCTTCATTTGAGAGGCAAGAGAGTCATTTTTCAGTAAGTTGGTATTGAAATCACCACAGATAATTATGTGCTGATAGAGCGCACAGCATTCAGAGATAACTGAAAAGAAAGGCACAGGGGAACAGCTTCTATTGTTACTGTACGCACACGCAACCATACATTTGGTGTTGCAATCCCGAATTTCGATGATAATGTATTCGATTCCATTGCCATTAGACTTACTGATAATTTCACATTTTAGATTTGATTTACAATAAATCACTACCCCGCCACCCGTTGTATCAGTAATTCTATCGTTCCTGAAAACTTCATAATTAGGTATTTTATAGGACAAATCAGGTACCATCCAGGTTTCACTTACACAAATAACATCAACACAGGAACAAGAAAACAAGTACTTTAAATAATCTCATTTATTGTCATTTAGACTATGCGCATTCAAGTAGCAAACTTTAAGCCCCTCATATCTCTTGGAGATAAGATTTACTATAGTGTACGTTGATTTATCATTCACACTGCGTTGGTTGCCTAACCTTGAGCCATCCATTTAAAAAGAAAAATAAAAGTAAGTAAAACTGCAATCACACTAGACACTAGAAGGAAGAATTGGGGTTGGGTAGAGTTATAGAGAAAAAGAGAGTTACAAATAAAGAAAAAGAGGACTAAAGACGACAGAAATACAGTGCGTTAATACGCTTACGTAAAATTAAAAACAATCATTGATGTATCGCAGCAGCAGCGGCAAGACCTTCGGAGCTTTCAATGAGAAAGCTTTTTTCATATCTTCTAACTTCCTAACATACACCGATCCATATTTAGTGTACACAGCAAACAGATGTTTCTTTCGCCTGAGCCCCAGAGCGCTGTTCAAGAGAAATCGTGTTTGTCTCTTTAGACTTTCATTGAGATAACAGCTGTTTCTGATTCAATTCCAAAATCATGAAGACGTAGTTGAATATTGTATTGTTTGCGGTAATTCGCTGCAGACATCAGAACGGTGTTCCTCTCTTGTGGGTTGCTGAACTTTAACACAATAGGAGATGTTGCGGTGTTGTTGTTGTTACGCATTTTTGTGCGAAAGGCGTTAAGTAGGAGTGGCGGCTTACAGTTGATGGTGTGGCAGAGTCTGTTAAATAAACTTTTGATGTTCTCATTTGGGAGTACAGGTACTTCAAAAAGCACTGCGTCACATGCTGCTTCCTTTTTTTTCCAGAGCATCACATCGCCGTTGAAGAGCTACTATTTCAGCATTATGCAATTGTATGGTTGTGTTGGTCGTATTTTCAAGTTGATCGATGCGCTCAACTATGCTGGTGATTATGCTATGCATTTAATTTAAACGTTAACTCCAAGTTGTTTTAATTTCCTCGATCTTGAGAAGAAACTCATTTTGCATTTTGGAGATTTCTTCTACGAACCCAAGTCGTATTATTTCAGCCTGCTTAGTAAGATGTTCTTCCAATACTTTGGCGGTAAGAGGGGCAATGTCACTATTCGGCTGTTTTACTGCAGGTGAAGATGATTGTGTAGGTTGTGTGGGCGTTGATGGCAAGCCTTTTGAAGAGATCACTCTTGAACGAAGGTTCGGAGCAGACATTGAAATCAAAGAGAACTACTTTTGCGCGGTGGTAGTGCAAAAACAAACCAAAAAGTGTTGACAGTAGCGATAAACGAATTATGGGCCGAGAAACAATTGTTTTTTAGGCGAATGAATTGTGTTCTTCGTTACACAGTAACCGGCCAAAGGTTTATAACCAGTAAGATTTAGGTTTTATGTTAATATTTAGTTTATTAATTCAATTAACACACCGTGTTAGCTCACTTTCGCTGGACGATAGAAAAAACGCGTCGATTCGTGCTTACAAATCATTGAATCCTTTGCATTGATAGCAAATAATGCCAATTGCGGGGCAGGTGCACTTGTGCTTTTGGCAGCAATTTCTGCAGAAATGACGATGATGACGGTACTTTTGAAGACTGATGACGTGAATAGCGGGCTTATGACTGTTGGTATGAGTTCGGATGATGTAAAAACTGTGCATGTGATAGCACTGATGACGTATGCTGGTATTTGTTTGACTGACGAATTTCGATCATAATCTTGACTTGAACTTTTTCTTTGTATTGCACCAATAAAACTGTTATTTGATTAGAACTGCTATTGTAACTGTTGAACGTGTTCTTTGTTTAATTCCATGTTCCTTGAAATTTCGATGGCTTTATGAAAGGTTATTTTTCCTTCGTTAACCAATCTTTCTTTCAGATTACCTAACTTATTATTAAAACCACAAACGAATACGTCACGAACTAGATCTTCACGTAAAGTAGTGAATTCACAGCTTTGGCCTAAATTTTGAGTACTGTGACAAATTCATCTATAGATTCATCTGGACCCTGTCTTATAGATAAAAAAGTGTACTACTCCATTACGATATTTTCTTTGGGTAGAAAATATGCGTCGAAGTCTTTAATAATTTGGTCGTAGGTTATGGTGTCCAGATCCTTGTTAAACGAAATGAAAATATTCAATGATTCTGGTCCCATATAATGGAGAAGAAGTGCGACTTTCCTTCGATCACCCTGACTTTCGAGGTTAGATGCATGCATGTAGATTTTGAATAAATTCAACCAATTTTTCCATGTGTCTGATGCTATTGGTCCCATTGACGAATTATCTGTCTGCACTGAATCAGGCAAATCATTTTTGCTATCAGTTTTTGGTGGCATCGATTACGAGTAAATTAAAAAAAATTAAGTTAAATCACGATTACTTAGGCTTCACTTGACCACATCCGACACCATGTTGTGTGGTCTAATAGAAAAACATCGGTTATATAATAGTTTTTATTGTAAGATGAAAGAGGACTGTCACTAGCCTTAGGATTAATGTAACAAGTGCAGTATATGTATATAAGTATAGATTATAATATAGTATATGTAAGTTTAGTTATATAGTATAATAGTGTGTGTGATATATTATACTTGAAATTTATACTTTATACAACTACCGGCCTTGTCATTACAACTGACGTCAATCTCCTGAGCTAGTAACTTATAGCGCTTGGTTAGATACTCCTTTTCCTTACGTTCGCGTTCTTCATGGAAGCGCATGTCCAATTATTTTTGCTCTTTGAGGCGCCTCAGCTCCAGTTCTAATCTCCTCCTGTTACTAACCGTCGACGCTGAACCAGAATTTCTCCTCATTGAATGTGAAGCCACGCTCACGTCTCGTCGAACATCTGACTCCGCTATATGTGGCAGCACCCTGTCACCATTTTTGACTGCCGCCACATGAACACGAACAGTTTCGTTGAGCTCTGCACAATGCACACATTGGAGACTTCTGCTTGCGATAAATGCATTTACTCATGCGCAGCTGTAATGGTACAACTTAATACAACCATCACATTGAACCATTTCCTCGATGTTATTTGGCTTATCGCACTGAGCGTAATCGCCTTTTTCACCCTTTTTCGACATCCTTGGGTTTTATAGGATATCTTTGAACGTCTTTCGCTTTCTTCGAACTAACAAACAAGATTCGCCTCTTCCGTAAACCGCTTCCAATGAACCGCATCACGCAGTGCAGATACAAGCCGCTTTCAATTTAGAATCTGCAGAAACAAACACGCCACAGGAATGTTCCAGTAACAGCCTTAATTTTTGGAAATTTTGGCGCCGGAAGGTCGCAGAATTTTTAAGTAAAATGAAAACTTTTCTTCTTATTATTTTATTATCGAATTTATGTTTATCGAAGTAAATTATAAAATGAGATGAATAATACGTTAAATTAAAAAAGAGAAACAAAAGATTAAGAGAGAATAAAGAGACTAAAAATTAAGCTGCGCGCCGTCGTCCTTTACCATGCCTTCGAAAGAAAAAAAATTGAGCTGACTCCAGGAATTCTTCCGCCATTTTTCTTCAGGGCAGCGTTCAGCTTTCAAATCGTTATGTTGCATTCACCTAAACTCATCGCTGTTAGCCAGGAAAGAATACCCGAAAGGCATTTTCATAGACATTGAGGGTGCCTTTGACAATGCAACTTTTGACAGCATGTGTAGCTCCGCTAGAAATCAGGGCGTGGAAGAATCACTAGTGTTGTGGATCAAAGCAATGCTGGTGAACAGAACATTGACTGTAGATGCAGATTGTGGCCAGTGTGTTAGGGCAGGTGTAAATAGGGGCTGCCCACAAGGCGGTGTTCTATATCCACTGCTTTGGTGCATGCTGGTTGACTCCCTGTTGAACACACTCAATATTTCTAACGTCTACGCTCAAACATATGCAGATGATGTCGCCGTTCTGCCCGTCGAATCGTGCCTAGCGACTATTTGCTGTAAGATGCAGATGGCCCTAGACGCAATCGACGACTGGTGCGCTAGGAATGGGCTTTCAGTTAATCCCCTCAAAACAGAGGTGGTTCTCTTTACGAGAAGGAGGAAATTGACTAGCCTGATTCAGCCAGTGCTAAAGGCGTCACTGTCCAACTCTCCAAGGAAGCCAAATATTTAAGAGTAATCTTAGATATCAAACTTCTTTGGACGAAACATGTCCAGCTGAAAACCTGAAAAACTCTTTCAGTCTTTCGGCAATGCAAATGTGCTTTCGGCAAGACCTGGGGCTTGTAGCCAAGGAAAATCCTTTGGATCTACACGGCAATGATAAGACCCTTCCTCTCTTATACGTCAGTTGTTTGGTGGAATAAGCTCTCACGTAAATACGACACTGCTGCTTTTGCCAAACTCCAAAAAACCGTCTGTCTCTCCTGCTTGGGAGCTTTCACCAGTACGCCTGGCTCTGCTCTATACGCCTTGATGAACCTCCCCCCTTGATATTTATATCATGGGGTGTACACTCAGAGCCATCTTCCGTTTAAAAAGAAGTGGTTTCTGGCACGATTCGCACTGGGGTCGTGATGACGTTGCGCGACGATTATTCTACGACCCCTGTCTCATGGTTATGCCGTTTGATGCAATGACACCTGAATTACGGCTGCGGTGCAAATTTGAAGTCAACTTTCCCCATGTTCAGGATTGGCTTTGGCCGGAGTCTGAGCCAGGAAAGGAATGTGGTCGCATTTTCACGGACTGGACTCTAAAACTGGACAGGGGTCTGGTGCTGGTGTTTTCGTGGAACGCGACAATGAAGTATCTGCGTCTGTAGTGACAGTCAGGCTGCACTTAAGGCCTTGCTCAATCCTTTAACCACTTCAAGATAGTTCGAGAATGCAAAACATCCTTGAGTTCGGTCGGAAGGCTGAACTCACTGAATATTGTCTGGGTCCCAGGACACAAAGGGATAACAGGAAATGAGATCTCTGACGAGCATTCTAGACAAGGCTTAGAAGAGAATTTCTCTGGACCTGAACCCACGTTGGGTTTGCCAGCGTCCTCGGTTAGGGCTTTCATTGACGACTGGATTTTCAGTGAACACAAGGCAGACTAAACGAATGGTCCCCGTCGTCTGTAAAAAAATCCGCGGCTTCTTGTCACCTCTTAGCAAAAAAGACTGCAGACAACTTACTATCGCTCTTACGGGCCTCTTCGCCTTTACCAAGCACCTCCATGTGCTAGGTTTGTGCCCTACCCCTGTCTGCGACTCCTGTGGAGAGGCTAATGACACTGCAGAGCACTTCCTATGTAATTGTCCCGTCTTTGCTCGGATTAGGTGGCGGATTTTCGGTGCTGGTGTGGTGGTGCTGATGACCTAAGCTGATGACGGCATGCGTAGTTACTGAAATGGTGCCAATAGACCTCCTCGTTAAAGAAGCCGAACTGAAATATCGCGTCAACACGACAATGGTGTCAACAGCGACGAGTCGAAGTGACAGCGAAGTACCGTCAAGAACAAGCCTCCAAGAATGACAAGAGAGATGGAACTTTTCTGACAAAGGCAGATAGACGCAGAAATTCATCCCCAATATAGACCCTTTTTTTAACTGTAGGTACATAAGCATGTATTAATACTGTAATATGCAAGCTACGGCTCGAGTAGATAAAACGACATTCTGTGAAATTTATTTCTTTATTTTCTTGTCTATAGAACAATTCAAGTTCACACTACACTATTCTTCGCAAATTCTTTTCTTACAAGGTCTCTTTCCTCTCAAATCACTTTATCTCCTTTCAATTACTTAATTCACAAATCCAAACTAATTACTTTTTCTTGTTTACTCTCAACTTTCAATTTATCACCAAATTACAACTTCGCACATTATCACTTTTCCAATCTCTTCGCCACGGTTCTAAAACCAACTGTTTGGTTTGCGAAACCTTGTAAGAAAAGAATTTGCGAAGAATAGTGTAGTGTGAACTTGAATTGTTCTATAGACAAGAAAATAAAGAAATAAATTTCACAGAATGTCGTTTTATCTACTCGAGCCGTAGCTTGCATATTACATTGGTGTCAGAAGTGGGATGCTCATGCCAGAGAACAGCCGTCATGGATGAAGACAGAGCTCGCGGAAGTCAAATCCGTTGCTGGAATTGCAACCGAACCGGACACCTACAACGGCAGAGCAGAAGTGCACCTAGACGAGGAAATTGTTCACATTGCGGAAGTAGGAGAAGCAGAGAGGAAGCATCCTGTCGGTCAGACTTCCCAAAACCAACAGTTGGTTTTAGAACCGTGGCGAAGAGATTGGAAAAGTGATAATGGGCGAAGTTGTAATTTGGTGATAAATTGAAAGTTGAGAGTAAACAAGAAAAAGTAATTAGTTTGGATTTGTGAATTAAGTAATTGAAAGGAGATAAAGTGATTTGAGAGGAAAGAGACCTTGTAAGAAAAGAATTTGCGAAGAATAGTGTAGTGTGAACTTGAATTGTTCTATAGACAAGAAAATAAAGAAATAAATTTCACAGAATGTCGTTTTATCTACTCGAGCCGTAGCTTGCATATTACAATACATATATCGAGGGCAAATAAAATTGTATGAAGTCCTAGCTGACTCGCTAGCTTTTCTTTATATTTTACGCGCACCAAAGGGGATGTGAATACCCTTAATTATTTCGGGGCACGGGCGTTTGTAGTCAGTGAGAGAGAAAGAAAGATTGGTCTAGTGGATCTGAATCCGCAATAACTATTCCCAACGAAATTATGGAGTTGGAGGAGTTTGTCCAAACGTACTCCTACAATTATAGTAGGACGTGTTGGACTCGCATCTCCAGAAAATTGACAAGACCACTCTCATCGAACTCGCTCTACCCACCGTCCAATAGGAATCTGTGATTGACTGATACCTAAAAGAAATGGACGAGACCATTATACGAACTATGGGCAGTACGATACCTCTTTATCAACATGCTGACAACCCAGCATACATATTCGCAACGCAACAATTGACGCATTACACTGACATAAAAGTAGACTGCTGTCGAGACTAAAAACTTTGTACAGACAGTTTACTGACAGACAAAACTCGGAGGTTAGGACACTGAAGTCGTTAATTTAAAACTTCCACAAATTAATCAGGGAAAATTACAGACTTTCTGTAAATTTATATTGGAACAACAAAATTCGGGCTGTAAAAGCCAACAGCCTAAGTATGTTCCGACAAATAAATAAGATATTTCGGAGAAACAATCAAAATGGCCTTCCGTATCTTAAGATCTCCCGAACGACGAAAAGTGGACGAATACTGATAACAGCAGGTATAGATCCAGATAACTCAGTAGAGGTTAACAACTTCTTTGTGATCGAAGATCCGCAGGAGAAGGTAGAGGCTACGGGAGCGATTTTCCAGGAAGTGTACAAGGCGAATGATAGCATTTGCCCACACCACGACCTGGAAAATCGCGATCTTGTGCACAACTTCTACCTTCGAGATGAAGGCGATATTGTGATGACTGCAAACTGAAGATCAATTTCCAGAAATCGAAGACCATTCTTTTTAGGACGCCATTGTCTGAGGCCTCTAGTGATACCAGAAAGAATTGGCGAAAGTTCTCAATCATGGGACCGCATGGATAGTCACTCACGAGTCGAAGTGTACTCAGATACCTGGAGCTCTAGCTGGAACAATATCCATATTTTAACACACATATGCTGCTCTGGCCAGAGCCAAAGATGCGTTTGCCCTTCCAAAGACTTTTTTATAGCAAACAACTCAATGCTAGGGTAAAGGTAATCTGCTAGACGGCCGTCATCCGGCCCAGGTGTTGCCTTCGGGCTTGTCTTCATTTATATACAACACCAGAGCCCCAGTACATAAAATTCTACCCCAATGAGGTTCTGTACAACATGGCTAACCAAATAAGAGTGGATAATTTCGTGATCAAGCTGATTCGAAAGCACATTGCAAGAGCTATGAGCCTGATGAATAACCTGATTTCCGAGGCTTATTACCCCAATTATAGGTACCAGGAGAGAGTGCGCTTTAACGGCTTTTTTCCCCAGCGGCCTTCCTCTATTTATTGTTCAGTTTTTTCTCTTCTTTTCGTGATGTATGGCTCTGCAGAAGTACCTACCTTATATATAATGAAAATAGTGCTTATTGTACGTACGGGACAATAGAACATGCATAACTTGGACTGCAGAGCGAAGATCAATGAAAAAATGCAACTTTGAGCTTATACTTTCATATATATTTTTCTTTATATTTTTGTTCGTCTATATATTTACTCAAATAAAAACATATATCAATATCTTTATATATACGTATACGTATACATGCATACATACACATATATATAAACATATATTTCATTTTTTATGTGTAACTTTGATTTTTTTTTTTTGTAAAATCTTTTTACAACATAAACGAACAAAATTCATCTGTATGATAATGAATTATAAATTCATGTTCATATCATCTTGCTCCTTTTTCATATGGTTTTTGACCTTTCTTTATATAATGAATGTGTGTCGTAATAATGCCTTCATATATGTAGTTATATATTAATTCTTTATTTTTATATATTTATGTTTATTTAGTCATGCTTAAAAATGTATCTATACATATAATGTATATATATGTACATATGTGGATGCGTTGATTATCGATTAAATTATTTGCTTTGTTCTGTTTTTGTTTTGTTTTTTCGCCTTTAGTATTGGAAATCGGAATTAACAATTTTTGCCTGTTTATTAAGCTAATTTTATAATTCTATGTTGCTATTGATACTTGACTTTGATATTTTTGCTTAGAAAAATTATTAACAAAGTAAATTATAGAAACATAACTATAACGGATGAGATTAACTTAATGTGAGTTTTGTCTTACGAAAGCTAAAAAGGGCAGAAAAAACGATTCATGCAGGAATGAAAATGAAATAAGAGGTAAATAATTTTTTTTACATATTTTTTATTGTGTTAATATATATTCTTTTCTATCAGGCTTTTTATACACATTATTTTGTAATTATATTTTAATTATTTTAAAGTATTTGTAAAGAAATTCTAAGATATAAAAAAATAAAAATTTCATCATGTTTACACAATTAAAAAAAAAATATTAAGCCATTTTCGCTGAAACTTTAATACAAGCTATCTGAATTTTACAGAGAATAAGAAAATAGAAATAACATAAGTTTCATTCACCTAAAAAAATTCAAATTAAAGACATTCAGTTTTATTTTATAAACAGGAAATTCAAAAATTATATGTTTTTCACGTGTTTCGAAATTACAGTTTCAGCGATAATGCATAAACTCAATTTTGTTGGATTCTTATATACCTTTCTCTTCTAATCGAACATTATTGCTATATTATGAATAACGTATATAGGTTTGATTTTTATCTCTCATATCACTATTTAAATAAGAATTTAAAAAAATATTTCATTCTTCGTTAAACAAAACTTAACAAACTAATGACAAAAATATGCATTGTGTAAAAAAAAAATAAACAAAACTAAAAATATATACATATGCATATATGTGTGTTATGCGTTCAAAACGAGAAAAAAATGGAAGATCTTGTTTCTTAAAGTTTTTATTAAAAACTGTAAATGATGGATATGTGGAAATAAATACTTTAAAGTAATTAAGGGAAGACAAAGAAGAAGAAAAATCTAAACAGTTACCAATAAATCCTTCAGAGATGTAATTTCGATTTTTTCTTTTGCTTATTTTAAAATTGGTGTTTTTATCGGATATGTGTGTTATTTAAAAAGGTACAAGTATTTGAAAAATATCATCGATGCCATCAACAAAGATGAAAGAACACATAAATCGAACTAACAGCTAAGTAAATGCTGACAAAATAAATAAAACAAAAATATATACATGTAAATAAGAAAAGAAGAAGGATATCGACGGTTGATTTCTCTTCCCTAGCACTCCCTATTTCCCATATTCTCTTGCAAACCCAAAAAAAAATTTAAAATACATTTAAATTTTACACAAAAATAAAATGGATATTCAAAATATAATGCTTTTCATTTTGAAAATATGGAAGAATTCATTTAAGGCAAAAATTATATAAAAACAAAACTAAAAAATACAATATTCAGAAATAAGGAAATTTACTTTAACTCTTTCTTACGCACTAGTTTGGCATTTAAGTGTTTATTATAAATGAGGGATTTTTATTTTTCCTTTCATTTAACATTTAAAATTATTCCCATAGTAAAAAATCATCTCTCACACTCGTTTTTTTTCTTATCATGACTTTAACTTAATAAAACATTTTTTTTCTTACTTTTGTTTGCTTTTGTTTTGCTTTCCTGCTAACTTTAACAACACTTAGAAATATCTAAAGACCTTAAGGGTTAGGGATTATCTCTTTATATCAATTAAATATGTATCAGTATATAGCAGTATTCATTTATATATAAACCTTAAATTTGAAAAAAAAAATTCTTATTTTTACATTTACATCTATGATTTCTCATTTCATGCTGTTTGCACCATTTTCATTATTTTCTAAGTTTTTTATTTGTTTAGTGCGCACAAAATTATAATATTTCTTTATATTAGGTGATTATTAAGAGTGCAACATGCTCTCTATTTAGCATTCACTTTATGTGACTTATTTCCAACGGTTTTGCACTTATCGCTGTTTTTCACTCTTTGAGTTGGGATGCAAATATATCTGTGGGTGTTTTTGTTTTTTTACTTACGAGCTATGATTTAACATATTATTACGCTTTATTTATATTCATATTTTCCTATAATCTACTTACGGTGAGAGATAGAAATTTAATTCTAAGATTAGTATACTCTTTTATTTTATATTATTTGTTGTTTCAAAAAATCGTTTTTTTAATTATAAATATACATCAACGTGGCACTCGTTCAGTCCCGATTTTCTCTTTAAATATATATATATATATATATATATATATATATATATATATACATATCGCATATATATACATATATATACATATCGCATATATACATATATATATATACATATCGCTCATATTATAAACAAAAACAAATGTTAATATATTGTATATACATGGATTGTATGCAAATCACATTTCATTATATTTTTTTTACAATTTATATATTTTTATATATTTTTTTACAATTTTTTTTTTTTTTGTATAACCTATCATTCTTATATGTTTTTTTAATGCACACACAAATACACACTCTTAACCATAATGTAAATGAAATTCGGTTTTGGTCGCGAACACTCCTTTTTCTCTCTCTCCCTTAGAAAAAGTTTAATTGAAAGGGCTTGATTGTGAAAAGAACAATGATTTTATATAAATATATATTTATATCTATGTATGTACATACACATATATATATATATATACTTATAAATATATATATATATATATATATATATAAATTGTTTTTGATTTTGTTTGTTATATATACAGTCTT
Organism: Pocota personata; assembly: GCA_963082735.1. NCBI lineage: Eukaryota > Metazoa > Arthropoda > Insecta > Diptera > Syrphidae > Pocota > Pocota personata. The sequence goes on from OY720433.1 coordinate 20,558,425, forward strand.
TTATAAATTGGCATTTTCATTGTCTCTTTTCTTTCCGTAAATTTCATTTTGTTTGTTTTCCTTAGTATTGGGTGCAATCAATTTTAATAAATCTCTTTCTTCTCTTCGGATTTTAGATTTAAAAACAAACATGAAAATATATAAAACGATTCAGAAATATATATTATAATTATGGCAGATCATATGTGGCACACGTTTTTATTTTATTTATTATAATTCTTTTTTTCGTTCTTGGTTTTACGACTTTTTTAAATTCGTATGTTTTAATTTTTATTTGTCTAACTCTAGGCTATACTTAAAAATAAATTTGTATGTTTAGATGTTACCCTTTTCTGTTTTGTATTGAGTCGAGCCTTGACAGCGAGATCGTAAAAAAAAAAAAAAAAGTGATTAGAGGATATTACTCTTGCATAGGTATATTTGTCTAAAAGGCTTGAGTTTAAAATACAATTTGAAAAAATTAGTAACTCCAAGTGCCGTAGAAATATCGCAGCAATACATTATCGTTTTTAAATTTTATAAGCTTGAAGTAATGCTGACAGTGAACAAAAAATTATTAAGATTTGACTAGCTTGAAATGAAAAAGCTTTGTATGATATTAGAGCTTTATACTATTAATGATACAGTAATTCACTCTATTACTAACATGCACTCGCTCTTGAAAAACATTCTGAATATACATATTTGCTGCGTATTAAGTAAGATTATACTATTAAGGCAATATGTACTGCAATTGACAAATGGACATAACATCATTCTAAAAAAAAAAAACTAACATACAAAATGGTTGCAAAGCACCGACTCATCACTATCTGATTCAAAGTTAACAAAAGAAATCTTTCATAAAACTGAAATAAAAATGTAGTTCAATCCTAAACTGTGTGATTTGATTTCTTACAAATTTTGATGTAACTAGGGCTGCCCCTGCAGCTATTGCTTTTTCGTCAACGGCGTACTGTTATGTCACACTTATTGCTCCGCTATCCCCACCTTCTGTCGTCCGGTGATGCGCTGTGGTTCCTGTCGATCCAACGTTGGCCTGCTTACTTACGAGACTGTTGCTAACAGCTCCCGCGCTAGAGCTATTAGTTACCGTTGTAACTGAAATCGGAAAATGATGGCTAAAATGTTGAAGGTGTTGACTTAAGGCAAATGTGTGATTTGGATGTGGTTGCTGCTGATGCTGCGCAGAAGATATTGCTGATGTTGCAACTGTTGGTCCTGCGGCAGCTATCCGTTGGTATTGCTGGTGGGTTTGTATCGAAGAAGGCGATGATGTTACTACGGCTGGTGACGGGGGTTGTGCTGCGGATTGTGTTGCAGCACATTGATCTTGTGGAATCTTCTCTGTAGAGTTGGACGAAGCAAGGGAGGAAGGTGGGTTTGTTTTCTGTCCCGCGGATGTAGATATAACAGATGTACTCGACATATTCATCATATGCATGTTGGAATGTTGTTGCTGTAATCCCATTGAATTTAGGTGCTGCTGCTGTAGCAATAATATAGGTGGCGAACTATTGTTATGAATATTATAATCACGCTTTGTTAATTGATTAATGCTGAGTGGATTATTTACATCTCGAGGGTTCGCACCGACAGGATTTCGTATAGCTTTCTCAAAGAAGATTTCTGAAGGCGATGATGACGCCGATGTAACGTTGCTTCCTTGGAAAGATGATGATGAAGATGATGAAGATGACGAGGACGAAGACGAAAGCGATGATGATAGTGAAGAAGTTGATCCAGATCCAGATCCGGATAATGATTGCACATTTTTATTACCTGTCTGCGGAGGTAGAAGCTTACCGCCCAGCTTCGTTTTGTCGTCATCATGGGGAGCGGAGTATGCGACCCCATCACTTGATTCATTTTGATGTTGTTGCGGCATCATTAAAGGCGGCTTTATATCACCCCCACCAGCTCCAGGTATTGGAATTATCATATGACTATGGGGAGGAGTCATTGAAGTATTAGTAGAGGCATTCGTTACTGCTGACGCCGATTGATCGCTCAGCCCGAGTCCCATTGATGCCAGATGACCTAATCGGCTGCCTATGTTAACATTGTTCAAAAGTGACTGCATCATACGATCTGCGATAGATTTTACTGAGGGTGTCGTTGTTGGTAAGGGCGCTGCAGATGTGGAATTGGAAGTACCAGGATTATGATGCAACATATGATTCACAGATGAAGTTGGATTACTATTGCAGTTACTGTCTGCCGCATTGCGGCTTATATTCATAAACATCGGGCTGTGATGTTGGTAATGTTGCTGATGCGGCTTTGGTGGTAGGGGTGCTATTGGTTGCTGTTGTTGTGAAGCGGGAGATGACTGATTAGGATGCTGACTTAGAGAATGATGGTGTGAATGGTGTTGCTGAGTGCTTGACTGATGCTGTTGTGTATCAGTGACACCTGTTGCAGTTGTTGTCGAGTTGGATGCACCAATACTGGAACCCCCACACCCACTATGTGCCGCATTCGGTGTCGATGGACTAGTTAACAGATTCAGTGGACTGGCCAAGCTTGCCGATGGGCTTTGCAGACTTGATAGTCCACTTAGGCATCCCGGACTGGAAAGTGATTGGTTAAGGGATTCACTATCATCCTCTGGTGTTTTTGCGTCATCAACACTTCCACAACTCCCAAGGTTGTCATCGCTCATGTGATTGTCAATATCATTGTTGTCATCTCCGTCCACTTCCATGTATCTTATGCATTTTTTCTTGCGCCTGTTCAAAATAATTTAAAATTTGTATTAGTTACTTTTCTTTCAATTCAATATGGTAAATAATTTTAATTAAAGAGCATGCAAAGGGGCAAGACTGGAAATGGTAACAACTCCAATTATAATGTTTGTAATTAGTATACATAAACATGAAACTTTGTAGCCACTTTTAAAAGCAAGGATAAAAACATCATCAAACTATTTGCAGTGCATTATTAAATTTATAAAAAAAATCATAATAAATCTTTTCGCAGGCAACTCTCAGGACTAGGAATAATTGATTGACAAAATGGACACATATACCCTTGAAAAAAAAAAAAACTTAAATGGTTCTTAAAAATATATGAAATTTTAAGGTAATCCACAGTCATACAAAAATACAGAAATATATGCTTAAATTCTGCAAAACAAAAAAATATATTAAGAACAGTGCTGAAGAATGGTAGAAAAACGGCTGACAGAAGCGCTTAAAAAATTATTTAAGAAAATTAATCGGACACACACAACATTTACTTAAAAATTAACATCAAACATTAATTAAAAAAAAAAAAAAAACAATTATAACCAAGTGAACAAAAATGTTGTATAATCAAAACGAAAAAAAAACATCAATCAGAAACATCGAAAATAATAAAACGGTTATATAGCAAAATTTAGAGATGCATGATTTTAGAATCAAATGTCAAATCACATGGAATTTATATTAATGGTGTATATGTATTTTTTTTTTCTTTAAAAAAAAATGCATTTCGCATCAATATGTTCTAACATCTAACACCATTCTCTTAAAAAAATAATTAATTTCTTCCAGTAAAACGCATTATAATCAATTGTTAAGTCAATAATTAATTTTTAATTTCAACAAAATTCAAAGAGTTAAAGAAATTTATGTAACAACAATAAAACTTTTTTGAATAAAAAAAAAAAAAAAAAAAAACAAAAACAAAATAACAATATTTAGGACAGCAAAAAACTTGTTCATACGAGAATTCCAAGATCAGGTTCAGGTACAAAACTTGTTTAATGTGTAACACGCTCTCTTGTGTTTATCCAACAGTTGCAATCCTCTAAGTGTGTCTCCATTTTTTCTTTTTATATAAATTCATAAAGTTTGACTTTTATAGAACCCATTTTCATGGCGTCTTTGGTTGGGTGTTTTAATGCACCCTTGTAAATTAAAATTTGTTGGCCTTTGAAGACTTTATTTTTGGTTTAAATAATTTATCCTTATACTATTTTACTTAGTGCATGGAACTGTACTAAATTTGAATACTCCGGTTTCACTTTTTCGTGTTTTTATTTGTTTGCCTTATAAATTGACATATGTCGGCGCCTGTGGTGACGGTTGTTGAGGTCCGTTGGGTCCTTGACTTAAGCCTGATTGTGATCCAATGAGACCAGCAGTCGAGCCAATCAATTGTAGATGATTCGACGATGACGTTGATGACGAAGACGACGAGGATGAATTAGGTAGTAGTACAGAACCCACCGCAGAGGCAGGTACTCCTGCCGACGGTAGAACCGGCAAACCAGGGCTATTTACGAATTTTTTTGTACAAACATTTTTTTTATTGTTAATTTTCAATATTTTATTTTTTATGTAGTTGTGAGATGAGTTCGTCGCGGCAAGCACAAGTGTAGTAATATAAAGTACAAAGAGGGGAGAATTTAATTTTACACTTCTGATGTTTATATAATTTTTGTTTTTGTTTTAATAATTTTGTTCTATACATTGCCAACAAATTAATCTTAAAGAACAAAATAAATAAATATACGAATGGCAACATTTTGAAAAAGACGTATATAAATTGATGAAAATGTATATATATATATATATATATATATATATATATATATATATATATATATATATATCCTACAACAGGACCAGAACATGAACTGTATAACTAAATCCCTTAATAATAAAATATGTGTTTATATTAGTATACGAAAAAAAAAAAAAAAAAATTAAGAAGAAAAAAGGTAACATAACTTAACAATAAATCACTGTCTGCATTTTGTAGTATAAAAATTAATGATGCTTCTGATTAATATGTTCTTTCGTTTCGTTAAACAAAAAAGTAATAGAAATAAGAAAGATTAAACTTATTTAATGTAGAATATATAAGAAATCAGTCTCTGTTGGAAAAGTTTCATTTAAAAATAAATAAAAATAAAATCTTAAGTTCAAAAATGATAAGAAGTAAGTATAAATTTTCAATGTGTATGTGTGTTCTATTCATAAAGAGAATACAAATGTATTTTTCATAGTTGGAAAGGTTGCAGTAAATGGTTTATTCACTTTCAATTTTTAGGACTGTGTGCAACAGAAAAAAGCGGAACAGATAGAATCTATGTATGTATATATTTATTTCTTTGTAACAGTATTATACTAGAAATTATATATATTTTCCAATTAATAAAACAAAATTTACGAAATGTGCAAAAATACTAGTGTTTTTTTTACGTAGCTTTCTTTGTGGAATGACACATTCCCTGTTTTAATTCAAAACGCATTGATTTAATTATTAAGGAAATAGTACTGATATGATAAAAAAGATAATGAAACGTTCCAACAACCGAAAATACATTTTTTTTTCTTTGAATTTATGTGTATATCGATTTTATTCTTGTGTGTATCTTATATTAATAAAAAGTTTTTCCCGGTTCTGGTCTTGAATAAACGCGAGAGACAAAACACATTCAGAATAATAAGCAAAAAGCTAACAAAAAATATTGAAAACAAATCTAACAAACAGATTTGTAGATAATTTTAATACTGTAATAATGCTTAACTTATATACGTCTTTCCACAGAGAAATTCATTTTATTTTTATTTCATACATAAGAAATTCAGATGGGAATTGAAACGAAAGATACAAATTTACGAACTTGTTTCTTTTTTTATAAGGTTTTTGTTCCCACGAAACAAAATAGTAAAGTTTTGAAATTGATTTGGGTTAAAATATGAACTTTTGTTTCTCGATTCTCGTTAGAGTTCCTACCAGTTTTAATTTGAGGACTTATGGTATTGACAACCAATTCTGGTAAAAAAAAAATAGATTTTCAGGAAAAATATACCTTATACAACAAAGTGTATGGTGTTAAAAACCTTTAAAAGTAATTCTAACAAAATTGCTTTCATTGATCTAGACACATGCAGGCAACCCTGAGAACTGTCTACATAAATGTGCATATAATTCCAAAATAGACATAAAAAAATAATAATAATAAATAATTAAAAGGGTTGTTTTTGCCATAAATCCTTCAATTTAGTTAATACATGGCAACGTGACGCATTTTATGGCTATTTATATGTATATGATATTATTTCTTCAAATGCCGACACATTTTCAAACAAGAATCGACGGCAAGGTTTTTCTCTTTTAGTGAATTTAACATTGCGGGAAGGGGGAAAACAATATATATATATATATATATATATATATATATATATATATATATATATATATATATATATATACATGTCTATTATATACATATACATATACATATATATATGTATATATATGTCTATTATATTCATACATATATATATACATATATGTATATATATACATATATATATATATATACATATAAAAAAAAATAAAAAATTTCATGAGATCATACCTGCAAGGTTTGCACCATTGATTTTGTTGATCTAGTCCGAATCTTGCACGGCACTTCTTCATATTGTTACCTTTATTAAAGTTAAAAAAAAAACAAATATTTAAATAAAATTGACATAATAAACATACGAAATTGATATTAATTGACAAGTTGATATTATATACATACATATGTATAATGTGAGCGTAGGAGTTTGAAATTGAAAATAATCGAATTTGTGTGAATATGTTCATTCCATATCGGGGAGGAGAGCAATCAAACATTAAAATATGCTGCGGTAAGAATGCATTTTTTTAAACACAAAAAAATATTTTTAGTACCTATTAATGTTTATAGACTTTCAGTTACGTACTATAAAGCTTAGAGAGGCGGCTATATAAGGCAATGCCATTGGTCAAATTTGCTATGAAGAATTGTCGATGTCAAAAAGAAAATTGGCCATAGCCTAAGGTCTTGCGCAAAGTTTATCCGGAACGATCTGTCCAGTCGTATATTTGGTCATGTGGATAATATAGGTGTTTGTGTTTGTTTGTGAAGTATTAAGCTTACAAAATGGACTTTGCGATTAGGGAAAACAAAACAAAAATCACCTGGAAGATTTAACTTTAAGGTGGTCAAGAAGTTAATTTATTTAATAACGAAAAGTAACTCAGTTTGTGTTTAACTTCTGGAAGTAAAGCAATCTCGAAAAAGTCTGAAGTATAGATTAACCAATTCGTGACCGGCAACTCTATTCATAATTTGTTTAAATAGAAATAAACTGCAAAAAGGAGGTACAAAATCAAAAGCAAAAAAAAAAAAAAAATAAAAACTGGCTTCATCAATCATTACCTCAATTATTCTCGCCTTTTAAACTCCTTAACTCAATACGTATTTTTTATTCTTTATACTTTTATTTTGATAACTGTAAGCTTGCGTAACCATACTTAAAAAAAAAACAGGTGAGAAAATTGAACACCAAATGCTGACTTTGATAAACTAAAATGAACAAATATGTATTTTTGCATCTCTCCCACGCGTATTTTAGAGCGCATACACATACAAATTACAGAAAGAAAAACAAATAATGCTTACATTTAAAACTCAATTAAGAATACTAAACTGTGGCAATTACAATGAGAAAATTGAACGTGATAAGTATGAATGATTTTATAAACAAAAATTAAGCTAATAGTGTTAAAATATATTTAAAATATTCGTGCATATCATATACGTAGTATTTATTTAAATAGTTTCAGAATGTGGATTGAAATTAATATACCCCATGAACATGGTTTCCAACTTGTAAGCTGCGAAGGGCTTTTGTTAATTGTGCAGCAAACACCTACTGACTCATATTAAAGTGCGTACTGTACACTAATATATTCTTTGGCAAAGCAAGATACAGAAAAGTGACGCAAAAGTTACATGCGCGTTAAAGTATGGAGCAAACAGAAAAATGTTGAAAACCACTACTCTTAAGTATAAATTACACCAAGGAAAATCGTAGGATCACCCACTAGAACACTAGAAATATAAGTTCGAGATAAACTATAAATTATATGAAAGAACAACTGAATATATTAGGTGCGCAACTAAGTTCTCGCTGTTTGCCAATAGATGGCTCCAGCAGTAAGTGCTGGTCGATTTTGACATATCCAAAACGTCATGAACTGAGCTTATACATATGGTAAACAAACTGTTTTGACACATTAGCGATTTTGTTTTGGCGTCATATACTTTTGGTTGTGTGAAAATGTTTGATTTTGTGCCAAATAATCGTCACTTGCGGGAAGTGTTAATTTTCTTCTTTCATTCGAAGAAAACGGCGGCTGAAGCGCATCGAGAGCTCCAACAAGTTTACGGAGATGCTGCTCTATGTGAAACAACGTGATTGGTTCAGTCGCTTCAAAGACGGTGATTTCGATGTTGACGACCGTCCGCGTGAACACGTGAAGGAAGGCCAAAATCCTTCGAAGAAGCTGAATTGGAGGCATTGCTCGATGAGGATCCGTGCCAAACGCAAGAACAGCTTGCCGCCAAGTCATTTCCAATGATTCAAAACAAGGAACTTGGGTTCCTTATGATTTGAAGCCAAGGGACGTTGAGCGTCGTTTTTTCGCCTGTGAACAACTGCTTCAGCGGCAAAGAAGGAAGGGTTTTCGTCATCGCATCGTGACGGGTGATGAAAAATGGATTCATTACAGCAACCTAAAGAAAAGAAAGTCATGGTGACTGCCCGGTCATGCTTCTACGTCGTCGGCTCGGCCGAATATTCACGCTGCGAAGATTATGCTGTGTATTTGGTGCGACCAGGTCATTTATTATGAACTGTTGAAACCCAACGAAAACATTAGTGGGGAACGGTATCGACTTCAATTGATGCGATTGAGCCGAGCACTGCGCGAAAAATGACGACAATACGAGCAGAGGCACGAAATAGTGATTCTACAGCATGACAACGCTCGGCCTCACGTTGCCAAACCCGTTAAAACCTACTTGGAAACGCTCAAATGGGAAGTCCATTCGATTATTACTTGTTCCGTTCGATGGCACATGATCTGGCTGATCAGCAGTTCCGCTCATATGAAGACATCAAAAAATGACTTGATTCGTAGATAGCCTCAAAAGATGAACACTTTTACCGTAACGGTATTCGAGCTCTGCCAGAAAGATGGAAAAAAGTTGTAGCTAGCGATGGACAATACTTTTATCATTCATTTGTAACCACTTTTTCACAATAAAGTTGCATTTTCATCCAAAAAAAAAATATAGAACTTAGTTGTGCACCTAATATTTTAGTAACAATGCAGTGGGATAGGGAGATAAACATAAATCTATTATTTACAGGTAGTAACAGAAATCGACATACAGAAAAAAAAAAAAAAATTAAAAACATTTTTGGGATCTTTTATTAGGCCATCACTGCTTTCTTACTTCAAAAAATATTCAGCGTTTTTTGCTTGGTTTTTAAATGCCAAAAGCTACGAATGATACTGAAACTACTCCTTCGGAGTATAAAGCGTTCTGCCTATTTTATTAAATAAAAAAAGGTTGCGAAAGCTTTTTCATATAAATAGTAAATTTTCATGCAAAATAAATTTACGAAAAAAGGCAATACTTCATGAAAAGAGACAGAATATTTAACAAAAACTAAGAATTGACTTAAAACTAAACCAATCATGCACACTACAGAGGATCAACATGCTTTTAGAGGATAGATGATTTTGTTGTTATTTACAAATTTAGGTAAACCGAAACAAAATATAATTTTTTTTATAAAATCAAATTTAAGCCCAATTTTTACTCAAATCTCGTGTGTATTGTTTTCTTGTTAACTTATCGAAAGATAAAGAATTAGAGAAAACTAAATATATAGTTATAAAATTAAATATTTTTTTGTGATTTTTTCTTCATTTGATTTGTGTTTTTATACAGTATATAAATCATAACACCAAATATTATTTAAGGAATATGTATATGTATATACAAGAAATGAAAAGGAATGTACATAAAATAGAGAATTTATTTAATTGTTATATTTGATATTATTTAGCCTGAATTTTATTTCCATTATATATACAAATATAATATGAAAATAGAATCGCATTCTTTATAAATATGTACATTGCAAATTTGAATAGTTCCGATTAAATGGCCCTTTGGATGTGATTATGCAAAAAAAGGTTCTCAGAGCGGTATATATTTGTATATATTTATTTAACGGAAATACATAATAAGAGCAATTTGTTATATACTAGAAAATTTATTGGATCATCTGTTTTCTTTGGTATTGTTTTTATATATATGTTTTGCAATATATTTCTAACCTCCATCGTTGGTATCTTGTTTTCTTTTCCTCTTCTTGCCCCGTGATGCATTTGTCCGCGAACTCCAATCGGGATACATTTGCATGTGCAATTGCCGTTCGCGTCTAGCTAATTCATAATACTTAGCCTGTTCTTCACGGCCAAGTGCATGCCACTATAGATTTTTTTTGTTTGTATGTATTTTTGAGTATTTTTGTTTTATTTCAAAATCAAATGTTGATTGTTGAGCAGACAAAGGCGTTGATGATATAAATTGGATTGGAAAATTATTCAAATGAAATACACGTTAGTTTAATATATATATAAAAAGAATACATAAATATATAAACTTTTATAATTTTTCTTTTTTGTTTTTGCGCCAATTCATCACGAATTTAATTTTTGTTTAAAATACGTTTTTAATCCTTACAATTTTTGGCCATTTGTTTTGTTTACGTGAAATTAAAAATGAATGCTTTTCTTCTTTAAATTTGTTTTAATTTGAATTATGTACTTTTAATAAGGGAGGAATTCCCAAGACTGATTTTCATAAAAAGCATATAGAGTAGGTATACCAATAAAAAAAGGCTTTTTTTTTTTTTTACTATGTTACTTAAGCTCAAATATATGCATGTTTCAGATAGTTTACTTGATTTATAGCAATTAATTTTCATCTTTCACATCTAATTAACTTGTGAATTTTGCACACTCAATTGCTAATAAATCAATTATGATAGGACGTTATAAAAAATATTTACTTCTTGAATTTTTCATTATTTAAAGGACCGCTACGAGCATGAACGTGAACTTTTACAGTGGCTAACGTGTATATGTATTTGTTACAATTTATTTCAATCTGCATAGTTTTTTTTTTTACACACACACACACTCACTACTTACCCCGCAGTGTTTAGAAATAAAAAAAAGTTATGCATATTTTTACCCCATAATCCCCTAACGCTTACGGATCAAATAAAAAAAAACACCTCAATAGGCAGAAAGAAATCATAGAGAGAATCAAATTATTAAAAAAATCACAATTTTGTGTCATATCATATAAAAAAAATTTTTTTCGTTTCTTTTTTTGCTTTTTTGCAATTGCAATGATACATTTTAAAACTAAAAATTGGGCCGATTGATTTTACTTAAATAGCTTTGTTAAATATTGTTAAATAACTCAACAAAATAGAGATAGATGAGTACAGATTACTTTATATCTTAAGTTATGTTAAGTACACAGTTCGAACATAAAAATAAACTAAGGCAAACAAACTAGTTGATAATATTTGAATTTAGTGAAAAGAGTGTGGTTTTATTTCTCTTTTAACCCAAAAGAAACAATGAAACAAATTTTAAACTTTCAAAAGTGAGTTGTGTGAAATAAACCAATTAACTGCTTTCTTTTCGTGTGTCTTACTCTTGCAAGAAGAATTTTGTTTAATTATTATTCATTAAAAAAAAAACTATAGTGATCTGGTAGCTAAATACCAGCCACTCGCAACTAATAAGAAACAGTTTTCCTTATGACAAATTAAACAAACTTCTCTAAATGATAATTGTGAGTCTGTGATCGTTAAATGTTTCCCTAGGCACATAATCCCTCAGTGTGTTTTGATATTCCAATGATTTCATCTCGAATTTTGAAATTCAAAAATCAAAAAATAAAAAAATAATCTGAGAGAGAAGGTGATGAAAGAGTTTTTTGTTGCTAATTTCTATTTTATGATTTTAAATAGAAAATCAATATTAAATAAAGATAAATAAACTCAATTTAAGTAGAATAATAATAAATTAAAATATATAAAAAAAAATAATCATTTGCAATACCTCCCGAATCAGCGGGCGAACGGTCTTTTTTGCGTTTCTTCTTTTTCGAAACATAACCATAGTTGTCCCGTGCACTCCACCCTGGATATAACTCCATGTGCAATTGACGTTCTTGTCTCGCTTTTTCATAATATTTACTTTGTTCTTCTCGGGTCAGTTCATGCCACTATAAAAGTTTTTTAGGAGGTTTTTGGATTTTTTTGTTTATGTATATATGGATTTGCTTTTACTATTGTATTTTATTTAGTTTAATTTTAAATGCAATTTGTTGTTTGCGCAAAATAAAATTATATTCTTTTCATTCCTTAAAATTGGTGGTTGATCAAAATAAAAACTTATTAACAAGTTTGTAATGATGCAATTTACCAGTATATTGAAAATTCCTTCTCTTTTATATATTTTTTTATAGTTATTGAAAAACCCGACTTTGAATTTTATTTAAAACTTAAAGAAAATTATAATTGATAAAAACTACATTTTTCAAACTGCCCAAAAGTTGCATTGTAATTTGTAAAGTGTAAAGTTAAACGCACAAAATTGGTACAAAAAATTCATAACTTTTTTTATGATTTTTTCGTGCTTGATTATTTTGCCAAAACAAAAACGATAAAAATAAAAGTTTTGTTTATTTTTTTTTTTTAACAAATTTTAGAACACAGATAAATGTGTGAGAAAAACTCACCCTTCGCCCCAGAATTTGGTTAATAGCCGCTGATTCCTTAAGCGTGCACTCGGCAACAACTTTGGCTCTCATCTCCTTCATGTATAGCATAAATGCATTTAATGGCTTTTTGATATGCGGTTTCTTTTTATCGTTTGAGTTGTCTTTGCAATCATTTCCCTGTATACTAGTCGAATTCTTTTGATCTAAGCCCCTGAAATGGGAAAGCGAAATTGTTTCTTTAGATTCTACACTGAGAAAGCAAAAATAATAATACTTCTTTATATTAAAATAGTTAACAAAATAAATAGTACGTCATAAAATAAATAATTGCGCTTCGATGTCTATCATAAAATACAGGGAAGAAAGAAGAACTTAGAACTTGTCACGCTGTTGGTTCACGGTTCAAATCCTGATGGCAAGAATCAGCTATTTACTTCGCATGAAATAAATAAAAAAGTCGATCAATTGCGAAAGCTAAGTCAATTCTACTGCGAAGGCATAACACTTGCAGTAGAGTGGGCATATGGCTGAAAATGCAACTTGAGGACGACGGAAAAAAATACTGTGAATCATGAGCAACGACAAAAGCAAAACAAACAAGCTCCCCAGTTATCTGGACGCTACCCTTGGAGTTTACAGAAACTTAATACCATCTGAGTTTCAAACTACTACACTAAATCTTTCTTTCTCTCTCTCTTATTCACAACACCCGTGTCCTGTTAGTATAAGAGTATTCATATCCTCTTTGACGCGCGTAAATTATAAAAAAAAAAGATTAATTCCTGTAAATAAAAAATATAGTGCTGTGGGAGCATTGACTTGGTTATGTGTGGGAGACTCAGGCTCGAGTCTCAGAAACATCAAATATATTTTCACGGTCTCACCTCTCGCAAACGTGTGGCAAACATCCGAGAGTAAGACCTAACATGTAAAAGCTTCTCAGTTATGCCCTTCGGCAATAGCAAAAAACTGTAGGCCCCTTCCAATCGTATGGAAAAATACAACACGCCCAGGGCGAGTACAACACGCCTGCCATAAGCTAGGCCAGGTTCTGTATGGGCTGCTTAACCAAAATATTTAATTAATTTAAGCAAAAAATCATAGGTCCTAAATCATAACCTAAGTATCCCAGTAAGTCGATTTTCCGAGGTCATAATAGCTTCTAGCTAGCAAAAGAACTTGCCTACATGGACTCTAAGGTGGGTTGTGCAACCAATGTTATCAAAAATGTGTGCATGGAAATAATACGTAGAAGCAAAACTGCAAATAACTACACTAACCTGTAACTCAGATAAGAACAGAAAAATTACTAAGATATAAAATAATAACAACTTTAAACCCTTCACTACGTCATCACTACATAGTACCAAATTATGTGTCAATATGTGCTTGGCTGTATAAGCGCGCTAATCCCGAGAATCACTGAATGGATTTTGATAGAGTTCCAGCTATCCATAGCATATATGTATGTATGTACAAAAATGCAATAAACATAAAAATACGGCAAGTTGAAAAAAAAAAACTTAAACTTAAAGGTCGTACATCAAAAAAGTCAGCCAAATCAATAGCTACTTACACTTAAAATAATTTTTTGGTTCAGGCGAAGCCGACCCAATTTATTTTAAATTGTTTAAATTTTATTTGAATTTGGATTTCGTGTGAATGTAAAAGTAGAAGATTTGAAATTTAACTGTACTCGCTGAAATAGTATGAGAGGAAGTGTAAATACAAATCAGGGCAGATACGGTCACCAATATTGCTCTAAGTGGTTAGGACTCGGGCGACTGCAATCTATCTGAACTCGATACCCCTTAATTATAATTCAAACAATGTATGATAATATTACCAAACGTAACCCAACATACCACTGATGTAAAAGCGTGGCAGGAAATCTGAAAATAACTTTGTTTTCACTAATATAATAAAAGAGTAGTATACTTTGTTTTCCGAAATTTTGGACGAGTATGCATGGAAAAGAAACGATATCCATCAATGTTTTTTACTTGCACCTAAAAGGTCAAGTATTGGAAATTTTCGATTTCGAGATTCAGATCAATATTAATGTTGCTATACATACTAAAAAAAGTGGGTCTCTCAATGTGTCTGTTTGTATATATTGCCGACTGCAGACTAGACAATTGGACAGATTTTGTTCAAACTTCATATCTAGGATCTGTAGGTTCGCAATTCAAGGCGAAATCGAATTTTTCAATCTAACCCCAAAATTAACAGTACTTTACTAATGCCCGGTTTTAATAAAAATCAGTTTTCTCAAAAATGGCTCTAATGTTAACGTATTTAAATTTTATATTTGAAATATAATAGGCATATACTAACAGAAGGCGTACCAGGTTTTTGGGAAAAAAAAATGCGAATTACGATACTTTACTTATTGGATGATTTTGGAAAACTGGATATTATTCATCGATAACTTAATCGATTCCAATTCAAATCAATATCTATACAATGTGTTGACATCTTGGTATGTTGCGGAAAGTTGTAAAAATATTTGTTTTCGTTTTTTAAAGGATTTTCAAGAAAAAAATCATCTTAACGATTTTGTTTAAATCTGAGACTGAGTAAAATGCAAATAAACAACATATATAGTATGTAAAAATATGTGAGACCCAGTCGTGCACTTTATTTAATTCAGTCTGTCTATCCGTTTATTCTGAGTTGAATATTATTTCTACTTACAGTGCAGCTTCCATAATTTGAACTAAGGCTATTCGGAGTATTGAATTTTCTTCCACGTATTATTATGTATTACTTCTCTGGGAAAGACAGGAGTTAAAATACGTTAAAAAGGAGACATATTTAAAAGCACTTTAAAATGGATAAAACGTATTTACTTGTTCCGTATGTGCTATTCATTCGTATATTGTTCAGATTAAAATGTTAACAAAGTCGAAAAGAGGCGACAAAATGATTGTTTTCGCAAAAATGCGTTAAAAGGCAAAACAATTGTTTTTTTTTAATTAGAAGTCGAAAATTTCAATATTATATCCTCATATACACGGGCCGACAAAATTCATTGTACGATAGATAAAATTGTAACATATTTTATATATATGGAGGACGGAAAAAATACTGTGAATCATGAGCAACGACAAAAGCAAAAACAAACAAGCTCCCCAGTTATCTGGACAGCCACCCTTGGAGTTCACTGAAACTTATTACCAGCTGAGTTTCAAACCAACTACACCAATCTATCTTTCTCTCTGTCTCTTTCCCTTTCCTCAAAACGCCCGTGTCCTAAAATTAGTATAAGGGTATTCATAACCCCTTTAACACGTGCAAATTATAAAAAAAAAAATGAATGAAAATATATGTGGATAGATTTTTTTAATTTTTCTTTAAATACCTATAGCTAATGTCGTTTCTATCACCCATGTGTATTCTCTCATTCCATCCATTTTATTCAAGTTATTCTTAAAACCAATAAAATGCATTGCAGTCCAAACGACAGAGTTCTTCGTACTCCGACTGATCCCGTTAGTTTTTCTCTTTTTCATAGCAATTTGTGAAAAAATTATGTCATTCTGTATTCAGTGCTCAATGAATTTACATCTTTTGCGAAAAAAGCGATCATGTCAGCTCAACATCCCAGAAAAGAAACGACCGAAGATTTCCGCCGAGGAGTTGCAAATTGGTGGTACAATGACCACAAATCATTAGCGGACATTGCACGTGTAGTGAGAAAATCCAAATCTACTATACAACACATCATAGAAACGTACAAAAAAACAGGAAGTGTATACTAATTGCCCTGTCATAAAAAAAATAGTCTCAGGTACATACAACAAAGACGTCAGCACGCCTATAATTGAAAGAACTCTTAATAGACATGGGTATTTTTCAAGAATACCAAGGAAGAAACCGTCAATAAGTGCTGTCAATAAAAAAAAAACGCAAGGACTTTGCCTCCTTGCACAAAGATGCAGATTTCTCATTTTGAAAGAAAGTGTTGTTCACCGCTGAAAGTAAGTATAATATTTTTGGTCACGACGGTCCTTCAAGAGTTTGGCGAAAGAGTGGTACAGAAACGGAAGTTCAAAATCTTTGAAGAACAGTCAAGCACTGTGGAGGTGGTGTTATGGCGTGGGGGAGTATGGCTTTGTTCGTCATGGGAAAGCTGGTGTTTATTGAGGGAAACATGGACCAGCACATGTATTTAAATATACTAAAAGAAAATCTACGTCCATCAGTGCAGAATTGGGTTTGGATCCTGGGTGGATATTTTAGCAAGATAAAGACCCTAAGCACACCGCTCGAAAAGTGAGGGAATGGTTGTTGTATTATGCTCCAAGACAGTTGAATTCACCCCGACAGAACCCAGACTTAAACACAACAGAGCATTTATGGGACTATTTGGAAAAACAGCTCCATAAACATCAAATAACTTCAAAAGCGACTCTTAAGCAAGCTCTCCAAGTAGAATACGATCGTGTACCCTAAGACTTTACGAAAAACCTGGTCTCTTCTATGACACGTCGACTGCAGGTCGTTCTTACATCTAGTGGAGGCCCAACAAGATACTGATTGCCCGACTTCGTTAAAATATTAAGATAGAAACTTATCGTACGATGAATTATGTTTCAAATGACATAAAATTAATAATTTATTTTTGTTTAAATAATAAGTTAATACAAATTAAATTCAATCCAATCCAATATAAAAAATAATCTTTGCTATTTGTTCTGATTCTTAAATTCTAGTCGTTTTCCGAGTGAACTGTATAGTTACTGGGCAAGAGCAATTATGTGTGCCGTACGATGAATTATGTCGGCTTGTGTATGTATGTATGTCTAAAATAACATAAACATTAATTTTGAAAAAAATCATCTGAGCCGTAACCGAAATACGATGTCTATTTGTAAACGTCCATTTTACCTCAGATATGAATTTTTATCGAATAGGCCATAAGTAAACTACCGTTAATTCTGAGGCGAGAATGAAAATTCTGATATTGCCTCGAATTGTGACCCCAAATATTAAGTTTGAAGTAAATCCCCCCAACAGTTTAGGCTACAGGCCGAAGTTCACACAGACAGACACAGACAGACAGAATTGCGAGACTTACTTTTTCGAGTTCCTCTACAATAGTAATACCAAAATTAATCAAAATCTCGAGGTAGGCAATTTTCATGAGAACAATAACAAGTAAAAAAATAACCATAAAATAAAGAAATTAACTTGGGGATGTCTTTTGCGGGCAATGACTGAAAAAGTAATTATTTTAAAGTAGGATGTAAACTATGTATTATTCGAGTCATATCTATTCAATATAAAGTGCAAAACTATTAATTTTGAAGTTGCTTAAAGCCAAAATATTTTTTTTGTTAAAGTGATTTAACTTCTTTAATGCCGTTAAAAAGGCAAACAAATGTTAATGCCATGTCCAAAATGTTAATGTCCGCACATATCCGAGAAATAGACAATTTTCGCAAAGTCTGGCTGAAAATTAAGGCTTTATCTCGGGGTGTAGGCCCACAGACAGCAGATATGAACTTTGAAGTAAATCCGTCCAGTCGTTTAGGCTTTAATCTGGTATGCAGACGGACAGAATTGCGAAACTTTTTGAAGTTTCTCTCTTATAGTAACCCAAGATTAAATAAATCTCGAAGATCGAACATTTTTCAGACCGAAAATTTTCGCGAAAACTTATATCTCTTTAAAGTTAAGCAAGTAAAAAGTTGAGCAAATCATAATTTAGTACAACTGACTTTAAAAGACCAAAGTCTTCAACAATATATCTATCCAAGAAGAAATGATCCGAGTCCATAAAAGCTTGATAGCCCAAAAATAATTTTTCTATAAAGTAGTTTTGATATGCTCCGACAAACTTAAAAAAATAAAACAAAATTTTAAAGCACAGAAAAGGGTAATTAAATAGGATTTCAAGCAACTGAAGGCAAAATAAATACTGCTCTTAGGTACTGTATAAATCATAATACGAATGAGGTTTCGAAAATATGTCAAAGGACGGTTGAGAAGAACAGTTGGCAGTAAGAAAGCATTTCGAGCCAAAAATTGCACCTTTGTACATGAGTAATTAAAAAAGAGATGGATGTTTCTATGATGCAAAGAACTTTTTTCTTAAAGAAGATCACTTATACAACCTTGGAACTCATGTATGTCTGTAGACTTTTTTTCTCCTATTTGCCTGGTTCAAAGATAGCCTCAGGTGAACTAAACTAAAAGACCACGAAAAGTCCAGGCCGCAGTCTTTCGTTGACGCAATTTTGAAGGGTCTACAAAGTACGGGGTACGCCGATTTTTTCTCAATTTGACAGAAATGAAAAATTATTTTGAATGGAAATTATAACAAAGGAAAAATTAATGAAAACTAATAATAAAATTCAAATTCATAACCTAATCCACCTTTGACTTAAATCGAATGGTTCAATTCCACTTGATGATGCCACAGCTGCCAGTACTTTAAATCTTGCCTTAATTAGTGTGCTCAAGTTCTTTGACGCTGCTCCACTATTTATACTGTTAACAACAGCTGCGGCGGTCTGTTGATGTGTAATTTTCTGCGATGAATCATGATTACTGATTTGGTGTTTATCATTCAGTTGACAGTTTGTATTACTACTGCTGGTAGTGTGATAACCGCTACTACTACTGCTGCAACTGCTGCTGCTATGTATAGTTGAGGTGTTTTTAATGTTTCCCTCAAGTACGGCTGATGAAGACGTTAGTGCCGATGAGCACGACGTTACCGACAACGATGAAATTGATGCAGCCGATGACATCTGTGATTGTTGTTGTGTTGCTGCCGATAAGAGTGGGGGTGGCGGCGAAAGTAAAGTATTGGTTAATGCAGGACTCACCACGGAGGAGTTTAGGGATTTTCCTAAAATTTGATCCTGTAGACTTATGCCACGCTTAAAATAGTATTCTGACATAATGTTTTGTTCCAACAATTTGTTGATAATGGCTATCAGATTGTTGGTAGCGATTTTATTCGTCAGAATATTGGTATGTATAATGGAATTGATGGCATCCGCTGAGCTGGGTGAGTTGGAGGATGCTGAACGTGCAGCTGCAGTAGCTATTGCGGTGTGCTGCAATAATTGGTTGGTTAGTTTCAAGTAGCGTTCCAGGTGCATCTTGGCTATGTCCAGTGATTGATGCTGATCTAGAAAATTCGCCAATGGGTTAATGTAGGTGGGTGTTTCGCGTCCGGATGGGGATGATGACGGAACTTTGATTGGATTCTTAAAAAGAAATGAAGACGACGATGAGTTTGATTCTAGATCAGCTTGAGGAAATGAATGTCCCAGACCAAATGACAATGAATCAGTAAATGTATTTATTAAATTCGTTGGTGGGCAATCCAATGGCAGATGAAATGGAAAGGGAGGATGAGGTTGTTGCTGCTGCTTAGTTGCTGTCGATGTTGTGATTGCGGTACTTGCTGCGCCGATGGTACTTTTCTGACGCTGATGATATAAATGACTTTTATACTCGTTTTGCTGCTGTAACTGTTGTTGTTGCTGCTGCAGGTGCGAATGGTGATGTCGCAGAAGGAGCAAGTCAGTAAGGGTTGTGTCCGTACTATTCACACCACTGAAATTTGCAAGTTCGGCTATGTTGTTGAAATTATTTATAGAAACTGTTGGAGGTGTTACTGCTGGTGATGGATCGTTAGTATTAAGTTTGTCATCCGTAGAAATTGTTCTGCAGTGCGGTGATGGTGTGCGATCGTTTGAACTGAACTCACTGTCCTCGAGTTTTTGTTGCAAGTGCTGTTGCAGTTGTTGGTTCAGCTGTTGATACTGCTGCTGTTGTTGTTGATGATGATGCTGTTGTTGATTATGGTGTGGTTGTACTTGTTGAGATAATGATATATGTTGTAGAGATTGAGTTTGCTGCTGCTGTATTTGTTGATACTGCTGCTGCGGTTGCTGCTGTTGGGATTGTAGTTGGGAGTTAAATTCAGAAGATTGATTGTTATTAGTTGCACTATTAGAATTGGTTGAATTAGAAGTGTTGTAGTGCGTGGAAATTGCTTGCGTTGAAGAAGGGGGAACTACAGCAACGGGACGCTTTTTAATCGAAAGGTTTAAGGGTTCATTACAATTTTCCATTTGTTCGTCCGTTATATGTTTATTTAAGTTTTTATGAATTTTATTAATCGCAACTTTAGTAGTTACTGATTAGCAACTCTATGTGCATTCGTCTTTTTCACATACGGAAACATTTTCTTAATGCACTGGTTTTTCAAATTGTTCTATATCACTTTAATGTTTCTGATTTTAAATACCGCGTACACACATTCAATTAAGCTAAATACACACAAAAATTATTTAATAAATCCGTTGGTAAATTGCTATAATCACAACGGGCATATTAAACGCCTGCTCTTATATAATAATGTTGAAAATTCGAATTGTTTTTTTTTTTTTTTTTTCAATTTGCTTCAATAGAAAATTCGACAGGAAAAAATAAAATAGTAAATGATATTGAGGCAAAAAAAAAAAACAACACGATGTTCAGGAAGTAATGAAGGAGCAACTTAAATTGAAATTGATGTAGGTAAAGGATGGTTGAAGTAAGAGAATATAAAAAATCTAACGTACTAATTGCATACAAATACCAAAATAAATATATATATATATATGTAGTACATTTCTTACAGACTGGGGTGACGCTTTCTTTAGATTTATGCAAAAAATTGAGAAGTGAAAGCTACATATGTAGTAATAACCTATTGAGCAGGCTAAAGATGATACATATGTTCATATATTGTACATATGTATATTCTGAGTGCTACTGCTTAAAAATATGAAATTTTTTACACGAACTGCATGTTGTATGACGTACACAAGCATCTTTCAAAACTGAAAAATCCCAGCGTACAGTTTTCGTATTTTGTTTGCCAAGGCATAAATAAGTACAACAATCTAATAATTGACTAATTGCGAAACGGTCATTTCTGCTTTGAGAGGCAGAGTACAAAATAAATATACACATAATCATGTATACACATGCACACACGAATACACACATTAAATTCCGAAGAATATTCTCTTTTGCAAACTTCCTGGTCCCAGGAAAACTTAACAGATGTAGATAAACACAAAAAAAAAAAAAAAAAAAAATATGAGTGTGGGGACACAATCCACAGGTCCGAGAGTAGAATATCCCGAGGGCAAGAGGAGGGACTATTCCACTTGCTCACTCAGTTTTTCCTGCTACCTCTTGCTTTTTTTTAATGTTTCAGTGACGTATCCGTGTCGATAATGTGTGTTATTTCGAAGAAACACATATATTTTTTTCGCGGAAATTCATGATTTTTTTTCATTAGATAAAGTAGCGTAACTCTTTATCTGAACGATGATGTGATCAACTGTTAGGATAAATGCACAGTACATCGAATATTGGGATTAAGTTTGTGTTTGCAAAAGAGAACAAATATAACAATAGCAATGAGGCAAGCACCCGAAAATAATCAGCAACAACCGTACACGAAAATGTTCCCAAACCGACAGTTTAAAGATGCTATATACAAATACATGAAATCGGAGGGCCATCAAAATTATCATTCTCATCATCAACCATTGCTACTCCTACCCCAAACACAATCCTATCATCATCTTTCTCATCACCACCACCACTACCATCATCATTATCGACAATAACATCATCGTCTTCCACAGTTCACATTGCAGTCATAAAACTCATTTTCGTTTCATTCATTCACATGGTGCTTATGCTGTCCTTTCTCACGTGCGCGCTCATGCCTACAATTGCACCCCCATCACCCATACAAATATACGGCCGCTGGTTGGTAGTAAATTTCCTTTCATCCCTAAAATGCAAGTGCTTCAGAGAGCGAAAGCTTTTAAATTTACTTTCAAGCTTCTTCCCTTCTTGTTTTCTATTCGCTCACTTACTTCTAGAGGATATATCCTGCTTCTGTTTCTCTCTTTAAGGATATTTACGGGGGTTGGCAGTGATAAATGGGGGGTTAGTAGGGCGGATAGGGGGGATTATGTATATGAGCAACATTAATCGTTGCAGAACTATTTTGGTTGATAGTTTCAGAACGCATATAACTCAACATGACCACGTCCTCCCAACATCCCCATACGGTAACATGAAACTTGAAAAAATCATTATCCGTACCTCCTGTGTAATTTAAAACATAACCTAGAAAAGACAAATTATTACTGTAAATAAAGTGCACAGGGGATGATGTTATTGTTGATAATGGATGGAACAGGATAAATGGTTGGAAGGATTTATGTGAGTTTCAGGATATGGACCTGAGGCAGGTGGGCTGTTTTATATTACACAGCTGAAAAACCTGACAGTGCTAGTGGTGTTGAGTGCACAGTCATAGCAGTTAAATATGTTCTTAACTTTAGAAGAATGAGTAATTATTTTGGAATATCTTTACAGATGTACGTCTTCGATATTAACTTAAATTCGCACTCAGCTTCACGGATATACACTCACACCCATGCAGGCTACCTTAATAGGTGAATGGATTGTGCTGAACGTGAATGGAAAAAATGTTTGATTGGATCGTGGGGATGGGGAGTAAATGCAGCATCCTAATGGACTTTTCAAAATATGATGCACAGAATTTTAAATGACGGTGGCACTCATCACTGCGATAGTATTGGTTTTGCACTTCTGCCAATAGATTCAGAATATTTTCAAAAATATAACACAAATACATGCTGCAGGCACAGGGTGATGAAATGTTCATAGGTATCGAAAGTTTGTCAAAATCAAGATATTTTGAGTAGGTACTAACAAGAAACGGGACAGAAAGAGACAGAATGTTTTTTTTTATCAACTTTAAGCTTAAAATCTGAGAGGAAATTATAATTCTTACATAATAAAGTTTCAATTTTATTAAACAAGTTTTTTTTTAATTAAGATTGGAGCTGTAAATACATATGTATGCACAGATACAACTAATTTTATTTTAATTTTGTATTTTTTATCTGCCTCGAAACCTTTAGTTTAACGCGTTACTGACCAAGTAAGAAAAATGATAATTTTTAATTGAAAAATGGTCAGAAGTGAAAAATATTGGTTCAATTTCAAAGAGTTCCTGTTCAAAAAACTTTTAATTGAAAGTGTTTGTTTGTCCTTTTGTATTTTGGGTAAGCAATCAGTAAAAGCCTTAATAAACACTTGTAGATAGTTTAGTTTATAAATATTGAAGTTTTTTTTCTCGTTTCGTAAAGTGGTTTAAAATTTTATTTAAGTAGCACAATTAAATCCGGCTATATTAGAGATTAAAAAGTGTTAGAACTGGATGTACCTGTACGTACATATGTATATTGAAGTTACACACAAAAATTATACAATAATTTCTCAGAGAAAATCAATTTTTGCTCACTTCTAAGAAACAGGTTTTGTTGGAATTAGCCGTTTTTCAACAGACACCTTAAATATTTTCGCCAATATCTTCCAAACCCTTGAACGTAAACACATAATCAGATAATAATTATTTGTTGGAATAGGATTGTTACGAAAGGGTCTATAAAGGGATAGATCAAATTGAAATGTTGAAATCTTGATCCAAATTGTTTCATGTTTCAGAAATGATTTAACGCCCGTGCCCTGCAACAGTTTAAGGGTATTCATATCCCCTTCGGCGCGCGCTGATTGTAAAAAAAAATCACAGAACTACAATACATCATTTCTTCGGATTAAACAAGGAAGTAATTACAAATCTGGAGAATTCGAGCGGGTTTTAGATTCCAGCAAGGTGAAAAATGTGCCAATCAGTATTTCATTTCTTTTCATTTCTGTTCTCATCATAATCGAATAATTTGTTTGAACACGTGCTAAAATATGTTGAATGCAAATTACCAACACTAAGGACGTACAGTCTCAAACGACGCAACTTTATAGAACCAGCACGCTACGCTGGCACTCATGTAGTAGACAGAAATGTTTGTGATTAATATTTTTATTGACAACTTTTATGGGAATCCATAATTCGAATAGGTAAAACCGGGGTATACCTGTATTGTAAAAAGCTTAGTCTTAAAAAGCAGTGACATAGAGTCTCATTTACAAAACAAGGTGCCAAAAGTAAAGTCAAATCTTGTTGCTGCTTTTTATGAAAAAGATTCATAACAGCGTTTTAGAAAACTAACATTTTCTTGCTGGCAAACATTTTTTAAATTTCATAAATCGCCTCCAACTATATATTATGTAATACTTCTTTTGTTTTGTTTTGCGGCAAAAATTATTTAATTTGAAGTGAAGCAATTTTATGGACAATTTAAATGCGAAGAATAAAAGAGTTAACAATTCAGAATAAGGTAGGTTTATATGTACCTACGAGGGTCAGCTGATAAGTTCGCGGCCTAAGGCATTAAATGAAAGAAGAGATCCGATTAATAAATGTTATTTCTCAATATAATCTCCCTCGAGTGAAATGCATTTCTCACACCGGGCATACAGTGCCTTAATACTGCCGAAAAAATATTCTTTTTCTTTGCCTTCAAAATGAGTTTCTACGACCGACCGCCTTGATCTCGTCCTCATCTGCAAATCTCCAGCCTCGTAACTCCTTTTTCAAATTGGAAAAAAAAAGGAAGGAGTCGCTCGGGTTCAAGTCTGGGCTGTAGGGTGGGTGGTCTATCGTTGATTAACCCGTGTCTTTTAAGGCCTGTCTCGAAACCCGCGCCGTGTGAACAGGCGAGTTATCCTGCAATAAAAACACTCCGTATCTGAGTTTTTCATGTCGCTTCCGTTCGACCGTTTAACATGCCTGAGTCAATAAATTTGCAGGTAATAAATCAGCAAGACACCTTCGCTGTCCCAAAAAACAGTCGCCATGAGCTTCGAAGCCGACTTTTCCACCTTGAATTTCCTCGGCGGCCTCTGCCTTTTTTCAATCCACTGCATAGAATCTTTTTTGGACTCCGGATAATATTCGCGAACCCAAGTCTCATCTACAGTTACGATTCGGTTGCAAATTCCGTCGAGATTGTCCCCGGCTAACTTCAAAAAATCTTTGCAGCACTTGAGTCGTCGGTAACCAGGGCGCACACATTTCTTTCACGTTTAAATGCTCCCGTAAAATTTGTCCACTCCGTTCTTTTCTGATGAGCAACTCGTCCGCTATCTGCCACATTTTTATTCTTCGGTCGGTCAGAACTAATTTCTTTAGTGACTACTGACACAGGACTCCATGGGCGGGGGTCGTCTTCATAGCTCTCTCGCCCTTGTTGAAATAAGCAAGCCTATTTTTTGACCATGGTATATGAAGGCCCAGAATCCTGAAGAGTCGATTACATGTCTTGAAAATGATTCGTTGTTGAGTATCTCAGGCCGCGAACTTATCAGCCGCCCCTCCTACATATTTCATTGAAATTACCTCGCATTATAAATGTGTAAACTCTTTGGATGTCATTATACATTACATTAGATACAAAATAATAATGAGTATTCCAAAGAGATGTGCGGAAGGATGTGTATTGTATTAACTATCTAGACTAGATATATGAATAGAAAGTGTTGACTTTTGTATGTGTGTCGTATGAGCAGCAAGAACTCGGGAGAGTGGGTATGAAATAAGATTCGAGAGTGTGGTGATTGAGGGGGATAGAAAAATTCGAGCAATAACGAGAGAGAATAAAATCAGAGAAAAATACATACATATGCATTGAAGAGAGAAAGCTGAAAGCTCAGGCTCGAAAATGAGGTTGGGGCATTCTGCCTTTCACACTTTACTTGCAAATTTTTTTCTTACTTGCAAATAATATTAAACATAACTGTGGGCAACAATAACACAACAGAGATTCGCGAATTCGATTTTGTTTTATATTCGTCATACTCCATGCTTTTAAATCTATCTCAATGAGTATAACGTTTTGATTTGAAAATAAAGCAACAATTGACAAGGACGACACTAATATATTCAGAAATCAGCTCTGTCCTTTTAAATAAAAAAACACTGATATTGTATCGACTTCTGCAAAACCCTTTTTTTACATTTTAATATATTATCTTTCACTTTAATATATTGCACAGTAAACTATACTTATAGCACATAAAAAGGTGTAAAACTTGTGTTTTGTTTAGATTGTCATTTATTAACTTTTTTTGTACTTATTTTTATTTTTTTCTGAATTAACTTATTAAACTTTGTTGAGAGTACACCGATTTTAAAGTAATAATGATTATTTTTCCACACATACAGACACAGAAATATACATGCATTTCCATTAGTATGAGGAATACACCGGTTAGAAAGGATAATGATTGACTGAAATTTATTAACTTGATGGTGTAGTCTTATTCGCCAGCTTTATGAAATATGAGGCCAATATTATGTATCTATATATGAAATGGAATATCTTTGTATCCGTACATACAATTTAATAAGAAATATATATATTTTTACCAAAGGCAGCAAAACAGCAGAACAGTAGTAAGAGCAGCGGCTGCCAGGTAATTTGCGAACATGACCTACAAATTCACGTTTTATTAAAAGAACATGCATAACCAGATATATAGGTATACAAGTAGAAAATATATTCTCGTATGATTACATCTTTTTACCCCTAGCTCACCCCTAACATGAAGATGTATTGAGTCAGGAATATTGCATTCATTTTGTTTACTTTTGTGAAAGAAACGAAATTGTGTAGTATAAATAGAGAAATTCCAATTGACGGAGAATGTATCTAAATGTTCACGTACTTTCTAAGCCCAAACCACGCTATATAGGATATGAGTATGAGTAATGATGTACATATATCAGAATATAATTCTAGTGTTCATTGTTTGTGCTCCTCTAAATGGTAGTGATTATGAGAGTAGTAACTCAACTTGGTTACAGGAGTAGCATATTTGTTTTTTAGATTTTTTCCTTGGAAAGATGGGGTAAGATCGCAGCTACTATCGGTTATTGCCCTCGGGAATGGTAAGAGACTGAAAGCTTTTAATATTTTCAACTCCCAGTAGAAATTCAGATAAGTTAAGCAATACCATGCGCAATGAGTTTTTAAGTATTTTTCGTTTAATAAAATCAACTTTCACTACTTCTTAATAAAGAAACACTAATTGTCGTATATAAAAACTGGAGCTCTTGGGTGGAAGTGGAAGCATGAATGAATAGTAAACTCCATAGATTCATAGATTTATTAACAACGAAAGTAATGACTTGAGGTTGTAATAATCAAGCCAAATGGGAAAACCGGTATTTCGATATGTTAGTAGCAGTTAGGATTCTGTTTTTTGTCTCCATAAAATAATTACAAACACTTTAAATAGGTAGGTACAGAATTTGCATTCATTAAAAAGAAGAATATAAGAAGGTAAACTTGGTTCCAGGATTGCGGTGTGAAGTTGAGGTTATCATGAGCTTGATCTTAACTTCACGTGCACTCTTCTAAAATCTGCTTAGGAAATCGAAAATTATCACAAAACCAATATACGAATGTAAATTTTCTATCTAAAATAGGAAGTAAGTAGGTAATCTTAATGAAAAATGGAATTTAATTATTTCGCGTCGGGCGAATGTCCAACAATCCAGCCCCGACAAACTGCGATTTTTTTAAACTTACCGCACAATAGTGTATTACAGATCTTGTCTATTTTTATTGAAAAGCGACTATTGAAATTTGTTTCTAACCCTATGGCAGCGATGATAATGGTTACTCTTGAACAGGCCTTTTTACAAGCGTTAATATTTATTAGTTAAGGATCGTGATCAACCATCACCGTACGTGAGTAAAAAAAGGCAAAATAATAGGAATTTGTAAACATAAGATGTCAATTTAAATTATTTAACGTCGTAACTTGCCCATGACTCAGAATCACAAAGCGAGTTATTTAAAAAAAAAATATTTTTGTTTCATAAACATCACCCTTATTCATCATAGCATCCCTGAATTCTATATTATGTTTTGAGTGAAACTATCCCGTTGATAGGCGGAGCCTAAAATTTATTTTGCTATTCAAGTTTACTGGAAATAAGGTAAATATTTTTCATAATTACTGTACAACAGTTCACGTTTTGAAATACAGGTATGTATGTTACACGAGTTCGATAATTAATGAGAACATTTTTATTTGCATAAGCCTAGTACCGATGCCCATAGAAACCAAGAAATTGTGGAGGCCATTTCGAGTCCCTACGAACATTTTGCCAGTATTCAGTTAAGAAAACAAATTGAAATAATAGTTTTTACATTTACAATAACTACTATTGAAATTGTAGGAGATGTCAGAAGTTTTGATAAATAAAAGGTCTCACAATGAATCTGTATAGTTTTCAGAAATTATTATTTTAGTTAGTTAGGATGGTAAATATTTTGTTTTTCAACATCGTACTAGGCATACAGACAGAAGCGAACGGTATTATTATTATTATAGTTGAGAGACATATGAGGTTATATTGGGTCAACTGCGACTTAAAAGATATTTTGTGTCACCCCCCTGAGCATCCCAATTGGAGAGTTTGATGTTGCGTAAGAATCAGGTCAGGTAGAGACCTAATGAGCACCATGCACATAGTAAACTGGGGCACCTATGGTGTCGGGGCACATTCAGCAACCCGATTTCAGGATGAATAACGCTCCGGGAATAAACAATTAGAAATGTGAAAGGAATTTAATTCAATTTCTAGGATCTTCAAATGAGCCACATATGTTGCTGTGTTTTTCTGTGCCTTGATGTAATTTTCTATATGGGACTTATTTTTTATATGTATTAAAAAAAAATTTCTTTTAGCGATACAAAGAAAATTTTACCGACACGTTATAGTGAAATAATTAAAGTGTCTAACGAAACTAAAAGTCTTAAAATTTATTGAGAGGATTATTAAATAAACATATTCTCAAACATTCCGCCGCCCCTGAAACAACGTTTCAGGATACAGGTAGCACAGCCAGCTTATGGATCGGTAGAACTAAAACATCGCTGGCCGTTCTTAGGGTAACAACTCGAACTTGATCTTCTTTGCATGAATGAAATTCGATGACCAGTCCATGGCCCACTTGCCAGGCGGAAAATTAGCATTTTTGATGACGACCAGATCATTAATATGGATGCTTATCTGGAACTGTTGCCAACGAGGGCGATGCTGCAACGACGTCAAGTATTCCATCTGCCAACTTTTCCAATACCCTTGTATTTTGGACTAGAAAGAAATGAGTGGGTCTAAATCAGTGGCCGAAATTTGGCAGAATGGTCTCGAATCTAAAATAGCTTCGATTTGCGTTAACATCGTATAGAATTGTTCAAATGTTAAGATGTCAGTACCGATTATACTGCGGAGATGTTGTTTCACGGATTTCACTCCTGCCGAAGGGGGGATGAAATGCCAGGAAATTTCAATGCAAGGGAGAGATTCTGCTACAATCGAATTATGATGCTCAGAGAGGACAAGTTCATGCATTTCGGATAGCAAGTGAGCAGATCCGCGAAAGTTCTTTAAATTATCGGAATACAAATGTGATGGTTTTCCACGGCGTGCGACAAAACGGCGAAAGGCGGGAAGAAACGCGGCGCTTGTTAAGTCACTCACTAATTCTAGGTGTATAGCTTTTGTCACTAGGCAAACGAAAAGAGAAATGTAGCCTTTAGTAAGGTATAATTTTCGGTCTGTCTTGACTTTAAGTGTTATTGGACCTGCATAATCAGAACCACAATGCGCGAACGGTTCGATTGGATTGAATTAGTTGTGAAGGTAGATTTCCCATAAGCTGAGTTATCGCAGCTTTCATCCGATGAAAGCTGCGGATGTAGTCATGCGTGATTCGATGAAGCAGGTTTCGGCAGCCGATCACACAATACTCTTGGCGAATGAGAGCGAATAAAGTTGATGTTCCGGGATGAAAAAAGTGGTGGTGTGCACCGAGAACAATGAGCTTTGTGATGGGGTGACCCTTGGTATAATTATCGGGTATTTAGCGTTGAATGATACGTTACCTGTTGGATTCTTCCACCAGTTCGTAGAATACCGTATCTAGAAAAAACTGATGATTTTAAATTTGTTGTCGAAGGAACCTTGTTTACGATACGAATCAATATAATTACCGATTCTGTAACCATTTAATGCCATTTAGTTTTACGTGGTAGATTTTCTGTGTGTATGCTTTCGACATTTAGCAATAAACCGATATATTCGCGCGACTGATCTAATTAGAATACTCTACGATGAAATACGCGTCGAAAGTGCTTGGAATGGATGTTCATCTGTTGTCACAAGATATGAGTGTGGGGTTACCTTCCTTTCTTCTCTCGTGCAAATAGGGTGCTCCTCAATTTCATTTACAATTGGCCACTCATCAATGTCTTTTTGAAGCCAACTTGGGACCGTCCACCAAATGGGGTGATCGAGAAGTTGCGAAGGTGGTATATCGCGGGCAGCGCAATCAGCTGGGTTGCATTCCGACCGCACGTGGAACCACCTATTCCTAGGAATCGTGTTGAGAATTTCTGAAGTCCGATTCTACACCCCGCGCAACAAAAAAAGCCGCACATGGTAATTTTTAACAAAATGGAAGAAATCTAATAAATGATGACTAATCACTGCGTAGTCACTTTGTATTTTTGATGTTTAACATTTAAGTTAACACATTCCCCAATTTGACAATACATTTCGTAGCTTAATTGAAAAAAAGTAATGATCGTGAAGATCAGACTACAAAATATCAGATATTACGCAAGTACTATCAATATACATAAATTAAAAAAAAGAGCAACAATTTGAAAAGCAAATTTCTTTTTTCATATTTTTATTAACTAAGAAACCTTTTTACATAATTTAAGACTTTCATAATACTAAAAAAAGATTCTAGTATTTCGTAGCACCACCCTTCGCCCTAACAACGTCATGAACCCTGTTTGACATGGAGGCATAGAGATTACCGAGGTAATTGTTATTAATTTCATTGAATCACACTTCTTCAATGATGCTCTTTAGATGCTGCATGGTTTTTGGTTTTTTATCTTGGATCTTCTTTCCCATAAGAGCCCAGACATTTTCGATGGGGTTGAGATCTGGACTGTTTCCCGGCCAAATTAGGGATTCTATTCCTAATTCTTCTTTCAAAGTTTTAATCTGTGGAGGAAATTTAAAAATTAAAATCATAAGATTTTCAAAACACCCATAAATATGAAAAAAAAAACCTCGAATTACTCACAGATTTTGCTCGGTGGCAAGGTGCTGAATCATCTCGAAAAATTGGTTTTGATGTTTCTGCTGTTATCATTTCCATACTCGGTACAACACCATCTAAGATAATTTGTTTGTACTGCATGGCGTTAACAGTGCCCTCGAGCATAATTAGAGATCCAAATCCGATTGCGGTGATGCATCCCCACACCATAACATAAGGAGAATGTTTTACGATGTGAGCTATGCATTCGTCGCTGTATCGTTCCCCTTTTCTACGATTAACTATTTGCTTCCCATCCGGTCCGATTAGGTTAAACTTGGACTCATCAGAGAACACCACATTTGACCAATCTTGAACACTCCAGTTTTACCTTTCCTTAGCCCAGCCAAGGCGCGTTTTCTTCATTTTGCTGGTCAGAAGTGAATTTTTCGCTGGTCTACTTGCTAGCAAACCCATCTCGTTGAGACGATTCTGGATAGTTCTGACGCTAACTTCAGCCCCAGTAGCTTCTCGCGCTTAGCCTCAGTTCCCGGTCCTCCCGAACAGTGGTACATCTCTTCAATCCTGTGCCAATTTTTCTGTCCAGATTGTGATCCCGACGATATTTGTAACAGAATCTTTTTACAGAACTCTCATTGCATCCAATTTGTCGAGCAATTTCACGAAATGACTGATTCTGTTTGGATAAGGCGTTATTTTCTTTACTCAATTGTACCCTTTTAGACATCGCGATATACTCTTTTTACTTTTATTTAAGAAGTACAACTGCACGCACTGTTAAATACTGCCAGAATGAATTCCGACACATTCCAAAATGTGCATTACCTAACCCGGAAGCAATAAAATATAAATCGGCGAATCCCTTAAAGGTAATTAGCGCAAAAAAATGGAAAACCCGTATGCGGCTTTTTTTGTTGCGCGGGGTGAATATGACAATATTTCAACGTCGAGGAGGAGAGGACAGCCACGATAGCACGACCTTTGAGTCAGACCATGCATATGCATCCGTAAAGGTTACACATAGTGATTTTTGGATAGCAACAAGTAGCATAGCGAGCAAAACAGCCCCACACAGTTCTAAGCGGGGAATACTTAGTTGCTTTATGGGAGATACACGATATTTCGTGGCGATAATATTCGTTTTTATAAAACCAATAAAAAATTCATAGCGAGAGTAAATAACTGCGGCGTAGGCGGATGCGTCAAAAAACCCGTGTAATTGGAAAAACACCTTTGCCAACCCGAGCGTTCTAGGTATTTTGAATTTGGTTAATATTGAGAGTTCAGCACGATATCTGCTTCATTGAGCAGCGATAGAATCTGCAACAACGTCATCACACTCTAAATTCCGATGCCACAGTTCTTGCAAAAGGATTTTTAAGAGCACTACCGTAAGAGCGAGAAAACCGAGGGGGTCGAATATGCGCGCTACGTCCCTAAGAATCTGTCGCTTTCTTATTGGTTCGTTAGGCATGTAATTTAAGCGAAAGCTAAATACATTGCACTTTGAATTCCAATATAACCCGAGCACTTTTTTCCATGAATCCGTAATCGTGTCTGGAATATTTATCGAGGAAGATGTATCTTTCTGTGGAATTAGTTTGGTACAATTACTTTGCCATTTACTTAGGCACATACCTCATTTCGAAAGTTCAATTAGTCTTGTTTGAATATGGCTTCAGACAACGTGTCGCCAACGGAAACAACGTCATCAACTTAAAAGTCGTTCTGACCCCGTCTGGACAGAACGTGACTATTGCAATGTTCTGCAGGTGTCCATAATGTAGTTGTGACATGAATATATAGAGATAAGCAAGAAAAATAAAGTTCAGTTGTAAAACTCATGTCGTCGTTTTAATTTTTTCATAATAAATCGAAAATTCATATTATTAATTATTCGTTCGAAGTTGAATCAACGTTCTAATAAAACGTGCAGTGAATAAATATAAAAAAAGAATCGAAAAATTTAAAAGAGAACACCACGAGTAGAATCAAATTAAAAGTGAGCTTAAAAGAAAAAATATATATAAAAAAAAAAAAAAACAAAATGAATTTCGGTCTACCAGATTTGATAAAGGAAGTCAGAAGTCTTCCACCATTTAGAGGGGATGATTCCTACTCCCTTACATCATACATTTCGGAAGCTGATTATATGTTGGGGTTAGTTGAAGATGTAGCGGTCGAAGAATATATGATAATGATTAAAGTATAGATTAGAAACAAACCCACCGTTAGACTACAAACCAGAGAATAATGAATAAAGCATATTTTCTAAATTTTTGTTCAAAATACCTAAGCAGGAAGAGTTGTTTCTTAGGGCTAAGGGTGTAAGCACTTTAGCCGAAGCATATCATGCTTTGCTAGCAACAGGAATAAAAGAGAAGATAGAAGATAGAAACTATCATTATAGTAGAAATCAACCATCACAACATCGATATAATAGTGTAGGGTAAAATAGGAATAACCATCAGAATAACAGTACTAGGAATATTTATCAATACAGCAATAGAAATAATTACCAAACAAACTACCAAAACCGACAAAACTCAGGACAACTTAGAAACAATTCTGTGCAATATGGGAATAACAGTGGTCAAAGAAATGTAAATGCTTATAGTAAGAGGGTAGAACAAAATAGAAGTAATTATCAGCATAACAACAATAGGAATAATTTCAATAACAATTTCCAAAACCAAAATAATTCAAGACAGTTCAGAAACACTCACTCAGGGCAATATAGAAACCATCGACAAATTGAATCAATGGATGTTGATAATATAAGTAGGAAACCTGTACAAAGCGCAACAAATTTTCATGTCAACGCCTCGGATACAACGCATTTTCAATAGTTGAATTAATTATTCATGGATAAGATCGATTGTTTGGTTGATACAGGATCATCTATATCAATTCTTGACCAGTCAATACTTCCCCAAATTACAAATAATAGAATTCAACCAATAACAATTAACACTGTTACTGGACAGACATTCATAAATTTTGAAAAAATCACAAAAATTCCAGATGAATTCAATATCAATGCGACAATATCGTGGAAGTTGTTGGATCTTAGTAACAAAAAGTTCGACGCGATTATAGGAACAAATGTTCTGATACCATTAGGAGCTAGAATAGACTTAAAGAAGTAGGAAATCGAAATAAATCAAAATATAATTAAGTTTAAAGCGTTCGATTGTCCCTATGCTTATGAAGAAATTGATACGCTAGAATGTATAGAATCTCAAGATAATCTTATCAATAAATTAGATACATCGAAGTTAAATGAAGAAGAACTTGAAAGTCTTCGCAACAAAAGAATTATTCTTTTTTGAAGGACAACCATCGACAAGTGTTAACGAAATAAAACACCAAATTATTACTACATCTAATGAACCAATTTATTCAAGGGCTTAACGATTTCCACCAATACACGAAAGAGAAGTAGAAAAGCAGATTAGCAAAATGCTAAATCAAGGAATTATAAGGGAGAGCAATTCCCCCTATAATAGCTCCATTTGGATAGTTCCAAAGAAAATAGACAGACCTGAGTTCTGCAAAAATGGCGACTTGTTATCGACTAAAGGAAACTTAATGAGATCACAGTGAGCGATAAATTCCCAATTCCGAATATTGATCTCATATTCGACAAATTGGGGAGGGCTCAATATTTCACACATTCTAGATCTTGCAAAGGGCTTTTATCAAATTCTAGTTGATGAGAAAGATCAAGCGAAAACCGCATTTTCTACACCACAGGTTCACTACGAGTATATCAGATTGCCATTTGGCCTAAAGAATGCACCGGCCACAAGATATTGAAGAAAATAAATTAGATGATATTTTAAGAAGATTTATAGAAAAGGAACTGTAGGGATATATGCGGAATTAAATGATCACTTATACTATCAGGTGCAATTGAAGTTAATAGAATTGTTCAGTAATAATAGAAATATACAATTTAAGAGGTGCACTTATTTAGCAGAGGAAATGCAGAACGATGAAGAAACTATGAGATATATAAAGAACGTTCATGAAAAGGAGTCAAATCATAGAGGAAGCAATGAGAAGTAGGAGTTTTTGAAAAATAAAGTATATTATCCAAAGTTAAAACGATTTGTACAAAGATATATAAATAACTGTAACATATGCCAACTGTCCAAATATGACAGAAACCCAATCAAAATTAAACTTAAAATAACACAAACACCCGGTGATCAAAATGAAGTAGTACATATAGATACTTGGACAATAAAAGAACAGAGACTCTTGACTAGTATAGATCGATTTTCTAAAAATGCTGCGATATTTGAACGATAGGAATCTAATAACTATTAGGGAAGCTTTGAAAAATAGACATTTTGTATTAGGAAAACCAAAAATGTATATTTGCGATAATGAATTTGATGGACTAAATTTAAAAGAATTTTTGAATAGGGAGCAGATTGAACTTCACCTGACTAAACCAAACAGCCACACTGGCAACGCCGACATCGAACGACTCCAAAACACATTAAAAGAACAAATTAGAAGTATGGGAGTAAGCCCAGACTTTAATTAGATAAATAAAAAGGATAAATGTTTTAAAGCAATCGAATTTTACAACAACTCAATACACTCAATAACAAAAGAAAAACCTATTGACTTTATTTTGGGTAATCCTAAGTCAGATAAGCAAACTGTAAGAGAAAGGTTAGAAATAGAGAAACATAAAAGAATAAGTAAACTTAATATAGGAAGACAAACCGAACCAAGTAGGAAAGAAGAAAAGGTGTTGATAAAAAATTATAAAGCTCTTAGACACAAACACGAACCAAAGAGCAAATCATACCCCAAATCCCGCAGTTTTCCCATCGCCAACCCACACTTGTGTACAGGTGCACTGCACAGCGTCCTCAAACATATTCCGAAATGCAGGCCAATCCCGATAATTTCCAGAGAAGGGTTCGATACGAATTTTAGGAAGAAAGAAATCTGTATTTTTTGCTGAAGAACTCAATTGGTTTAACGTCTGAATTAAAAGTTGTTGTTGGTCAGCTAACTTGCTTACGACGTCTTGGTTTCTTTTAGTGTGTTCGCGTCCTCGGCCCGCTTCTATATGTACCCTATACGCGTGATATCCCACAGGAAAGAAACTGCGTCGTCGCCACGTTTGCGGACGATACGGCGATATTGACAACGGGCGATACAATAGAAGCAGCAACTAAAAATCTGCAACATGCTGTTAATAAAGTCCACGCTTGGACGAATTCTTAGCGTATTGTGCTGAACGAAAGCAAATCTACCCACGTCAACCTTACCTACAAAAAAGCGGATAGATTAAACGTATATTTAAACTCGGCTCAAATACCGTACGCGAACGAAGCAAAATATCTAGGAATGACTCTAGATGTTAAGCTTAAATGGAAATCCCACGTAAAAAAAGAAACGCGACGAGCTCGAAAACATTCGAAGTTGAGCCTACATAACAAACTGCTTATCTAAAAGCAAGTGCTAAAACCAGTGTGGACGTATGGTCTACAACTATGGGGTTGTACCAGGACAAGTAATAAAAACATCCTACAAACTTTTGAAAATAAAGTTCTTAGAACGATCGTTAGCCCACCGTGGTACGTACGTAACGAAGCTATTCATTGGGACCTGGGAATTCCCAGCGTCGTCGAAGAGATAACAAAATTTGCTCGTAAACACAAAGGTCGTGTTCACGGCCATTGTAACCGTACCGTCATTCAACTACTTGACACGAACAATTCAATTCGTCGTCTGCAAAGCACAAAACCTTTTGATCTCGCGTCATAGTACATGCCGGTCGTGAAAACAGCAGGAACTTTCATTGGAATTTAACCTATCTAAAGCGCTACATTCTTTTTAAATTACATAGGAATATCTTTTTCCAAAAATCACGAGTCCCGTAAGAAAATAAAACTGCTGGATAAGCGTCGGCTTAGTTGTAGTATTAATCTTGGAGAGGTGTTCTTAGTGAGTAAAAATCTCACACTACCATAAGCACACGCGGTCGGGTCTTATGGTGTCTTTAGAAGATTTTCACCCACTCGGCAAAAAAAAAGACAAATTTTGTTGGCGGAGATTTGAACGGACATGTTGGGAAGACAAACGAAAACTATGAAGACTGCCATGGAGGACTGGGGTGCGGCACCAGGAATTCTCCAGGTGAAGACATCCTAAGCATGTGCAAGTCATACGGTCTTATCGTGCTAAATACTTACAGCAGTGGCGGAAATGAAACCCAGATTGACTACCATTTGGTAGCCAGTTTTATGAAGAAAAGAACTTTGTCGTTTAGAATTTAAGAACACCCAAAAAGATTTGCTGTTCTTTTTAATATTTCTTTCGGCAAGACTTATGTGCTGATGATAAAGAAATTTGTTTAAAAAATTAAATTCTCTCCGGAGTTGAAGAAAACGAGTTCAATCCTCTGATTTGCCCGATTTTTTCAATGCCTTATTTTTAAAGTTTTCTAATTTTTTTAATCTTTTATTAAACCATGGGAGCTTAAAAAAAGATCGTTTGTTAAAAATGGGGACAAACTGATCAAAGCCGTCAAAAATTAAATTTTTAAAAGTGGTATACATGTCACTAAGAGGTTTATTGCAAAATCTATGTTCCCAGTCAATTAAAATAAAGAAATTGTTTAATGCTATGAAGTCGTCCTTCATGAAGTTAAAGTTAAAACAATTTTTTGTTAAGCAGAACTAAATTCATAAAATTCAAAAATTACATAAACTGCTTTATGATGTAGTTGATTATTGACTAAAGGAAAATCAGATTCATATAAATAGTATTTCATATCATTATTACAAAATATAAGATCTAATGTTCGACCTAAACAATTTTTAGAATAATTTATTTGAAATAAACCTAACGAGGCTAGAGAGTAGACAACTTCAGTCTGTATGTCCGTCGAGACATTAAATGGGACAAGAATTTGTTCTTCATTCAAGAAATACCAGTCTACGTCACCAAGGTTGAAGTCACCTAACACACATGGAAACTAATGAGGGTGGCCGTGGTGTAGTGGTAACATCATCGGTTGTCACACTGTTGATTCACGGTTCGAATCCTGATGTCAAGAATCATCTATTTATTTCGCATGAAATAAATAAAAAAGTCGATCACTTGCGAAAGCTAAGTCAACTCTACTGTGAAGGCATAACACTGGCATAGAGTCGTCAAATGGCTAAAATGCAACTTGATCGTGATGATGACATCAGGATACTGTGAATCATAAGCAACGACAATAATAGCGAAAACAAACAAAATACTCCCCAGTTATCTGGACAGCCACCCTTGGAGTTCACAGAAACTAAATACCACCTAAGTTTCAAACTACACCACTCTGTCTTTTTCTCTGCCTCTTCTCCTTTCCACAAAACGCACGTGTTCTAAAAAATTAGTATAAGGGTATTCATATCCCCTTTAACACGTGCAAATTATATAAAAAAAAAAAAAAAAAATCAATTGTCAAATCTTTCACCACTTCTATTATATTAGATATAAGTTGAGCATATAAATGAAAATTACTATGCGGCCTAATATAACTCACTGTTACCGCCGTCACCCTATATATTTAAATTAGTATAAGGGTATTTATATCCCCTTTAACACGTGGAAATTATAAAAAAAAAAAAAAAAAAAAAAAAAAAAAAAAAAAAAAAAAAAAAAAAAAAAAAAACTTATCCAAACGAGAGAG
Organism: Pocota personata; assembly: GCA_963082735.1. Classification (NCBI taxonomy): domain Eukaryota; kingdom Metazoa; phylum Arthropoda; class Insecta; order Diptera; family Syrphidae; genus Pocota; species Pocota personata. The sequence continues at coordinate 20,597,894 of OY720433.1, forward strand.
ATGTAAGAAACGAAGTCAAGGAACCGATGGCAAGATTGTTGCAGCAGAAGTGTCATTAGCAGTACCAAACAGTTTTGGGGTTCGTTGAACTTTGCGCTTTTTCTTTTGCACTATTTGCGCACAATCATTTTTAGAGACGATTTGAATGGGATGATCACTTTCTGTCTCGGTGGTGGATTGTTGTTGGGATGATGCGGAATCAATAGGTACAATAAGCGGCATATTTGATGAGTCACTATTTTCTACTGTGCTGCTTTCCTCACTAGATTTGGTTTGTTTGGGGTCCCGCACTGATTTGTTTATATTTTTATTTTTGCACTCAGATGATGAATTTTTTAAATTTCCTGTGTCCTTGCACACTATAGATTTAATTTCGGCAACGTCAATTTTTAATTGCACAATTGAAAGGAGGGAATCACTGATGGCAATGCAATTTGCGCAGCGCCACAATAAATTGCGGTCTGCCTGTAAGGCTTTAGCAGATTCTTCACTAAGCTGCGCGCACTTTTTATGAAATTTAGTGCCACAAAAGCCACCACATTCGTTGAAATTATCGCGAAGTAGTCTATTCCGCAACTTGTACAATTTTTCATCTTTTAAAAGTGAAAATTTAAAAAGTTATTGTTAAATAACACAAGAAGTGGGGAGCGATAGAGAAACACGTCCGACTTCTGCGAAACTAACGAATCGAATGTTGATCGAAGATTGCAAAGTGATCCTGGGAGAGGCGATCGCCCAGCAACACCGTCTCTTTCTGACAGAAATTTTTATGGAGACGGGGAAGAAAACAAATAAGCAAACAAAGGTGGCTGAGAAAATCAATTGGTACAAGCTGAACGAAGGAAAAGGCGAAGCTTTTATTCCAAGCATGACAAATTACCTCTTTACCATCATCGATGAGGTCGGTGATGAGGAGAGCAGGGCACTAGATATGTGAGATCCCCCAAGGCGACCTTGCTTGGAGAGAACCAAATCACTGCTTGGAATGTCGAAAGCCCCTGCCAGCACTCCAAAGAAACATGGTGGTGGACAGATGAAACTAAAGTAGTGATACGGGAAAAGAAAACGGCTTTCAAGGGTTGGTCAAAGTGCTCTTCTACTAATAGAGATGTAAAACTTCGCCTAGAAGTGATATATAGATGTTGCTCAATTCCAAGCAACTCCTCTATCGGGAGTTGTAGGAAATATCGTCTTCGGCGTCTGATAGGAACCAGGCTATCCAAGAGCTTCGACAAAACAACTTGAACAAGTGAACAAAATAGCCGCCAAGAGAAGAAGAAATGCTCAGGAGATTCGTTCCCCACAGTTCATTAACAATGCTCAATGCCAGCTTTTTGTGGAAGACGACAAAATTCTCTACTGATGGCGACAGTATTGTGAAAGACTTCTGAACGAACAGATTCCCCAGGAATACTTTTCATGCACCGCTCCTAACCATGACGAAGAATCCGACATTACTGTCGGAGAAGTTAGTAATGCGGTCAAATACTCCAAAACAAAGAAAGCGGTTGGGCCAGACGAGATACCCCTCTGAGTTCTGGAAAAAGATGGGAGACATCGGGTCCAGATGGCTGATGATTCTTATCTACAAACTTATTAGCGGTGATCCAGTGCCTAATGAGTGGGGGGAAGTTTGCACAAAGGAAAGGGCGATACGCGAAACTGCGATAACTACCGTTCTGTCAAGCTAATGTCACACACCATGAAGATCGTTGATCGGTATTAGATGGCCGGCTGCGGAAAATAATACGGCTATCTGATGACCAGTGCGGGTTTGTCTCGGGCAAATCGACAACAGATGCAATCCAAAGTATAAGGATCATAAAGGAAAAACATCGTGATTCCTTAAAGGACTTGCTATGGTGTTGGTTGATTTTGAAAAGGCCTTTTGATAGACAACCAAGAGATCTCTTATGGGTGGCGTTAAGAGGAGTTCCAGAAACCTACGTGCGGATGATCATGGACATGCATGAGGGAGCGAGGACAAGAGTAAGATGTCCCGCAGGAGTCACCGAAGAGTTTCCAATTAAAGTCGGTGTACACCGGGGAAGCATCCTCAGTCCTTTGCTATTTATTGCAGTCCTTGATTATCTGCTTGAAGGAAAAGTGACGGACCTCAAAGTGCATCAGTTATTCTTTGCTGATGCTGGAGCTATCATGAGTGAAGATCAAACGTCCCTGCAACGAGTACTTGATGTATGGGTGGATGTTTTGGAGGGAAATGGGTATCGTATTAGTTCAAAAAAGACAGAGTATCTTTGATTCACACCGGCCTATTCCAGACATTTACTTGAATGTAAAAGTCCTTCCCAAGTGCGAAAAGTTCAAATATCTGGGAACTATGATCAATAGCGAAGCAACTTGTGATGATGACATCAATCATCGCGTAAGTGTGGGGTGGATGAAGTAGCGGGAAAACTCCGCTATATTCTGTGATCGAAAAATGCCCCTAAGTTGAAAGGAAGGCTCTACACCGCAGTTGTATGCCCGGCGCTCACATATGGTTCACAATGCTGGACAATGTACAAAAAGTATGAGGGCAAATTAACGGCAGCTGATATGAAGATGCTTCGCATGACAGCAGGAGTAACAAAGCTTGATAGAATAAGAAGTTCGAAGATTCGAGGAAGCCTTCGTGTAAAAGAACCCATCACAAGCAGTAGGGATGCAGTAAAGTGGGAGGGTTATAATCCTTCTATTCCGGATAATAACTTCGCCAAAAGCAAAAGAAGATAAAGGAGCAACTTATTGAATTGATGTTACCATCTATGCGTCTTCGATCCAAGTGAACGGGACAATTTCTTTTACAAACGGAAATGTGGTTTGCAGCAAAATTGATCAAAGAGAATGAGAGAAACAGTAATATTATTCAAGTTGATGTACATTAACTGTATCAAAAGTAGGGTAAGTCACGTAATGTTTACAAAGTTAAGCAAATAGAAAACTATACAATGAAAACAAATAATTTTTAAGAAATACTACGAAAAGGATTATTAAATAAACACATTCTCAAACAGCGATATTCGCGCCTTTGCTAGGCTTTTTTTTTTTTTTTTTTTTTTTTTTTATTGAGTAGTTTGACAGAATGGTAATACATTTGCTATTTTTTAGAGTTTTAGAAATTAATTCTTTACAGCTATAATTCTTTACGTGTGTATATAACGAAGTTTAAGACTAGGTACAGGATTTATTTAAATAATTAAGGGAAAACACTACTAACAAAAACCCTTATATGATTCTTAATACTAAACAACACTTAAAACTAAATAACAAAGTGATCACAGAGATAAATATATAATGTGCAACGAGCTCATCCTTTATTGCTGCAAATATGTGTATTATTATGAAACAAACATTTGGTTATTTTTATTTATTTAGTAGTGAAATAGATAATATATTTGCAAATAAATAAAGAAATAAATAAATAGTAAATAAATAAATAAGTAAATAAATAATTGAACGGATAAATAAATAATTTAATAGTGAATAAATAAATAGGTAAATAAACAATCAAATAAATAAATAATTAAATAAATAAATAAGTAAACAAAAAAACAAATAAATAAATAATAAAGAATTAAATAAATAAATAATTAAATAAACAAACAAGTAAATAAATAAATAAATAATTAAATATGTAAATAAACAAACAAACACGTTAATAAATAAGTATATATACATATAACTAAAATACAAGTTGTTGGATGAGCTCATTATCTGAATATCTACATTTCTCCAAGAAGTTAGTTTTAAGTCTGTTTATAGTTACAGAAATAAAATTGACATCTGCTCTATTATGTAACCTTCTAGTTGAAAAGTGCCAAGGCAGATTCAGCATCATTTTTAGTATTTTATTTTGGCAAATTTGCAGTTTACTTATGTGTGTTTTGGCACAATCGCACCAGACTGGTGCACCATAAGAGAGTATGGCAAGGAAAATGGTTTTAAAAATAATGATCTTGTTATCAATACTGAGAGTAGATCGTCTGTTAATGAATGGATATAATATTTTAATAATTAAATTTATTTTGTGTATTGTATTGGACACATGTTTATCAAAGTTTAGTTTGCTATCTAGAATTAAGCCTAGATATTTACATTCATTGCTCCAATCTATCTCCTCAGAGTTTAATATAAGTTTTCTTGTTGGAAAAAATGTTTCTTTTCTGCGGCGAGTAAAAAATACAGCTTGAGATTTATTTGGGTTTACTTTAATTTTCCATCTATGGAAATATTTCTCGATTTTATGCAAAAAGTTTTGCAAGCACAGCAGTATGTCACCGGGTAGAATACTCGATGAGTAGATGGCAGTGTCATCGGCAAACATGGCTAAATGCGTGTTTGGAAATAGATTTGGGATGTCAGCCATATATATGTTAAATAGAATGGGACCTAAAACTGAGCCCTGAGGTACCCCAAATGGAACATTCTGTAGTGAAGAGTTTGTATTTCCAACATGAACTGAAAAGAATCTACTTTGCAAAAAGTTTTGAACAATTTTAATTAGCGCAATAGGAAAACCGAAATTATACATCTTGTACACCAATGCATTGTGCCATACAGTATCGAACGCCTTTTCGATGTCCAAAAGAACTAAGCCTGTAGAAAATTTTAAGTTGAAGCTTTTCTGGATGTGTTGTTTGATTCGCAGGACTTGATGGCTGGTTGAGTGTCCGCATCTAAAACCAAATTGTTCTTTAGGGAAAATTTCATTTGCCTCAATGTAATTTAGAAGTTTTCTTTTGATAACTTTCTCGAGAATTTTGCCAATGTTACTCAACAAACTAATTGGTCGATAACTTAAGGGATTGTCTTTGGGCTTGCCAGGTTTTGCAATTGGAATAACCTTAGCAGTTTTCCAGGCTTTTGGAAAATAGCAAATTCTAAGACATGCATTGAAAATAAATACAAGGTATCTAATACCCTTAGGTGGTAAAGCTCTCAGTAGTCTATTGGATATATTATCTAGACCCACAGATTTTCTCGCTGAGGTTTCATTTATAATGTTTTTAACTGTAGGAACGTTTGTTAAGAAACTTTCATCAGCATGACTAATGATTCTTGCCAATTCAGTAATTGAAGCTTGTACTTCATGGGATGTTTCAGGATCACTAAGATTTGCAGATATTAAATGATTATCTGCAAATGTTTTTGCAAGAATATGTGCTTTACCTTCTTGTGTGACATAAGCTGTGCCAAGTGATTTAAGTGGAGGGATATTACAGTTCTTTTTTTTAATAACTTTAGCTACCTTCCAGAATGGTTTAGAACCTTTGGAGAAGCTAGATAATAACGAATTCCAGTATCTATTCCGGAACATGCTAATTTCATTATTAATTTGAATATTCAGCATCGTATATTCAGCTCTATAAAAATGTTGCCTATACCTCATCCATTTTCTTCTAGCTGAATTTCGTAGTCGTATAAGGTGTATTATATACTGCGGCAGTAAAGGCGTTTGATGACATTGGGCTGAAGTTCTCGGAATTGAGTTGTCAGCCGCAGCTGTAATAGTTTTTACGAAGTTTTCAATGTGAGTATCAATTTCTTGTGACACGTTAGTAGTTGATAATGAAAGATTATCAATGTTTATGTTATTAGAAATATATGCCCGAAATCTATTCCAATTTGCTGTCTCAAATTTATACCTGCCAACATAGCTATTTGCTGAAACAGATAAATTAAGAGTAGTGCAAACTGGAAGGTGGTCTGAGCTAAGAGAACTTAAGGCAATAGGTTGTGAGAAAAAGTTATAAGCATTTGTTATAAAGACATCAAGGGTGGATGGATTTTGAGTAGCATTACTTGGGATGAAGGTTGGTTCCGTAGTATATAATAAGGAAAGTCGACTGTGTGTGGCTAGTATATCATTTAAGATATTACCCCAACAGTTGGCTCTCAAACAACCCCATGATTGGTGCCTGCAATTCAGATCACCACCGATCAAGAAGTTGGAATTTTGTCTAAGAAGTTTCAAAAAGTCTCTTCTAAAAATGATTCTTCTCTCGCTAGTACTTGTCCTACCAGGGAAGTAAGCTGAACAAATTTTAAATTTTGAAGAGTCTTCTACAATTATCTCAACGCACAAGGCTTCAATCATATCTAGCTTAGGCATATTTATAACGGAATGTTTGATATTTTTATTGATCACTATAGCAACACCGCCACCTATAACAGATTCCCTATCCTGCCTATAACATGCATAGTTACCATGTGAGAAACGTATATCACTAGTCAGCCAAGTTTCATTAATCATAGCTATGTCAATTTTATTTCTTTGCAAAAAATCAAAAAATTCTATTTGCTTATGGCGAATGCCTCTTGCATTCCAACTTACAATTTTAAGATTATTATATGACATTATAGACATACTTAATAGCTAATGTAGTTATAACATTGAATTGTTCCGATTTTGAACGACATACACTTAATTTGGACATAACTTCATTTAAAAGTAAAACAATCTCATCAGATGAAAATAATGAATTATTATCTGTGTTGATAGGAATATTACTATTTACTGTGGTCTTAGGTCGAACATCCGTCCAATAGTTGAGGTTTGATGAAGCAGAAGGTGTTGCGCCAGTAGTTTGATTGGATTTTGACGTCACAGTTGGGATATGTTTGATAGCTGACTTGACGACGTTGTTGTTTTGCCGTGGTACAGCAACGGGTTTTTGTATATGATGGTGATTTCTCTGAGAGAGTTTTTGTCGTATATTCAGATATTGCGAACTACTTACACATGCGGGGTCAGTAGATTTATGTGGACCACTACAGTTGGCGCATTTTACAACTTCAGTAGACTTGCATTCAGCAGTCTTATGATTACCGGAACATCCGAACAAAAAGTTTTGATGTTGCAGTGCATAGCTCCATGGCCAAACATTTGGCAATTATGACATTGCGTGACCTTGTTCGGAAGCTGCTTTTTGAAGTTCCATCTAACCATTGTTTTGAAAATGGTCTTATGATTATTTCGCAGATTATTCATAGTTGTGGATCCACGTTGGATGTAAACGATATATATGCAGTGTACAAAGTTTGTTTGAGTTTTGATGGTGATTGGTTTAATATCAATACATTTAATTCCCATTGAAACTAAACCAGACAACACAGCTTTGAATGGTCCACCTCCTTTCATTTGGTGGGTGTAGAACTCACACGATTTCTGTTTCAGTGCAATAATAAGTTTATCATAAGAAGATTTACTAGTTCATATTATTTTTAGTCCAATAGAGATATTTTTTATGGTAAAGTCTTCAACATTGATATCTTTAAGTAAATTACAAATAAATTCACTAGTGGCTTTAAGAACTATCACTGGAGGAATTGATTCTTTAATTGCGCCGGAATCAGCGACATCGTCAGTAATTATTTCATCATCACACAAAGATTGTAAGGGAGCAAAATAGTTGGAGTTATCCATTTTATTATCCATTTTATTATTTAAGGTGGATTTCACCAACAATTTTTTGGGACTTTGTCCCTTATTAAATGGTATTTTTTTTGTTGGGAGGTTGAGATTTTCATCTCCCAAGACACTGACGTTTCGCTTTCGTGAAATGTTCGCAATATTTGTACAGATTACAAATTACGCGGGTGGGTTAAGTTTACTAAACAGATGAAAGATGAAATACGTCCTGCGCACGCGGCTCACTGATGTAAACTGCCTTTGCTAGGTTGACATAGGAGTGATAAGCTCTGGTGGCTTGCCTAGTACAACACTCAAATAGCATTTCTAGGGATCATTCTATTGAGGTCTTCGGAATATCTGCCATGCTAGTATCTATAGTAAAGCCTTCCCATCTTTCAGTTGCCTTGTCGTGGCGGGAAGACTTAAGAGTCAAAGATCCCAAGGGTCTGAAAACATCCCAGATGAGACATCGAACTAAGCGAAAATCCACCCGTGGTCTTCTCGACTGCGGCTAGGGCAAGGATTCTGGAGGCCCTACGCATCATACCCTCCCCCGCTAACACTGGGGTGTATATAGGAGTAGCGAGAATACTGGAATCTGAAGACTCTTGCAGCTCACTTCCAGACACGTTTGGCAAGCTGAGCTGGCAAGGTGGAGAAAGTAGCGGAGAGGTCTAACCTGATACACTTAATCTTCATCCTAATGGACAGAAGGCTGATTGTAGCGCTGCTGCTGAAGGCTTGCCTCAGGAAACTGAAAAAAAAGTTGAACGAGCTCCAGAAGCGGCACGCTCCGATGGGCTCCCGTCCAAAAGCCAGAAGAAGAGGAAACGAAGAAAACTGGCGGCGGCGCGGCGCAAAGAGACTGCAGAAGCTGAAGGCGCAAGTGCTGACAACAGTCATTTGACAGAGACGGTAAAAAGAAGCAGGTCGGTGGAAGTTATCCCAACCGAAACCGGCAAGTCACTTGGACCCGACACTGCCTCCTCTTCTAATAGCTTGAACAGGAGCAAACGAAGGAAGAAGGTTTCAAGCTCCCCTCCTGGTAGGCATATGCGCGCACCTCATGCGCGTATGTCTTCCGAGAGACCTCAAGCCGGTGGCGTTGCATGAGCACAAGGTCTACAGACGGGCGCTACAGACAGTAATGACAGTAGTACCGGTGGACAGAAACTGGACGTCGCAGGGAAATCCACTGACTTGAATGTCTCTAAAACCCCTCTTATTGGTAGCGTTGCCCGCGCACAAATTCCAAATGACACTGATGATACAATCAGTTGTATTCCCAGTGGACGGAAGATGGCTGTCGCGAATAAATCTACTGAGAAAGAGAAAAACCCGGTGGTTAGGGAGCGGGAAGCCAGGTTTCTTACAAGAAAGCTGTTATCTCCTCTTTAATGACAACAGCATGACCGACACGGAGTGCAAACACTGCGAAGTTCATCTGTTAGAGCTGGCCCAAGCAACGAATGCTTTCATTCAGGTGGAGGGCTGTGAGTTAAAGAGCGGCACTTTTATGGTAAAGTGCTCTTCACAGCAAACCTCTGAATGGATTAGCATGTCGGTGCCGCAATAATATCTATCCAGGAGCCTTGGGTGCGGAACAAGCGCATTTGTGGCTTTGGAGGTATGCGTGATATCACAGTACTTTATGATGAGCAGTCCGAAAGGCCTAGGGCTTGTTTTATTGTACCAAATTCCCTTTCAGCAACAAAGTTTGGACAGTTTTGTGGCCAGGACTTAGTCGCTGCAGCTATAAGCTACAAGACGAACGGTAAATGGGAAACCTACGTCGTTGCGTCTGCTTACTTCCCATATGACTCGATACTGCCCCCACCACCAAGGGCAGTGTTCGAGCTCATACAATATTCTGATACCATAAAGATAGGTCTTGTCATATGTTGTGATGATAATGCTCAAAACTCTGTTTGGGGCAGCAGGAATTGCAATGCACGGGGAGATCACCTTCTGGACTTCATACTATCGTCTGATCTTATCATCAACAATGTTGGCTCACAACCAACATTTGTTACGGCGCAAAGACAGGAAGTGGTTGACTTGACCCTGTCCAACAGGTATTTCAAGCCTAATACCAACTGGAGAGTTTCGCCAGAAATTTCCCTCTCAGACCATAGATACATTGAATTCTAAATCGAATGCGAAGCTACACCTTTGCAGGAGAGGAGGAATCTGAGAAAATCAAACTGGATACGGTTTAAGGAAGAGTTAGGCAAATCTATCAAAGATCTACCTAAACTTAGAACGAGGCAAAGGTAGAGGAAGCCGTTCAAGACCTGAACAGCACCCTTACCAGATGTTTTGAACTAACGTGTCCGCTGACAAAAAAACCCCTGCAGAAGGTCAGTTTCGTGCTGGAACTCAGATCTGCAACGAATTCGTAAGGAAACCAGAAAACTTCTAAAGACAAATTCGGAGGTGGACAGGAATCTTAACCGATCGAAGCAAAGAGAATATAAGAGGTTAATTTGAGATCGAAACTCTCGGTGAAACCAGTAGGTTGGTCAAAGTTCTCAAGAATGGAAAACCAATCAAGCCGGAATCACTCACGAAACCTGATGGTTTTCACTGAGTCGAAAGGAAATCAGGAAATCAGGTCACCATTGGTTCGCAACCGGTTTCAACTAGTGAAGCTGTTAGCGGGCTGAGCCGAACAACTCGGCGCAGCTTGTATAGTGCATCGGGCGTGGCGACGGATGAAGCTTATATGTATATATGCTGTCGCATCTTTTGACAGCTCCAAGTCACCTGACACTGACGGAATATAAACAGCTATGCTGAAACAAGGTATTAGTCAGTTGCTGCCAACTCTGAAGAGAATTTTCACTGCTGGCTTGGCACTGGCATATATACCAACTCCCTGGCGAACAGTTAGAGTAGCTTTGGTACCGAAAATCGGTAGAGATGACTACACTCTCGCCAGGAGCTTCAGACCTATTAGTCTGACGTCCTTCCTGCTAAAAAGCATGGAAAGACTGGTTGAGCTACATGTGCGCAAAGTTACTTTGAGGGTACATCCTCTGCCAGAGATGCAACATGCCTATCAACGCGGAAAATCCTGCGAGACTGCTCTTCAAAATCTGGTCAGCAGAATAGAATGTGCGCTTGACAGGAAAGAATACGCATAGGCGTTTTCATAGACATTGAGGGTGCCTTTGACAATGCGACTTTTGACAGCATGTGTAGCTCCGCCATGAAACTACGAGCAACTAAAGAAAATGAAGTCCTTAAAAAGGTACTTCAAACAAAACGAAAGGTAAATGGGAACAATGACAGTATACTAAGTCAAGAGTATGATACTGATGAGGATACAAGGTATATCAACCCACATACATCGCCCAAGAATGGCGAGGAAAACAAAGCGAAAATAAGAAACCCCCTCCATTTGAAAACTAATGAGACAAGCCGCTGAATACTGATGGAAAAAGTATCGTTCAAATTGAGGAGAAACGATTATAGCGAAGAAACTTAATGAAGTTAAGACTCAATGGTATACCAAAACATAATTGAAGATTTGAATTAGAAGGGATTAAAACTTCTAGATGCTGTTAACATTATTAAAAACATGAAAATAGACGAGAAACGTAATGAAACGATCTGCAAAAGACCACTTTCATTTTTTATTTTCACTTTTGATAACCATGAGAGAACGGAGAACATATACACTTAGGGACAAAAGTCTACATACATACCAGTAGCTGAATGGATTTTAAAAAAAAAAATGTTTTTAAGACATTATTAAAAAAAAAAAAAAACAGAAAACAAAAACTTCAAATTATTTCATTAACATAAATAAAAATTAATAAATTACTGATTATCTTGAAAAAAGAGGGTCAAAAGTGTACATACACTATAAAGTAGCAGTACAAATTCACCGTTATCTGCCGAGGATGAAATGAATACTTGATGAAATATGTTCAGTCCCTTTTCAGTCCGTACAAAGTTAAGTCTATTTTGTGTTTTAAGTAATTTGAAGCAAAAGAAGTTAAAATGAGTTCTAAAAGAAAGGAAGTTCTGACAGAAATAAGACAACTAATCATAAAACATAGCTTAGAAGGAAAATCTTTAAGGAATATTGGAGCTCTGTTTGATATGAGCCACGCGACAGTGCAAACCGTTATTAAAAACTATAAAAATGCAGGCACAGTAACCTCAAAACCTCGCACAGGATGGCCAAGAAAATTTAACACCAGAGAAGAGACTTTGATAACACGGAAAGTTAAGGTAAATCCAAAGTTAAGCGCTACAAAAATTACAGCTGAAATAAAAGAAGAGACTAGTAAATCATGAAATCCAAAAACAATCCGAAGAATATTAAAAAAACATGGATTTAAATGATTATTGGTCTAAAATTGTTTTTAGCGACGAAAGTGAATTCAACTTGTACGCTAATGATGCCAAGCAAAAAGTTTGGCGAAAACCTAATACGGCATTAGAATAACGAAATTTAGTAGGTACAATAAAACACGGCGGTAGAAACGTGCTAGTTTGGGGATGCATGTCGGGGAGCGGGGTGGGAAACTTAGATTTTATAGATTCTATAATGGACAAATTTATATTCTTAAACATCTTAAAAAATAATCTTCATGCTAGCGTTAAAAAATTAGGGCTTAATGGGTCATTCATCTTTCAGCAGGATAATGACCCAAAGCACACTTCACGTATTGTGCAGGAATGGCTACTTTATAACACGCCTAAACAACTGAGGACCCCACCTCAATCTCCGGACATGAATCCCATAGAACATCTATGGGATGAAATCAAACGTAGACTTAGTAAACGTAGTATAAAAAATAAAACTGAATTGAAAAGAGCCATAACTGAAGAATGGGCGATGATTGGCCCATCAACAACTAAAAAATTAGTCAATTCAATGCAAAGAAGAATGAAAGCCGTTATAAAGGGTGGTTAAGTTTTAAGGGCCGATGTTGATTTTGAATAAAACACAAATTATTTAGGAAATTACTGTCATTTCTTTTTATTATGATAATATTGGTATGGTTCAATTATGTATGGAACAAAATATCGGCCAAATGGCCGCCGTGACCTCGGCGGCACACCTCCATCCGATGGTCCAAATTTTCGATGACGCTGAGGCATAATTGAGGTTCTATGCCGTTAATGTGTCGAATTATCTCATCCTTTAGCTCTTGAATTGTCGCTGGCTTATCGACGTACACCTTTTCTTTCAAATAACCCCAAAGAAAGAAGTCCAACGGTGTCAAATCACATGATCTTGGCGGCCAATTGACATCGCCACCATGAGAGATAACACGGCCATTGAATTTGTCGCGCAAAAGAGCCATTGTTTCGTTAGCTGTGTGGCAAGTGGCACCATCCTGTTGAAACCACATATCGTCCACATCCATATCTTCCAATTCGGGCCATAAAAAGTTCGTTATCATAAACCGCACCAAACAGTCACTCTTTGTGGGTGCATTGGTTTTTCGATAATCACTCTTGGATTATCATTCGCCCAAATGCGGCAATTCTGCTTATTGACGAATCCACTGAGGTGAAAATGTGCCTCATCACTGAAGATGATTTTCTTCGAAAATTGATCATCCACTGTTGCCATTTCTTGCCACCATTGTGACCATTGACGACGCTTGAAATGGTCAAGAGGCTTTAGTTCTTGAGTCAATTGCACCTTGTAAGCGCGTAAATGCAAGTCTTTGCAATTGTTGGGCGACGAGTTGAGGTGGACGGCTCTTCAGCCACACTATCGCGAACAGCAGCAATATTTTCTGCGGTACGAGCAGTACGAGCATGCACTGGTGTTTTCACATCTCCTACAGACCCGGTTTGCACAAATTTTTGCACGATTTTTCCGACTGTACGCACATTTGGACGATTAAATTGACCGAAAGAATCACGAAATGCACGATATGCATTTTGATTTGAACGCCCATTTTCATAATAAGCCTGAATAACTTTAACGCGTTGCTCGATTGTGTATCTTTCCATGGTTCAAATTGAGTTAGTCTGAAATTGAGAAATGTCAAATGAAATGCAGAAAAAAACTTGACGTTTAGGTGTGGTTCACATTCAACATCGGCCCTTAAAATTTAACCACCCTTTATATGCAAAAGGTAATGCAACGTCGTACTAAAATTGTATTTGTATTGAACGTATGTCGCTTTTGTCTCTGTTTATACATACTGTATGTTTACTTTTGTCCCTCTTTTTTCAAGATAATCAGTAATTTATTAATTTTTATTTATGTTAATGAAATAATTTGAAGTTTTTGTTTTCTTGTGTTTTTTTTATATTGTCTAATAAAATGTTTCATATAATTTTTTTTTTAATTTTACTGCGTTTTATTAACGAAGCAGAAATAAATGCATTTAGCTACTGGTGTGTATGTAGACTTTTGTCCCTAAGTGTACAAACTGAGATCAATTCTCAACATGAGAGTTAAAGTTGAGTCACTGAGGAGGACAACTGATTTAATACCACCGGCAAAAATACTGCTATCCCGATGTGTTAGATGTGCCGGATCGCACTTGACACACAATTGTACTGCAAGTAAAGACTCACTTGCAGCGTGTTAACTATTGTACAAGAGTCCCACAAACATCAGACAATGTGAAAAAGCTATTGAACTACAAAATATACGAGTAAGAGACCAGCAACGACAAACTCAACTATAAAAGATAAATGTTGCAGAAAAAGTACAACTAGAACGAAAAAGATTAGCTGTGTTGACACATGGTAAATCAGAGAATAAAACATTCGCAAATGTTACTATAAAAAAATTACCTGCTAAAGATAATAATGCCAAAAAGAAACAAACTCTGAAAGAGAATGCGAAACAAAAACAATATACATACAAAAGACATTAGTAAAACAAACCAACTTTTTAATGAACCTACTAAACTAAAAGGAAATGTTCAAGACTTAAAATATAATAATAACCAAATAAAAAGAAGAAATTCTAAATGGAGTAGATAATCTTTTTTTTTAATTTCCCAAAGTAGTACGGGTACTCATATCTGTCAATTGACACTTAGTACATTTATTTTTACAGTGTTTCCGATGTGGGGGGGTGGTTTGACATAACAACAAGAGTCGTACAGTCTTGAGTTTAGGCAATTTTATTTTATTTTTCGTCACCGACTATCTCTCGAGCCGGCAACATCGTGTTCCGATCGTTAATTTCTGCTCTCTATAGTCTGCGATTGTTCATTGCCTCAGTTTAGCTTTATCCCCTCCCCTCTCCGTTAATTTCCCCCGTGTCGTGTAAGTGAGTGAAAACACAACAAATAGTGCGAACAATTTTCAACCAAGGCCCTTGGGCCTAAAGTACTATCGGGCAATGGTTTCGACTTGCTCGATCAACCATCCGACCCACCCAGAAGTAAAAAGAAAAAAACTTCATTTTCTCCAATAGATAACTTTATTGACCTCCCAACCCATTCCAATAACAAGAATCCCAAATTTATCATTGTTTTCCCTGTCGACCATACCAAACCCCTCACTGCTTTCAGCGTCTTCCTTATAAAGAAGGCCATAGATAGCATAAGTACTTCCTACGAATACATCACTCAACTTCGTGATGGAAAACTTCTTATTCTAGTGAAGACACAAAAAACTGCCGACCATTTCCTTGTCTAATAAACGTCTCAGAAAAAGAAATTATAGCTGAAATGAAAGACCAAGGAGTAATAGATGTATACAAATTCACAAAAACAGACAACAACATTCAACGCCCTACTGGCCTTGTCCTGTTCACGTTTGATCGTTTCCGCCCTCATACGTAAGGGCACACTTCGAAACGATGCAACAATACTCCTACATGTGATACATGCAATCTACCTCCTCATTCCGCAGAAAAATGCACACGCATCCAATGTGCTAATTGTTCGGAAGAGCACGAAGCCTCTTCAAAAAAGTGCAAACGGTACATTCAGGCCAAAGAAACACTGAAAATAAAAACAATAAAAAAATGTAGTATGACCGAAGCCAAAAAAATATACAGCGTACAAAATCCCGTTCCATTTTCTTCTTCAACGTACTCTGGAGTCGTAAGAAATAAAAGTCAGTCCCACTCTTTAAACCATTCTCTTAAACCTGAGGATACACTACCCCCTTCCCTCAGTGACAACATCTTAATAAAATCCATCTCTTCAAAACCCGTTTCCCTCATTAAAACTTCTCAAGTTCCACATGCTAGCCATCATAACACTTCTCCAAAATCTCATCCTATTCACCTCAGTCAAATCACTCCCTCCTCAGCAAGCTCACAGTCCAACAAAACTACCTTCTATTCAGCTAATCAACACACAATAATACCAAAATTAAGTACAACTGATAACACATTACCTCCAACCTCAAACTCGTACAAAACTCTCACTGCCAATTTATCATATCTGTCAAACTCGTCTTCCCCCTCGAACCAAACACACTCTCATTCAACTGGAATTCCAAATTCTAGTATACACACAACAAACTCTCCAAACTCGCTAACAACCCAAATTCACTCAAACTCAATGCTCTCTCCCACTTCAATGTCTACTGACTCCATAACTCATTTTTACGAAAAGATATCTGAAAACGATCAAGATGAAGGCATCTGATAATAATATCGGTGACCCTAATACCGACTCTGTCATCCACCCGGAACCTGGATAATTCATCCTCTGGGTGGCAGAGTCAACCCTTGCACGCAAAAAATCAATCTCCTTCAGATTTTTCCCAGTATAACGCTGATTATACTGCGCAAAAGTCTCCTCATTGCACAAAAACAATCCTTAAAGTTCTTCAGTGGAACCTTAATGGATATTATAATAATTACCATGAACTTGAACTTCTTATAAAAGATTACAAACACTCGATAATCTCATTACAGGAAACCCATATTCAATCCAAAACATCACCTATAGCACCCAAAGAATATACGGCTTATTTCCACAACTTTGACACTAATACCACAGCAAAACAAGGCACTGGTTTGCTAATACACAAATCGATCCCTCACAGAGTCTTTGATATCAATTCAAATATCTCTTCAATTGCCGTTGAAATCCTGCTTAGAAATAAATTGACAGTCGTGTCAATTTACATTCATCCGTCTCAGCCCTTTTCGGCCTTAGATATAGATAATATCGTAAGATCTGTCGGGAATCCAGTTATATTAACAGGAGATTTCAACTCCTGGAGCCCACTTTGGGGCTCTCCCGTAATCAACTCAAGAGGCAAAGAAATTGAAAACTTCCTGGCTAATTCTAATCTCTCTCTGCTTAATGACGGCAGCCCAACGCATTTTTCTACACATAAGACATTTACCCATGTAGATCTTACTTTTATTTCCACCCAATTGCTACCCGACAGTATATGGAAGAGGAACGATTATCTGCATGGTAGCGATCACTTCCCCATACTTTCCTCTATCAATCTTGGTACACAGTCCAAATTTGTTAAATCTAACCCGAAATTTAAAACCGACCACGCAGACTGGAATCTTTTCCAGGAAAAATCAACGGTACTCTTGATTTCTAATCCCCAAACAACTAATGTAAACCGGGAAGCAGCATCTATAAAAAAATGTATCCTTTCTGCTGCTAATATTTCTATCCCCCAAACGAAACTCAAACACCATAAAAATATTGTTCCCTGGTGGAACCCCGAAATTGACTCGTTGCGACATATCAAACAAAATCTGTGGAAAATATTCAAAAAATAACCTAACGACACCAACCTCGTCAACTATCGGAAAGCCAACGCTTTATTCCGCAGAAAGGTAAAAATTGCCAAAATAGAAAGTTTCCAAAAGTTCACGGAAAAAATTAGTCCCAACACCACCAGCAAAAAGATATGGTCCGACATTAAAACACTTACCTGTAGCTACAAGCCATACTATATCAAAGCGATTTCATCGGGTTCGCAAACGCTTACCGATTCAGACAAAATTTCGGAGCATTTTACCAAATGCTGGTCCTCTTACGCCAGCGATTCCAATTTTTCTCCCTTATTCCGTGAATCTAAACTGGCAGCTTTAAACGATGATAATATACCTTACTTTCCTAGTCCGTCTGCCAATTTAATTGAACTCCCCTTTAACACTATAGAATTTGAATGTTGTCTCAATTCGGTCACAGGCAAAACCCCAGGCTATGACCGTATCTCCTACCCAATGTTAAACAACGCACCACTAATATTAAAACAAAGCCTAATCACGCTTTACAATTGTATTTTCGACCAAGGCATAATTCCGCAAACATGGAAAACTGCAACTTTGATACCAATTCCCAAACCTAATCAGAAGTTGCCAGTTCCCAACAGTTACAGGCCTATCTCCCTTATCCCTTGCACTAGCAAATTAATGGAAAAAATGGTTTCCAAAAGATTGCTTTGGTTTATCGAAAGCAACAATCATATTAACCTAAACCAAGTCGAAGTACAATCGACTCCTTACTTCATATAGACGAATTTGTTTCCACGGCACTCTCCTGCAAAAACCATATTTCAATTCTTTCTATTGACTTTGAGAAGGCCTTCGAAAGTATTGGTATCCACGTTGTTTTAAATAAACTAAAAAAATGGAAAATTGGTCCTAAGATGTTTAAGTTCATAAAATCCTTCCTTTTACACAGAAAATTCAGAGCTAAGGTAAATAACTGCTATTCAAAAACCTATAACCTGAATAATGGTATTCCCCAAGGGTCGCCCCTCTCGGTGGTGATTTTTATAATAGCTTATGATGATTATTATCACCCAATTCAATAACATAAGCCACACCCTTTATGCGGACGATTTATACTTATTAGATCTCGTTCCTGCTTTGAAAAACTTTGCCCTCGAAAAACATCCTCCTTGGCTTCTACCACTCGACGCAATAAACACCAATCTCTCCAGATTCAAAAAAGATACTACTCCAAATGTAATATATCTTCAACTTTTCCACGAATTGATGATCACCTACTCCGATAATACCTGGGAAATCCTCATTACCGACGGCTCTAAAAACGAAGATGGCACTGGCTTTGCAATAGTCAACTCACATGGAACCCTAGTCTCCACCGAAAAGATTTCACCTTATTTCTCTATCTTCTCTGCAGAAGCGATAGCGGTACTGAAAGCTTCAGAAACGGCCACTAAATCCAAAAAGAAAACCATTATATGTACGGACAGCCTTTCGACACTTAAAGCTATTCGTAATATACAAAACCGCTCACCCATCATCAGCAAAATTCGTGACAATATCATTAAGCTAGGAACGAGCTTGAAATTAGTTTGGGTACCAGGACATATTGGCGTTCGGGGTAATGAATTGGCAGATCGGGAAGCTAAAGCTGCTTCCTCAAACGACAGTCTAAGTATCTCAAGGTATCAACCCGAAAAAAAAACGATTACCTCAAACTTGCTAATTTACACTGGAAACAAAAGAAAGAAGTGGATTGGAGGCAATATATCGCATCCATCACTATTCTTCCATCAATCCAGATCCAGTTCCTGCCACCTATACCATAAATACAACTTCAACAATGAACAAAATCTTCTTAAGACTAAGACTTGGACACACCCAGCTAACACATGGATATCTTCTCAATAAAGACACCCCCCCGATTTGTCAGTTTTGTCATTCTAACCTTGTTTTATCCATTAAGCATTTAACGTCAGATTGTAAATACATTAAACAAATTTGTAATGAATTATTCAACAAAGACCTTAAAAAGCTTCTATTAGTTCCTTCAGAACAAAACATAAAAAACGTTTTCAAACTTTTAAAGAAATTAAATCTAGAAAATAGTATATAAGACCCTTCACGGCCCAAGAACGGGGGGCGGTCGGAAGGGATGTCTGAACTATTGTTCGCAACTCTTCCGGCCGCCCCCCGTTGCTGGGCACTTGAACCAATACATTTTTAACCATTATATTTTAAGCCTTCAGCCTTAAGCCCTGGTAGCTAGAGCTATTATTTTTTAAGTATTATACTGTTACATTTATGTAAAGTTTAATAAACAATAATAATAATAAATAATATTTTATTTTATGGTCAATCTCCTCTAATTAGATCAGTTGGTCGGGTTCTTTTTAGTCTTCTTCTTCCTGATATTTCTTGGGGTGGTAGAGTGTTGATTTCATTGTTTTGATGAAGTAATATTTTCATACGGTGTCTTCTATTTATTGTCGTTAGTTCTTCATTGATGGCAGGGATTTTCAGGTCTCGATATATATCAGCATTGGTTATATACCATTCTGCATTTACTATTGAGCGGAGAATTTTTGATTACTGTCTTTGTATAACATTAGATTTTTTGATGTACTTTTGTCATTTATTTTTAGGGGTATTGGAGAGTTATTAACTTTTGTAGTAAAAACCACTTGTGAAGTCGAACCACATCGAAACACTTTATTGTTTCGTCTAGTGTGTGTTGAAGCTGCGTAGTGGCTGTAGGTAGATCTTCCGCAGATGTTGCAATTATTTTTTTAGGAGTATCATCTCTTGGAGAGGGGAAATCTCCAATATATAAGACATATAGTAATGGTCATAGGACACTACCGTGGGGGACTCCTGCTCGTATCTGATGGATTTTTGAGGATTCGTCCTTACACTTTACATAAAGCTTTAAGTACTAAGTAAAAGTCTGGAGGAGGCATGTTTTGTAGTTTATATAGCAGTCCCCTGTGCCACACTCGGTCAAAAGCTTTAGGCACGTCAAGTAATACGCCAACATAGTATCTAAATATAACAGAAAACTTGAAGAGCAGAAACGAATTCTAATATATTTGAAAAGTTCAAGGAACTAGACAAGTATATGTCCCAATGAAACCAATATGAATAATACACTAAAAAGGGTAAATTGGAATGCAAATGGGCTAATGCAACACAGACAAAATAGATATATGACAGACAAAATGATATATGACAGAGAAAATAGATATATGTTTAATAACAGAAAGTTACCTCAACAGGTTAACAAATGTAAAAACAAATGGATACTGCTGTTATTCTGCTGATAACAAGGCAAGAGGAGGATCTGCGATACTCGTGAAACAATCAAACACTATGAAGACTCAAAAATCGAGGACGACAAAACGCAAGCTATAAGTATATGTGTGCACTTATTAACAAAACGGAAAATTAAAATATCTGCAATATATTGCTTGCCCCGCCAAAATCTGAAAAAAAAGAACTATATCAGATTCTTCAGAGCATTAGGAAGTATTTACTTAATGGCCGGAGGTGATTTTAATGTTAAAAATACATTCTGTGGGTCAAGATTAACTAATACCAAAGGCAGGGAACTCTATGCTGCAGGAGGTGCAATGCATTGTGACTTCCACTCAAGTGCAACGCCAACAAACTGGCCTGCGGATATGCATAAAATTCCTGATATTTTTTTAAATAATAAAGATAGTCTATCGTCAGACCACTCACCAGTTGTTGTGACAATAAGTGATCTGATACTGAAGATAGAAAACTTCCCCAGGCTAGTAAATCACGAGACAAATTGGTCTTTCTTTAGACAAATACAGACAATAGCATTAATCTGCAAGTGCCAATAATAAATATAAATATCCAGCGAGCAGCATGGGGAAGCACTTCTACATGTCAAAGAAAGAAAAATATAGATATTAACTACCCAAGCGAAGTGAAAGAAATTTTCAGAAAAAAACGAAAAGCACGAAAGGTCTTGCAAATAATTCGAACAAAAGAAAATAAAAAAAGTTTTAAATGCATTATGCAATGAATTAAAGACTTTAATACAAGAAGTTAAAAACGAGTCAGTTGGTAGATATCTAAATAACCTCTCCGCCCATAAGGAGACAGAATATTCGCACCACTCATCAGCAGGAAAATGGATCCTGGGAAAAAAATGCTAAAGAAAAGACTGACCTTTTTGCTGATCACCTTACAGAAACATTTCCAATCATTTCTTAGGCAAACGACAGAAGACGATTTGGTAGTTGACAAAAATTATCACAAAATCATATACAACTCGTACATAGCAGTGGCGTGGGGTGAAATCTCAAGAGAGGGAAGCAGAAAACAGTTTAAGTAAAATGTTTTATTCAAGGCTTACCATGTTGGTGCTTATTCGAAACACAGACTTAAGATACGCAATCCAAACCACATTTGTTATACTTTAAGTCATTGGAATATACGTAGACAATGAGCTCATCGCATAAAAAAAGTGGCTTCTAAAGAGCAAAGTAATCTATATAAGTTATTGATAACTCGGACCGTTGTTAAATATAAAAAATTTAGCAATTATAATTATGTACTACCTATTTGTAATCTAAAGCTATCCTACGATTCTTTTTTACGAATTCTGCTAAAACTCTTTCATAAAAATTTGAGTTATTTTTAATTTCTAAAAGAAGGTGCTTTTCGATAGATAAAAGTGCCAGGTCTGAGAGTCTTTCTTCTTTTTGGGAATTTCTTAAGTAAGTGTGGACTCTTTTTAAAGTCGAAAAAGATCCTTCGACAAAGGCCACCGTCAAAGGCAGGGTTAAAAAGATTTCACACAATGTTAGAGTTTGAGAAAAAGTATCTCTAAGCATTTCCGTATTAAAATGCTTATAAAGTTGAAAAACATCAAGCTTTTTAAGTGAAGGGGTAGTGTATAAAATTTTGAGTTAATTTTTTAAAGTAGTAAAATTAAAAATGCCAGGAAATAGGGTAATTAAAGAAAATATTTTGTCATCCGGCATTGAATTAGAAAAATATTCATATTTCGATTTGTTTAATAAATCAAAGAAAATATAGGAACTAAAAGATTATATAATTGTTACAAAAATTCTGCTATAATTTGTTTTTGAATCAATATTAAGTAATCAGCGTTTGCGTTGAGGTTCTGAGCAGTCACTTACGCTCTCACAGATTGAGTCAAATGTGTTTAAAAATTCAGAATGAATCCATGACTCAAAACCCTCGATCTCTTGCTTCGCAAGCTCTATGTTAGTTTGTTTATTTTGAACTAAACTAAAAAGAATATCGGTTTTTGCAAATATGACCGAAGTATCATGCAATAAAAAAACAGAATCCTTTGTCCTGCAGTTTGTATAACAAACTTTCGGACATAACCAGAGTATCGTTATCCCATTCTCCTGGTTCACATAAAATCTGTTCAAAAGTTTTTATAATATATTCTCTACAATTGAGTAAGACGTTCACTATACGCGAATGATATTGCCATCGAGTCTCTGATACCCGGGCATTCTTCGATCAGCAATTGTCTTTAGCAGATTGTTTTTTTTAGATGATTTATTAAAAAACGTAACGATACTACTAACAAAGCCAAAAAATAATTTCAACTCAGGAATGCTTTCTAACGATTTAGATAACACTAGATTCAGAACATGGGCATAGCAGGGAATAAAAATAGCCATTGGGCATATATTCCGGATTCTTATTTGGACTCCACTGTGGTCACCGGACATTACGGCCGCACCATCGTAGGACGGACCGATTAACTTTTCTTTACAGTTAAAACTGTCTAAGACATTTATAATTTTATCGCACAAAATAACCGCGTTTCGACCGACACTCACGTAATGTAATTGCTAAATTTTTTAAATTTTCTAATAATTAGCAGTCACAAAAATCACAAAAATTTGTATCCGAATTTTCAATAAATCACGCACAATTACACAACCGATTTGCAACTGTCATTTCAAATTTGCAAAAAAAAAAAAAATTATACAAAGAAATTATACCCAACAAGTTTATGAAAAACCTCAAACGCCGTTCGAACCACTACATCACCCAATAACCCGATTTTCGTCGGCTTATTTTGTTGCCTACAATAAAAAAAAATCCCTCGAACTAAAACCTTTTTCCTTCATTTTATTTCATTTTAAATGCATTTTTATTACCTTAATTCGATTATAACTTAAATGCTAAACAAAAAACGCTTAAAACTAGCTTAATCAACTGAACTATGTTATTGTAGCATAATAATAACTACGCTCCTATGTCTATGCAGCAAATTCCGAAGTGACTTTCCATTCTGGCAGAATTTTGGTTCGAACTGTCCTTTCATTCGAGGTTCGTGTCTGGGACGAAGTCTCCACAGCTCATGTCAACGAAAGAGACGAATAATATCAGGGATAAAAGGGAATTATAACTGCAAGAATTATTTCTCTTGTTCCAGTGGTCGAAGAATTTGCTAGAAGTTTCTGGCTATCAGAAACTTCTGCTATATAAGGACAGATGGCGATCAAAAAAGACACAGTTGGTTTTAGAACCGTGGCGAAGAGATTGGAAAACTGATAATGGGCGAAGTTGTAATTTGGTGATAAATTGAAAGTTGAGAGTGAACAAGAAAAAGTAATTAGTTGGATTTGTGAATTAAGTAATTGAAAGGAGATAAAGTGATTTGAGAGGAAAGAGACCTTGTAAGAAAAGAATTTGCGAAGAATAGTATAGTGTGAACTTGAATTGTTCTATAGACTAAAAAAAATAAAGAAATAAATTTCACAGAATATCGTTTTATCTACTCGAGCCGTAGCTTGCATATTACATTGGTGTCAGAAGCGGGATAAAACTTATTATGTGAATAACTATTTCCGTGGTGTGAAATTGCACAAGCAAAAAAAAAAAAAAAAACGATTTCTGTGTTGAGTTAATTAGTTGCGCAAAATGGGTCGCAAATTGGGAAAACTAACTATAACTCAACTAAAGGCAGAACTCAGTAAGCGGAACCTCGACACAACTGGGGGAAAAGATGCCCTACTGATTCGTCTGGAAGAAGCGGTAACGCAGGAAGGTGAAAATCCGCACTACGTAGAGTTTGACGTGGAAGAGGAACCAGCAAGTACAGCAGCCGACCCGGGTATAACAAGTCTGCTCCTGCAACTTAAGTTAGTCATGGACGAACAAAAGAAAGCAATAGAAGATCAAAGGAATTCTCTAGAACTTAAGCTGGACGAACAAAAGAAAGCAATGGACGAACAAAAGAATTCTCTAGATGCTCTGGAAAGTAAACTTGATGAGCAAAACAAGAACTTGGAATCCAAATTCGAAGTGATCGAAGAGAAAATCGAGAAGGTCGAGACGCAACTCGAAAAAGTCGAAACTAGATTCGATGAAAATTTTGAGAAACATGAAACTCAGTTCGGGAAAATAGAGACTCAGTTTGAAAAAGTGGATACGCAATTCGAGATAGTAGGGAAGCAAGTCGAAAATCTTGCTAAGGAGCTCAGCGACGTGAAGAGACAGAAAGCACGGGAATATTCCACTGACGGTCTGAGAAGAAAGGAGATGCAGCCTCCTATCTTCGATGGCCAAACATCATGGCCAATTTATAAAAGGCAATTCGAAGCGGCCGCAATGACCAATAGCTGGGACGATGAAGAGAAGTCCATTGCACTCACACTTGCACTGAGGGGTCCAGCTGCGGAGCTCTTGCAGACCATCCCGGAAGATAAACAGCAGAACTACGACTCTCTGGTTCAGGCTATCGAGATGCGGTTTGGGGATGAACACATGCAGCAGGTGTACAGGGTTCAGCTGCGTAGTCGAGTCCAGAAAAGGGGGGAAACGCTCCAACAGTTGCAAGCGGATATAGAGCGACTAGCCCATCTTTCATACCCTAAAGCCGGTGAGGAGCTTATCAACGAAATGGCTGTGGAAGCTTTTATTCAGGCCATAGAGGACAGACAACTGCAAATGGCTGTAAGGATGGCTGAAAAGCGAACACTCCCCGAGGCATTGGCATTCGCTTTGTCAATGAAGGCTGCGGACCAAGCATACCAGGGAATACACCGTGTCAGGGAAATGTCCGTCGTGGAATGCTCATGCCAGAGAACAGCCGTCAAAGCTCGCGGAAGTCAAATCCGTTGCTGGAATTGCAACCAAACCGGACACCTACAACGGCAGTGCAGAAGTGCACCTAGACGAGGAAATTGTCCACATTGCGGAAGTAGGAGAAGCAGAGAGGAAGCATCCTGTCGGTCAGACTTCCCAAAACCAGCAGTCGGGAGATGCGTAAGGACCAACTTCGCGGGGCAGAAGTTGGTTACTGAAATCGAGGCCCCCAGGACCACCATTCAAGTTTCGCAAACCAAACGGGGTAACAAGAGCCTGACAGTGGAGGCACTAATCAACGAGAAGAAGTGCGTAGCCACCATCGACACAGGTGCCACTGCCTCCATTGTAAGAAGAGATATCGTCAAAAGCTCCTGGCTGCACAACACCAACAGCTACTGCCTGAAGACTGCAACAGGGGAAATGGCGAAGGTATTTGGAGAAGTTCGTCTTACGATTACTCTGGCAGGACTGACGTTCTTCCATGCGTTTCTGGTGGCAGATATATGCGACGAGTGCATCATCGGAGTAGACTTCATGAAATCAAATGAAGTAATCTTGGACATCGGGATGCAAGTACTGAGGTATCGAAATGTGGAGATTCCGATGGTGTACGGAAATGAGAATGCCGTAACTCTCAGGACAGTCATCAGCAAAGACGAAGTTTTGCCGCCGTCTTCAGAGACAATCATTTGGACGAAGCTGGAAGGTGATCTTGGGAGCCACCGATTCTACATAGTAGAACCAGACCCAGAGAAGAATTCTCAAGACTACATCGTGGGAAAGACGTTAGTCGAACCAAAGAACACCATGGTTCCAGTGAGGGTTTTGAACGCAAGACCACACACTGTCAAACTAAGGCGAGGGGATGTGACTGGAAAATGCACGCCGATTACCGCCGTCGCAACAATATCTGAACGTGATGCTCCAAAACCTCTCCCATCACCTTGGACAGCGGAAACGAGAGAGACGATTCTCCAGTCCAGTGAGCTGAATCAGGAGCAGCGAACTATGGCAGAGAATCTTATCAATGAGTACGCTGATGTATTTGCCTCACAGGACGGAGAATACGGCCGAACACACCTGGTACAACATCGAATAGACACTGGTGATACTAGACCAATTCGTCAGCCTGCTAGGCGCCTTCCATTGGCAAAGCAGACAGAAGTTGCAGAGATGGTGTCGGCAATGGAGAAAGAAGGTCTGATTGAAAGTTCCAAAAGTCCGTGGGCATCACCGGTTGTACTGGTTAAGAAGAAAGATGGCAGCACGCGGTTCTGCGTGGACTATCGGCAGCTCAATTACGTCACCAAGAAAGACAGCTACCCTCTGCCACGGATTGACGACACGCTAGATACACTATCAGGAGCCCGATGGTTTTCCACTCTCGACTTGAAGAGTGGCTACTGGCAGGTGCAGATCCATCCAGAAGACCGGGAGAAAACCGCCTTCACCGCAGGAAATGGGCTATGGCAATTCACGGTAATGCCATTCGGGCTGTGCAATGCTCCGGCGACTTTCGAGCGATTGATGGAATGTGTCCTGCAAGGGTTAACATGGAAAACCTGTTTGGTATACTTGGATGATGTCATCGTCGTAGGAAAAACGTTTGCGCAACACCGAGACAATCTAAGGGATGTGTTTCAAAGGCTTCGGAGTGCCCACCTGAAGCTCAACCCCAAGAAGTGCGCCCTGTTTAGAGCGGAAGTCAAGTACCTGGGACACATAATTTCAGCGAAAGGAGTGAGAACCGATCCGGAGAAGGTCGAAGCGGTGAAAAACTGGCCAGTCCCCAAAGACAAACACTAACTAAGGAGCTTCCTGGGCCTAGCCACCTACTACAGACGGTTCGGGAAGGATTTTGCCGGGATCGCAAAGAACCTGCACCAGTTGACGGAAAAGGGAAAACAATTCAAATGGTCAATTGAGTGCGAGAAGAGCTTCAAGGCACTTAAACAACGGCTATGCGATGCCCCGATACTGGCTTACCCCACTCCCGGGGAAACGTTCGTTGTGGATGCAGATGCTAGTAATGTCGGGGTAGGAGCCGTACTCTCCCAGGTGCATGATGGCCAAGAGAAGGTGGTTGCGTACTTCAGCAAGGTGCTCTCTAAGCCAGAAAGGAACTACTGCGTGACAAGGCGGGAACTTCTAGCTTTGATCTTGGCTACGAAGCATTTTCACAAATACCTCTACGGGAGGAAGTTCGTTCTTCGCACAGACCATGCAGCCTTAAAATGGCTATTACAGTTCAAGAGTCCTGAGGGTCAGGTCGCAAGATGGATCGAAAGGCTGCAAATCTACGACTACGAAATACAGCATCGTAAAGGAAAACTCCACTCTAATGCGGATGCACTGTCCCGGAGACCATGCAGAACGGATTGTAAACATTGTGCGCGTCAGGAAGAACGGGAGCTGGTTTCCATCCAAAGAATGAGAGCCGAACCTATCGCCGGCTGGAGCGTAGATGAGATCCGGAACGCTCAGAAGGAAGACCCGGATATCGAGCCGATTCTGGCCTGGAAGGAGAACATGGAGAAACCGGATCATCAGGACATCTCTCACAGAAGCCCGACCTTAAAGGCATATTTTGCGCAGTGGGACTCCCTCCATGTCCAAGAAGGTGTTCTGAGAAGAAAATGGGAATCCTCCGACGGAAAGTCGTTTGTAATGCAGCTTGTCGTACCGCGGACGAGGGTCAAGGAGGTGTTACAGGAAATGCATGGCGGGGCGACCGGAGGCCACTTGGGAGTGAATAAGACGCTAGAAAAGGTACGAGAACGTTTTTATTGGTTAAAAGCGAAGGAAGATATCGAAGACTGGTGCAGAAAATGCGACGTGTGTGCAGCTAGCAAGGGTCCGAGAATCAAAACTCGAGGTAAGATGCACCAATACAACGTGGGAGCACCTTTCGAACGAATCGCCATTGACATCGCAGGGCCCTTTCCGGAAACCGACAATGGTATTCGGTATATTCTCGTAGTGATGGACTACTTCAGTAAGTGGCCGGAAGCGTTTCCGATCCCTAACCAGGAAGCCAGAACCGTGGCGGAGCAGATCGTCTACAATTGGGTTAGCAGATTCGGTGTGCCCTTGGAATTGCATTCTGACCAAGGGCGGAACTTCGAGTCAAGAATCTTCCAAGAGATGTGTCAACTACTCGGAATCAAAAAGACAAGGACAACCCCGCTTCATCCACAGTCGGACGGTATGGTGGAGCGTTTCAATAGGACTTTGGACGAACATCTCTCGAAGGTCGTAGGTGACTACCAACGGGATTGGGACCGGCAGATTCCCTTGTTTTTGATGGCCTATAGAAGTGCCGTGCATAGCTCTACTCGACATACGCCGTTCGAAAACTTATTTGGTGGAATAGCTCGTTTACCCAGTGAGGTGAAATTTGGATCTCCTACCAATGAGCCCAGAAATGAAGAAGAGTACGTGGCGGACCTTAGGGAAAGGCTTAGGGACATACACCAAAGGACCAGAAGCCAGATTAAGATGACGAGCGACCGCATGAAGACCAGGTATGATGCCAAGGCAACAACGTCAGGATTCCAGGAAGGAGATCTGGTGTGGCTGTATAATCCCCATCGCCAAAAGGGGAAATCACCTAAATTACAGCGGAACTGGGAAGGTCCCTACAGAATAGTAACCCGCATCAACGATGTTGTCTACCGCATCCAGCGAGGACCAAGGGCCAAAATGAAAGTGGTTCATGTGGACCGACTGAGTCGATACAATGGCCGAAATGAGGATGCACTTGTTCGGGACGAACACGTCTAAGAGGGGGGCAGTGTAGCATAATAATAACTACGTTCCTATGTCTATGCAGCAAATTCCGAAGTGACTTTCCATTCTGGCAGAATTTTGGTTCGAACTGTCCTTTCATTCGAGGTTCGTGTCTGGGACGAAGTCTCCACAGCTCATGTCAACGAAAGAGACGAATAATATCAGGGATAAAAGGGAATTATAACTGCAAGAATTATTTCTGTTGTTCCAGTGGTCGAAGAATTTGCTAGAAGTTTCTGGCTATCAGGAACTTCTGCTATATAAGGACAGATGGCGATCAAAAAAGACACAGTTGGTTTTAGAACCGTGGCGAAGAGATTGGAAAACTGATAATGGGCGAAGTTGTAATTTGGTGATAAATTGAAAGTTGAGAGTGAACAAGAAAAAGTAATTAGTTGGATTTGTGAATTAAGTAATTGAAAGGAGATAAAGTGATTTGAGAGGAAAGAGACCTTGTAAGAAAAGAATTTGCGAAGAATAGTATAGTGTGAACTTGAATTGTTCTATAGACTAAAAAAAATAAAGAAATAAATTTCACAGAATATCGTTTTATCTACTCGAGCCGTAGCTTGCATATTACATTATTCTAACTTACTGGCCCTATGCGGGCGCTCTAAGCTAAACCTAAGACTTAAAACTATGCCTTTCAACGTACCGTACTTAATTGTTTTATTTGTTTTATTGCTTAATTATTAATAAATACTAACAAAATTTTTTGGATAAAATTACAAAAAACTTAGTATATGTACTTTTTTTTTCTTTTGTTCTTATAATAAAACTTAAAAACTACCTTAAACTAAATCTTTAACTACCTAATTCTACCTTATTCTATCTTACTCTAATTATGTAATTTTTATTTTTAATTTAAAATACATACTTTTTTTTTTTTCCAAAGTGCTATTATTTTTTTTTTTTTTTTTTTTTTTTTCAAAGTGCTGTTTATTTTTTTTTTTATATTTTTTTGTTTTTTATATTTTTTTTTTCCTACCTAAAAATACTTACAGATACCTTAAGCTATGTAAGTCGGCCAAGACCAAACAGCCAACTTTAAACGGGCTACCCCGGATTGTGAGGGAACGACGAAGGAGTTCCCTCTCCTTCAGTTAGCCACCAAAATTCTGAGAACTGACGTTCAACGTCCTTCATATCGCGACCCGATACCGCCCTACTAAACCGGAGATGCTCCACACTGCCGTGTGCAACGTCTCTGTCGTAGTTGAGTCGCCTATCCACAGCTGTCCGAGCAACGTGGAAGATTAGCGGTACTGCCAATCTGTCCTGGATCAGACCCTTCTTATCAAGATAGAGGAACGCCTCTGGGGGAACAAAGCCGTTAAGGCGCACTCTTTCGTGATACCCATAATTATGGTAATAAGCCCCGGAGATCAGGTTGTTCTTCGAGCTCATTGCTCTTACAACGTGATTTCGAATCAGCTTAATAACGAAATTGCCCACTCTTATTAGGTTAGCTCTGTTGTACAGGACCTCATTGGGATAGAATTTTATGTACTGGGATTCTGGTGTTCTGTATAAATGCAGGCAAGCCCGAAGGCAAACACCCGAATCTTCTCCAACAAGCTTGCTCCCACGTTGAACCACACCGGCCACCCATATACGAGCATGGGCCGGATGAGGGCCATGTAGCAGATTACCTTTACCCTTGCATCGAGTTGCTTCCTATAAAAAAGTCTCTTTGTAAGGGCAAAAGTACCTCTGGCTCTGGCCAGAGCAGCATCTATATGTTTGTTAAAATATAGATATTGGTCTAACCAAAGCCCTAGGTATCTGACTACACTTCGACTCGCAAGTGTCTGTCCGTGCGGTCCAACGAATGAGAACTTTCGCCAATTGTTTCTAGAATGGTTTCCGATTTCTCGAAGTTGATCTTCAACTTCCAGTCATCGCAATATCGCTGAATCTTATCGAAGTCACGTTGCAAGAGCAGTGCTATGACCTCGATTTTTGGTCCTGATCTGTACGCGATCAAGTCGTCTGCGTACGCTATGGCATGGTGAAGTGATCCTATGAGATCGCTCGTGTATATGTTGAAAAGGATCGGTGAATTCACCGCACCTTGTTGTAGACCGTTTTTTGATTCGAAATGTTCCAGCAGAGGTCACATTGCCATTTTTGACAATGAACTGTCTACTGGTGAGCATGTTATAAAGTATGTACAGCAGTGGTTTGCTTATGCCCAGCCTGTTCAGCTTGTAGAAGAGTCCCTCTAACCATACGGTGTCGAAGGCCTTCTCCAAGTCAATCAAGCAGGCACCCGTGCACTGTTTCTTGCTTTTGTTCATTTTTCGAATACCTTGCAATTTTTCGAATACCTTGCTTATGTTCGGCAGGAGACTTATCGACCGGAGATTTGCCGGATTGGAGTTGTCCTTACCCCTTTTGAGGATGGGTTGTATCACTGCTGTTTTCCAATGCGCTGGATAATGTGCATTATTCAGCGCGTTGTTAAACAGAGTGGTGTAAATGTCCACCGCTTCAGGAGGGAGATGTCGAAGCACAATGTTCGACACTCCGTCGATTCCCACAGATTTCTTCCTTCTCAATGATTCGAAGATCGCTTGCAGCTCCACCTTCGATATATACGGGGGATGTACCCTTTCATCGACGATGACATTATTTGCCATAATATCGTCATTGAACTCGGTAAAACCTATGTTCTCGGATCGCCAGTGCTCTATATCATTTCGAAGGTAGAAGTTGTGCACAAGGACGCGATTTTCCAGGTCGTGGTTCGTGCAGATGGTATCATTCACCTTGTACACTTCCTGGAAAGTCGCTCCAATAGCGTCTACCTTATCCTGCGGATCTTCGATCACAAAGAAGTTGTCATCCTCTACTGCGTTATCTGGATCTATACCTGCTGTTATAAGTATTCGTCCATTGTTCGTCGTTCGGGGGATCTTAAGACGCGGAAAGTCATTTTGATTGTTTCTCCGAAATATTCTATTTATTTGCGGGAACATACTCGGGTTGTTGGCTTTTACAGCCCGAATTTTGTTGTTCCAATGTAAATTTACAGAAAGTCTGTAGTTATCCCTGATTAATTTCAGGAGGTTTTTAATCAACGACTTCAGCATCCTAACCTCCGAGTTTTGTCTGTCAGTAAACTGTCTGTACAAGGTTTTTAGTCTCGACAGCAGTCTACTTTTGTGTTACTGTAGTGCGTCAATTGTTGCATTACGGAATATGTCTGCGTTGTCAGTATGTTGATACCGAGGTATCGTATTGTCCATAGTTCGTTTAATTGCCTCGTCCATTTGTTTTAGGTACCAGTCAATCTACTCGTTTGACAGATTCCTATTGGACGGTGGGTAGAGCAAATTCGAGGAGAGTGCTCTTGTGAAAGTTCTTGAGAAGCGAGTCCAACGCGTCCTACTATAATTGTAGGAGTACGTTTGGACGAACTCCTCCAACTCCGCAATTTCGTTGGGAATCGTTATTACGGCACTGAGTCTGCAATGGTCACTGTCATACACAAATGTGTGCAGGCAGTTTAAAGTTTGTCGGTCCATGTCTGTCAGTTGTAACCGTACGTCAAATAGCATAAGATCCAGATAGGATCCGCTTCTAGGAAACGACGGACTATCTGTAGCTTTCAAATCGAGTTTATACTCGACACTGTGCCGACCCCACCAATTGAATAGTAGGTTCCCTCTAGGATTAGGTGTGTTATTTCCCCAATCTCTATGTTTGGCGTTTAGATTTCCGGCCATGATAAAATAATTCTCCTTCGACTCCAACCATAGGCACCGAAAAGTGTCTCGAGCTCTGAAATAAATAACGTAGATTGAGTAGCGTCAGGTGCATAGAGTGCTACATATACATCTTCTTTCCACTATTCAGAGGGATGCACACGATACACGCTTCCAGCACCTGGAACCTTCGCACTTCACCGCTGTACACCACCTTAAAGGAGAGTGGATTAGAAATAAATCCAAATAAAACGGAAATGGTTCTATTTACAAAGAAAACCAAAACTAGTGACTTTCACATTCCACAACTCGGAGGAGTATCACTACAACTCCGCAACAGCGTCAAGTATCTGGGCATTATATTGGACAGGAAACTGACTTGGAGAAAGAACCTGGGAGAAAGAGTCACCAAAGCCAAGAGAGCATATTGGATACGCAGGAGGGCCATCGGGAAGTCATGGGGCTTGAAACCGAAACAGGTCCACTGGATATACGAATGCGTAATAAAACCTATCATCTTCTACGGAGTAGTTGTATGGTGGCCAGTGATGAGCAAAAAGTATACAAGAGACTTGCTAACTAAGGTTCAACGTATGATTGTGCTCCTGTAATACTGCCTGGGTATTACAGGAGCACAATCCTCAGACGAACTAGCAAGGAAAGGAGCAGGCAACACATAACTGAACCCGGATAATACAATAGGGGTCCCTCTGACAACTATTAAAACAATAATAAATGAAAATATACGACAAGAGTTCAATAACTACTGGACGAATATAGACACGTGCAAAGTGACTAGATCTGTAATAACTAAACCGAGTAACAACACAGCAAAAAGAGCTCTTGACTCAAGCAGAACACAATTGAGATTGATGGTGGGACTTTTAACAGGGCACATCAATCTCAACAAACATTCGTTCAGATTCGGGATAGCTGATACAACAATCTGTGCCAACAGTGAAGAGGAGGAGGAAGATATAGAATACTGCCTTTGCCACTGCCCTGCTACAGCGAGGCTAATACTGAAAATTCTGGGATCTCCAAGGATTCTGGATATTACACACCTCAGTAAGAAAGGAATCGGGGATATATTGGAGTTCGTCAGACGAACACTACGATTCCCCGATCACTATACGATATAGTTTCCCGTTGATACTACGCATGATCCCTAGACCTAAATCTCTCAACACATAATTCCCAAAGCACAGCACTATTCCCTACAGTTACATAGATGAGGGGAACACAACGGGCCTAAGTGAAGAGCATAAGCTCACCCTCTTAAACCAACCATGAATAATGTGCCTCTTATTCTTAAAACGCTTTCTATAGTTAAGGCCAAGCCTTTCAAACAAAATGATCTATTTCTTGCGTTTGTGGGTTCGATGTTTAATATATAATCCTTCATTTCTTAAAGTTAAAGTTTTTTTCATTTAGATTAAGTTTACTATATAAACTACGATTTGTGGGTTCTTGATCACAGGAAATAGCTCTAACGGTTAGTTTCAGCTCCGCACATATATCAAGACAGTTATATACCTCAATCTCAAGTTGTTTCATAGGTACATTGCTTGGACAAACGACATGATATAAAACTTGCTTAAAATTTCCGAATCATAAAAACACAAACAGTCTTAGCGCATATATTAGATCTTTGATAATCACGACTTCTTTTTCTTTTGGTAATAATGTCGAAGTTATTTTCTTTATTTCCTCTAGAACATTTATATTTATTCCATTTGACAGACTTTTAATCTTAATTCACCTATGTAATGAAGACGGGTGCGGCAAGTGTAGTCCAAGCTGATCCCGTAAAAAGTTGTATCCGGAAGACGAACGGAAAAAAATGCACTGCGAAATCCACTTCTACTCTTCGGTGTATATTTTGGACTCTCAGATAGAATGAGCTCTGAAAATGTCTTTGTATTTTGATCAATACCAAGCAATAAATCAATTTTCTCTTGGATACTCTCCTTTTCACGCACTTGCAGTCTTTTTTGGTCCTCTTTTAAACGATAAATTCTCTGCAGCAAATTTATTTTCGATTTGAGATTTCCTTTTACTGTTATCCTTAAGCTATTGTTCAATTTCTTAAGCCTCTCAATTCTTTTAATATAAATAGATTGCCTTTTTATATGAGTCTCACAGTTGGCGCAAGTAAATTCAACCTTATCATTGAATCTTTTTCTTGATAACATTTTCGAAGACAAGTTTAGTTCTTCTACTGTAACATCATTCGAATCTATTGCAGTTTTCATATGTAACCTTAGATCGCGTTGGATCAAAACAAATGAACTCGTCATCAGATATAGCAACACTTGGTTTTAACAAGAGAGCAGGGTAAGCATTTTTTTTTAAATATTTCTTTCCAATAAAGGCATTCTTAAAATGTTTGCTGCATATATAGGGCGTTTTAAGGCTTTTTATGTGTTCCCGAGACTCCTCTGCTAAAGCTAGCCATTCATCGTATTTAACTGTTCCTTTTTTAGGAAATTTAAATAATTATCCATCAGGCAATTAATTTGTGGTTATAGAACAGTGTGCAATTGCGCACTTCGTTCTTTTCCAGGACATTTTTTTCCTTGGAGACAATTTTCTTATGCCTTTTAATTTTTTAGTATATGTATGTAATATATATGTATGTTAGTAATTAACCTAAAAATCTAAATGATTGATATTCGAGCAAAATATGAACCTTCTCTTCATATACAACGCATACGCGTTTACAAAACTTCCATTCAAGAAATCACACCATCATGCATCTTCATGCCCCTTCCCGCATACCCTTTTACACTTCATCACCTCGTTCGTTTCCATGTCACAACACACGATGAGAAAAATAACTTTTCCCACACGAGCGAACGGAGTGAGGAAAAAGAAAAAGGTTTATTTGTGGTACTTATTCTGAAAACTCTCTGTCTGCCAGGACAAAAATATGCTTCATTTTTTTATATGGGCGTGCGACATCTGGGTAGTTTATTATCTGTGCTTTTACTATATGCCAGAAAGGAATAGAGTTGAAAGTTCGTACTGTGAAGAAATGAATGAATAAGACGGAAAATGAACGGCTTTTAAAAAAAAAAAATCATTGCACGCTTTTCTTTTGAAAAAGTTGTCTCCCGCTAGCGGAGTTCATACTTGTCTCGGCTATGTGTGCGATTTTGTGTATGAGTAAAAATGAATAAACAACCGAAGTGGTCGCAGCATTTCATCTTCAAGCGTGTATAAAGTTATGATTTATGAATGAAAAATGGTTTGATGAACAAATAATTGAATGTGAAGTGGCAAAATAAAAATGTTTGATATTTGAAAAGGGAAGCCGGAAGGAATCGGCTTGTATAGATGACATGCCACTGCTACATAGCACCTAATGCATTGAAACACGAAATCAAAAATAACTTGAAAGCAAAAAAAAAAAATACCGGGCTATGACTCAATAAAATGACAAATCATTAAAGATATAATTAATCATGCATTCAGACTCAAGTATGTTCCTAGCTAATGGAAGGTGGCAGAAGTAATTACGACTCTTTCTAAAACCAGATAAATCACCAAATAAAAATAAATTTTATAGACTGATTTGCTCCCAATTATATCAAAGTTTTTGAAAATGCTCAAACCAATAATGGAAGAGAGGCAACTGGGTACCTCCTACCAGTTTGGAATTAAAGAGAAACACTCCACTATCCAACTAGTGCATAGAATTGTTAGCACTGTAGAAAAGGCACTGGAAACCAGCAAAAAAAATTGTCTCAGTCATTTTTCTAAAGGTAGTACAAGCATTTGATAAAGTTTAGCACCAAGGATTAGAATGTAAACTGAAAAGAGGAGTTCTACCTCATTCTTAAATCATATGTGTATTACAGATAGATATTTTCCTGTAAGATATGAAAATAAATACTCCGATCTTAATAAAAATAACGGCAAGTGTACCACAAGGCAGCGTCCTGGGACCAATTTTATAACTCTTGTGTACTACAGATTTGCATGAACAGGAAAAAGCTAGCCTATCACCTTTGCCGACTACACAGCATTTTAGTTGCATATAAATATTTTATTACTAATCCAAACTTAAAATGCTTTTTGTATAAATTAACTACGATATCGTAAAGCAGCTCTAATATATTTGAACAGGGCTTTCCAGTCTTTGCCATTCAGGAACTGATCAACCTCATCCCCAGTCAGTTTGGAAATTGGCGACAATGCTGAGGAAAAAGCGGACAAACTACAGAAATCCATTAAATCTGTAAGTGATTGGACCAAAAAATAGCGAATAAAACTCCACGAGACTAAATCCGTTCATATAAATTTTACTAACAGAAGAATAAATATGGTAAGAGTTGATGGAAAAGAAGTACGCAAATACGGCAAAATACTTTAGGTATGATGTTTGATGCTAAACTTAAGTGGAAGGAAGAACATGTTAATCCAGAAATACAATGCATGGCGAATATATTAAGAAGGCTTAAAAGATTGAAGCCAAATGTTCTAATTTTTAATTAATTAAAAAAAAACTATCCTCTACCCCTTCCCTTTTAAAATTTGATCATCCTTTCCCCTCCCCTTCTTAGTTTTTCATCAAGAAGATTAACTAAAACAACACTATACGTATTAGAAGCGAAATAAAGAAACAAAGAAAATAAATAACCTTGGGACTAACCTAGGCTACAACCCAACAAACGCCCAAAATACATATTATTTAGAGATAAGTTACGAATACTAGATGATTCCTTCTCGGTGGTAATAATAGTGAGAGGTGGTTTTAGTGGTTGTGGGTTCTACACTACAATGTAGTTTCAGTAGCGTCTTTCAAGATATCCACCCATCGGTTTCTCTTTTGGTATTGTGTCTAGTGACCGGTCGCCTTTCACCAGAGGTGGGAATGAGGAGTGTCTGAAAATGTTGCTTGTTACTTTTGTCAACGACAAGAAAGGACGATAGTCACTGGAACAATTTAGGAGCTTGTTAATGAGTCTCTCATTGTAGTTTTCTTTGCGGAATCGACTGTTATATTACACGTGTTTCTTAGACTGACGAAGTTAGATCTAGAATGCGGAATGAACAGTACCATTCCGAGAAAAAATTACGTTAGTGACAGCTTGGGCGCAAACGTTGATATGAGTGCTCCTGAAACGAGTTTTCCCATGGAAAAGAAGCAAACAAATCGCGCAGCTCATCCCAGTCAGATAGTTTGTAATTCTAAATCAGGCGATTGCTGTTTCGTTTCCCTATTACTGGTGTTAGTAGCGGGTGCACTGCAGATATTAAGACGTGGTCTGAATTTCCCAAAGGGGCAGGAACTTTGATGGTGTAGCTATCAGGCTCTGTTGGCAGAAATAGATCCAGAGTATTTCAGAAATCAGCTGGAATGCCTGGAAACCGTGCAGGCTTTTCGACAAGCTGGGCGAGATAGCAACTGATACAAAAGGCTTCAGCTTGTCGTCCTGCATCATCAGCTTTATTCGTTGAAGTCGCCCACTCATACCCCACCCCACCATCGCATGTTTGTCATCGTACGACTACCATTGAACTACACAAGTCGTTTGTAGTTTTAAGCCTCAACCTGAAGGTGGCGTTACTCGTCAAAACTATTCTAGCACTACAACTGCAAACGATTTGAAAGACACCTCTGGAAATTCCAGCCATTTTCGACAATTAGTTGTTGTTTGGTAGTTGTTTGTATCAGTCAGTCTACATATGCCAGCGTTTTTTATAAAAATATAAAAAAATTAATATCGTGCAGTTAAAAGGCAACACGCCTGCCCAAATAAAACTTAATCAGTCCTTAAAGAAACTCAGACTACCCCTTGGGTATTTTTCGAACCAAGTGGATTTGTTCCTTTAAATTAATAAGACATAAGATTAGTTTTATAACTTAATGTTACTTTTAGGTATTTAAATAGCTTTTACACGCGATTTGAGTAAACGAATCTTTTGAATTTTAAACACCTGATGTACTTCTTGGTGTTTGATTTACACTACGTTTTCCTTCACATAAAATGTCGGGAAATAATGCAAAAACACATATAATTCTTCATAGAATATGTACATATATGCGTAGTCGGATAAAGAAAAATATATATATATATTTTTACAAAAAGATCTAGTTTGAATACAAACTAAAGCCAGAAAATAACAAGATTGTGGTACTCACACATTAAAAGATATTTGAACAGAAAAATTGAATTGGGTCGAAAAAGTCTTAAGGGACGGATGAAGGCTAAAACCTAACTGGAAGCTGTTTACGGGGATTTTGCTCCATCATGTGTCACCGTGAAAAGACGGGCAACTGAATTTAAACGTAGTGGTTCCAGTTTGATTGTTGCTGATCGTTCGACACTGCCAACAACCCCGATCACCATCGATAACATCGAAAAGTTCCCCAAATGATAATGGATTGACCGTTGAATCAAAGTTAGAGGAATGGCAGAGGCTGTGGGCATTTCGAAGGAATCCATCATTATATTTTACATGGAAATTGAGCATGAGAAGCGTTGGGCGCAGCACTTACTCACTTTACCTACTGCAGATTATGTTAGCCTAGTATTCTAAACATTCGTGGGTAGTGGAAAAAATCAAGAAACTGTATCCGTATGACATGCGAGATTGGGTTTTTTTTAGTCATGGAGAAAGGGAAAGAAGTTTATGTGACAATTGGAGTGTACGAGTATGTGTACGAGTATGTGTACGTATGTAGATATAATCAAAACAGCTACTAGAATACTTGGGACATATAATTGACGAGAAAGGAGTAAGACCATCGGAAACACGAGTGAAAGCCATAAACAACCTGCCAAGACCTAAAGTTCGAAAGGAGTTAGAATCTTTTTTTTTGGATAAGTTAAATAATTACAATCAATTTATACCGAATTTCGCGCAGTTGGCGGCACCACTGAATAAGCTTAGATCTAAAAAAACCTTTCGTTTGGGGTCAGCAGCAGAAATCATTTGATAATTTTGAAGAGAGAATATAACAGTTTCTCGATTAGTTCCTTTTCAAAATAATTTGCCTCTTTCTCTAGCTACGGACGCTTCATCGCATGGCATTGGAGCGGTGATTTCCCACACATACCCCAGCGGAGTAGAAAAGCCAATTGCGTTTGCTTCCAAAAGAAGCTCAAAAAGGGTATAGCCAAATAGAGAAAGAGGCGCTGAAAATCATGTGGTATGTTCAGCATGGCATGTTCACTGGCAACCACACAAGCGTTGCAGTCTATTTTTGCGTTGGAGGGTTTACCAAAGACTTTGGTTTCCTACAATGGGCCACAATTTGCATCCGAAGAATTTAGGGATTTTTGCAGAAGAAATTCGATACAGCATCTAACATCTACTCCTTTCAACCCGGAGTTTAATGGCGCCGCGGAGCGCATGGTCCGCACTTTCAAGACATCGTTGTCAAAAATATTGGAGGATTCATCTCAGAACGGTAACGCGTTGTCTACACTACACACACAGACACTATAGTTGTCGCGCCAGCGGAAAAGTTGCATGGTCTAATCCATAGAACGGTTCTAGCTGCCATGATTCCAGACATAAGGAAGAAGACGGAACCCTGCGAGAAGAGGTCTAAATTCTCGCCCCAACAGCCGGAATTTCTTCGGCAATACTGCAATAAAAATAAGTGGATACCTAGTGTTGTCCTGAGAAAATTGGGTAAAAAGATGTACCTCGTGAAGACAGAAAGTGGCAGTTGCAGGAGACACAAGAACCAACTTCGAACCCGGCAGGCAAACCTGCCATCACGGGAGTTGAAATATGGAACAGTCAATGGTAACTCTTTTTCTTTCTATAACCATTTTCCAACTCAACAATCACCGCGCTCTACTTCCACTAATGATTTTGTGGTTTTGGAGAGTCCGGCTGCTGTTGAACCTATTGATTTCTCGGCTGTTCAGCCTTCTTCATCACCTCAACGAGTGACTCAGCGAATCCCATATGATTCGCTGTCACGCACTTGGCTCGTGGCTGAAGTGCATGCCTTAACTCCTCCTCCTTTAAAGATCTACGTTCCGTAGATCATACGTGACGTCAGAGGCCGATGGTCAAGCATGCGTTGCCGTGGGTTCTTGAACTCGATGAAGTTCTCCATCAGCCACAGGATCGGCTCGGCTACCAAGGGTGTTTATGGATGGGAGCTTCAGGTCCAGGTTAATCTTTCGCCATATGATCCACGCTATGACCATCACCAATATGACAATTGATGCATCCAGGAAGGAAGAGATCGTGACTTGGTTTGCAAGATCCCTCAGCCGGTCTATGTTTCTAAAACTTATTCCGTGCACGTGTTCAAGGTTAATTTTTTGCGCCCAATTTGTAACTTGTAATACTTGCTGGGACGGGTGGAAGTACTTGGCCACGGGAATATGTGAAGCTCGAAAATGTCTTGCTTCCTAGTTGAATCACCTCGTTGTCCAGTTGAATTACTTAAGTACCATTGAGAGTTCGTGAACTGTTCTTCGAAACCAGTTGACCTTTGAAATTCGTTACAAACACAGTGTCTTTCTTAGCGAATTCAATCACTTCCTTCATGTTTGAGCGGAAGGTACATTTTGCATGTTCCCCCTTCAAGAGTCTGACCACGCAGCTATTTTCTTCCAGTTTCTCGTCGCGTGAGGTTAGTGGCTTGGCAATAATCGCAAATGAAATTCCTATAGTACGATGTAAGGCCGAGGAAGCTCTTCAGTTCTTTCATAAACCATAAACTTTTTTGGGTCGGCCTTTATTCCGTCACGAGTTACTCGTATGACATATCAGAGGAATTCGACTTCTGAGGTCAGATCTCGGGATCGTATGCATCCGAGACGACTCAAATTGGCGATTTATAAGTGCTCTTCGAGGGACGTATTATCCCTCCGGCCTTTATTTGTCTTTCCACCTCTTCCCTCATACAGGTCGAATATGGGTAGCTTTTACTGTAGATCGGTTCGTTTATGCTTGTCCGAATTTCCACTCTAACCGTCGTTCTTACAGAATCGCTCGTGTTAATAGGGCCAAAAAGGGTGTCATATTTTCCGATCAATTCGTGAAGTATGGTCTTAGCTTTATCGGACAGATCTTTGTGGAATATGATATTAGTTTCCCCGGATAACTTTGCTTTCAGTATGATCGTTATATTTGGTTTAAGCCTCAATGTATTTTCCTTGTGATCCATGACCGCCTCGTGCTCTTTCAGGGCTATGATCCCATCAAAGAAAGTAAGGCCAGGCAGGACGTAAAACGTATACAATGCTTCATTACCCACTTTTTGAAAAAACCTACCACAGACCTTCTGCTCTATCCTTATATCGCCTCCTGCTGAGTGAACGTTGAATAAGTTGAATAAGTTGGGTTAGGGGAGACGCAGTTTTTCCGATAACGTATGGGCTGAGGAAGTTTTTATTGGCACCCGCGTCAACTAGGAAGTTCAGGCTGAGCCCATCCTTCGTCACATACTCTAAATATGGAACACTGGATGGACGTCCTTAATAAATTTTTTGGACTTCCTCCTCTGCTACCTCGTTATAATCAGCTGTAGGCTCCACCTCGCGCACCTCCAGGTGATACATTGTCTGTTGTTTGTGGGCGTAATTGTGGGATCTCGCTTTCTTTTTAAAAAGATTCGAGCCGAGTTACGTCAGCACCGAACATTACCCCATCAATCGGAAGTGCTAACGCTAGCATTTCCGATTCGCGAAATAGTTCAATGGTCGAGCATTGCAACATTGACCTAATTGAAGTAAAGTATTGCAAGTAAAAAACAGGAAATGCTAAGGCTAGCATTTGCGCTGCAGGCAATAGTTCAATGCACAGTGCAAATATAATAACAGAAAATGCTGACTGGAGAAATGTTCGGTGGACGGCACTTCTTCGATTAGATTTAAGAAATAATAAAAGAGAAATAAAATACCGCTCTTAAGAGTCGGATCAAAACCTAAGTTTTCGGTTTTTTATTATTTAAAAATAATAATAAAAGAACTCAAAAAGAATTCCTTTAAGTCGGGGGTGATTCATATAATGCACGTTCCGTGATTGCATTGATTTATCAACCTCCATTTTTTCACCCGTGGTGTACAGCAGCGCGGTTATTGCCTCGATTGATTCGAAGGATGAGGGAAGAATTTCCTCGGTGGCAAAGACGGCTTAGGCTCATTTCTAAAGGTTTGATTAATCGGAGCCGTTATCATGTTGGACGCGGAAGAGTTGCGAATCGTGTGGCTCCGATAGTTAAGGTTTTGAATTTCGAGTCTTCGGCTTCTGCAGCCTTAAGGCTACGAATGAAGACATCTAGGGCACGGTTCCTATAGGTTTCTACGAATACAGTTACCGTTTCCTGGCTGAATGATTCCGTTTTGATCTTGTTGATGATCAGCGAAAGTTGGTGGTTTACTGCGTCTAACCTTGTATTTCTTTGGGATAGCTGATTAAGCTTATTTTTTTTTTATTTATTCATTACACATTTAATACATTGAGAGTATATATTATACATTATTCATTATGATTACCTTAACAAGGACTATGTAACAACAATTTAAGTTGCAGAATAATTAAAAGAAAAAAAAAATAAAGAAGATGAAATCAAATATAAAACAACTTCAGATATTATAGTACTCGTATGTAAATTCTAAGTGTTTTTCATGGGAGATTGAATAAGTAGATACATTCTATAGTTAGTAAAACTAGTGACGAATGCATCGAGTTAGATTGCAAAAGACATAATTTAAGTTTGAATTCAAAATGAAATACTGTGTGAGGTTAATTTAATTTCATGGTGAATATATATCACTAGTTAATTAACTTAGATAGATCATTTATCTCATTAAGATCATAGTTACACAGCCACGGAAAGATATTTCAACAAAGTCTTAGTTCAATGGGTAGTTTATTAAATATACGAGGAGCTATAGAAGAGTAATAACTTAAAAAGAGATACGTATTGTGTGGAAGAATAGAGGCAAGATTAATAACCGAGCTGCGAAGATCATAGGCATTTGGATCATGATTTAATGAATACCCGCTTCTAAAGAAAACATGTTTTTAAGTCTTTATAAAAGTAAAGATGTTTTTAGAGGCAGTATGAAGGAATTCATAAATAGTGGGAAACTATGCTCATGGCGCCTTTTTTCCAGATGATTCTAATAATATGCTTTTGAACTACCAGCAATGGTTGCATTTTGTTTTTGTGTGCGCCGCACAGTGGGACCGAAACGGGTTCACTGCCTTAAAAATCTGTACCTCTTATGTTTTAAGTGATAGCAACTTGAAAATTTGTACATATATTATTGAATGTACAAGCTTTTTAATGAAATTAGTTTTAGGTGATAACGAACGAAAGACAATTAAAAACTGATAAATTTTGTTGGTTGATGCATGTACAAAGAGTCTCAATGGACTTTTTACTTAATTTTGGTAGGTTATTTTACATTTGTGTTTTTATTAAAAGGGAGAAGTGAAAGTAATTGACAGTAAATTGTAGCAAGTGAAATATTTTAGTTAATTAGCGATTAATGAGAAATTAAGTTTTGAGTAAAAGAAAAGTAATAAGGCATAAACAAAATTTTTAAAAATTTTAATTTAGAAAGATTGGAGTTGGAAGTTAATATATTCTCGAACTAGTATAATATGGTGATTATTCACTTTCAGGCAGATCCAAGAGCATTTTGGCTTCATCCAAAAATTCCTTGGAAACGGTCTCGGTCGGTGGCCTTAAACTTGCAATATATGGATCGGATGTAAATAATAATGTATTTAAAACATCTTCATTAGTTGCTGAACGAGAACACTTCATGGAATGATGTAATCGGTATCGTCTGAAGTCTTTGTTCCGCGCTTCCTGTGCATCTTCAGACAATTGGCCTATTGGTAAAATTGCGAAATGCCTTATAATACTCTCCCCGTGAATAAGGATTTTATGAACAGAGGACGACATGTAATAGCAATTGTATTTATTCACAAATAT
Source organism: Pocota personata (assembly GCA_963082735.1). Classification (NCBI taxonomy): domain Eukaryota; kingdom Metazoa; phylum Arthropoda; class Insecta; order Diptera; family Syrphidae; genus Pocota; species Pocota personata. The sequence continues at coordinate 20,642,521 of OY720433.1, forward strand.
TTGAGCTGTATTCATTGACCGAATTTGGTAGCATTTACTGCAATTCCAGATGATATTGATTGAAGTATAATATATAGCCGTTTTATCAATTCTTCGTCAACTCCAGTAATATTGGATGAACAATGATAGTTGGAAAGGAATCTTCGCGCAGTATTTCCATATTTACTATTACCAGCTCCTTGTCGGGATTTGTCGATATGGAGGCCAAGTTCATTTCGGAATCTACTTTGCACATATTTTTTTCTTTTCTTCCTTGCTCGGTTTATTTTCTGGAGTTGTTGCTGACCATTTCTCGAACGAAAGATTATAAGAAATATGCAGAATGGTTTCCATACATCTAATTCAGGCATGAAGAGTGGAAAGGCCGTATTGGAAAGCATCTCCGTTTTCGGGTTTGGAAGTAATTTTGTTCAAATCATTCATCTCCCTAGGTCTTGAGCAACTTTTCCGTCAATCATCAAGAATAGTTCATGTTTGATCTCAACTACAGTGTCATTTTTACTAACCAGTGATGGAGTGAGTTGGTGAGTGACGCTTTATATTATCAACAGTCTTTCTAGTCTGCTGTGGAGTTTCTTTGGCCAATTTTATAGAAATAGGTCGGTACAGGAAAATTTTATGACCTTTTTGGGAAAAGCGTCATAATAGTTGCATTTATCAACTTCATCCCATTTTTTTTTTACAATATAAACATAATATATCCTTCATTCCTTGTGCAATTGGTTTTGCCCAGATTGGCAAAGGATTTGAAAAATATCGTAAAATTAAAACAAAAAACTGCCTGTTCATAATCAAGTGAGACGGAGTGTACCTACCATTAGAGTTGTTGCTAACAGTTCATACCACTAAATTGATTGTTTTAAGTAATTTTTTTTTTAATGATCAATTAGTAAGCAAACTCATATTAAATATTACTTTTATTAAGGGTTTATGTTGCGAATGTAATCAGAACCAAATAATGCAAAAAAAATGGTAAATTTTACTTTGCGACATTTTTTTGTGTGTGACAAAAAAAGCAAAATAGGAGCAAACAAATTGTATCGTCTTGGAATTAAGACTAATTAAATATTTTAATCAGACAAGTAACTAGGCAGCGGCAAACAGCGCTAACCGTCAAATGTCTGTTTGAATATAAAAAAAAACATCTAAGAAAGGGGCCGATTAAAACAAGATGTATCCTCTACATATTATACAACACTATTATGTTTGTAATTTTTGTAAATACTTGAAGCTCTGCGCTTTCCAAAAATGTATAACACTTATATAGTTCTGAATGAAAGATTTCCAGGAAACGCTTTTGAAAAGTCTGTACGAGTAATTCAGTCAAATCAATATTCTGACTCACTGCACTTCGGCGATTGATTTTACTAATTTCTTTATAAATAAAAAATTAATTAATATCGGAACTAAATTATGTTAATTTAACTATCGATTTTCATCAAAATAATTCGGGGAACCCTACTTTATTACAAACCATTAATGAGGTTGTATGGAGAGCTCCCACTGTGCGCCGTCCCAACAAGCCAAACCATACTGCAATCTGGATTGGACCAGACCATAATAAAATGTTTCTAAGAGTTTCCCAGTGCAATATAGTCTCAAATGGTATAATATTTCATTTATTTTTTGCAGGTACTTTCTTAGGGAAGTGGTATGAGAGCTTTAGTTTAACCTATTGTCAATTTCAAGTCCTAGATACTTAAAAACTTGTACATTACCAATAACAAAACAATTCGGTGAACAACTTTTGGTATTGTTATATGTCGTTAGAGATTGTGATACACAGCAAGTATAAAAACTTATCAATAAGTTGTTTCAGTACGAATTATAAAACGTGAAATCAGGAAGTTGTAAATTCAGATCAGATGAATTAAAAAGCATGATTTTGGTTTTATCGCTGATAAATAACTTGTGTAGATGGAACCAATATCTCAATATCAGTCATGACTGATATCAGCTGTTAGATCTAAGAGAGAATTGCTAGAGTATAAACAACCTATGTCATCAGCAAATACCGTAAGTATGCAATTGATATTTAGAGTAAAGTTGGAGTATTGGTCCAATAACAGAGCCCTGGGGGACACCAATTTGCATATCACAGCACTCACCAACAATAAAAAAACTGTTTTGTCTAGCTTGCAGAAGTATAGCCGCACGATATAAAAACTGCAATTTCTCTGCAATTTTCATTCAGTTTTTATTGTGTGCGTAGGCTTCTCCTCTGTTCCTCTTCCCTGCACTGAAACAGTTTAAGGGTATTCATATCCCCTTCGGCGCGCGCAGATTATAAAAGAAAGGAAAAATTCTGGCTTTTCGCGAGGATGATGTGGGCTTTTGAGCAATCGCGAAGAAAATATCAAGATCGGACCATGTCATTCGAAATTGTTTAAAAGACCCGGGATCTTATGGCACAGCAATCCGACCTGGCCGTCCACAGAAGCTTACAAGTCGCGATAAAGGCTTCGTCCAATTCGGTGCGTTCATTGTCAGAAATTCCGGGTGAATTAGATTTAGATGTTTCGGTTTCGACGGTTTCGCGTACTATAAAACATAGCGGATTAATCGTCCGAAGCTCCATGCCCTGCAGCAGCCCACAAGGAAAAGAGAGTGGAATTCGCTCGTAGCAACATGGATCGTCATTGGAAAACAGTAAGTAACATTGTTTTCATTTCCTCTTTTTTTTCAATTTGAAATGTCTTAATCTAATACAATATTTCTTTTAAAATATTATTTTTAGTGAAGAAAAGAAGTTTAATCTTAATAGACCAGACGGCTTTAATGGATATTAGCACGATTTACGGAAGGTGGAAGTTGTATGGTATGGGTGGCTTTCTGCGCTCGCGGCAAGGTTTCACTTGCTTTTACTTCCAGAAAAATGGATAGTGCAGCATACACCCAGCTACTCGAAGAGAACTTGGTACCATATTTAAGGCGATATAGGCGATTTCCTCATGTTTTTCAACAAGATAATGCAGCGATTCACGTCAGTCATCGAAATTTGCAATGGTTTCAAGCCCAAAACATCAGATTGATGAAGTGGCCAGCACGTTATCCGGATTGTAATCCGATGGAAAATCTTTCGGGAATAATTACGCGCCGAGTTTATGCCCATAATCGTCAATTCGCAAACATTGCAGAGCTCCGGGCATCAATTATGGATGCATGGAACTCCTTGGAGGCTTCCATACTAAGACAACTAATTGAGAGTATGCCCAATAGAATTTTTAGTATCATTTAAAAAAGGGGTAATAAAATCCCATACTAATATCTGCAAAAACAGTTAGCCAAAATAAGAAAAAATTGAGAAAAATGTAATGCGGTTATACTTTTGCAAGCTAGACGAAACAGTTTTTATTGCTGGAAATCCCAAAAGAAAATATCGGGGATTTTTTGTTTGCTCTAATTTATTGTTAATTGATGCCATAAAATAAAAAAATAATAAAGGTCCTGTAAACATTTAGAGTTTCCTCGAAAAGGCTTTTTACAGGGTGCGGTCATACTTTTGCACTGTATTCTCAACTTTCTATTTTACATATTGAATTCCTCGAACTCTAATCGTTGTAAATAAAAAATTTGTTTTTCTTTTTATTTAAAGTTTTTTTTTTTTCACATTGAATTTTCCTTATGTTCTTCTCATATTTGAGTTAAAATTCCAATTTCCGATTTCTTCGCTTCAGCAAGATAAAAGAATTTGAACTCTTTTTGCAATAGTCTTTTGTATTCACTTTTTGGTTTCTTTGCTTTGCTCATTTTACACAAATTTACTCCCGGTTATTTCGAATTCAGAAGTATTTTTGCGTTCGCTACTGTCGGCTATTTTGAGTTCGGAAATATTTCGCCATAAGAAATAATTTCGGGTTTTTTCGGGTATGGCTCTTTTGGAAGGATAGTGTTATTCGTTTTGGGTGCAAACGTAAGCGCCCTACTAAAGCACAATTTACTTCACACGAATCCCTTTGATTCCTTTGCTATCTCCAGTCGTATTCTCATGGGTACGATGGAAGGTTTTGGAGAATCGATGTATAAACACTGCATTCTCATGGGGACAGTGATTTACCTTCGACGAAACGTATCGATCTCGTGTGCTAGTTAGAGGACAAAAAAGCAATCGCCAGAAAAAAAGAGGATGTTTCCTACAGAGCCTGCTCGGGCGCCAGTTAAATTATCGTGATCAGCCAAGATTAAAAAAAACCATGGACCGAAGAACGCGATAACACCAAACGTTCGCTAATTATCAAAACCAAACTTCTGCAAATGCAAATCAAAGTTTATTCTCCCGAACCGCACGATACAAAGTCAAAACTAAGACTAATTCTTAAAACTAGCCCGCTCCCATAGGAAGACGCTGTTCCCACCGTCCAAACTCATCAATTCAATCCCAGCGCGTGTATCTGATTCCAATGAACATAACACTACAGGGTTGGTATTGAAAATATAATTATATAATGAGACGATAAACTACATACATACCTACTGCTGATCATGTTGCTTTGGCGAAAAAAGAACTGACGTTATCTGGAAACTATCATAGATTCAGAAGAAAAGATCCATGATGTAAACTTTAAGGGCTAAGAAACCATTGTCTGTATATGTAAGTACGACAGTATGTCTAAGGGCTTGCTTAAATAGAAGGGGCCTGCGATTTATCTGGCAGCATTGATGAGTCCTCGACCAAATGCTGGGTCCGAGACCTGATGTATTGCACCAGACAATGAACATTAAGTCTGAGAATAAATAGTGTCATCGCTTAATTTCATTGGGCACAGTAGACTGTACATTTTAGAGAGTTGTACATATGTATATATTTGGACTTAGAAAAAAACTGACTTTGGCTTTTGGCTTAAAGCACTACATAATTGGTTATGTCATAACTAAGAAGCTAGTTTCTGCAGAACCACCAAGTATTTTGTAAAAGTATCCGAGAAGAATGAAGATGAAATCGTTTTGAATTTGGGTTTGAAGGACTGAAGTTTTATGACTGGGTGTCTCATGCATTTAGGACCTTTGAAGGAGGTTTGCGAACCTCAAGGATTTATTGACGCTGACCCGCCGAACAAATGAAACTAATAAACCTTGAAACCAAATTGAATCCGGCATCTGTAACAACAGTGTGGGAACAGAAAAGTGGAGCAGATGCAGAAATCATGATGTCAAAATATAATTGCTATTAATGTAAACTAAAATAAAGTGCATGACTGGGTTGCACGTACTTGAAGATTTGAAATATATGTATATATTTTTAAATCCGTTAAATTTAAAAATTTTCAAAACTTTTTATGTCGTTTATTAATTTCGAACAAAATCGAATTTTAACAATTAAGAACCATTAATACGTAAAACGGTACTTTACTTATTAATAAAGTACCGTTTTACGTATTTTTAGGCGAAAACGTTTTGATCGAATTTGATCAAAATTGTTAGAGCCGTTTCCGAGAAAGTAGATTTTTTTTTCAAAATCGAAAAGTACCATTAATTTTTGGGTTAGAATCAAAATGTAGCCTCCACTTCCACAAATTCATCTAGCCGTTTAGGCTGCAGTCGTGCGTACATACAGACAGACGAGAGATTCTGTCTGTCTGTGAGAACCAATTTTTCGAGATTCCCCATCTCGAATATTTTCATTATTTTCATGAAAGCAATACTTGCCCTTATAGGTGCAAGTAAAAAAACAATATACGAGTAGATACCTCATAACAAACAGATTTCCTAAGTGTTCTATGCAAAGAAATTAATTTTACTTCACTCCAAATTTGTCGCACTCTCTTTACTCTCCGCTTCGCTCCAATTCTAATACCTGCCATCAAATTGTAAAGCCTATTTAGTTTTTTTGTTGAATGGTAGATGAACAAAGAAAATGGAGTGTTTTACATAATGCTACAGTTTTATATTTTTCTAATTTTCCCCAACCACACTTAGCAGTTGGCACACGATTCTAAAATTCAATATATTAAGCACCGTTAAAATGCTAAGATAACAGTAAAGTTGCTCAGAATGCCTTGGAACCTCTTCTGCTTTTCCTTATTTAATATGTTTCTGTACTTAATTGCACTTAGTTGTTCCTTCATAGACATCGCATTCATAGACAGATACCACAACAAGTTCATCCTAAAAATGTTGTAGTTAAAGAGATTCTCAGATTCAAAAACTACAATACTAATATCTTTTCAATATACGAGTATGCTAATATTACAAAACCAACAAACCTTTTAGCCCATTAAGCTCAACGCAACTTCTCGTTTTTAACCTTATTGTTTCTTGAAGTCGTATTATCCAACCAATAATGTTAAAATTAGTTATGATCAGGAAAAAAAGGTTAAAGATGCTACCTCATGAAAAATCCGTATCAGTGTTTCGGAAGATTGAAACACTTTCCAAATTAAACTTGCCATAGACCAACAAATGTAACTCGTATATTATACTTAACTGTAAGGCGCAGATCTACAGCAACATATAAAATTGTTCGAATCCATACTTAGAAAATAGTTTTCCTATGAAAAACTATGAAATGTCAATGACGGTTAACCTTTGCGGACCAAATAAATTTTTCTAAAAAAATAAACATTTTTTCGGATAAATTCTACTTAATTATGCATATTAAGACACAAATCAAACAACAATATATATACATTTTTTTTAGTTTAGTCTTAAGCAGGTGGTTCCACTATAGTACCACTAGGAAAATAAACGCGTTTGGGTATTTTTTTTTATTAAATTTTTAATTGATTTCATCGTTTTTTTTAAGGGAAATAGCAAAATTAACAATTGCTATGGAATGGAATGAAGCAATTTCTTTTATCCTGAAGGCAGAGGCCTACATTGCAGGAAGAGCAGTGCCATCTAGTGCGACGGGGCTTAGCTTTTGTGCTGCAATAAGAACAACGCACCTTATTTCCATGACTTGGCATATGCGAGGCCTTATCGACTCGTCTCTCTAGAGGAACTTGTACTTTGAAACGGCTTATTGCTACCATTGAGCTTTTCCTGCCACTTTTAGCCGTTTCAGACTCGGTGCCAATCAGCCCATTAGCGACTGCAAGACGAAACTCTTTTAGCGATAATCCATTGCAATCTGTCTGGATACTTTCATTATAAGCGATAAAGGAATTAACAATGTTAACATCAACAAAGTGCCAGAATATTCGATGCCACAATTTTTTTTGGATTTTCTGTCAATTTCGTAGCATGATTTATACATGTCGCTTTTGTCGACATAACCCATGTGCTTATTGTAGTCCTTTACCAATTGCAAGCACATGAACTCAGATTGTGATCCATCTTTTTGCTTCCTCAAAATGTGCTCAACATCTTGGGGATTGTGAAAATTACTAAAAAAATGGACAGGTTTATTGTCCATCCACTTTAGGGCAACGATGCCAGTCTCAGTAATTCGCCAATCGGAATCGCCCCTTTTCATCCCCTTATCCATCAATAAGTCCTTTGGAAATGCTTTTCTGGTTTTCCTTGCTGTACCACATACCAGAATTCCTTCCTTTTGCAAGTTGTGTTGCAAATACACTGAATTGAAAAAATTATCAATGTATACTTCGTAGTTTTTCCCCACTAATTGCCTGCTCAAATCGGTTACTACTCTCTCTCCTAAGTTTTGTTCACTTTTGTCGGTAGCTTTCCCTGTAGAAAATGTTTCAATTGCTTAAATTCCTAAAAAGGAAAGAACTTCAAAGTTTGTATACCTGTATAGATTTGAAACTGCGAAATGAAACCGGATTCATTGGCTCGAACCCACATCTTGTAGCCCCGTTTTATGGGTTTCATAGGCATGTATTGTCAAAAGGATATTCGTCCTTTAAACTTTATCATCGATTGATTGGTGCCTAGAAGGTTTGTAGCAGGCTAGAAAGGTTTCCGATAGCTTGTCCAGCATTGGCCGTATTTTGAACAATTTATCGTACTTTGGATCATTTCTTTTTGGCTCAACCGAAGAATCATTGACGTGAATATGACCGAGAAGCCAACTAAAGCGGTTTCGAGACATGGAGGAACTTATGAAATGGTCTCTAAGGTCTTGTCGAGAAGACCAGTAGTCCTTGTAACTAGGCAACTTTTTTATCCCCATGAGAATATTTATTCCCAAGAAACATTTGACTTCTTCCACTGTAATTGGTATATAAGACCGGTGTACGTCTTTTTGAGTGGCATATAAATTTGTTTGGAATGTTATGTTTAGAACTAGTTCTTCTGAAAACAAATGCAAAAATAAGTTTAAGGGACTCTGAATATTATCCGGAAAGACTGGTCCAACTGTTTCATTGAAAGTTTGTGGCACTGCAACCCTATTTAGGGATGTGGACCATGTAATATTAGGGACTGTAGTATCTGGTGTTAAAAAAGTTGATAGCGGTAACTCGTCTTCTTGATCCCAGTCCATTTCATTGTCCTCAATAACTTGATTTGAGCCATGATCGGCGTAAGACACTTCATTTTGTGAATCAATTTCTCTAAATGGCTCACTTTCAGCTTCAGAGACAACAGACTCATTATCCGAAGGGATGTCTGCCAACAATGTCTCTAAATCCTCTTGCGACATTCGCTCCAGCTCAAAAAGTTTCCACACACGTTTGCCTGCAATATGCAAATTTTTTTTACGGGTGTGTACTTGTGGTCCCAATCGGAACCATATAAAAAACTTCAGAAATATATCGAATTACTTCTTCTGTTGCCAATATCTCTATCCATTCCATAAAATCAATAATAATAGCACTTAAAATAAGCTACTTACCTTCCATTTCTGATAATTTAATCACAGCACCAACAAAAATACGCGATCACGTTAGGAAGTATATGTTTAAAGTCTAAGCAACCACCGAGGTCTTTTATATTTTCCCTATGACAATATAGTTTAATTTTTATAATAGTAAATTTGTTAATATCCTCTTTCCCTCTTGCAGCAAAACTGCTTTTACAAAGCTTTTAAACGATTCGAATACGTTGCTACTATTTCCTCCCAGAAAACGAATGTCCTAGCAAATGCAACAACCGAAAAGAACTTAAATTATTTATTTGTTTTTAGTACACAAAATGTGCCCCCAAGCGGTGAGTAGTAAGTCCAAATAAATAGGGGTGGGTTCTAAAAGAAGGCATTTTTATTAGCTACCGCTTCTTATAATTTCAAGAAAAAAGAGATAAAAACATTGTCCCTTACCAACCACTCAAAAACATTAAGCTGGAGCCAGTTTAGGGCTATGAATGAACAACTTTCGAATTACAACCACCCACTATTGTCTCTAACTGTCTTATCAATTGAAAAGCAAACAAATATGGCGCTATATCGAGTTAGCACGTTACCTTCGTGGTATAGTAGTATTGGTGGCGTCATCGAAAATTGTCTCATTAATAAAGACGTACGAGTAAGATGCCACAAATGTCTCTGCGCTTATTGCCGAAAAGGGTAGAGTTATTCATAGCCGTAATCCTTATTATTTTCAAGATGGCTGCGATTTTTTTTTAGATTCCCATTAACTTGTATGTTGTATTTATTTTCTTTTATAGTTAAACATTTTCATTAAATTTTTTAATGACTTAGCTTACTGAAAGATACAATTGATTTGTAAATGCTTTTTGTTTTTTTTTATTAATAAGTAAGTTTGGAAGAAAAACTATAGAAAAAACCTGCGTACAAAAAAACAAGATATTGTAGCATAATAATAACTACGCTCCCTTAAAGTATGACGCAACAAATTCCGAAGTGACTTTTCATTCTGGCAGAATTTTGGTTCGAACTGTCCTTTCATTCGAGGTTCATGTCTGGGATGAAGTCTCCACAGCTCATGTCAACGAAAGAGACGAATAATATCAGGGATAAAAGGGAATTATAACTGCAAGAATTATTTCTCTTGTTCCAGTGGTCGAAGAATTTGCTAGAAGTTTCTGGCTATCAGAAACTTCTGCTATATAAGGACAGATGGCGATTGAGAAAGGAGCAGTAGTTTCTAAACTGTGGCGAAGAGATTAGAAAAGTGATAATGGGCGAAGTTGTAATTTTGTGATAAATTGAAAGTTGAGATTTAACAAGAAGAAGTAATTAGTTTGGATTTGTGAATTAAGTAATCGAAAGGAGATAAAGTGATTTGAGAGGACAGAGATCTTGTAAGAAAAGAATTGCGAAGAATAGTATAGTGTGAACTTGAATTGTTCTATAGACTAGAAAATAAAGAAATAAATTTCACAGAATATTGTTTTATCTACTCGAGCCGTAGCTCGCATACTACATTGGTGTCAGAAGCGGGATAAAACTTATTCTGTGAATAACTATGTCCGTGGTGTGAAATTGCACAAGCAAAAAAAAAAAAAAAAACCATTTCTGTGTTGAGTTAATTAAAATGGGTCGCAAATTGGGAAAACTAACTATAACTCAACTAAAGGCAGAACTCAGTAAGCGGAACCTCGACACAACTGGGGGAAAAGATGCCCTACTGATTCGTCTGGAAGAAGCAGTAACGCAGGAAGGTGAAAATCCGCACGACGTAGAGTTTGACGTGGAAGAGGAACCAGCAAGTACAGCAGCCGACCCGGGTATAACAAGTCTGCTCCTGCAACTTAAGTTAGTCATGGACGAACAAAAGAAAGCAATAGAAGATCAAAGGAATTCTCTAGAACTTAAGCTGGACGAACAAAAGAAAGCGATGGACGAACAAAAGAAAGCAATGGGCGACCAAAGGAATTCTCTAGAACTTAAGCTGGACGAACAAAAGAAAGCAATGGACGAACAAAAGAATTCTCTAGAACTTAAGCTGGATGAACAAAAGAAAGCAATGGACGAACAAAAGAATTCTCTAGATGCTCTGGAAAGTAAACTTGATGAGCAAAACAAGAACTTGGAATCCAAATTCGAAGTGATCGAAGAGAAAATCGAGAAGGTCGAGACGCAACTCGAAAAAGTCGAAACTAGATTCGATGAAAATTTTGAGAAACATGAAACTCAGTACGGGAAGATAGAGACTCAGTTTGAAAAAGTGGATACGCAATTCGAGATAGTAGGAAAGCAAGTCGAAAATCTTGCTAAGGAGCTCAGCAACGTGAAGAGACAGAAAGCACGGGAATATTCCACTGACGGTCTGAGAAGAAAGGAGATGCAGCCTCCTATCTTCGATGGTCAAACATCATGGCCAATTTATAAGAGGCAATTCGAAGCGGCCGCAATGACCAATAGCTGGGACGATGAAGAGAAGTCTATTGCACTCACGCTTGCACTGAGGGGTCCAGCTGCGGAGCTCTTGCAGACCATCCCGGAAGATAAACAGCAGAACTACGACTCTCTGGTTCAGGCTATCGAGATGCGGTTTGGGGATGAACACATGCAGCAGGTGTACAGGGTTCAGCTGCGTAGTCGAGTCCAGAAAAGAGGGGAAACGCTCCAACAGTTGCAAGCGGATATAGAGCGACTAGCCCATCTTTCATATCCTAAAGCCGGTGAGGAACTTATCAACGAAATGGCGGTGGAAGCTTTTATTCACGCCATAGAGGACAGACAACTGCAAATGGCCGTAAGGATGGCTGAAAAGCGAACACTCCCCGAGGCATTGGCATTCGCTTTGTCAATGAAGGCTGCGGACCAAGCATACCAGGGAATACACCGTGTCAGGGAAATGTCCGTCGTGGAATGCTCATGCCAGAGAACAGCCGTCATGGATGAAGACAAAGCTCGCGGAAGTCAAATCCGTTGCTGGAATTGCAACCAAACCGGACACCTACAAAGGCAGTGCAGAAGTGCACCTAGACGAGGAAATTGTCCACATTGCGGAAGTAGGAGAAGCAGAGAGGAAGCATCTGGCTGTCAGTCCGACTTCCCAAAACCAGCAGTCGGGAAATGCGTAAGGACCAACTTCGCGGGGCAGAAGTTGGTTACTGGAATCGAGGTTCCCAGGACCACCATTCAAGTTTCGCAAACCAAACGGGATAACAAGAGCCTGACAGTGGAGGCACTAATCAACAAGAAGAAGTGCGTAGCCACCATCGACACAGGTGCCATTGCCTTCATTGTAAGAAGAGATATCGTCAAAAGCTCCTGGCTGCACAACACCAACAGCTACTGCCTGAAGACTGCAACAGGGGAAATGGCGAAGGTATTTGGAGAAGTTCGTCTTACGATTACTCTGGCAGGACTGACGTTCTCCCATGCGTTTCTGGTGGCAGATATATGCGACGAGTGCATCATCGGAATAGACTTCATGAAAGCAAATGAAGTAATCTTGGACATCGGGATGCAAGTACTGAGGTATCGAAACGTGGAGATTCCGATGGTGTACGGAAACGAGAATGCCGTAACTCTCAGGACAGTCATCAGCAAAGACGAAGATTTGCCGCCGTCTTCAGAGACAATCATTTGGACGAAGCTGGAAGGTGATCTTGGGAGCCACCGATTCTACATAGTAGAACCAGACCCAGAGAAGAATTCTCAAGACTACATCGTGGGAAAGACGTTAGTCGAACCAAAGAACACCATGGTTCCAGTGAGGGTTTTGAACGCAAGACCATACACTGTCAAACTAAGGCGAGGGGAGGTGACTGGAAAATGCACGCCGATTACCGCCGTCGCAACAATATCTGAACGTGATGCTCCAAAACCTCTCCCATCACCTTGGACAGCGGAAACGAGAGAGACGATTCTCCAGTCCAGTGAGCTGAATCAGGAGCAGCGAACTATGGCAGAGAATCTTATCAAAGAGTACGCTGATGTATTTGCCTCACAGGACGGAGAATACGGCCGAACACACCTGGTAAAACATCGAATAGACACTGGTGATACTAGACCAATTCGTCAGCCTGCTAGGCGCCTTCCATTGGCAAAGCAGACAGAAGTTGCAGAGATGGTGTCGGCAATGGAGAAAGAAGGTCTGATTGAAAGTTCCAAAAGTCCGTGGGCATCACCGGTTGTACTGGTTAAGAAGAAAGATGGCAGCACGCGGTTCTGCGTGGACTATCGGCAGCTCAATTACGTCACCAAGAAAGACAGCTATCCTCTGCCACGGATTGACGACACGCTAGACACACTATCAGGAGCCCGATGGTTTTCCACTCTCGACTTGAAGAGTGGCTACTGGCAGGTACAGATCCATCCAGAAGACCGGGAGAAAACCGCCTCCACCGCAGGAAATGGGCTATGGCAATTCACGGTAATGCCATTCGGGCTGTGCAATGCTCCGGCGACTTTCGAGCGATTGATGGAATGTGTCCTGCAAGGGTTAACATGGAAAACCTGTTTGGTATACTTGGATGATGTCATCGTCGTTGGAAAAACGTTTGCGCAACACCGAGACAATCTAAGGGATGTGTTTCAAAGGCTTCGAAGTGCCCACCTGAAGCTCAACCCCAAGAAGTGCGCCCTGTTTAGAGCGGAAGTCAAGTACCTGGGACACATAATTTCAGCGAAAGGAGTGAGAACCGATCCAGAGAAGGTCGAAGCGGTGAAAAACTGGCCAGTCCCCAAAGACAAACACCAACTAAGGAGCTTCCTGGGCCTAGCCACCTACTACAGACGGTTCGTGAAGGATTTTGCCGGGATCGCAAAGAGCCTGCACCAGTTGACGGAAAAGGGAAAACAATTCAAATGATCAATTGAGTGCGAGAAGAGCTTCAAGGCACTTAAACAACGGCTATGCGATGCCCCGATACTAGCCTACCCCACTCCCGGGGAAAGGTTCATTGTGGATGCAGATGCTAGTAATGTCGGGGTAGGAGCCGTACTCTCCCAGGTGCATGATGGCCAAGAGAAGGTGGTTGCGTACTTCAGCAAGGTGCTCTCCAAGCCAGAAAGGAACTACTGCGTCGCAAGGCGGGAACTTCTAGCTTTGATCTTGGCTACGAAGCATTTTCACAAATACCTCTATGGGAGGAAGTTCGTTCTTCGCACAGACCATGCAGCCTTAAAATGGCTATTACAGTTCAAGAGTCCTGAGGGTCAGGTCGCAAGATGGATCGAAAGGCTGCAAATCTACGACTACGAAATACAGCATCGTAAAGGAAAACTCCACTCTAATGCGGATGCACTGTCCCGGAGACCATGCAGACCGGATTGTAAACATTGTGCGCGTCAGGAAGAACGGGAGCTGGTTTCCATCCAAAGAATGAGAGCCGAACCTATCGCCGGCTGGAGCGTAGATGAGATCCGGAACGCTCAGAAGGAAGACCCGGATATCGAGCTGATTCTGGCCTGGAAGGAGAACATGGAGAAACCGGATCATCAGAACATCTCTCACAGAAGCCCGACCTTAAAGGCATATTTTGCGCAGTGGGACTCCCTCCATGTCCAAGAAGGTGTTCTGAGAAGAAAATGGGAATCCTCCGACGGAAAATCGTTTGTGATGCAGCTTGTCGTACCGCAAACAAGGGTCAAGGAGGTGTTACAGGAAATGCATGGCGGGGCGACCGGAGGCCACTTGGGAGTGAATAAGACGCTAGAAAAGGTACGAGAACGTTTTTATTGGTTAAAAGCGAAGGAAGATATCGAAGACTGGTGCAGAAAATGCGACGTGTGTGCAGCTAGCAAGGGTCCGAGAATCAAAACTCGAGGTAAGATGCACCAATACAACGTGGGAGCACCTTTCGAACGAATCGCCATTGACATCGCAGGGCCCTTTCCGGAAACCGACAATGGTAATCGGTATATACTCGTAGTGATGGACTACTTCAGTAAGTGGCCGGAAGCGTTTCCGATCCCTAACTAGGAAGCCAGAACCGTGGCGGAGCAGATCGTCTACAATTGGGTTAGCAGATTCGGTGTGCCCTTGGAATTGCATTCTGACCAAGGGCGGAACTTCGAGTCAAGAATCTTACAAGAGATGTGTCAACTACTCGGAATCAAAAAGACAAGGACAACCCCGCTTCATCCACAGTCGGACGGTATGGTGGAGCGTTTCAATAGGACTTTGGACGAACATCTCTCGAAGGTCGTAGGTGACTACCAACGCGATTGGGACCGGCAGATTCCATTGTTTTTGATGGCCTATAGAAGTGCCGTGCATAGCACTACTCGACATACGCCGTTCGAAATCTTATTTGGTGGAATAGCTCGTTTACCCAGTGAGGTGAAATTTGGATCTCCTACCAATGAGCCCAGAAATGAAGAAGAGTACGTGGCGGACCTTAGGGAAAGGCTTAGGGACATACACCAAAGGACCAGAAGCTAGATTAAGATGACGAGCGACCGCATGAAGACCAGGTATGATGTCAAGGCAACAACGTCAGGATTCCAGGAAGGAGATCTGGTGTGGCTGTATAATCCCCATCGCCAAAAGGGGAAATCACCTAAATTACAGCGGAACTGGGAAGGTCCCTACAGAATAGTAACCCGCATCAACGATGTTGTCTACCGCATCCAGCGAGGACCGAGGGCCAAAATGAAAGTGGTTCATGTGGGCCGCCTGAGTCGATACAATGGCCGAAATGAGGATGCACTTGTTCGGGACGAACACGTCTAAGAGGGGGGCAGTGTAGCATAATAATAACTACGCTCCCTTAAAGTATGACGCAACAAATTCCGAAGTGACTTTTCATTCTGGCAGAATTTTGGTTCGAACTGTCCCTTCATTCGAGGTTCATGTCTGGGATGAAGTCTCCACAGCTCATGTCAACGAAAGAGACGAATAATATCAGGGATAAAAGGGAATTATAACTGCAAGAATTATTTCTCTTGTTCCAGTGGTCGAAGAATTTGCTAGAAGTTTCTGGCTATCAGAAACTTCTGCTATATAAGGACAGATGGCGATTGAGAAAGGAGCAGTAGTTTCTAAACTGTAGCGAAGAGATTAGAAAAGTGATAATGGGCGAAGTTGTAATTTTGTGATAAATTGAAAGTTGAGATTTAACAAGAAGAAGTAATTAGTTTGGATTTGTGAATTAAGTAATCGAAAGGAGATAAAGTGATTTGAGAGGACAGAGACCTTGAAAGAAAAGAATTGCGAAGAATAGTATAGTGTGAACTTGAATTGTTCTATAGACTAGAAAATAAAGAAATAAATTTCACAGAATATTGTTTTATCTACTCGAGCCTTAGCTCGCATACTACAATATGTTGTACTATCTAGATATTAAAAACTATAAACAAATAGCTTAATCAATAAATACCTATATATATGTAAATAAGTAAATAAATTGATAAAATAAATAAATGAAAATTAATAAATTAGTGGATATGAATTTGACAATATACATAACTATAAATGAATATATATATATATATATATATAAATACGAGACTTGATGCACAAGTAAATAATAATAATAATATCTTGGCGCAGAGAGAACCTAGGCCAAGCCCTGCATTGGGCTGCTTCTCGCAATCACTCGTGTTGTGCGCTTCACGAGTGGTTGGGACCTACAATTTTATGCCGTTCCCGAAGGTCTTCCCATGACAGTTTTACTCTCGGATTTTTGTCAGACGTTCGCGAGAGGTGGGACCGTGAGAAAACATTTTGGTTTTTTATGTTTTCTTGGATTCGAACCTTGAACCTCTTACATAGTGATCCGTACTTTGACCACTAAACAAGTAAATAAGTAATATAATAAATAAATAAATTAGCAGGTAAATAAATAATTTAGAATATAAATTAATTAAATGAAAAACAGAATATTAATAAATAAGTGGAAACAAAAGGAATACAAATTTATTAAATAAAAGGCAAACGTTGTAATAATTCTAGCTCGTTGATGTAGATCTACTACATTTAGATATTTAGAAACAAAATTTTAATTGAAAATCTCAATTCTACTTGCAATCTGGATAGTTCCGGCTCTTTCATGCAGAACGATCGTTGGAAAACCCCACGGTAGACCCAACATAATTTTTAAGATCTGGTTTTGAGCAGTTGTAGCACAGTTTCCTCAGAGAATAGAGCCAATATGTCTTCAATGTTTGGAAAACAACAGGATGATAATTTTATTTTGTTTTCTCAACAGTGACCTGCGATTTATTAAGGGATGTAGTATTTTAATAGCAATATTAACCTTACATATTTAATGTGAATAGTAAAGGTTAATTTCTGGTCTACGTACACCCTGAGGTACTTAACATAACCATCTCACGGTATATCACAATTGTCCAAGGTAAGAGTGCTATTTGGAGAAAAGCAATTTAGTCTTTTCTCGTGAAAAAGATTGCTTGGCTCTTTTCAGCATTTATTTTGATCTTTCAATGCTTATAATATTCGAAAATTCTATTAGGTGTGCAACTAAGTTCTCGCTGTTTGTAAATAGATGGCTCCAGCAGTAAGTGCTGTGTGGGGGTTCAGATTCCAAATTCAAATTCCAAATTCAAATTGATTAATCTTTATTTTAAAGTAATGACGAACAAAAAATGTAATTAATATGCGTGCTTCTCTACTAAACAAAGGAACGAATGAATCTTTTTAAAAACATGAAAATGAGATAGACATATAACAAGAAAAAGGGATGAAACTATTTATAAAAGTAGGCAGCACTTTTGTGCTTGTTGCGCTACCGCTCCATAGAGGGCCAGTATGTCCCCACACCACTCCCCCCTAGTGAAACGATATGGTTTAGAAACCTATCACTGCTGTTTTATTCGCTTTTTATTTTCGTAGTTACGTAATTCTTCTGTCTGCTGGTTTTGTTCTGATGATCTCGGTGGTGCTGCAACTGATGAGAATACATCATCAGTTACCAGGTGCGCTGGGTTCAGTCGGTCGGCGTTCACATTCACTTCTCTGCCGTTTATATCAATGGTGAATACTCGGTTATCTACCCTTTTTATTATTTTGTGCGGTCCAGAATACGGCTGTTGCAGGCCACGTTTTGTCATATCCTGCCGAAGGAATACGTGTGTGCATGAATATAAATCCTTGTAGCAAAAGGTTTTCTGACGACACTTATGAGATGCTGGTGCCGGCTTTATGTTCCTCATGTGAATTCGAAAATCATCTAGAAAGAAGTGTGGATCTTCAGGTGGCTCCTCATGTGTGAAAAATTCCCCAGGAATTTTAAGTGTTGTGCCGTACAGGTATTCAGCTGGTGATCCTTTGAGGTCTGCTTTGTAGCATGTCCTTAATCCCATGAGCACCGTTGGTAGTATTTGCGTCCAGAGCGGATTTTGATGACACATTATTGCTGCTTTTAACGTTCGATGCCATCTCTCTACCATGTCATTTGCCTGCGGATGGTATGCAGTGGTACGGATGCATCTGCCACCCACCAGACGAGAGAGTGATGTGAACAGTGAACTTTGAAATTTAGATCCCTGATCTGTGGTGATTATTTTGAGACTTCCGAACCGTACGATCCAATTTGTGAAAAATGTGTTATCTACGGTATCGGCTGTGATGTCCTTTATAGGTATTGCTTCGGGCCATCTTGTAAAGCGGTCGATCATCGTCATGCAGTACTTAAATCCATGGGACTCTGGCATGGGGCCCACTAGATCTATATGTATGTGATCGAATCTTTGGTCTGGGTCGGTGAATGTGGCTGGTAGATTGTGAACATGGCGTCCCACCTTTGAGCGTTGGCATGGTAGACAGTTCCGTGCCCATTGTGTGATGTTTTTGTTCATTGACGGCCAGATGTAGCGTTGCGAAATGATTTTGTTGGTCGCTCGTCCGCTGGAATGGGCCATGTTGTGGAAAATTTCATAGACCTTGCGGCGCAAAAGTTGCGGCACAAAAGGTCTAATGTCGTTGCTGGAGACATCGCAGTAAATAGCCTGTTGCTCTGGTCCATAAGTTATTTTCTGCAGTTTAAGTGATGTGTTATTGTGGTTTAAGAGTTGCTGTAGTTCATTATCGGTTTCCTGCATTATTGAAAGCTCTTGAAAATCTATGGTTGATGGATGGTTGATAGCATCAATACGAGACAGTGCATCTGCTACATTGTTTTCTGTGCCGGCTATGTACTGTAGATTTGTGGTGAACTGACTGATGAAATTTAGTTGTCGGACTTGACGAGGTGAAGCTTTGTCTGAGCGCTGTTGGAAGGTGAATGTCAGTGGTTTATGATCGGTCATGATTGAGAATTCTCTGCCTTCGACCCACGGTTGAAAATGCTTTATGGCTTCGTAGACAGCTGTGAGTTCCCTATCATATGTGCTGTAGTTTTTCTGTGCTGATGAAAGCTTTTTCGAATAGAATGCGAGAGGTTCCCAGTTGTTGTCTACGTTCTGCTCGAGTACACCTCCAATTGCAGTACTGGATGTGTCGGTGGTGGGATGGAGTCTAGCGTGAGGGATCGGGTGTGATAGCAGCGTAGATTCAGCGACTTGTTTTCATATCTCTTCGAAAGCTGCGTCTGTAGATACTGTCCACGGAACTAGTCTCTTATCATTTTTCTTGGCATTCTTAAGAAATTCATTCAGTGGAACCTGTGATGATGCAACATTCTTTATATGGCGCCTATAAAAGTTCACTGACCCGATGAATCTTCTGAGCTCCAAGATTGTTTGAGGCTTCGGAAATTCGAAGATGGATTTGACTCGGTCTGGAAGTGGCGATGAACCTTGAGGTGTTATCCGAAAGCCTAAATCTACGCTTGTTGCTCCTAAACAACATTTGTCAGCATTTACACAGAGTCCATATTGGCTAAGGCGTTGGAAGATTGAGCGGAGATGGTGTTCATTCTCTTCCGGTGAACTGGCTATTAAGAGGTCATCAATGTAAGCGTAAACGAAGTCAAATCCGGTTAACACCTCGTTGATAAAACGCTGAAACGATTGGGCTGCGTTTCGTAAACCGAATTCGAACAGACCGAACGGTGTAATGATTGCGGTCTTCGGGATGTCATCTTCGGCGACTGGAATATGGTGAAACGCTCTTCGGAGATCTATTGTTGAGAATATTGACTTACCGGCGACAACTGTTACGTAGTCCTGCAGTAGAGATATCGGATAGTCGTCGGGTAAGGTCTGAGCGTTGAGCCTGCGGTAGTCACCGCATGGCCTCCAGTCTCCACTTTTCTTTTTTGTCTTTTTAGTCTGATGTGTCCCAGCTCCATCATAAGCTTGAATTCCTCCTTAGCTACTTTGAGTCGTTCTGGACACAGCTGTCTTACACGTTGAGCACACGGAGGTCCCGTGGTTAGATGTGGTGCCTCACATGGTGTTTTGTCCCTGAACTGTTGGATGGATTTCCAAGTAGTTCTGGAAATTCTTTGAGGATGGAGTGGTGCTCATTTCTTTCGTTTATGGAGGTGACGGAAACGATAGGAGCTGGTGCTGGAGAACCTTTTGTCTGTAATCCTGTTGTCGGGTCTAGCAGATGGCTGCGCTTAATGTCGACGAGTAGGCCATGTTTGTGCAGGAGATCAGCGCCTATTATGGGATATGGTACGTCAGCGATGCAGAAGATCCAGCGGATGGGTCGATGTAAGCCTATGTTGAGAGTTAGAGTTCGATCTCCGTAGGTTTGAATCTTACTTCTATTTGCTGCGTAAAGCTGAAATTTTGTGATGTTTGTTCTGTCTGCACGTGTGGGAGGAACAATGGAAATATCCGCGCCGGTATCGACGACGAATTTTGTTCCTGAGATGTGGTCGTGTATGAAAAGTCGACGGGGCATGTTACACCATCAGTATCTGCCGAGCCTGCTGGTGGTGATTGGTGTTTCCCTGTTTTTATGGCCATGAGCACGGTGTAGTGCATTTTTTTGCATTTTCGGCAAATCGGCGATGGTAATAGCAGATTGATGAAGCTGGGGATTTGTTCTCGTTTGACTTGAGACTGTTGCGCCATCCAGAAGTGGCACTGCGAGAACGGTTGTCTTTGCAACTTGCCATGAATCGGTCCAACTTCTGCGACAACTTCTCGACTTGCCTGGAGAGCTCTTGAACCTGTTCGTTCACATCTTTGGGTTCGTTGAATCGGGAAATAGGCATAAATTGTCCAATATTCTGGTGGTGTTGAATGTCCATTATTCTATCTGCAAGTTGAGCGAGGTTGCTGTTGTCAAGTCAGCCGTGGCGAGAACAACTTGCACATTCGGTGGCAAGCGGTCGAGCCAGAGAGTTCTGGTGAAAGTGGCGTCTAGCAGGTTGCCACCTAGCCGATGCATCTCCGCCAGAAGGTCTGATGGACGTCGGCCACCCAGGTCTAGCCCTGAAACAAGGGTTTTAAACTGTCGTTCCTGCGAAATTGAAAAATGGTTCAATAGGGCCTCTTTTACGGTCTTGTACCCATCTTGAGCAGGAGGGTTGACAGTGTGTTACGAGGCCTTACACACCACAAAAAGTTAAAACACAAAAAAAATAATAATTAACCAAAACAAGTGATTGAGGGACACTAGCCACCGAAGGTGACTAGTCATCATGCCCGCAACGCTAAACACACACAAAAAAAAAAGAAAAAAAAAACAAACAATCATTTGGTTGCGGCGACACTAGTCACCAAAAGTGACTCTAGTCACTAAAGGTTGCACTCTAAGTCAAGCACACAACGCAAATATGAAATATAAATAATGAAAAATTAAGAAGCTAGGAATACGAACCCATACAATACCAGCTAGTAGTAGGCCATCATCCACAGAGGAGCAGTATCACTCACGCTGGCACTGAACCTCCGTATAGGGTATACTTGGACGTAGAACATCCATATATCACCGTCTCTTCCCAACCACTTCGAGTACATGGCCAAATCCCGAAGAGGTGAATCCTCATTGGCCATGGGTAACCCAGGAACAAACGACGTGTTTAAAATAATAAAAAAAAAAAAAAGAAAAAAAAAGGAACCAAAACAAATCGACCGCCGTATCAAAAAAAAAGCACGAAATAAGAAGCGAGCCCCTTTTGTTTTGACAGAAGCGTACAGGCTAGTAGGCCTGTTCGCACACAACTTTCTCCCTCTTGGAAAGAAATTCGACGAAAGATAAAACTTCAAAACGAAAAACCGAAGGGAAATGGAAAAGATCCCAATTTAAAAATGTTATACGTTCCGTTGGTAGTAATTTCCGTAGTTTGTCATTAGTAAATAGATTTGAGGTTAATTAGAGTAGGTTAGTTATGTTAATGTAAGGTATGTTGTATTATTTTATTGTTCGAATTTAGGTAAATGTATTAATTTATTAAAGTGTTATATCTAAGTATTATCATCTTGACGAAGGATATTGGCAAAGGGAATTTCCCTTTTCCAATGTTCCGAAAGCAGTAGGGATGCTGACAAGGACGACCGACATGACACAGAGGGAGACAGAGAAGACATAGATGAACGAAGAGAAACGTAGCCAACGACCATGATAAAGAGAAAAAAAAAATCAAGAAAGATAAGAAACTAGAGCAAAAGAGCACCGACCGTTGATCACTTTTCTGATTAAATTCAATCGAGAACGGTCGATGCCCCGACAATACAGATAGTGGAAAAAGCAACAGACAGTGACACACAAAACAAAGGGAAGGAACCTTCATTTTTTTTGATTTTTGCGGGTAAGTGAAAATCGAATAAAGGGGTACTAGAAAAAAAAAGAAAAAAAAAAAATATTCTTTTATAGAAGACAGAGAAAAAAAAAAAACGAAAAAAGGTGCGGAGGGGCCATATATACTTTTGGTGGTAATATCATAGTATTCTTCGAGAAGAGGACCCAGGGCGAATAGCAGAGGTAGGTGTAGACATAAATCTATTTTGACGAGCCAAATAACCTGATCTGTGTAACTTTTGGCGAATTTCCAGGACTTGGGTCGAGCTGCCATACCCAAGCCTCTACAGTGTTTTTTTGATAGGCCCCGTTTTTTTTTGGTAACAACGGCTAGTGGGAACCGTAAGGGAATCCGCAAATACAAGCCAACCTACCGGTAATCCACAAGGGCATACTAAGGTACAGCAAGGAGCAAAGGCCACACAGGGAACTGAAGCGGGGTGCTCCGCCCTAAGTGTTCCGTACCATTGCCGCCGCAGCAGTATCAGAGATACAGTGATACTAAAGCCGCAGTAGAAGCAGAATTCCACGAAGGAGCAACATCTTTTTTTTTTTGTGATAAAAAAAGAAAAAAAAAAAAAAGAAAAAAATATGAGAGAAGTGCTCTACCGATGAAGTGTAGCTTAGATTTTTTTTTTATATTTTAAATATTGTAAAGCTAAGGTTAGGAGTGAAGTGATTCTGCATTTAGTATTGGTTTTGTGCCCGCGATATTTCAGCTGGAACTTCAGCAACTGGGATCTCTTCTTGTGCTGCCAGCAGGACAACGGGGGACAACAAAAACGTGAGTAAATAATCTTGTCTATGATTCCTTCTTTTAAATGGAGTAATGCTAAGGGCAGAATTAGCTTTGATTAGGATAGGTTAGCTTTATTTGATTTTTTTTATAGAATTTTTAATTTTCCACCTGAATAAACTCAAATGTACAGATTTAATTTAAGTATTTATTTGTAAATGATGGACAGATAATTTCCCTTGTGCGGTGATGGTGTGTGGGGGAATGGGAAGGCCGTCCTTCCGTTGATCAGGCGCGACGATGACCTGACTGAACAACTACACCGACTTGACAAAGACCGTACGCGACGACCATACGCACTTTAAGTACAGGACATTCGACAGTAGTGGCTGGATTGTGGTATTAGGGGCCATCTCCAGTGAATATTGGCCAAGGAGATGGCGAAGGTTGTGTCATCCAGACACAAGGGTGGGTTGGCCATGCCGGTGCCAACAACATCTGGCACGTCTCTGGGACGAGACGAACCCACATCCTGGAGAGACTAGGGGAAATGGATGCCGTAGTATAGGGCTAGAATAGGATAGTTATAAGTTAGTTTAGGTATAGGTTAGGGCGTATCATAAGTTTTTAGTATAGATTAGGTTTAGATTAGAATAGTTAGGTTAGATCTAGCATACCCTTCTTTCTCCGGGATATGGGCATAAGCCCTTGAGCTTCTTCTTCTTCTTCTCCTGTCTTCTTTTCTATCTTTGCTTAAGTCCGTCCGTGGTCTAATTAGGTTAGCTTTTCTCTTCTCTATTAGGTTCTTTTTTTATACATATGGCACGATTCCTTTTTGTGTTTGAGCAGGTGGTGTGAGAGTGATGGGAGACAAGAACCAGCCCCGTCCGACGAGTTAAGCCGTGCAACCGCGTGCGTGCCGCCGTCCCCTTCACCCACACCGAAGACGCCTCCGTGGCCTGCCCCTAGCTCATAACAAGTGATGTGCTCTATAACCGATAGTGTGTCCTGGTCTAGACGGGCGATGACAGCGTGATATTTTGTTAAGTCGGCAGTTATCCGTCTGCTATGGAACTGTGACTCGATAGATGCGAACCATAGCTGCACCTTGGTGTTCCAGAACGGTGGTAGTTCTACACGCTCAATTCGGTTCACTTGTGTGTGCACTTGGTCTGTGTTAATTGTGAAGAGGTTCGTTGAAACACTTGCTTGCGGCTGCTCCGCTTCGGTGGAAATAATAGGTTGCGCTTCTTCATTGTTCTTCTGTGGCGAGCGCATGAGCGGCATTTTGGTAGATCTTTTGTTTTATTTTTGCGTACTTTGACGGGGTCACCAATTGTGGGGGTTGAGATTCCAAATTCAAATTGATTAATCTTTATTTTAAAGTAATGACGAACAAAAAATTATATTGTTATAATAATAACAATAATTAATATGCGTGCTTCTCTACTAAACAAAGGAACGAATGAATCTTTTTAAAAACATGAAAAAGAGATAGACATATAACGAGAAAAAGGGATGAAACTATTTATAAAAGTAGGCAGCACTTTTGTGGTTGTTGCGCTACCGCTCCATAGAGGGCCAGTGTGTCCCCACAGCTGGTCGATTTTAGCATATCCAAAACGTCATGAACCGAGCTTAGACATATGATAAACAAACTGTTTTGACACATTAGTGATTTTGTTTTGGCGTCATACAATATATGTACTTTTGGTTGTGTGAAAATGTCTGATTTTGTGCCAAATAATCGGCATTTGCGGGAAGTGTTGATTTTCTTCTTTCATTCGAAGAAAACGGAGCGTGAAGCGCATCGAGAGCTCCAAAAAGTTTACGGAGATGTTGCTCTAAGTGAAACAAAGTGCCGTGATTGGTTCCGTCGCTTCAAAGATGGTGATTTCGATGTTGACGACCGTCCACGTGAAGGAAGGACAAAATCCTTCGAAGAAGCTGAATTGGAGGCATTGCTCGATGAGGATCCGTGCCAAACGCAAGAACAGCTTGCTTCAGCATTAGGAGTTACCCGTCAAGCCATTTCCAAGCGATTGCATGCGTTTGGAATGGTTCAAAAACAAGGGACGTTGAGCGTTGTTTTTTCGCCTGTGAACAACTGCTCCAGTGGCAAAAAAGGAGTTTTCTTCATCGCATCGTGACGAGTGATGAAAAATGGATTCATTACAGCAACCTAAAGAAAAGAAAGTCATGGGTCTGCCAGGTTATGCTTCTAAGTCGGCTCGGTCAAATATTCACGCTGCGAATATTATGCTGTGTATTTGGTGGGACCAGGTCGGTGTCATTTATTACGAACTGTTGAAACCCAGCGAAAACATCAGTGGGGAACGGTATCAACTTCAATTGATGCGATTGAGCCGAGCACTGCGCGAAAAAGGCCACAATACGAGCTACAGCATGACAACGCTCGGCCTCATGTTGCCAAACCCGTTAAAACCTACCTGGAAACGCTCAAATGGGAAGTCCTACCCCACCCGCCATATTCCCAAGATATTGCGCCATCCGATTATTACTTGTTCCGTTCGATGGCACATGGTCTGGCTTATCAGCAGTTCCGCTCATATGAAGACATCAAAAAATAGCTTGATTCGTGGATAGCCTCAAAAGATGAACACTTTTACCATAACGGTATTCAAGCTCTGCCAGAAAGATGGGAAAAAGTTGTAGCTAACGATGGGCAATATTTTGAATTATTCATTTGTAACCATTTTTTTACAATAAAGTAGCATTTTCATCAAAAAGAGAACTTAGTTGCGCACCTAATATTTAGAACGATTTAGAAATTATTTTCTATAACTGAACCAAACCCATGTGAAGTGTATATATGTAACAGAATCATCCGCATAAAGTGCTATAGTCAGCTGGGCAGATCAGCTATGAAAATGTTAAATAGTATCGGAACAAGGACTGATCCTTGAGGAACTTCAGCTGGTAAAATTTTTGCGGCAGAAAAACTTCCTTTCAATGAAATTATGAATATCCGCATACATAGAAAGGACAATCAAATCATCAGCTTGTAAATTAGCCCGTTATGCCAAAATGAATCAAAAGCTTTTTCAATGTCAAGTAGAACTAAACCAATCGATTTTGTTTATTTAGCTCTTCCTTAACTTCCTTATAAATCTTTATAAATTTGGTGAGAAGTGTTATGGTGTTTTCTAAAACCGAATTATTTTGGAGGCAGTATATTTCTTATCCCCATGAATGTATCAAACTTCATTTTGATGACTTTCTCAAGAATTTTGCTACATCCATTTAAGAGGCTAATGGGTCTGTAGCTGGTTGGATTAGATGGGTCATTTTCGTCTTTGATTTCATGGGGAAGTATTTATTGGATTTTCAAGCAGACATTTATAATAAACATAACATAAACACTAGTAGGAAAATTCTTGAAGACTCGATTGTTAATGTTATTAAAACCTGGTGATTTTTGTATCATCAGCGGACACGAATTCATTTGTGAAAGTTGAGTATTAGTTTAATTAAAAACAGAGAGATCGTTTTCGACAGTTGTGTCCAGAGTGGGTAGGGTGTTATTTCGCGAGACATTATGGTTTTGTAAGAAGGTATCGGATAATAATTCAGCTTTTTTCCATTGGGTGTTATTAACGGCCCGTTCACTTCAAAACTTGGAATATGAGTATTTTTGTTTTTCAGTATTTTAATAACGTTTCAAAAAGGCCTAGAATTGGAATCGGGGCAGTTAAATTTGTTGTTCTATGAGGAATTACTCTAATTTAAAATTGTATCTTTGATTGAGTGAGTTAAAACAATTATTTCTTTGAAATGGCCTCCAACAAAGCCGTGGAGGCCATTTACCCGATATGCTATTCCATACATAACCCTATTCTGTATACTTTATGAATCAATAAAACATTTACAATTTTTAATTAAAAACCTGTGGTTCGTCTATGGATTTATGATTTCCTCCACACACTTGGAGGAGGCGGTAGAAGTATAGGTATTTGTTTTGTGATTACCTGAGCAATTTGCACAGAAGGTTTTCACATTGCAATGCTTTTCACCATGCCCCACATTTGGCAACTGTGGCACTGGGTGATATTATTTTTAACACGTCGTCGTTGGAAAATTGACTTGATGTTTTTGCGAAAACCGGCTAAACGAATTTAGCCATTTTCAAGGTAGAGAATATAAAAAAAAATTCAACGTACTTTTCGCGTTGTTTTTTAATCATTTCTATTTCTTTACGCTTTAGTCCAAGTGTTGATAGTTCAGTTTTAAGAATATCAGTAGAGTATTCATCCAGATCGAAAAGAATCCCTTTGGCGCGCGTAAATTATAAAAAAAAATAAAACAAATATTTTAAATGACCTTTCAGTTTTTAGGTCATGAGAGAAAAGCTGACACTTATTTAATTTTAAAGCATTAACTACAGAGTTGTATGAATTAATTGATTCACAAAAAACTTTAATGCCTATCGAAATCTTTCGAATAGAATAGAATAGTCGGTGATTTTTATTTCTTTAAAGAATTGATGGACAAATTCACATGCAAAATTTGGTATTTTTTTTTTTGTCGGTTGTTGATGTTGGTTTGTGGACATTTCTTCTTCATTATCCGTGTCTGGATGCAATTGAAGAGGGCCAAAATAACTGTCACGACGTGACATTTTATTCGTTCAGGTAATAAAATCCTCGAAAGTATTGACGCGACGCTTTATAATGTTGTCGGAAAAAAAGAACCGTGGTAAATCGAAACTAGAATACTAGAAATGCTAGAATACGTCTAGCTGGGCTGCCAGTATAGACACGAATGAAATTTGTAAAAAGTTTCTATAAACTGGGAAAAATCCTCTTTCGTGGCGGTAGTAAATAAACTAAGGCCCGTTTTATTCACGTGAAGTTAAACACAACTTGGGAATTTTTATTTTCAACTTAAGAAATTGCTTTTATTCACTAGAAGTTGACTCGCTCAACATTGGATATTCCGAAGTTGAGAAAACCCAAAGTTGGTAAATTTTGGATTTGCTCAACTCTCCAAAATAGTAGAAGTTAGCCGAGCAAATTCGGAATTTTACGTCAAACTTTAGATTTGTTCTTCATTTCTGTTTATTCACTCTAGTTGTTAACCGTTCGCTCCTGACAACGAATGTCGAGAATAATAAATAATTAAATTGTAAAATTAAAATAATGTTTCGCGTTAATTATTTTTGGGAGAATTAGCCATCATCTTCTTTGAGCAGTGATCTGCCGAGTTTGAAAAAACGATTCAAAATAGGCAAATTCGAGCATCGCATTCTCATTGGTGATTCGGGCTACATAAATACTCGTACGTGCTATTTTGCGACGCCTTTCGTGAATGCCATTGAAAAAGTATACAAGGAATCGCAGATTCGCACTCGCAATTGCGTCGAACGTTCGTACGGCATTTGGAAAAGACGGTTTTCAGTGTTATCCACTGGCTTAAGGTGCAGAGTGGAAACAGTACAAATGTTCACCATCGCTTGTGTCGTCCTCCACAACATAGCTATCGGCGAAAATGAGTCGCAACAACCACCGGAAGTGACCCGATTCTTTGATATGCTAGCCGCCACATACGTTCCGTCGTCTACGCCTTTGAAAGCAATATCGGCAGCCACTGACCACGCCCACTCTCGATTGGTTCGGACGTATTTTCAGCCGATGTTGGATCGAGCTGAAATCAATCAATCAATCAATGAAGAAAAATCGCTTTCTTCAACTCTTTCTCTTGAAACGTACTTATATAGGTATATAGGTAGGTAGGTATCTACATGTGACGTATGTATTTATTTGTGCACATGTGCCTTTATTTTGGTTTGGATTGTTTTTTTTTTTTTTTTTTTTCATTTCACTTACCTGCCATACCGATGATTTGATGAATCCTGACCAATTTCCGGTTTTGGCCCAGGTGTCACTATCGCTGGATGTGAATTTAGTACATGATGTGGTGAAGTATGGACCGAAGGCAACAGACTCGGTGAAAAGCGGAATGAAAAATCACTGAAAATAAACACATTTATTACTTAACAACACAAATTAAATGATAGATTTGGTTATATACAAAACATTTGGTAGAAAAGCGACGTGGATAAGAGTTTTGAAAACTTACCTTGATAACGTTGTGTTGATGGGTAACGATGAGGGGTAAGGACTTCTAAAACTAGATGCTGCTGAATACACTGATGGCGTATGCCTATAAGAGAATAAGAAGGTACAGAAAAAAAAAACATCAACATAGGTTAATTATACGCCGTTGATAAATATGTATACAAATCAGATTAGAATAAATACATAATTGAAATTTTGAATTGAATTAAATATCGCATTGTATTGTCCCGTGGCCAATGAGAGTTACCCATTCAAGTCTCGTACTACTCGGCAGTCTAAATAATCATTTGACACTGTAGCGGAACAACTTTTCTACGGCTTCAAAAGAATAGTACCCCCACACTTGGGCTTCAGAAAGACGTTGCAGTTGCCCGAATCTGTTTCAAACTGTGATCTAGGAACTTATTCTTGATATAGTCCCCCATTCTCTCGTTTTGCTCAGATAATTTAGTTTGAGGATGCGTTTCCATGTTCAGATTAGTTATGATCAAGACTCATGAGTACTATACTCTCTTACAAATTCTATGCTTTCTCTCTTACACGTTTAAGCTTCATATCTTGCGTACTTTGTACCGTCCGCCGTCATTTCTAAATACCAACATCTTCGTCTTCTCCAAATTTAGACATAAAATACATGTATTGCCGCCATTTTCCAGCCTGTTGCTTTTAATCTGTCATTGTCATCCGCATACATACAGTGTAGGTAGCTTTGCCTGGTTGACTTCTATACCACTTACAATAGCATCTGCTATATCAGTAACAAACATGATAAACAACAGCGCACATAAAATACATGTACACTTCACTCGCATTGTTGTTGAAAATCCTTCGGATAAACAGTTTCCATCCCAGACGGAAGCTATGTTATTGTCATACAGGGCTCTTAGGTGTTTGTAGCTTTACTGCTTAAAGAGTACTTCACGAGATATGCAATCGTTGTATATCTAGGCAATATTCATAAGCGTAAAAACTTGGTGCACAGTTGAATAATTTTCCCCGTATCCGGCTTGGAGTTGGTGCAGGACTTTCCTATTTTGACAATGCATGATAAAGCAAAGTGTTAAAGGGGCAGGCTGTCAAGGGAATTTAAAATATAATTTATGTTGCTTTGTTATCGGTAGTCAAACGGAAATATACGGTGGACTTTTACACAGTAAGCACAGTTTACTTCAACAACACAATCTGAGGTTAAACAAAAAATAACAATGACAAATACTTTGATTAAAACCATCAGATCTCCATTAGATCTACATACCTACGTTTTAGAAAAATGAAGAACAAATCTAACTATTAAATGAAATGACAAAACGTTTACTATGCGCACTGCATGATTTGCGCAAGCGTACGTAGGTATGTACCTATTAATGTAGAAACCTATAAGGGAAAGTATGTTTTTTTTTTACTTTATTTTTAAATTTGCCCATTAAAGAACGCGACGTGACAACACTTATAAATTTACTTAGCTTACAAACAATATAAAACAAAACACTAATGCAAAAAAGAAACAATCGCAAAAGGAGGGAGAAAATGGTATCGAGATAGATTAAAATAGGGAACAAGTAAATATAATGGGACACCTAACGATTGTGTGTACATAATCTTACATTAGTTACATATTCACGTGTAAATATAATTCTGTTTTATTGCACTGAATTATGTATACCTACTATATATCCCTGGAAATCTCGTTTACGTAACATTAAGTTTACGAGCTTAGGAACTGGGGAGAAATAGAAACAAAATCTTGATAAAACAAAAACATTTAACTCCCATTGCGTGTAATCAAATAAAAACTATTCACATTTCCATGTTATACGCAGCCAACTCATAAATCCCTTCTCATTTAATTTTAATTAAAATTCAACAAACTAATCTCGTCATCTCATAAATCGTATGTTAATCAACTTAAATATATTCCCGAGGAAAAAATTGCTACCATGATTATTAAGCATAACCTTTATTATTAATTACCACCCTAGCCACGTGTGTTGCAGCGATCATGTACATACAATATCTGAAGAGACATTTAATAAAGAAAAAATATTTTTTATACGCTCAGTTGAAATTTAATTTTTGTTTTAAATTATTTCGGTTATGATTATTGTCATTATTAATTTTATTACACTAACGCTAATACGGGGTGCGCATGACGTGAAACATTAGATCACATTTTGCATGAATAAAGTATGTACATACATATGTAGATATGTACGTACTTTGAAATATGCAAAAAGCTAATTTTATAGATGAATTAATGACCAATAAACTATGAAGGCGGTTAAGACTCGAAATGTATAAGATCTTATCATAATTGTGTAGGGAAAAAAACTAATAGCACACAAATCCACACAATTGACTTTGATTTGCAAATTACACAATTTCATAATAAGTAAATAAAGAATTGTAGTAAATTATAAACGAGACAGTATACACCTACATATATGTATGTCTGACCAAATCGGGTAATGAGCGGCTATGTTATGTAAGACACTGGTAATTGTTTCCATCAGCGGTGCCGCGGAAGACCTTTGTACAACCACATTTGAAACGGAAGAGTTTCATAATAAATTTTATTCGCCCTGCAGGAACTCAGATCGCGCTCACATTACCGATGACGCCAGGAAATTGGAGTGCAATTATGAAATAATTGAAAGCGGAAATTAAGCGACAGCTGCGGCAGGTAAATAATGACAGCGCATAATTAATGATTATGTTTAAATTTTATATTTGGATTGGGTTAGACATTAGTAGATGGCCTTACTTTTTACAAAATTTTTGAAAATTGGTTATTTCTCGGATATGGCTCTAAAGATCTTGTTGAAAATTGACATCTAAGCAATATATGATATATGCAAGGATATGGCAAACCAAGTTTTGGAAAATTGTAAGACAGAAATTTGTTGCCGTGGTGTAGTGGTGAAATCAACGCTTGTCACGCTCTTGGTTCACGGTTCAAATCCTGATCTCAACAGTCATCTATTTATTTCGTCTGAAATAAATAAAAAAGTCGATCAATTACGAAAGCTTAGTCAAATCTACTGCGAAGGCATAACACTGGCAGTAGGGTGGTCATATGGCTTAAGTTCAACTTGATCGTGATGATGATTTCAGGTGGAGGGAAAAAAATACTGTGAATCAAGAGCAACGACAAAAAGCAAAACAAACAAGCTAATCTGCTTGCTGCTCATTTTGCAGCAAACTCCACGCTGCCAGATAATGCTTTGTCTCCACCTGTATTTGAGAGCGTCAAATTTTCCATGGGGCAAGTCCACTTTCGCACTCGTACAGTTGCAGGAGTACTCAAAGGTCTTAACATACACAAATCCGCTGGTCCAGATGGTATCCCCCCCATAGTTCTGAAGAGGTGTTCTTCTACGCTGGCAAAACCTCTGCGTAAGCTTTTCTGTCTATCCTACTTTTCAGGGCTCTTTCCGAGTAGATGGAAAACAGCATTTGTCCAGCCCGTCCCCAAAAAAGTCGAATCTTCCTCCCCGTCCAACTACCGACCCATTGCACTTACGCCCCTTCTTTCCAAGGTCATGGAAACGCTGATAAATCGTCAGCTTATGAAATATCTCGATTCACGAAAACTCCTTAATGACCGGCAGTATGGTTTTCGTAGCAACAGGTCCACTGGTGATTTGATGGCATATCTCACCGAGAAGTGGAACCAATCTCTCCATCACTTCGGCGAAACCAAGATGGTTGCGCTTGTTATTTCAAAAGCATTTGGCAGAGTTTGGCATCAGGCTCTTTTGTCGAAAATGCGTGCATATGGCATCGATGAGTCTCTTCTTCAATGGATTAGAAATTACCTTTCATTACCGTTCAATACAATTTGTTTTGGACGGCTTCAAGTCTGCAATTCACCAAGTAAATGCTGGTGTTCCCCAAGGCTCTGTTTTGTCTCCGACTCTCTTTCTTATTTTTATAAATGATCTCTTGTCTGCAACTTCTAATCCAATCCATTCCTTCGCTGATGACAGTACCCTCAGTTTTTCATATTCGTTTCCTAACTCACGTCCTTGCTCTTCGGCCGTAGAAGTGGAACGGCAACGTATGTTAAACACATTAAATTCCGACCTGGACAGCATAATTAAATGGGGTTCAACCAACCGAGTGGAATTTAATGCTTCCAAAACACAATGCTGTCTTCTGTCTCTCAGCGAAACCAAAACACTCAACCATTATCCATGGATGGTACTTGCATCATTGAAACCGAAAGACTTGCCATTCTCGGTATGTGTATTAATAACCATCTTCGATGGAATGATCACATATTCGAGGTCGCCAAAAATGCTGCAAAATGTCTAGGATTCCTTAAACGGTGCAAGAAATATTTTACCCCGTCTGATCTGGCCTCAATTTATAAGGCATTCATCCGCCCTAAGCTGGAATATAACGCTCATATCTGGTCTGGTGCACCCAAGACCGTTTTGCACATTCTTGATAGGGTACAAAATCGCGCGTTAAAACTTATAGGTGATAGAGACATTGTGAATTCCATTCATTCAATAGAACATCGGAGAAATGTCTCCTGTCTTTCCCTGTTTTATCGTTTTTTCCATAAAAAATGCTCCAGCGAAATAGCCAGTTGCATTCCTCCCATTCAAAATTTCACCCGCAATACGCGACATGCTTCGAATGCACATCAGTTTACCCTGAAGCCAAACTTCGGTCGTACTGTCAAATATAGGGATTCATTTATAAGCCGAACAACACGAATGTGGAACGATCTACCAGGCTCTGTATTTCCCCATCACTACAACCTTCAAACATTCAAAGCCAACGTGCATAGGTACTTCCTCTGTTCCTCTTCCCCCTTTTCCCTGACGCCCGTGCCCTGAAACAATTAAAGGGTATTAATACTCCCTTTGGCGCGCGCAGATTATAAAAAAAAAAAAAAAAAAAAAATTATCTGGACGCCACCCTTGGAGTTTACTGAAACTTAATACCACCTAAGTTTCAAACCCACTGCACCAATCTATCTCTCTCTCTCTCTCTCTCTCTCTCTCTCAATTTATACAAACGCCCGTGCCCTGAAATAATTTAATGGTATTCATATCCCATTTGGCGCGCGCAAATTATAAAAAAAAAAAAAAAAAAAAATTAAATTAATTTTAACAAGCGAAAAACGAGTATCTACACAAGCTAATAATAAATTTGTATAAACTAATTAATGCAAAGCAAGTTCATATAATCGAGTGGTATTATTTATCTTAATTATAATAAAAAAAAACACAGAAAGAACATTTTTAATCATTCCAAACCGAACTGCATTAAATTGAAAAATCAAAATGGCCAGGAGGTTTTACTTCGAAAACTTTAAACAAGTGAATGGGTAGAGACGATATGACAGAAGACTCAAAGAAAAATAAAAAAATATGTGTAGATAAAAACAAATGAAAATAGGTGAAAACAAACCAGTTTCGCAATTCTTAAAGCTTAAGTTTTAATTTAAAAAAAGTGTAACTAATGTACAATATTATAAGTTCGTATAATAAAACTGAGTAGTCCATATAATCTACAGTATATAAAAGATAATGAGGTATCTACTGGAAATTATATGCTCCCTGCAGTTATTCAGCATCATGCAATTTGATTAGCAGCCTCTTGTCTCTGGTAGTCAACCGTTGACAGGCCTCATTTATGACTGCTTCATAATCTGCTTCTGTCTATGGTTGTTATTTGTGGGTGGTCCGCCCTCAATACTGGTTAATAGTTTCCGGTAGTAATTCCCCATTCGTCACTGGTTAGTAGACCTAGTTATACGAGTAGTTGTTCATGGTCGGTAATTTATCATAACAGGCTGATTAACTCTCATCTCTGATAGTCATAGATGATTGACATTCCTTCGTGATTGTTTGGTAGACTCTCTTCTCCCTTAATTTTTGGATGATTGCCATTCAAAGTCTTAAGAAATCTCACGACATTTTACGACTGCTCACGAACTCTCGCGATTTCAATAACATGAGCATTATTTGGCTGGCTCTGAGCAGAATAGTATATTGAATGAACTATTACTTGGATAATCATACATATCACCAAGGTAACTGTTGAAGCTGCATGCCTTCACCCAGTCTTGATCCTAAGAATTTAGTTGTAGGTACATAAACCTAGACTAGTTGGAAAATGCACAAACCGATTCTTGTACCGATTATGCCTTAAACTCACTAAATAGTTCCTCAAGCAGACTAACTTGAAGTAAATAAAAGTCTTGGGTAACTGTTCCGATGCAGCTCAATAACTTTATTTGATGTTTCCTATTTATAGGTATACTAAATTTGCATGCAATACTTAAAGCTAAAAATGCTTAAATGACTTAAAGAATAATGACAAAGCAAAATTGCTTAATTTACATTAGTGCAAACAATATGAAAAATTGAGGTTGAACAACCTCAGTGGACAATGAACTTGTCGCTGAGTTTAGACAAATGATGTTTGGGGAGTTTAAAATTCTTCAACAAAAAAATTGTATAACGAGAAATAGATAGATAGATCTTTATTCCATATAAAATTGTACAAAGTATTTGTTACCACACATTTTACATTACAGAGATATGATATTATATATACCTTTCTACTGAAACATTATTTTACAGTTCTTTAAGTATTGATTACATTTCAAGCTTCTGATTTTTATTTTGGAGGGAAATACGACAACAAATTAAAGTATAAAAAAAAAAGAACAAAGGTAAATACAAAATATGAAGAAAATTAAATACATATAACATATGTACGAGTATATGAATAACTGAACAAAATAAATAAGTAAATAAGTAAATAAATAAATAGATAAATGAATAAATAAATAAATAATAAATAAGTAAATAAATAAATATATAAAAAAATAAACAATAAAGAAATAATTAAATAGATAAATTAACAATTAAACGAATATATAAATAAATAAGTAAATAAATGAATAAATCAAAAATAGAAAAATATATATCATAAATAGAATAAATATACATAAATCAGGTACGTATTAATAATAAACGCATATTATCATGATTAACATATACTCGTGAATAAGCTTATGATATATGATACTCTTGTGATAGAAGGCTATATTGTGTCCTTGAATGGTGAGAAATTCTTATTTCATTATGCACTTCTTCTGTAACCTTGCAATACCTGATCCTCGAATCGTTAGATGAGTGGTATTTTGACCACATACAATGTTTAGAGTAGTTTCTTGTGCCAAAGCGTAAATCCATTCGTTTGGATTGTGGGGTTGGATCCAATGAGGGCCATCACCTGACCTTTGTATTTGACATTTCTTGATTTCAGGTGTATGGTTAAATAGGGAAATCTCGCAGGCACTGGCGGTTGATTGAATCCGTTAGTTTGCAAAATTATTCTTCGTGATTGATTGATACAAATTTTGTATACTCTTATGTAGGTTGTAGGTTTATTATTAAGAATGACGAGGAAGGTTGTATGGAAGTGAATGTTCCATTTACCAGTACTGGTACTGGTAATAAATGAAATAGCTCGAAGTCCTCCGATGATATTAATGATATCCTTATTTTAAATATCGCGTGTTTTGGTGGAATTGTTCCTTCTATGGTCTCGGGCAGGGAAGGCAGTCAAAGACGTGGAAGTTGAGGGTGATGTGGTGTCAATGAGATCGAAGTGTGCAGCGGAATTAGCGTTACATGAAGCTCTTCATGTAATGATTTATCTTGAGAAGAGTGTTTCACAGACTGGATGAAGTTAAGTTTACTCATCACTAATTTTAGTTCTTCTATGATGTCACTCGTTGCTAACCTTGAGAGCTTCATGGCAGTTAATTCTTCGATTACGGAATTCAAAGCTAGATGAATTTCACCAATACATTCGTCGTGATGGGCAATATTCGTGTCAAGCACCTTCAATGAGGTGGTGTTTCCGGAAAGTGTCTCAGATATGGATGACATATCGACATGGATATCCTTGAGAACAGGGGAGGGGATAGAGGGGTTGGGGTTAACGGTTTTATTATTCTTATTCTTAATTTCGTCAATTCCAGCTTTGGTTGATGTTATGAGAGTGAGCAATTGATCGTATCTTTTTTCACTCTTATGGGAGGATTCTTTTATCTCTTTTAAAACGGAACTGTGATTAGAAGCGTAGTTTTCTAAGGCATTGTTGATGGAATCACAGTAGTTGCTACATAATTCCATCGTTTTGTTAAAGTTGTGACGCAGCTTAGATTTCAGCTCAGCAACCGAATTAGTAAGCATACAAAGTTGTTCGTTACTGCAATTGATAGCAAGCATCATGTGTGCCATAGAAATAATTTTACATTCATCACAGAAAAAACAGAAAAGGTTGCTGTATTCCTGCAAATGGGCTTTGGCATTCCTGGTTAGGCCAATGCAGATAGGGTGAAGGAATTTATTACAAATACCTTTGTAATACCAAAAAACCATGATGAATAGCCGGGGTGAATGTTCAAAGCAACACAGTGACACAGATACGGTGAAATGGAAAAAAAAAGGTGAAGGGTCAATAAAAAAAAAAAACATTGCACAAAATAAGCAAAACCGCTTAAATAGGTGCGATGACTTAGTTATGTTGTAAAAAATTGGCTGACGCGATGAGACAGTTATATATATATAAAAAAAAAGAAGAGCGCCAGAGCAAAAGTTAGGCAATAATTAAACAGAAGGGAAATTTGATTTCGACTGTAATGCGCGGAGTGGACTAGAAACACAACTTGGTTTCTTGGCTGTTCCAACTGAACTCTATATAAGCCCTTGTGATAGATTGTTTTGATACAGTTCCCGAGCTATGTTGTTTGTTTGGTTCGTTAATTCTTCAATGTGAGATGACATGGCCTTAAAATGGTTTGATACTGCTTCTTGATCTCGATTCATAATATTTACGGTAGTCGCGAGGAATGATGTCTATTTCTTGATGTGACTTTGTAACAACTCTTCATTGTCTTGTATTCCATCAATGGTTTTTGATAATTTGTCTGCGTTTTCTGAATCCAGTACTCCAAATAATACACCTGCCACATTTCCCACGAAATTTAAGGCACCTCGTTCCCTTCCGTGTCTACTGGAGGAAGGGGTCAATAGTTCATTATTCCTTCTGAGATCCTCTTCCAGATGTTGTATTTGAGTAACTAATTTGCTGCACAGGTCCCTAGGTTTCATAAGAGGTATTCTAATGAAGCGCTCGCATTTACATAGTATGCAATTATGTTCCATTCACTGGTCAGTATGCTTGCTGCTTCTACGTTTTCGAAATAAATTCCTGGATGGGTGTTAAATGGTACTAGTTGGAGAGGGGATCCTTTGCTCATTGGTAGTATAAGCAGGGTCAAAGTATTGTCGCAAAAGTTGAAGCCAGTGACCGCTTTATTCTTTCCCTAGGTAACTCCTCTTCGTTTAATCGAGAGTTATTTAATTCCGGTGTCGCTGCTGATTGTTGTATGTGCTTTATTTGGGTTGGATCAGAGTCTACTGGTAGTGGTGTGAGTTTGTGTACTGGGGTCGAATTACCACATCAGTGAACGAATGACTCGTTACGTAATTTGCGTTGTGTTGTTGCTAGATCTACCAACAATGCAATGAAAATTACGTGACGAGCTATTCGATCACTGATGTGGTAATTCGACCCCTGATCTTTTAAGCATACCGCTGCCAGTTCTCACTTCCACCACTCGTACTAACTTGTCGTTTCCTCTGATGCAGTTTAAAATTCTGACCATTTGCCATTGCATCGGCGGTAAGTTATCATCTTTTACGATTACAAACTCTCCAGGCATGATGTCATTCTGTCTTTGTTTCCATTTGTACGGATGTTATAGCTTAGTGAGGTATTCATGCGATCAGCATTGCCAAAATTGTAACTTGATTGCAGTAATTGTCTTCCATCTGTTGCCGAGACTGATCCTTGGGGATGTTTATGGTTCCCCAATCAGGAAATGTCCCGGAGTCAGGGTAGTAAGATCGTTGGGGTCTGATGACAGAAGAGTCAGAGGTCATCAACGTTTTAAGCTCCTCATAAATTAGGTTCGAGGAAAGAAGATTTCGTTTCAGAAAGTGTTTAGCTGATTTAACTGCAGCATCCCACAGGCCATCAAAATGGGGGGCTCTCGGTGGAATGAAATGGAAATCCATACTCCTAGCCGTGCAGAACGGGTTTTTTTTTTTTTCTTTGACGAAGGCGAATGTAGAGACGATTCGATCGCTTTGAGTTGGTTTCTTGCTCCAACAAAATTTGTCGCAATGTCGCAGTAGAGGTTTCGTCAATTTCCTCTCCTCCCTGTGAAACGTTTGAGCGCCCCTATGAATTAGTCTGTAGTTAGATCTGCTACTACTTCAAAGTGAGTGGCTTTGGTTGCGAAACAACAGAATACTGCAGCGTATGCCTTGCCTCTGATCTTGGAGTGAATCCACACTGGTCCGAAAAAATACACCACTGTATTCACTGGCGGGTTGAACACGTGTTGTCGGCAAATTCTCCATTATCTGCGTCATCAGTTTGGGTTTTGCTCTGGCGCAACGAATGTATTTTTGAACCACTGACCTTGCCATAGTTTTTTCTTTGATGGGCCAGTATTTCTGACGCACAGTTGACAGCAACCCCTGTGGCACGACGTACATATTTTTCACATGGATCCCCTGCATCAGCAGTTTACTGAGATCATGATTATATGGTAGTATTATGGGGTGCTTGGCGTCGCAATCTATTTCAGCTGCTTCTAAGCGTCCCCCAATACGAAGAATCCCTTCGCCGTCCAAAAATGGTGACAGACTACTCAGTGGGCTTTGACTACTGATATATTTTTCATTTGACAGTTGCTTGAGTTCTTCCTTCCACACCTGATGCTGCACATTCTTCAATATCATCTGAGTGGCGATAATTTCGATCTTTGTGCTTGCAATTATGGATGAATCGAACTACAAAGGCTATGACTCGCTGTAAACGTCCAAATGAGTTATGATGGTCAATTCTATTGATGATACTTTTTTCATATGTTGCTGAGAGCACTATTTTTGACTCCTTTTTTTCCATGTCCGTGTTCTTTCTGCTACTGCTAAGGAGTAGTCTTACTTCTGATTGATTTTATTTGATTTGCTATGCAGCTAGATGCCTCACCATTAAGCTAAGACGATCTCTGAATCTGTCCAGAAGTATGTTTCAAATTCACCCAGCATTAGGTCCCTTGTAACCCGATCGGTGAGCTCCGTGGCCAACTTGACTGCACGTAGGTTTAAGCGTGGTATAGTTGTGGTAGTAATAATTTTCTCATCCATTCCTCGTCTAATTGGTGCTACTCTAGATTTGGAACAGAGTAGCTGAATCGTGATTGTACTGTCCTGGTGAATTGATCTGACGCAGATTCCCGCTCCAAAAGCCTTTCCTGATGCATCGGCGAAAGCATGCATTTGGATTTTCTTTGTACCTTTGTTGGAAAAAAGACGTTTCGAAATTTTGATATCCTTTATAGCTGCGAAATCTGTTCGGAAATTGTTCCAGGTTGTATGCAATTCCATCGGTAGAGCGGCGTCCCAGTCCAACTTTAGTTTCCACAACTATTGAATAAAGATCTTCCTTCTCGTGATTCGATTATTTGGTTGTAGTCTGGCATTGATGAAAAACTCATCTGTTTGTGAATTCCAGATGAGACCCAAGGTTTTTAGAGTGCGTGAACCTTATTTTGGACATCGGATTGCATGTTCATTCGCTGGAATATTCTTCAGGAGTTGTGGAGTATTACTGTACCATTTCCAAATGCTGATTGCAAAATATGGATCAATTGCATTTGTATTTCCAAAGCTTTCGACAGACTGTAGAAATCATTTGCCACGATTTTAGCTCCCAATGGATATCGATGTGCGTTGTCAATAGATAATTGTTTCAGGCGTTTACAGAAACTTGATACCACCTGAGTTTCAAACCACTACACTAAATCTTTTTTTTTCTCTCTCTCTCTCTTCTTCACAACGCCCGTGCCCTGTAATAGCATAAGAGTATTCATATTCTCTTTGGCGCGCAAATTATAAAAAAAAAAAATTGTCTCAGGCAGCGTGTGGCCAAGTGGGGGCGGATGTGGTGCCGTATGTTATATAATCTGCGCGTGCCGAAATACCCATAAACTGTTTCAGGGCACGGGCGTTAGGAAAAGGGGGAAGAGGAACAGAGGAGGAGCCTATGCACGTTGGCTTTGAATGTTTGAAGGTTGTAGTGATGGGGAAATACAGAGCCTGGTAGATTATTCCACATTCGTGTCGTTCGGCTGATAAACGAATCCCTATACTTGACAGTACGACCGAAGTTAGGCTTTAGGGAAAACTGATGTGCATTCGAAGCATGACGCGTACTGCGGGTGAAATTTTGAAGTGGAGAAAAGCAACTGGCTATTTCACTGGAGCATTTTTTATGGTAAAAACGATAAAACAGGGAAAGACAGGAGACATTTCTCCGATGTTCTAATGAATGAATGGAATTCACAATGTCTCTATCACCTATAAGTTTTAACGCGCGATTTTGTACCCTATCAAGAATGTGCAGAACGGTGTTGGGTGCATCAGACCAGATATGGGCGTTATATTCTAGCTTAGGGCAGATGAATGCCTTATAAATTGAGGCCAGATCAGACGGGGGAAAATATTTCTTGAACCGTTTAAGGAATCCTAGACATTTTGCAGCATTTTTGGCGACCTCGAATATGTGATCGTTCCATCGAAGATGGTTATTAATACACATACCGAGAATGACAAGTTTTTGGGTTTCAATGATGCAAGTACCATCCATGGATAATGGTTGAGGGTTTTGGTTTCGCTTGAGAGACAGAAGACAGCATTGCGTTTTGGAAGCATTAAATTCCACTCTGTTGGTTGAACCCCATTTAATTATGCTGTCCAGGTCGGAATTTAATGTGTTTAACACACGCTGCCGTTTCCCTTCTACGGCCGAAGAGCAAGGACGTGAGTTAGGGAAAGAATATGAAAAACTGGGGGTACTGATATCAGCGAAGGAATGGATTGGATTGGAAGTTGCAGACAAGAGATCATTTATAAAAATGAGAAAGAGAGTCGGAGACAAAACAGAGCCTTGGGGAACACCAGCATTTATTTGGCGAATTGCAGACTTGAAGCCGTCCAAAACAAATTGTATTGAACGGTAATGAAAGGTAATTTCTAATTCATTGAAGAAGAGACTCATCGACGCCATATGCACGCATTTTCGACAAAAGAGCCTGATGCCAAACTCTGTCAAATGCTTTTGAAATATTAAGCGCAACCATCTTAATTTCGCCGAAGTGATGGAGAGATTGGTTCCACTTCTCGGTGAGATATGTCATCAAATCACCAGTGGACCTGTTGCTACGAAAACCATACTGCCGGTCATTAAGGAGTTTTCGTGAATCGAGATATTTCATAAGCTGACGATTTATCAGCGTTTCCATGATTTTGGAAAGAAGGGACGTAAGTGCAATGGGTCTGTAATTGGACAGGGAGGAAAATTCGCTTTTTTTAGGGACGGGCTGGACAAATGCTGTTTTCTATCTACACGGAAAGAGCCCTGAAAAGTAGGATAAACAGAAAAGCTTAGGCAGAGGTTTTGCCAGCGTAGAAGAACACCTCTTCAAAATTATGGGGTGATACCATCTGCACCACCGGATTTGTGTATGTTAAGACCTTTGAGTACTCCTGCAACTGTACGAGTGCGAAAGTGGACCTGTCCCATGGTCATGTAAGAATTTTACACGACGAATATGGGCATTGCAGTCTTTTCTGGCTTGTTTAAACTTCTTTTGGTTTTCCTCAGATTTGTTGGCTTTATAAGACCGAAAGCTTACTTCTTTCAGCCTGATAGCCTCTGATAACACTTCAGATTTGGATCCTTTGCCTTTCGCCAAAATAGTAGCTGATACTTGCGATCTTCTTCTTTCATAATTATGCGTCAAACACATCTCTTAATTTAGTAGTACTACTGTCGGGTTTAAGCACTCTATGATGAGGCAGAAAGTAGTGTGGGGACCTTATGTTGCTTATGTCTACCTCTTTCATGTGTCCCAGCTGGATATACTCTTCCTGATCGTCCTTACTTCATCTATTCCCCATGGCAAAATGTGGTCATAGGGCTACATCCCTAGAGTCACCTAACTCTGACAGTTGGCCTGCAATAGGCAAGCTCACTACAAATCTTATATTCTACTTTTCCCGCTGGAATGTTTTGTGTGGAGACCTATGGCACAAGACGATCAGGAGAGCAACTAAGAAGAGTAAGCCGAAAAGAGAACCAGTTCTACTTCGGATCAAGTTCAGTTGTCAATTTACAGTCAGACAGTGCAGATGTAATAAAGATACCAGAACTAGATCAACATAGTTAAAGTGTTTTATTTTGGATCTCTAGGTTTACACATTGGCGACGAGGTGAAAAAAAAA
Organism: Pocota personata; assembly: GCA_963082735.1. Lineage (NCBI taxonomy): Eukaryota > Metazoa > Arthropoda > Insecta > Diptera > Syrphidae > Pocota > Pocota personata. The sequence goes on from OY720433.1 coordinate 20,686,112, forward strand.
AAACTTATTATTATTTGTTTATTGTGACGTGATGTATAAATCACACTGTGTAAAAAGAAAAATTAAAAAAAAAAAACAGGAAAGAAATGATAATAGTAATAATAATAAGTGTGTAATACCAAGTCGCGTGCTATAGAAAAAAAACGAGCTTGTGCATGGTTAATTTTGATTGTTGTTTTCTTTCTTTTTTCTTATTATAGCTTATGACATTGTGATTGTAGAATTGTCGAAGTATGAATACGAGTGACATTAAATTGTCACAAATTCCATCAGATTGGGAAATTGATGTTTTGCATTAGATTGGGAGAAAATAATCTTTTGGGTGCACATTAAATTGTGCAAGGCAAGGGCGCACATTAAATTGTGCAAGCCAAGGACGCACATTGAATTGTACAAGACGATCTGTCACTCGTGAAAAGCGCGCGCATTTTATTGCGCTAAAAAAAAAAATACATATATATATAAAAAAAAAGAAAAACGATAAGAACTTATTCCAAAATAAAAATTAGTGAGATCAAACCATTCTTATGTGAGGTGTTAGATAAGTCGATAGTAAGATCAGAATGGGAGAGATGGTACCGATCAATTTCTCTTTATTTAGCGGGAGAAGAGATAAAAGACAAGATAAAGAAAAGAAATAAACTCTTGCACCTATGGGGACCACAGCTCCAGAAGGTAGCATATAATATACCAGGCGCTCTTGTTGAGCAAGGGGAAGGTGCGGATGGTGACGTTTTTGAAGTGTTGGTCAGTAAGCTGGGCGAATATTTTTCTCCACAGAGAAATTCGACATTTGAACGACACCTGTTTCGGTCTTTGAAACCGAAGCAAGGCGAAAATATTAACAAATTTATGGTTAGGCTGAGGAATCAGGCGGCAAAATGTTCGTTTGGAAAAACCAAAAAAGAAATCCTGGAGATAAGTTTGAAAGATAAAATTATAGACTCGTGGGCACCAAATGATCTGAAGAAAAGATTGCTAGAAAAAGAATATTCGTTAACAGAGATTACTGAAATGTGTCATGTTCATGAACAAATTAATAATCAATCGGAAGTAATTTTACCATCGACTTCGAGTACATTCATAAATAATATTGCGTCTCGCTATTGGGATAATAACGAGGGCAACGATTGTGGTAGATGTGGTCGACAGAGACACTTAGGAAATTTTTCAAACTGCCCGGCGAAAAATATGAAATGCAACAAGTGTGGTCTCATACGGCACTTTGCACGTAAGTGCAAAACGAAATCTATAAAGAGTAAAGCATATGATGATAATGAAAGATTCGCAAAACGGTCGAGGCAAAGTTGAGAGCGAAGAAGATACTCAATTGGCAGAACACGATTGTTTTCGAGTTGTAGAGGGGAGCGATGTTAACATGAGCGAAATCATAGGCTGTCAAAGCGGTGGCCATCAAATATCAATGGTAATTGACTCAGGGTCGCGGTTTAATCTTTTGGGCGAATCCGATTGGCAGATACTGCAAAGATGTAATGCTGTTATGTGGAACGTCAGAAAAGAAACAACAAATCAATTTAGGGCTTATGCGGGTGATCAATTGCTTAAAATTAAGGCCGTGTTCGAAGCTCCTATATCCAATAGAAATCTTCCCGAACTGATATCTTCATTCTACGTAGTTGAGAGTGGAAAACAATCATTACTGGGACGAGACACGGCAATCAAACTAGGCGTTTTGAATACTGAACTTGATGTTAATTACCTCGAAAGTTCAAAGCCGTTCCCAAAAATTAAATCCATAGATGAAACGATCAAACCCGTTCGGCAACCACTACGCCGGGTTCCAGCCGCTTTAGAAGAGAAAGTTGAGGCGAACCTAAAAGAAGCGATGGAACAGGACATCATTGAGCCCCTTTCTGGACCAAGTTCTTGGATTTCACCAATTGTGGTAGCATTTAAGGGTGATGGTGAGATTCGGCTTTGCATCGATATGCGACGTGCAAATGCGGCCATATAAAGGGAGAATTTTCCACTTCCCACATTTGAAGTGGTAATGACAAAATTAAAAGTTGCAAAATACTTTGCAAGGCTAGACTTGAAAAATGCTTTCCATCAACTGGAACTAGAAGAAGATAGTAGACACATCACTACCTTCATAACTCACAAGGGGATGTTTAGATATAAAAGACTCCTGTTTGGTGTTAACTCGGCTCCGGAAATATTCCAAAAAGTTATGGAGAATCTTTTAGCTCCTTGTGAAAACGCATTTAATTACCTAGATGATGTAATAGTGTCTGGTCGCACCGAAAAGGAACATGACGAGGGGTTAAAAATGGTGTTAAATATCTTTAAAGATTTTGATGTGGCATAAAGAGAAATGTTTGTGGAAAGTTCAGAAACTGAAATTTTTAGGACACATTCTGTCCACAGAAGGAATAAGTCCAGACCCGGAAAAGATAAAGACAGTACTCGAATTTCGATCGCCGGAAAGTAAAGAGGAAACCAGGAGTTTTCTAGGATTGGTAACATATCTGGGAAAATTTGTTTCCGATTTAGCTGATGTCATTAAACCACTCAAGTGCCTCATAAAGAAAGACGTCAAATTCGAATGGGGAGAAGCTCAACAGAAGTCATTTCAGAGTTTGAAAGAACTACTAGTAGATTGGTCCACTCTCTCGTACTTTGACTTAAAATACCGCATTCGTCTTATAGCAGACGCCAGCCCAGTACGAACAAGGAGGACACTATATACTTACTATAATCGAAAAGTCAGTCTCTAAAGCAGTCACCATATCAGAGATTTGTTCTAATAACACCACTGACCATGAGCTGATGGAGGCTGTCAGCAACGTAAAAAACGAAACATGGAACTCCAGGATGCCAAGTTCATACTATCCATTTAGACTTGAGCTTTAGGCAATATCCTGTTAAGAGGAACCAGGATCGTTATACCAGGGACATTGCGTTCTCGTGTGTTAGAGCTGGCCAACGAAGGCCACCCTGGGGAAACAGTGATGAAGCGGAGGGTCCGGGCAAAAGTGTGGTGGCCATTGGTAGACAGAGATGTCGAGCAGTTTGTGAAAAACTGTCGAGATTGCCTACTCGTATCAAAACCTGTCCAACCAGCCCCCAGTAACAGGCATGTTTTTCCAGATAGACCTTGGTCCAACGTGGAAATGGATTTGTTGGGACCATTACCCAACGACTATTACTCCAGATACAAAGAGTTTAAGTTTTTAAAAAGGATAACTTCCAATGACATAATTAATTTCTTGAAAGCAATATTTTGTAGACTGGGTATTCCAAGGGTGATCACGGCGGACAACGGGCGTCAGTTTGTCAGTGATGAGTTCAAAAACTACTGCAAAAATAACAACATTGAACTAATAACTTCACCACCCTATTGGTCACAAGCGAACGGCGAAGTGGAGAACATGAATCGCTCGATCTTAGAACGCTTAAAGATAGCCCATACCAATGGAAGTGATTATAAAGAAGAAATGCATGTTTATTCTCGTTACTCCACATGGGACAACGGGGAAAGCTCTCTCGGAGCTACTATACAATCGTACAATTCGTGACAAAATTCCTTCCATGCAGGATATAGAAGAACCAATGCTTGATTTGGAAGCCAAGGATCGTGATGCCATCAACAAGCACAAGGGGAAGGAAAGAGAAGATAAAGAACGGGGGGCAAGGTATTCAGGAATCGGAATAGGGGATAGGGTTTTAATCAAAAATGTGACCTTCCCAAACAAACTTACTCCCAACTTTGACCCAACAGAATTTGAAGTGATTGACAGGAAGAACAACGGGGTCACAGTAAAAGCGGGAAACAAAGTGTTAAGGCGTAAAATAAGCCATATTAAAAAGATACCGACAAGTGCCAGCATGTCAATGGAGGTGGATGAGAACCCGCTGACCACGACCACTACTCAATCAGCGCCAAAGCAGCCAGCAGTCCCAAGGGATGTGGATGGTAGCGAACAAAGGTTGATCTTAAAGCTCAAAAACATCGGAGGGATGTGGAGACCTATGCCACAAGACGATCAGGAGAGCAACTAAGAAGAGTAAGCCGAAAAGAGAACCGGTTCTACTTTGGATCAAGTTCAGTTGTCAATGTACAGTCAGACAGTGTAGATGTAATAAAGATACCAAAACTAGATCAACATAGTTAAAGTGTTTTATTTTGGATCTCTAGGTTTACACATTTTGTAAAAGTGTCTTGCGCATTTTTGATCGGCTGGAGTTAAGTTTGTTATATCTTCTGCAATTTCCTCCAGTGGCCAGAATTTATCGATGATTTCGTTCAATGGTTCGTCTTTCATGACTGTTGTAGCGGAATATCTTTCAACACTACCAGACATTATCCAACCGAGCACTGTATTTTGTAATATTGGTAGATCTCTAAGCTTAATTTGTCCGACAGCCAGGAACTCGTGATAGGATTGTGCACCTAACAACAAGTCTATTCTGTCCGATCAGTTAAACCCGGGATCCGCGAGCTTGATATTCCCTGGGATTTTCCGTGATGAGACTTCCAACGGCTGAGCAAGCTGATGTGATATAATTTCCATGAGTACAAACGGAAGAGAAGTTGGTTGTGTTCGATTGCAGTTTAAAATTTCATCACTGAGTTGATTCTTGCTTGCCTTGACCTACTTTTTCTATGACAAGGGCATCAAATTCCGGCGTTAGGTTTAGTGCCTTTACCACTCTTCGGCTGAAGAATGTTTCAGCAGTAAATGGAGTCAAGCCAGTAGCTTCTTTTATCATCCGATATCGTCTTTTGAATTATTTCGAACTATCAATTTACTTAAAAATTCGAATTCGTCAACAAAAGATAGTTGGTCTAATAATATTATTAAGAAAATTTCACTAAATATAGTTGATATCTTGACCCACTTTTTTAATAAAAGTATTTATACTGGTATTTTTCCAGATGCCTTAAAAACTGCTGAGGTTATACCCATATTTAAGAAAGGAGACAATAAAAACTTAAATAATTATAGGCCAATTTCCCTTCTTCCAGTGTTTTCCAAAGTCTTTGATAAAGTAGTGAAAACTGGAGTAATGGCCTTTCTTGATAAATCTTCTTTTTTTCAGTGAAAATCAATTTGGTTTTAGACGTGGAAAATCAACAGAGGATACGCTTTTAAAGTTTTGTAAATTTAACTGCGATAGCCTGAATAATAAGAAATACACGACGGCTCTTTTTATTGATATCACAAAAGCGTTTGATACTGTAAACCATATGATACTATCATCAAAATTAGAAAGGGCGGGTTTTAGAGGCTTTATGCTCAGATGGTTTCTTTCTTACCTCAGTAACCGCAAACAAATTGTTAAAATAGCAGGTAGTTTTAACCAAACTTTAGCTATTAATTTTGGTGTACCACAAGGTTCAGTATTTGGTCCAATTCTTTTTTAATTTATATTGATTCTATCTTTAATATAAATGTTAAAAGTTTACGAACAGGTTTTGCTGCTGATATAGCTTGCTCTTATTCCAATAGCTCTGCCTTAGATATGATTGCAGATATAAGCTATGATTTGGAACAACTAAGGCACTGATTTTGTATGCATAAACTGGTCATAAGCGACAAGACTAATATCATGTTCTTTAATTTGTCTTCAAATGTCGTAAATTTTCCTTCCATGATTTTTCATAGTGCAAATTGTCAATATTTATTACTTAGCCCTTATACTTGCAATACAAATTCTTATACCTCATATAATTGTGATAAAACCTGTTCATCTCAATGTTTTTTTTATAGAAAGAACTGCAGCTTTTAAATATCTTGGCCTTGATATAGATAGCAAAATGTATTGGAGTACTCATACTGCAACACTGAGATCATATTTGTTAAAAATAACAAAGATTATGTACCATTTAAGGCTATTTTGTTCTAAGAAACTTTTGGAAACAATATACTACGGACTAGTGCAATCTAAGTTGCAGTATGGTTTAGTTTGTTGGGGAGGTACTCATAGTAATAAAGTTCAGCCTTTACTTGTTGTTCAAAAACATATAATTAGAATTATCTGGAGAAAGGGGCGCCTTGAAAGTAGTTTTTTGCTTTTTATTAACTCAAAAATCCTTCCTCTTAAGCATCTCTACTTTTACAAGGTCTTAAAGATATTTTTTGTAAGGAGTGGTTATTTAATCAATAGGAATCCACCTACCTATTATGGACTTCGTAGCTGCAATAACAATCTAGCAGTAATTCCATCTTTCAATACCATCACTTTTTGAACTTTTACTCTTCTGTTGCACCTAGATTATTTAATGTATTGCCGCTTGAGATTAGAAGTACAAGAAATTATATCTTTTACAACAGACAAGTTAAAAAATTGCTTTTTAATTTTAATTTAAATGATATAAACTCTTTAATTAGTCACATAGTTTAAATTAGTTGTATGATTAATAACATATTTTTGATGCACATTCGTTAATATTCGTTTTCTTCACCTCCTTAACACCATTTTATCGAATACGTTAATTTAATTTCTTATTTTACTTGATGCATTCGACACTAGTTACTTGTAACTACAGAACACATCTTTATATTTTTAATTTTCATTTAATAACGATACACTTCTTAATCTCTTTATCATTTATTTAATAAACTATATGTATTTTGTTCAAACAGCTAAGATTAAGATGTAATGGTATTTAAAATTATTTTGTTAACTGAAAATTGAAAAAAATAAATTGAATTGAATTGAACTGTTGCAATTCCCAGTAAGACAAAGGCGCGCTAATGATTGCTAATGATTGTCCAATGACGCACTCACCACCGCAGCGGAATCAATTGGTGTCGTCCTCGATCGAATGGTTGCAGACCTTGGCCATGGCTGGATTTTTTTTTTTTTTTTGCGCGGGTGCTGTCCGCCTCTAGATGCAGTAGCGTATTATGCCTTCTCTGGCATTGGAAACAGTTGCGAACTACGTTGCTAAATGCCCGGACCTCAGCAATCGATACAAAGGTTGCCTTGCTTGATAAGGTTCAGCCGTTTTGTAGGTGGTAGATCTAAGAATTGTTGGCACTTGTAAAACAGATGGTTGCCCTTGCATGATGAACAAACCATCTGATGAGATGCACTACCGATAACGTCTTAAAAACTGGTTTGTTTGATCTGTCATCCTCCAATTTATCCTTAGTCCCCAACGCCATCAGGGATTGCAAACGGTTTTCCAGAAACTTCTTAAATTGTGGCAGCTGTCTTGGATGATCCAGCGACTACTCATAAAGTGTATGGGTATCCTTGTCTAATTTTTTGAGAAAAAGATAAAGCAGGATCGGAGCCCAGCTGCTTGTATCTGCCTTCAATCCCTGTAATACCAGTAAATATTCTTGTATGATATCATGTAAACTGCGTATAGATCTAGCATTTCCGGCTTGTGCATTCGGATGGGACAATAATTTATATAGTCATGAAGAAACTAATAGCCGGAGGTTATCGCAGCGCTAGGTTATTATTTCCCATGCTGCAGCGCAGTTGGCACCCAATACGGACAGATGGCGTACCAACCTTTCGGCATCTCCAGTTAGGCTCGACTTTAGGAACCACATTTTTTATCCGTCAGACATTTGCTGATTATGGATAATTTTCGTGTATAGATCCGCAAACTGCTGCCATTTGAGGTAATTGCCATCGAACTTTGGCAACTCTACCTTCGGCATCTTCATCGTTGTTGGTTGGTTGGTTCGTAACACCTGAGTTAAACCTTTCAAGTATTCATAAATCTCTACCAATACCGCTGTAACCCGTTTCTGCATATCAAAGTATTGACGTCCTGACGTCTTCATATGTTAATTCGTCTTCCAAGCTTCGGTATTTCGTCGTCACTTCATCCCAATTCTGCTCCGCATTGCGAACTTGGATACGGTAGAATTATTCTGATCTACACTTGCCCACTGCGTTCTTGAGTAAGAGTGGCCGTGGTGTAGTGGTAACATCATCGCTTGTCGGTTCATGGTTCAAATCCTGATGTCAAGAATCATCTATTTACTCGTATTTCGCACGAAAGAAATAAAAAGTCGATCAATTGCGAAAGCTAAATCAACTCTACTGCGAAGGCATAACATTTTTTTTTCATTTTTACTGCATTTTTATTAATCAATTCATTATAACTTACATGCTAGACAAAACGCTTAAAACTAGCTTAACTAATTTCAATATCCTTACTGGCTTACTGGCCCTATGCGGGCGCTCTAAGTTAAAATTAATACTTAAAACTATGAATTTTTTTTATTTATACCATTCTTTTAAATTTAACTGTTACTAAAAAAATTAGATAAAAACTTAGTGAATGAACTTTTTTTTTTATTCTTATATACGTATATACTTAACAAACTACCTTAAAATAAATATTAAATTATCTTATTCGGTGCCGTGAAATAACGCCGAGCGAAATAACGGCGAATTCCAAAATTCGGCGTTATTTCACTTTGTAAAAGCGACGAATTCCAAAGTTCGTCGTTATTTCACTTTGTAAAAGTAAAATAACGCCGAACATTGCTTCTGAAATAAAGCCGAATTCAGAGAGAAGGCAAAAGAATTTGCAAAGCCAACTGTACTTGTTGGTCTTATTTCACTTTGATAAAGTATATAGTATATATATATAGATAAAATTGGCTTTCAAATCAGTGAAATAAGGCCAAATTCAAAAATTTGTCCTAAGTGTGTTCTTGTTTATGTGTATATAAAGTTCTACTTACGTGTAATATGTTTGTATTTCAGAAGAGAGTATCTTCTCGTAAGAAATCTCGGTGCCATGAAATAAAATCTTATGCAAAAAGGTCCAAAACGTAATTTTGGACTTTATAGCACTTTTGAAATTGCAATAAAGTCCAAAACGAGAAATAAAATCCAAACAACAAATATATGGGGTACATACAAAAAACCTCGCACCTACTCCAAATCTTACAGTGACCCCAAGCAGGGGGCAGCATGGCCCCCCATAGATATTCTACTGTTCATGCATTTTGGATATAATATATATATATATATATATATATATAACAATGGAATATGTGTGGGGGACATGCTGCCCCCTGCAACCCCCTGCTTGGGGTCACTGTAAGATTTGGAGTGGGGCCGAGGTTTTTTTTATGTAAAGTTCAGAACTGCACACTTTTTTTTTTCAAATTTACAATACGAAATATATTCTATTCGTCTTTTTCTTTTAAATAACTGAGTGCAATAATGTCCAAGGACTTTATTGCACTTTTGAAATTGCAATAAAGTCCAAAATGTTTTGAACTATTATTTTCTCAAATTTCTCACTCTTTTTATTTCAGCATTTATTTATCATTTCGAAATTTGAGAAAATAATAGTTTAAAATTCGGCAAATCTGAAAACAGTTAGGAATCTTTATCTGAATGTCTTTATAAATTAAAAGCGAAATAAGGCCGACTCGACTTTATTTCACTTTAGCAAAGTGAAATAACACCGAACATGGAAATTCGGTGTTATTTCGCTTTCATAAAGTGAAATAACGCCGAATTTTGGAATTCGGCGTTATTTCGCTCGGCGTTATTTCACGGCACCTTTTATTCTACCTTAATCTATCTTACTCTACCTTACGTAATTATATACGTACTTTTGTTTGGTTTTTTTATATTTTTTTTTCTATCCAAGTGATGTGATGAAAATTTATATATATATTTTTTTTTATTTATTTTTTTTTTTTGTTTTTTTTTTTATTTTTTATTTTTACCTATATACAATATATCTAAAATACCTAAACCTAACCTTGAGTGCCCTATCCACAACTGTCCGAGTAAAGTGGAAGATTAGCGGCACCGCCAATCGGTCCTGCATCAGACCTTTCCCATCAAAATAGAGGAACGCCTCTGGGGGAACAAAGCCGTTAAGGCGCACTCTCTCGTGATACTCGTAATTGGGGTAATAAGCCCCGGAAATCAGGTTGTTCGTCGAGCTCATTGCTCTTGCAATGTACCTTCAAATCAGTTTGATAACGAAATTATCAACTCTTATTAAGTAAGCCCTGTTGTATACGACCTCATTGGGATAGAATTTTATGTACTGGGACTCTGGTGTTCTGTATAAATGAAAGCAAGCCCTCTCAGACACCCGAATCTTTTCCAATAAGCTTGCTCCCACTTTGAACCACACGGGGCATCCATATACGAGCATGAGCCGAATGAGGGCCGTGTAGCAGATTACCTTTACCCTTACATCGAGTTGCTTTGCTATAAAAAAGTCTCTTTGTAAGGCCAAAAGCACCTTTGGCTCTGGCCAGAGCAGCATCTATATGTTTGTTAAAATATAGATATTGGTCTAACCAAAGCCCCAGGTATCTGACTACACATCGACACGAAAGTGGCTGTGCGTGCGGTCCCACGATTGAGACCTTTCCCCCATTTCTTTCTGGTATCCCTAGAGGCCCCAGACAACGGCGTCCTAAAAAGAATGGTTTCCGATTTGTGGAAGTTGATCTTCAACTTAAAGTCATCGCAATATCGCTGAATCTTATCGAAGTCACGTTACAAGCAGAGAGCGATGACCACGATTTTTGGTTGAAAAGGATCGGTGAATTAACCGCCCAGTGTGAAGGCATAACATTTTCATTTTTTCATTTTTAGTGCATTTTTATTAATTCATTTATTAACTTACATGCTAGACAAAACGCTTAAAACTAGCTTAACTAACTTAACTATTCTTATTCTAACTTACTGGCCCTATGCGAGCGCTCTAAGTTAAACCTAATACTTAAAACTATGTCTTTCGACGTAACTAACTTAAGATTCTTTATTTATTTATTTTATTATTCTATTGGCTATTACTACTAAGAAAAATGTTTAATCAAATGAAAAAACTTAGTATATGAACTTTTTTTGTTTTTAATGTTCTTATATATAAAACTTATAAACTACCTTAAAATAAATCTTAAGCTATCTTATTCTAAATTAGCCTATCTTATTCTACGTAAATTTTTTTTTTTTTTTTATTTTTTATTTTTTTTAATTTTTTTTTGTTTTTTATTAATTTTTTTTTTTTTTTTATCGAGTGCTGTTTTTTTTTTATTTTTTTTTTATGTTTTTTGTGTTTTTTGTGTTTTTTGTGTTTTTTTTGTATTTTTGTATCCAAGTGCAGTGGATTTTTTTTTTTTTTTAAATATTACTTACAACCTATTTACATAACACTACCTAAACCTTAAAACTATGTAAGTCGGCCATGGACAACAAACAGCCAACCTCAAATATGCAACAGGCTACCCTGGATTAGACGACGAAGGAGTTTCCTCTCTTTCGGCTAGCCACCAAAAACGACCGTACTGACGTTGTACGTCATAAATATCGCGACCCGATATCGCCCTACTAAACCGGAGACGCTCCACACTGCCGTGTGCAACGTCTCTGTCGTAGTTGAGTCGCCTACCCACAACTGTCCGAGCAACGTGGAAGATTAGCGGTACCGCCAATCTGTCCTGGATCAGACCTTTCTTATCAAAATAGGGGAACGCCTCTGGGGGAACAAAGCCGTTAAGGCGCACTCTCTCGTGATACTCGTAATTGGGGTAATAAGCCCCGGAGATCAGGTTGTTCGTCGAGCTCATTGCTCTTGCAATGTGCCTTCGAATCAGCTTGATAACGAAATTATCCACTCTTATTAGGTTAGCCCTGTTGTATAGGACCTCATTGGAAATTTTATGTACTGGGACTCTGGTATTCTGTACAAATGAAGGCAAGCCCGAAGGCAAGCCCTCTCAAACACCCGAATCTTTTCCAACAAGCTTGCTCCCACGTTGAACCACACGGGGCATCCATATACGAGCATGGGCCGGATGAGGGCCATGTAGCAGATTACCTTTACCCTTGCATCGAGTTGCTTGCTATAAAAAAGTCTCTTTGTAAGGGCAAAAGCACCTTTGGCTCTGGCCAGAGCAGCATCTATATGTTTGTTAAAATATAGATATTGGTCTAACCAGAGCCCCAGGTATCTGACTACACTTCGACTCGCAAGTGGCTGTCCATGCGGTCCAACTATTGAGAACTTTCGCCAATTCTTTCTGGTATCCCTAGAGGCCCCAGACAAGGCGTAACACTGGCATTAGAGTGGTCATATGGCTGAAAATGCAACTTGATCGTGATGATGATATCAGGTGGAAGGAAAAAAATACTGTGAATCATGAGCAACGAAAAAAGCAAAACAAACAAGCTCCCCAGTTATCTGGACGCTACCCTTGGAGTTTACAGAAACTTCATACCATCTAAGTTTCAAACCACTACACTAAATCTTTCTTGCTTTCTCTCTCTCTCTATTTCACAACGCTCGTGTCCTGTAATAGTATAAGAGTATTCATATCCTCTGCAAATTACATAAACAAAAAAATATTTTTTCACTGTATCCATGACCCATTTATACCGTTGTATAAATGCCTCAGTTGGCATCTTTCCATCTTTTTTTCTGAAGGTATGAATGCGTTTGCAAAAATGTCGACTTCTTGGGGCCTAGTCTTGGGACTGGCTCCATCCTCCATGCCTCCTCCTTGATGTAGTAGGTGAAGACCCTATGTCTATTCGGAGGCCTTCCACTACCTTCGGGATTCGTGTATAGCAGTCCTTCTGGAAGTATGGGTGATTCAGACCCACCACACAGGTTTGCCGTATGGTACTGTCGGTTTAATCGAACTCTTCCCAAAGCTCCTACAGTTGGATTAGACGCTGTTGAAACTCTTGCTGGGTGCTTTTTTTTTTTTTTTTATAATATGCGCGCGCCGAAGGGGATATGAATAAACTTAAACTGTTTCAGGGCACGGGCTTCAGGGAAAAGGGGGAAGAGGAACAGAGGAGGAGCCTATGCACGTTGGCTTTGAATGTTTGAAGGTTGTAGTGATGGGGAAACACAGAGCCTTTTGGATTATTCCACATTCGTGTTGTTCGGCTTATAAATGAATCCCTATATTTGACAGTATGACCGAAGTTCGGCTTTAGGGTAAACTGATGTGCATTCGAAGCATGTCGCGTATTGAGGGTGAAATTTTGAAGGGGAGGAATGCAACTGGCTATTTCGCTGGAACATTTTTTATGAAAATAACGATAAAACAGGGAGAGACAGGAGACATTTCTCCGATGTTCTAGTGAATGAATAGAATTCACAATGTTTCTATCGCCTATAAGTTTTAACGCGCTATTCTGCACCCTATCAAGAATGTGCAGAACGGTGTTGGGTGCACTTGACCAGATATGGGCGTTATATTCCAGCTTAGGGCGGATGAATGCTTTATAAATTGATGCCAGATCAGACGGGGGGAAAATTTTTTTTTACACCGTTTAAGGAATCCTAGACATTTTGCAGACTTGAAGCCGTCCAAAACAAATTGTATTGAACGGTAATGAAAGGTAATTTCTAATTTATTTATTTTTATTTTTATAATTTGCACGTGTTAAAGGGGATATGAATACCCTTATACTAATTTATTATTAATTTAGAACACGTGCGTTTTTGTGGAAAGGAAGAGACAGAGAGAAAGACAGAGTGGTGTGGTTTGAAACTCAGGTGGTATTAAGTTTCTGTAAACTCCAAGGGTGGCTGTCCAGATAACTGGGGAGTATTTTGTTTGTTTTTCGCTATTATTGTCGTTGCTTATGATTCACTGTATTTTTTTTCCATCCTCCTGATGTCATCATCACGATCAAGTTTCATTTTGGCCATATGACTACCCTACTGCCAGTGTTATGCCTTCACAGTAGAGTTGACTTAGCTTTCGCAAGTGATCGACTTCTTTATTTATTTCATGCGAAATAAATAGATGATTCTTGACATCAGGATTCGAACCGTGAATCAACAGCGTGACAAGCGATGATGTTACCACTACACCACGGCCACCCTAATCCATTGAAGAAGGGACTCATCGACGCCAAATACACGCATTTTCGACAAAAGAGCCTGATGCCAAACTCTGTCAAATGCCTTTGAAATATCAAGCGCAACCATCTTAATTTCGCCGAAGTGATGGAGAGATTGGTTCCACTTCTCGGTGAGATATGCCATTAAATCACCAGTGGACCTGTTGCTACGAAAACCATACTGCCGGTCATTAAGGAGTTTTCGTGAATCGAGATATTTCATAAGCTGACCATTTATCAGCGTTTCCATGATTTTGGAAAGAAAGGACGTAAGTGCAATGGGCCGGTAATTGGACGGGGAGGAAGATTCGCCTTTTTTAGGGACGGGCTGAACAAATGCTGTTTTCCATCTACTCGGAAAGAGCCCTGAAAAGTAGGATAGACAGAAAACCTTACGCAGAGGTTTTGCCAGCGTAGAAGAACACCTCTTCAAAACTATGGGGGGATACCATCTGGACCAGCGGATTTGTGTATGTTAAGACTTTTGATTACTCCTGCAACTGTACGAGTGCGAAAACGGACTTGTCCCATGGAAAATTTGACGCTCTCAAATACAGGTGAAGACAAAGCATTATCTGGCAGCGTGGAGTTCGCTGCAAAGTGAGCAGCAAGCAGATTAGCTTTGTCTAAGGAGCTGACAGCTGGAATGTCATTGTAAATGAGCGTAAGGGGCATTGCAGTCTTTTCTGGCTTGTTTAAACTTCTTTAGGTTTTCCACAGATTTGTTGGCTTTATAAGACCGAAAACTTACTTCTTTTAACTTGATAGCCTCTTTACAGCTCTGGTCAAACCACGAGTTTGCCTTAGGTTTAATGCTCTTTATTCTGTTCGGAATAAAGCCATTCATACCTAAGAGGATAGTGTTAGTGATCATATCAGCTGCGGCATCCACGTCGCTATCGAGGAAGCATAGCGACCAGTTAAAATTCCTAAAGAAGCTATTAAGACCGCTCCAGTTGGCTTTCTCGCATTGCCGTACTTTTCTTTTATGAGTTTTTTCTTTAACTGAGTGGTCGGAGTACGAGAATTTAGCTGATACGATATTATGGTTAGACCGACCTAGGGGTGCTAAAACATCAATAGTGTATTTATCAGGGTGCGAAGTAAGAAACAAGTCCAAAGTGTTGGCGGAATGACTTTCAATGTCCGGTACACGTGTAGGCTCATTTACAAGCTGAGTCAAATTGATTATCTCTGCAAAAAGTTCAACATACCTACCTTCGGGTGTTGTCTGGCCAGAATGTTGAAGCCAATCCGAATTGTGTATATTGAAATCGCCCTCAATGACGATTTCAGTATGAGGGTACAAGGAGACAATTCGAGTGATGGAATCGGACAGCGCATCAAACTCGTCAAAAGTTGAGTTGCTGTCCGCACTAGGGCTTCTGTAAATAAAGCAGTAGTGGATTATTTGCTTACCGCCGGTGAATTTTAGCCATTTGAAATTAAATTCCGGGTTGGAACAGTGGTAAGCAATATCACTGCGGACGTAAATGGCGAGGCCATGGTGGGGAAAAAATAATGACACTAAGTTATATCCAGGCAGTTTCAAATCGGAAGATTCTTCAACTACCTGTGTTTCGCTTAGTGCCAAAACAGCTGGTTTATGGGAATGGGCGTACACATCGAAGAAATTCATTCGAAGCCCACGAATGTTGGTTAAATCAACCCTAAATTCCCTCAAGCTACAAGTTTTATGCTTCTTTTCTTCGCAATCTTTCTTCTGGTTTCTCCATAGCTTGAGGATTGCCCCTCCAAGCTCTTCCTGTCGTTGGATGTAGATATCAAGGTCCATGGTTAAGGTCTGTTAAGCTTTGTTTATTCATTGACCCCATACACGTTGCAATCCGCTGAAATATCTTTTGGCCCAGTGTATGCCAAGAGCTCCGTCGTACTGTGTCTGGTCCAGTACACGCCACAATCGCAAGAAAAACCGCTTAACGATGTTATGCCCCGTTTACGCTTCTCTAATCAAATGTTGGACCACTGTCCTGTCACGGTGGCCAAATGTTGAAGCTGGACGCGTTTTCCAGTCTTGGTTCTAAGAATTTAGTCGTAGGTGCATAAACCTAGACTAGTTGGAGAATGCACAAACCGATTCTTGTATCGATTAGGCCTTAAATTGTTCTTCAAGCAGACTCACTTGGATTAAATAAAAGTCTTGGGTAACTGTTCCGATGCAACTCAATAACTTTATTTGATTTTCCCTATTTATACTAAATTTACATGCAATACTTAAAGCTAAAAATGCTTAAATGACTTAGAGAATAATGAGAAAGGAAAATTGCTTAATTTACATTAGTGCAAACAATATGAAAAATAAAGTTGGTTGAACAGCACTGGCAGTAGGGTGGTCATATGGCTTAAATGCAACTTGATCGTGATGATGACATCAGGTGGAGGGAAAAAAATACTGTGAATCATGAGCAACGACA
Source organism: Pocota personata (assembly GCA_963082735.1). NCBI lineage: Eukaryota > Metazoa > Arthropoda > Insecta > Diptera > Syrphidae > Pocota > Pocota personata. Next base: position 20,702,389 of record OY720433.1, read on the forward strand.
AAAAGCAAAACAAACAAGCTCCCCAGTTATCTGGACGCCACCCTTGGAGTTTACTGAAACTTAATACCACCTAAGTTTCAAACCCACTACCCCAATCTTTCTTTCTCTTTCTCTCTCAATTTCTTCAAATGCCCGGGCCCTGAAATAATTTAATGGTATTCATATCCCATTTGGCGCGCGCAAATTATAAAAAAAAAAAAAAAAAAACTATCAGTCAACGTGTCGAAATCTATGTAGGGCTAAGCCACCAGACGAATTTTATATTCACAGTATTATACATACAAAATAGTGTAATATGCATCATGAATACTACTGATTACACTATGCAACACTGAAAAATTCACTGATATTCTGATTACTGATTTATGTTACACCCGTCTAATAAATTCAATGAATAAGAAATTTAATTTGGTATTTTTAATTTTGACTGCAGTTGGAACAGTTATGGATATTTATGTTGGTAAATAAAGTTTTCATCGGCTCTGCACATCTGTTATTTTATTTAGTTGAAAGTTCTAGCGTAAATACATACTCGTATGGTGCACGTTTGTATTAATTCCGCTGATTTATTTTGTTATATTTGTGGTCAATCCACTCCAAAATCGGAAAAAAAATCCGTTTCGCCGCTTATTAAAAGGTGCTATGTTGTTTGTTTCAAAATTCCAATTATAAATCAAGATAAATTTTCGGTCCCACATGTGTGATGTTTAAAATGCTGTAAGTATTTCACGGAATGGTCCCACAACATCATTAAAGATATGAATTTCGGAGTACCAATGCTATGGCGTGAACCAAAGAATCACATAGACGATTGTTATTTCTGTCTAACTAATCTTAAAGGTTTTTCTAAAAAATCCAAACATGCCATTAAATATGCAAAAGTATCTTCAATCTCAAAGAAGCTGCGGCATTCAGACGAAGTTCCAGTACCCAAGCGACATGTGACAGAAGATGGAAGTGCGTCAAGATGAAGATGTTGAATTTGTCCAAGCTGCTAGCAGTTCGAACCCGCATTTAATTAACCAATTAGAGCTTAACAACCTAGTCAGAGATTTAAATTTATCCAAGGAAAAATCTGAGATATTAAGCTCCAGATTGAATACTCTGCAAACAGATGTGAACTTCAATTAAACGTATCGTATGCGACACGATTCATTTGTTTAATTTTTTTTCGAAAGAAGACAACTTAGTTCTTTGCAACGATATTGATGGTTCAATGTCAGAACTAGGTCACCAACACATACCAGAAGAGTGGAAGTTATGCATTGGCGAATCAAAGCTAAGTTTGAAAGGCGTTTTGCTTCACAAAGGAAATATATTTCCATCCCTGCCTTTGGCATAAGGTGCTCATTTGAAGGAAACCTATGATATAATAAAATTTATCCTGGGAAAAATAGAATACAAAAAACACAAATGGCAAATATGTTCAGATCTGAAGGTGGTGTCCTTAATATTGGGTTTGTAGTTAAGGTATACTAAGTACTCGTACTGTTGTTTCCTTTGTGAATGGGAGCACGATAAGCTTTTATGTACTATTTAGGCCCTTGAGCAGAAAAATGTAAAGAATGTAGCTTTGGTGGAATCATAGAGAATAATTTTGCCGCCATTGCATATCAAATTGGGCCTTATAAAAAATGTTGTTAAAGCATTAAATAAGGATGGGCCTAGCTTCCAAATTCTAAAACAAAAGTTTCCTGCACTTAGCGATGGCAAAATTAAAGAACCTTTACAGAAAAAGAAGCATGAATGGCTTTTGTTAAAGTAAGAACAAAGTTTTTTTTTTTTATTTTTACAGATCCAATGACTTTCAAGACAAAATAAAAACAAATTGTAGAATCATATCGCAAAATGGGATGTAACATGCCATTGAAGATACATTTCTTGTATTCGCACTTAAGTTTTTTCTCAGACAACATGGGTGCTGTGAGCGATGAGCATGGAGAACATTTACATCAAGACATCGCAACGATTGAAAGACTTTACCAAGGAAGAAAGCCAAATTTTTTTTTCAAAATTTTAGTTTCAAACTCAGGGTTTGTTTCAGTCCTCCTGATGTCATCATCACGGTAAAGTTGCATTTCCAGTCATACGACACCCTACTGCCAGTGTTATGCCTTCGCAGTAGAGTTGACATGAGCTTCTCAATTAAACGACTTTTTTATTTACTTGATATGAAATAAATAGATGATTCTTGACATCAGGATTTGAACCGTGAACCTGCAGCATAACAAGCGAAAAATTACATACAAAAAATTACGGTAATTTCTACCAAATTGCGGTTACAATACAGAAAGGTAGATAAGACTTGCGGAATATATTGATTCCAAGATATCAAGCGAATGGATAACAGTGCTCCAGCAAAAAAAAATAATTTAGAAACCAAACGATTCTATATGCCAGCTTTGCATAGAGCGCGGAAAAATACAATCGACAAATCCAAATATACTCGTAGCAAAAAAAAAAAATTATTTTTAGAGTTAAGATTTAGAATTTTTAGCCTAAAAATATAATAAGGAATATTAAATTAATAGAAAACTCACCAAGACGCTACTTGCGACATATCCGGACTCAGCATAGGATATGCATATTGACTGGCGGGAAATGGATAGATCGCGGGCCTCGTTAAACCTTTAAATAAACACAAAAAAGGAGTTAAAATTCAGTAACATACATTTTTATTATTTTCTTTAAGTACGAAATTAGTAACCTGTTTGCAATTGAAAACTAAATAATTAAACTTTTATGAAAAAATACAAAATACGGTTAACCGACATTGAATTACATTAAAGTCAAATAAAATCTCTGAATATACTCGTATATATGTAAGGGAATAAAAATATTAGTGAAAAAAACAGAATTCCTAGAAAATAAAGCAGAATATTTTTTGTATACCCTTTTCATCCCCATTGTGCTACTAGGACGAGAAGAGCATTCAAAGTATGTGGCAATGGCTGAAGTTCGGTTACCTAATAGGGCTGAGTTTTATTTTTTATTTTTTTTTCTTTGCTTTATTATTTGCAGAATTACACACCGCTCGACTTAATTGAACTACACTCGAAATCCCCCAAATTCAGAAAATAAGTATTTGTAATAATAATAACACCGCAGGAGTAAATAACTTAAAAGTTAGTTGGGTGGATGAAGCATGTTTATATATTTACTATATGTATATACGACGTACAAATACCTATCGTTGGTAGAGAAAGTACAATTCACGTTAGGGTTCAGGAGAGTGACGAAGTGAATACTAATGGCTTCCAACAACAACCATTACCACAATAATTAAAATATGTTAAAATGTCCTTTCAAAAAGAACTGCACTGATAGTCAGGCAGATGATTCCCTAGAGTCATCGCTTGACTAAATAGAGAAGAGATATCGTTATATTTAAGCCTAAGGGCAACAAAGCAGGCCATACGCTTGCCAAGAAGACTGCACTAGCTACGTGACATTTGTCGAAAAACGCTTCTCCAATTTGGTTGGACCGGAAAATGGTCCATGTTTGAGTAGGAATTGTATGATCCATTGGATTTTTGTATTTATTCTTATATTACTTTCTTTCTTCCTTTCTCTCTCTCTCTCTTTCTCCCTCTCTCTCCCCTTGTTTTTCTCTTTCATGCGCTTACACCATTCTGAGGATTGTTAGCAAACTTCAAGAGTACGCATTTGGTCGGTCACTGACGGCAGGAAGGCACGTGCCTTTAAAAAGTAAAACATAACAAATGCATAAAATATGTGGCCAAAGAAGCTTTATCTTCGTTATCCTGGATGTAAATGACAATTTTCCAAGGCGCCCGCTTTTTAAGTTGCATAATTATAGGCCTGCACAATCCGTTTTCATACTCAATCTTATGTTAAAAAATCGATATCATTTCACTCCGCAACAATGTATGCCAAAATGAGTTTTAATTTAGTTAAAGATGCAATACAGCTGCTGCTGGAGAGAAATTACATAAAATTTTATAGAATGAAATGTAACAGCTCACAGTAAAATCTAAATGAAAAAGATCCTGACTGATAACTGAAAATAGATTCGGGTTCGGGTTGTCTTGTTTTTATGCTTTTTAACTTTATTTTTTATTTCGAGTTAGTGAGAAAGAGACAAGAGGAAATGAGTTTTATGTAGCAGTTACCCCTCTTAGGTAGTGGTTAGAACATACCCGAGGATGCCTACCTTTAGTCGTACCAAATATAAAATGAAGAAAACGAAAAGATATAATACCCCAAGTGGCAACCAGGTTCACCGCAAAATCCACTCTCTTCCGACTTCGACGCAAAGGATACTTGGGAGAGCCATTTATTGCAATCATGTGACCCCTTTGTAAAAAGTTCAATAGTATTCCGATCTTCACTACTCTACCAACTAAATTTACTTAGAGAAAAAAGCAAGTTTATAAAGAACATAATTTTTTTTTTTATAGTTTGCACGTGTCAAATATGAATATCCTTATACCAAAGGAAAGACATGGAAAATCTGTCTTGGTGTAGTTGGTTTGAAACTCAGCTGGTATTAAGTTTCAGTGAACTCCAAGGGTGGCGTCCAGATAATTCGGGAGTATTTTTGTTTTGCTGTTATTGTCGTTGCTTATGATTCACAGTATTTTTTTCCGTGTTCCTGATGTCATCATCACGATGAAGTTGCATTTTAGCCATATGACCACCCTACTGCCAGTGTTATCCCTTCACAGTAGAGTTGACATAAGCTTCAGCAATTGATCGATTTTTTTTATTTATTTTGTGCGAAATAAATAGATGATTCTTGACATCAGGATTCGAACCGTGGATCTGCAGCGTGACAAGCGATGATATTACCACTACACCATGGCCAAAAAGAACCCGAAGGCAGCATAACCCGCTTAACTAGTCGCAACTATTATATGGACGAAGAAGAGCTAACGAATGGGGCCTCAAAGAAAAGACCGAGCAAGGAACGAAGAGTCGGTTCTTCCCCCGAAGTCGACTCACAAAAAGAATATAAGCACAAAGAGTTGCAAAAGAAATAAATTCAAACAAAATTAAGTCATCCGCCTCCAAAAAACGTCGTTGGGATTACGGACTATAAGTTGTATTGCTTCTTCAAAGGAACTAGGCATCGAAATTTAAGGTAACATCTCGCAGTAATGTGTGGAAAATCTAAGTCGATGACCCCGATGGCTAAAGAGCAGTGTCCCAATTAAATGCCTAGAAGATTCAATGGTATACTTATGAAAATAAGTTAGAAAGGTCACTGCGTGTTGTAGCAAGATGACTCCGCCTCTCGTGCAATAAAGAAGATGTTATGAACGACCTTAACGCCAAAGACTTGACAATTCATAACGCCTTTAATATTACCAAGAAGAAGAAGCAACAAAAGGAACGAGATCAGAAAAAAACGTTAGGAGTGGACTTCCGCTATTTATGCTTTGTTTCGATAAGAATGAGAATATAGACGATATTTACAACATTCAAACTATTCTAAATATTGTTGTCAAAATCTAACCTATGCATAAGACCACAGGATCGATCCCTCAGTGGAAGCGCTACCAAGGCCTCAATCACACGCGGACTTCTTGCTAAAATATTACAGCGATGCGTAAAATGTGCCGGTATACATCTCTCCAAAGAGTGGGGCTTAAATAAACAGTCCTTAGCGACTCCCACAAACTGCAAAAGAAAGCACCCAGTGAACTACCGAAATTGCGAAGTGGCCAAAGAGCTCCAGAAAAAGCGCGATACGCTTAAAAAAACATTACACCCAAACCCGAAACTAACTAAGGATAAATCTGGAATCGCTAAAGGAAAGACAGCGAAAGAGATTAAACCCGTAAATGTGAAGGCGAAAGATGAAACGAGAAAAATTCCCAAATGAAAAGTCGCCATTTGTTGATGTGCAAAGTATGCACAAGCCACGGTGTTACGCCAGCTCCAATCTCCCAAGTTTGTTCTATAATTCTCGCGAAACTTGAGGAGCAAAGTAATACAAATAAACTCATTTGAAAAATTGAGCAACCTCGAGTATAAATCTCGTAAAACACGAACTAATTTATGAATATGAAACAGTTGCTCAAAATATTAACATGGAACGCAAACGGCTTTCTGCAAAAAATCCACGAACTAGAATCTTACGGAAAGACAACATAGACATATGCTTGATTTCTGAATATCACGCATACCATCCATCCCAAAGTGCTAGAGGCGGATTCTCCCTCTTCATTAAAAACTGTATTAAATGTATGTATGAATACAATTATTGAGCTCGATACAATGCGGCCAAGTACTGTTTGTGCAAAAAAATAAATACTCATGCTACAACATCGCGTCGCACGATAAAAATAATGAGAGTGAGTTACTCTGACCAAATTTTATTATTTGTGTTGATTTTAATGCGAAACCCACCTTTTGGGGTTCAAGATGAAGTTCACCGAAAGGCAGACTACTTCACGAAGCCGGCATTCAATTTGGTGTTGACTTCGTTTCAACGGGGAAAGCGACATATGATACAACAAAAATGCCTGACCTAGACTTCTTTATATTTAGCAGGGGTGGATAAGAACTTTACTTTACGAACGTCGAGGAAAGTTTTTATTTCTCCTCAAATCACTCACCAGTCCAATAAGTGAGAGTCCAATAAGTGAGAGTCCAATAAGTGAGAGTCCAATAAGTGAGAGTCTAATGAAAATAAATCAAAAAAAAGTTTTCTCATTGCCCCCCCTCTCGCGAACGTTTGACAAACATCCGAGAGTAAAGAAGTTTCTCTCAATCGAAAAAAATGCTCTTCGGTAACGGCTTAAAACTGTAGGTCCCAACCATTCGTGTGGCGCACTGCACGTGTGGCTACGAGAAGCTAGGCCAGGCCCTTTATTGGGCTGTTAGCGTTAAAATATTTGTATATATTTACTTAATGAAAAAAGAAGGAGCGCCTAGATTAACTAGCAACAAAACTAACTGGGACGGCTTTAGAAAATATTGCGAGGAAAATATTGTTCTGAATGTGTCGCTTAAAACACCATACGAAATAGAAGAAGTCCGCAGATTTATTGAAGTCTTACAGAGTACCGCGTGGAATAACACTCCCCATACGAGGAAAGAAGTCACAAAAAGCGAAATTAGATATCCGCCGTAAATAAATGATACGAGAAAAGAATAGAGCATGCAAAAGATGGCAAAAATCCCACATCCCGAGATTTCTAGCTATCTCGAAGGATTGACTGCCGAAAAAAGTTCAAATTACTCACAATGGACAGTCATGAAAGGTATCAACAAACCTCAGGTAATCAAAAAAAACTGAAAAATACGGGGAGCGGCTGATAAGTTCGCGGTCTCAGGCATTAAGTGAAAGAAGAGACCAATTAAAAAAATTTATTTCTCAATATAATCTCTCTCGAGTGAAATGCATTTTTCACATCGGGCATACAGTGCCTTAATATCACCGAAAATGCCTTCAAAATAATGACTTTCTACGACCTACCGCCTTGATCTAGTTCTCATCTGCAAATCTCCGGCCTCGTAACTCCTTTTTCAAATTCGAAAAAAGCAAAAAGTCGCTCGGGGACATTCTGAGCTGTAGGTTGGGTGGTCTATCATTGAAAAGCCTGTGTCTTTTAAGGCCTGTCTCGAAACCCGCGCCGTATGAACAGGCGCGTTATGCTGCAAAAACAACACTCCGTGCCTGGGTTTCCCACGTTGCTTCTGTACGACCGCTTGACGTCGTTTGCGAACGGCGTGAGCATTTTCGGAATTCAGCGCGCACAAATTTTTTTCATGTTTAAATGCCCGTGCAAAATTTCTCCAATCCGTTCTTTGCTGATGTGCAACTCGTCCGCTATCTGCCACATTTTTATTCTTCGGTCGGCCAGAACTAATTTTTGAACTTTTCCGATGTTTCCTTCAGGACGCTCTGGGCGAGGGTCGTATTCACAGCTCTCTCGCCCTTCTTGAAATAAGCAGGCCCATTTTTTGACCATGGTATACGAAGGCCCAGAACCGTGAAGAGTCGATGACATGTCTTCGAAAATTTATTACTCGATTTTCCTTTTTTCACGAGGTACTTTATCACGACGCGGTGCTCAAAATTGCGACAATTTCCGATTTTGGCTGACATGGCGATGTTTATCCTACCACAGATAATAACAAAATAAGATTATTATTAAACATGGGTGATATTTATACGAGTACTACTAAAGAGTGCCGCAGTTAGTGCTATCACTAATGAGAAGATGCCTCGTTGTTGAGTATCTCAGGCCGCGAACTTATCAGCCACCCCTCGTAACAAGGCTATGATTTAATAACCGGACATATCCTCAAGGAAATGTCAAAGAAAACTCTAATCAAACTCCTTTATCTTATAAATACTTCGCTAAGCCTACTATACGTTCCATGACAATGGAAAGTCGTCGAAGCGTACTCCTCGTGTGTACATTACGTTTTATAACTTTCTTCTCATTGCTTTGACATTTTTTTTTTTTTGCAAAGTTCATTTTAATTGCATAAAACCAACAAGTTTCTCAACCTAGCTAAATAAGTGCCCCCTGCGGACGGTCATCAATTTTGCTGTTCAAATAAAATAGTAAATAAAAATAACAATCATAATCACAATTATGATATAACACCATTATCACTTTAAAGCCGTCATCGTTCTCCCTTGCTTGATTTGTGTACTATGCATTATACGCGTAGATGATTCTCACCCCTCATAGCACCAATATGGTTTGCCTATTAGTGTGCCGATTTGTAAGTAATTTTTCTCAACCCTGGCGAATTATGATTATTAATACTCATTTTTCCATTGTTGTGAGGTTGTGCACACCGGATGAAGTTTATGGAGGGAGGGGTGAGAAAGTCAAGAGAAATGTACACCGCATACAAACATCGCTAAAGAACCGAACGCAGTAACAAACCCTCAAGCGCAGGACGAAGGACGTCGTTTTTAGGCCACCAGAGTGAATCAAATTCTAAACCAAACGATTTATGGTTTCATTGAGTAATGATTATGAATGTGGTGAGTAAAAAAAAAACACATTATAACCAAATAATCCACAGCTTGTGTTTGATGAACTCGTTGTGTATTTGGAGAGTGTAATTGACTTATGACAGAGCTTCTATTTCAGGGATGTTCTTGAAAGAGGGGATGGGATAGTGTTTCTATTCACCCTCTTTACTCTTTGTAGGAAAGTGACGAGCGTTAATTGTCACAAATATGTCATAAACAGTGACACGCCCCTACAAACTCCTCTTAACTCAGCTTTTATATTAAACTGCAAGTAAAGCAACCAATTAAGTAGTCAAGGATTCGCCTACTCTTTGTCGACGCCCGAAAAAGGATTGTGATTTGCGGCTAATTAGACGTGAAATATTTGTCATTCGCATGCATTAAACTCACACAAAAAGCAAATATAAAAAAAATTAATAATGTAATACAATAAAACGGGTTTGAAGATCAAAAAATGCAAAAGTAATTTTATATATTATATTATTTTTACACTTTCATTGATCCAAGAACAACAATGAAGAGGCACTATAAGCAAGGTTTGTATTGAAATTATCAATTTTAAGTTGGTTGTTAAAATAAATTTGAGAAAATCATCCTTCTATGTTGCTAAAAATAATTATTTTTAAGGTAATGTTCATGAGGGTCGTCGTACCACTTTACTTTCCAACTTCTAATTGAATTTGTACTCGTACGTTATCCTGAAGCTGAGCAATAGGTAATCAAATTTAGATTTCCTTTATTATTTCCAGCAGTGCAGTAGTGAATGGGTTTGTTGTGTCTGCTCAGCATTGCACATGGGGTTGAAAGTTACATGTTTTTTGAAATGGCAGAAGGCAATTTTGCAACAATTTTGAATCAATCAGGTAAATTAATTTTAGCGAACTGAGGCAGCGAGTAAACCCCGGAAACGTTTCATTTGGATAAGGGCGCACATTTTATTACAGTATAATTTTAGTATAAATTAAATAGAAGATATACAATAATCAGTATACATTTTATTTATTTTTTTTTATTTTTTATTTTTTTTAATGTGTCAATTATTATTAATCTCATATTGTTAATTTGTGGACTATATCACTACTACTCTTATCGTCACAATTATGGTTATAAGCTTTTTGACAGTATTCTGTGTTCGAAGGAACCCCCACCGATAGGATTAGCCTATTGAAAAAGGTAGAAAATGTCAGATTAGAAGAATGAATATAATAATGTGCTAATTAAAAACAATATCGTTAAGATTGTTCTCACTAAAAATCCTCCAATTTCCATTGAGATAGAAAGGTTAGAGGCATTATGAGTTCGGAGTATCATTAATTCTATGAACTTAGTGAACACAACCAGAGGCAGAAGAATACATTCTGCTGGCTAGAAAAGCTTGTCGGTTGAAGCTCCGGTCGATAACATCTACAAATAAGTAGTGAATTATCGGCAACCAGAGAAAATGAAGATTTTTCTAAATTAGGCAGAATCATAAACATTTTATATTATATAATTATATGTACCAATAATCGACAAGAATTTTTTTTTTACATGCACCTAAAAGGGCGAGTAATCATTCCCATTTTTGATCTCGAGATTTTGATCAATGTACTACTATAATAGGGAAACTAAAAAAATGGGTCTCTCAATTCTGTCTGTCGGTTTGTTTTTATTTATAGTCGACTGCAGCCTATATAAATAAGAATACTTTATTTATTAAGTAAATATATATAAATATTGCCTAGTTGCCTACAGTTTAAACGAAGCTTCTCATTCTACTCCCGGATGGGACTGTCAAAATTTTGTATTTTCTCGTACTCGAAACTTGAGTCTTGCAATCAGTGATCGGGCACATAACCACTGATCCACGTCGTCCATTTATTAACTGGTTCCTAAAAATAGTTTGAGTTTGTAATTCAACGAGTAAGGTTGTTTCAAAGTATTGCAGTGCAATTAAACTTTAGTTTATCAAAAAATTGTTTATATGGTGTATTTAACGCCAAAATATAAAAATGTCGGAGTGTTTTAAATGCAAATCACTAAATCTTGGCGAATCTGGTATTAGCTGTGAAAACATTTGAAAGAATGTGATTTGTCATCAAAATGCTCTGGAGTAGACTAAAGTATCAGTGACATTATTGGTGACGTTAATATGGTGAGATTTGTGTGCGATGACTGTTTACTTTACATTCATAATGTACATGATCGTTAAAGAAAAGCATGAAAGTGTAGATAGGAACACAAACTATTTAAAACTATACAAGGAAAAATGTGAATTATCGCTAAGGAAAAAATAGAGTGAAATAAAAAGCTTGTTGGAACAATTGAGGAAAGATATTCCCAAAGGTTACGGGAAATGAGATTAGCTCAGTAAATATGTGAAAAGAGTATTACGGAGATGAGAAAAATGTGCAGTGTCACTGAAAACAAAGCCTAAAGCAAAAAAAATATGTGCTGACATGAAAAACAATAAGTGCAATGAAGTGAAGAAAATTGTTGGCGAGAAACAAACGTTTGCGGAAAAAATACTAAAATGCAAATGATAAAAGTAATAAAAGTATTGCCAGAAACGCTTATAGTAAAACCGCAGGAGAAGCAAAAAAGTGCTAAAGAAATCTAAATAAAAGGGTAGACATAAAAAAAAAAAAATTAAAATTTCGAATATTGAAAGCATGCAAAGTGGAATAGTAATTATAGAAAGTGAGAATAGGGAAGAAAGAAACAAAATTAAAAATGCTATTGTGAAAAAGAAATGAGTGAGAATTATGAAATTAAAGTGCCAAACAAAATAAAACCGAGAATTATTATATAAAACATGAAGTTCAAAAATAGAGAAGATAGTCATTGAAAAATTAAAAAATCAAAATACGATAACTACTAACAGCGATTTTTTTTTTTATAATTTACCCGCGTCATAGAGGATATGAATACCCTTATACTATTACAGGACCCGTGCGTTGTGAAGAAGAGAGAGATAGAGAGAAAGACAGATTTTCAGTGTAGTGGTTTGAAACTCAGGTGGTATTAAATTTCGAAAACTCCAAGGGTAGCGTCCAGATAACTGGGGAGCTTGTTTGTTTTGCTTTTTGTCGTTGTACACCAATCTGTCTTTCTCTCTGTCTCTTCCCCTTTCCACAATACGCCGGGGTCCTAAAATTAGTATAAGGGTATTCATATCCCCTTTCACACTTGCAAATTTATATAAAAAAAAAGGAGAAATATATAGAAGCATAAAAAACAAAGCAGACTTCGATAAAATTAGTCCTCGAATGCTTCTAGATAACTGGAATTTATTAGGACCAACATTATTAGAGATAGTAAACAAATCGCTTCAGACGGGAGAATTCCCGAGCTCATGGGAGGACTCTGTGATCACACCCATTGAAAAATCTCCGAACACCCATAGAAGTGATGAATTTCGACCGATATATACTTTATGAAAGTAAACACGAACGCATCGTCAAGCAACACGCTTGACGATAAGATGAAAGCAGCAACGAAGAGGTTAATGCCTTAATCCCAAACCGATACGATTATAACACCGAACTGACTTGACACCGAACCAATATCGAAGGAAATCAAACTCATTTACTATTACGTTGTTATATCTGTTTTTTTTAAAATTCGTTGTTCTGCTGTTTTCCACATTCTCTCAAAAAAGCTGACAACACAAGAATTGCTATAGCTCAAAAAGAATAGGAAAACCGTTGTTTAATGGCTCGATACTGTATTCTATCAACGAGTATACAGTACAGTCTGTAAGTTCAGCTTATGTTAGTTTTAAATCGTGGTTGGTAACATTATAACAATATTGTAACAATCATAATCAAGAAAAACCTTAAAAGTTGACATAACAGTGCACTAATTGCATTCTTATAGTCACATACATATGTATAAGACAGTACGTAACGTTGCAGTATTCTCATAGTCGCATTTTTGTAATCACATTTATAAATTAGTTCATATCATATTTTAAGAGGTTTGTACCCGAGTTTACTCAATTTTTCAAATAAGAGTGTATTGGTCCTCAAGTTTCGAGAGAAATATAAAGAAAACTTGTGAGATTGGATCTGGCGTAACACCGCTTTGTTTAAATATTTTCTTTCGATGCGGCTTGCGCATACGTTTGCACATCAACAAATGGCGGCTCTTCATTTGAGAATATTTCTCGTTCATCTTTCGTATTTTCTTTTACGGGTTTACTTTCTTTCGCTGCCTTTCCTTTAGCCATTCCAGGTTTATCCTTAGTTAGTTTCGGATTTTTTAAGCGTACCGCGCTTTTTCTGGAGCTCTTTGGCCACTTCGCAATTTCGGTATTTCGCTGGGTGCTTTCTTTTGCAGTTTGTGGGAGTCTCTAAGGCCTGTTTATTTAAGCCGCACTCTTTCGAGAGATGTATACCGGCACATTTTACGCACCGCTGCTATTTTTAGCAAGAAATCTGCGTGCAATTGAGGCCTTGACAGCGCTTCCACTGAAGGATCGATCCTGTGGTCTTACGCATAGGTTAGATTTTGTCAACAATGTTAATATTGTAAATATCGTCTATATTCTAACATCTGATCTCGTTCCTTTTGTTGCTCCTTCTTTTTGATAATATTAAAGGCGTAATGAATTTTCAAGCCTTTGGCGTTAAGGTCGTTCATAACATCTTCTTTAGTGCACGAGAAGTGCAACGACAATAACAGAAAAACAAAAATAATACCGAGTTATCTTAACGCCACCCTTGGAGTTCACTGAAACTCAATACCTCCTGAGTTTCAAATCAACTACACCAATCTGTCTTTCTCTCTGTCTCTTCCACTTTCCACAAAACGCCTGTGTCCTAAAATTAGTATAAGGGTATTCATAACCCCTTTCACACGTGCAAATTATAAAAAACAATAAAAAAATATGTAAAAGCGTAAAAAACAAAGCAGACTTCGATAAAATTAATCCTCGAATGCTTCTAGATAACTGGAATTTATTGGGACAAACATTGTTAGAGATAGTAAACAACTCGCTTCAGACGGGAGAATTCCCGAGTTCATGGAAGGACTCTATGATCACACCCGTTGAAAAATCTCCGAATAGAAGTGATGAATTTCGACCGATAAATACTTTACGAACGTGTGAGAAATTAATTAAAACTATGGTAAAACAGCAGCTGATGAGTAACATGGAAAATAATAATATTTTCTCGGAATACCAATCGGATTTTATTCATGTAAAACGGCTGTAAATCATATAATAAACTAATGGAAGGATGATGGAAATAAGAAAATGACTATTGCACTATTTCTGGATTTTAAGAGAGCATTCGAAACAATCGAACGAGAAATACTACTCAAAAATATGTATATGTATGGTATTCAGGAGTGAGAACTACGTAGGTACATATCTCATTTCAGACACACAGAGTTCAGCGGACGAAAGTCAATAACAGTGTATCAAATTTTGTCGAGGTGAAACTGGGTGTGCCACAAGGTTCAATTTTAGGAGCGTTGTTATTTATTATATACATCAATGATATGCCAAAGGTTGTAAAGAAATTTAAGATTGTTCCGTACACGGATGATACATTGATTTACGCCGAAGGAAGGGATTCCGAAGAATGCAATAGTAGTTAGCTTACTAGGATAATCGTAAACTAACAACATAGTTAAAAATGAATATGGACAGAAAACTAAACTAATGGAAATAAATTTGAATAACGAAACGACAGTCGAAATAAATGTTAATGTTATAGAGAACGTGAGTACTATTAAGTATCTCGGAATGATTGTAGATAAACAGTAGTTGAAATTCGAAGAACATATTGATTATATTTGCAGAAAAATTGGCAAAAAATTGGATTTTTTAAGAGGATTTGAAAAAGGATGGATGATTTAACAACTGTTAAAGTTTTTAACACTATAATCAAACTTCATTTCGAGTATTGCTCGACAATAATTTACGCGTGCTGCAATCAAAGCCATGTTGAACGGTCCCAAAACTGCAAAACAAGGCTATGAGAAGTATCCTGAGGTGCAATAGATTTACACTAATTGGACAAATGTTGGATGCCCTTAAATGGTTAAACGTCAAACAGAGATTGGAACTCAACATGCAGATAGGGTGCCGTGAAATAACGCCAAGCGAAATAAGGCCAAACCTGAAAATTTGGCCATATTTCACTTTGAAATAGTGAAATAAGACCACATTTTAACATTTGGCCTTATTACACTTTGGTAAAGTGAAATAAGGCCAATCCCATTTGTGAAATAAGACCAATAGAGCTATACGAAAAAATATGGCTGTAGTTCCGAACTTTACATAAAAAAACCTCGCACCCACTTCAAATCCTACAGTGACCCCAAGCAGGGGGGTTCATCGGCTGCTCAAAATACGCTCCAGTACAAGGGACTTCGTCTATTTAATTTACTGCTGGGTGATGTTAAAAGTGAAACAAATCTTAGATTGTTTAAAAGAAAATGCATAGATTTTGTAAAAAGAAATGTTTAAAAGAACTGCAATTAAAAATTTACAAATGTATAAATGTAGGAGTGCCTTTGTAGTGGTCTTATATTACACTCTTTATTCATGACGTTATCTTTGGAAAGAGCGTCTCTCTAACTTCTCAACACACACTGATTAGCGCCAACGTAGGAGTAGTCTTCAAGCAGTTGTTAAGCAGTTAACATAAAGACCATAAGCTGTCGTTCTAACTTTTGGTTGTTAATCTTTCGAACATTTTTATGAAATCATTTAAAATGAAACTTTTTTATTTGTTTTAATTTGGCTTCCTACATAAATATTGTTGTAAATATGTATGTATGTAAATTAAAAAGTTTAGTTCGTTTTAATTATGAAAAAAAAACTTTTATTACTTAAAATATTATACTAAATACGTTTTTAAAGGTGGTAATCTTCAAAAGACGAAACTGAGCCTGTAGTCAGTAACAGTGTGGGATTTTTAAACACTAACCCCTTCTCCCTTCTTCACGTTTTCCCTACGGTACTACCGCCGTATTGGCATTTCATCGCAGGGCGGGGAGGAGCCAGCCTTCCACTTATCGTACCTAGTCGTTAGACCAATCAGCAATTTGTCTTTCATATCTTAAGGTGTTTATGATAAGTATTCATCAGTGGAGCATTAAATATTGTTTCAGCTTTTTGTGTTTTATTTTTATATAATTTTTTTTGCTACCTATCGATCTGGTTCAAAGGTCTTAATCTTCTTAATCTCCTAGTCAGATTGCAAGTGTTTAATAGTTCCGACATTTCAGAGTTTATGTGATTGAGAAGTCTAAGTTTGTGTCGATAAGCTACTTTTTTGACTGCGAAGGCATAGCACTAGCAGTAGGGCGGTCATATGGCTAAAATACAACTTGATCGTGATGATGACGTCAGGAGGACGGAAAAAAATACTGTGAATCATGAGCAACGACAAAAACAACAACAAAGCTCCTCAGTTACCTGGACAGCCACCCTTGGAGTTCACTGAAACTTAATACCAGCTGAGTTTCAAACCAACTACACCATTCTGTCTTTCTCTGTCTCTTCACTTTCCCTCAAAACGCACGTGTCCTAAAAAAATTAGTATAAGGGTATTCATAACCCCTTTCACACGTGCAAATTATAAAAAAAAAAAAAATCTTCAATCATTTCAATTTCTAGATCTCTATGCAGATCAGTGTTTCTTATGTACATGGTGCATTTACTATATCCCGTAGTACTTTATTTTGAAATGTTTGTATTTTCTGTAAATTGGTTTTGCATGTGCATGCCCACATAGCTGGGGCCCGGAGGTCCATACTGGTATTAGAATTTGCTTATAAAGCAGTAGTTTTTTGTAATTGGACAAACAAGAGTATTTCCCTATAAGCCAATACATTTTACCGCAGCACATGTTCAGTTCTACTCCTTTTTTCTTCACATGAGCTTTCCAGCGCAGTTTTGCATCTAGTGTCATGCCTAGATATATGGCTGTGTTTGCGTATTCTACTTCATTATCATTTATTATTACTATTATTTTTATTTGTAAAGTTGATATGGACCGACTTTGTCTTAATCTGCCATTTTTTGGTCCATTTTGATATATTATTCACTGCCTTCTGTAGTTTTTTCGTCGCTACTTCGACAGTTACTCCCACAGCAAGGATAGCAGTACCATCTACAAATGTCGCCACAGTTGTTTCATCACTACATGGAAAGTCACTGGTAAATAAGAGATATAATACAGGACCTAGCAGACTGAATTGTGGTACACCAGCTTCTATTTTTCTCAATGTGGAGTAGTCATCTCCTTGTTTGATTCTAAAAAATCGCTGTAATATATAAGACTAGGATTTCTGAGAATTCCTTTGGCAGATGCTTTTGCAATTTATGTATCAGTCCTTTGTGCCATACTTTATCGAAAGCTTGAGCTATATCAAAAAATATAGTAGAGCATATCTTTTTTTCTTGAAATGCTTTTTCGATTTTATCAGTTATTCAATGCACCTGATTAATCGTGGAGTGCATATTTCTAAAACCAAATTGATGGTTTGGGATTAGCGATTTTTCTTCAATTATTTTATGCAGACGTTTAATCAACATCTTTTCAAATAGTTTGGACAACACAGGCAGAAGCGATATGGGGTGGTAGGAGGTAACTTCTGGGTGGTTTCCCTGGTTTTGGTATCATAATTACCTCCGCGACTTTCTACATGTTAGGTACATACCTTATCCTGAATGCAGCATTTATAATCTGTGCTAGTTTCTTTAAGCCTTTTTTTGGGAGTTGCTTTAGGATTTCCCCTGATATCAAGTCAAATCCTGGGGCTTTCTTAGTATTGATGCCTTCTTGTATTTTTTTTAGCAATTTCTTTCGCCGTTACCGGTTGAATATGTCTCTCCTCTTCGCACAATTCTTCCGTTTCTTGACAGTCTTTATCTTCATATAGTTGGAAGACGCCTTCTAGATACTCATCAAATAAATTCGCTTTTCTTGGTTGTTTCTTGCCCAGTTTTCTGTTTTTAACTGATGGAATGTGTGCAATCGGCGTTTTCATTTTCTTTGTTGCCTTCCAGAGTGAGTATTCGGTACTAGCATCATTCGTAAGATTGGTAAGGAATTTTTTAAGACTCATTTTTAAATTTTCTTATCGAACTTTTAAGCTTACTGTTTAGATTATTCAGTATTGTTTTGTCGCTGGGCGCCCTTAATTGTTGCTAATGTTTTCTAGCTCTTCTCTTTTCCGCAATTATATCACATATTTCTTTTGGATATGAGTTTTGTTGGATTTTAGTTTTAGTTATAGGTGTTGCAGCCTATGCAGCTTTTCGGATATTAACTGTAAATATCTGAACAGCCTTTCTAATTGGTCTTCTATTTTTTTTTTTTTTATAATTTGCACGTGTTAAAGGGGATATGAATACCCTTATACCAAGTTTTTAGAACACGTGCGTTTTTTGTGGAAAGGAAGAGACAGAGAGAAAGACAGAGTGGTGTGGTTTAAAACTCAGTTGGTTCCTGAGAGCTGAATACTATCCTCTAGATTCTGTCTGAAGTAGTTCCAATCAGTTATCTTATTAGTTAGTTTTGGACTGTTTTCTTTGCTAGTGATTTTATCGCCAAGTGTTAAAAGTATTGTGGAATGATCTGAGTCAAGATCTGGTCCTTCTTCTACTTTTATAGTATTTGACGAGATATTCTTTGTAACGAAAAAGTCGACAAGATCTGGGGTTTTCTTCCTATCTGTTGGCCAATACGTAGGTTTTCCCGTTGAGTGATATTTGCCGCTAATTGCTTTTATTACTTCACATAATTCTCTTCTTCTCGTATTTCATCACCTGCGATAAATCTATTGCGAAAAATGCGGAAGAGGCCTAAAAAGTCATTTTTCTTAAGACTATAGCTGGGAGAACATTTAAATTAAAGTAAACTCTGCTGCAAAATTACGACGTGTCAACGTCAGCGTAGGAATGCGAGCCTCAGGCTTTGGTGGCTTCCTCGATTATAGTTATTTTCGATGCACATTTGTATCGTGTCATCGCAGCTCTGTTTGTTCACGATAATGATGTTGGTAAAAAGGTTGTTCGTTATCAGAAACACATTCCCTTGGATTTCGTGCTGAAGTAATACAATGCTGTCAGATAAGATGTGGTTCTTGAGTGGTCGTTATTGCTACAGTTTTTTTTTTTTTTTTTATTTGGTTGGTAGAGGAACCAGTGTGATAACTTGTATATCAATTTTTTTTTTTAGTAATAATAATTTGTGATGCAGCAGACTTCTTATAAGTAGCGTTCTAGTAGAAGCGATTTCTTAAGGCTCTAGCTTAGGTGGTAATCTCCCACGAAGTATGAAACCCCAATGGCCGTTACCCCCATGCTTTCCCACGATGTCAGAACAGTCTCGCCAACATCCCTGTGCCTCTGGTAACAAATATTTGTCCAGCATGGTCAGGTTCTCCTTATCTTGGCAACCAACTGTGAACTTCTGCGGTAATCTCCCGCGAAGTGAAAATATCCATGGCCATCACCCATGTGGTTCCGTGGTAATCTCTCCACAAAGTAAAATACTGAACTAGTTACATTTCATAGGACGCATCTTTAGCAGGGGTATGTTGTAATTTGATAAATTGTAAATCCATCCATGTATTGCTTAGGGTAAGTTCGGGTAATGTGGACACCTGCATTTCTCATTTTACTGAGAGAATAAGAGTTTTGTTGTTATTACTATGTGTTAGTTTCCGTAATCAGAGAGCTAAATCAATCAAATAGCCAAAGAACATCTACTACCATTTTGAGCCAAACTGAAGCCCATTTTACTCCTTGGGAAATTTCTCCTCCTCCGAAATTGAAAAGGGTGGCCACCACAAACAGGGGAAGAAAGCCTGGAGCCGCAATTTTGACTGTATCACCTTATACAAATCAGTTACAAGAAAGCATGAATAAAACTCGAAAACCTGGTAATGTTAAAACTAGTAAGAACCCAACAATAATTAGTCAGCAAAAAATGAAAAACCTGTAAAGATTAAAGAGCAAAAGTTAGTCAAAACTAAGACCCTCCTAAATAAACCATCTACTTCTAGACGCCGTCAGTCTTCATCATCGGATGATAGCCTTGCTCGTTATGAAATTTTATTTGCTGATTCTGAAGATGATATTGGTGAATTCCCGCCTTCAAGAGATACTAGATGTAACTTCTGCGATTTGTTTGAGGTGATGACTTGACTCGGGACAAATGGGTTCAGTGTCTCCAATGCGATATTGTTTGGGGTCACGAAAAATTCATCCCGAAAAGAAGTGCTATTTTTATTTGCAGTTCATGTGACAACACAAGCAAAAATTGATATGATATTTATTCAAAAAACTGCTATTTTTGTTAATTTTTTGATTCAAAATGAATTTATACAAAGTTTGTTAAAAAAGACTGAATTTTTTATGTTTATTGTTTATTTTAATATTATTTGTATCTATAATGTTAATTGAATTTCGTTAAGCGTTAAACGTTTTCATTATTTTTTCATTTAAATTGACTAACATATCTTTGGAAATAAAAGATAAATTGATTAAATATTTTTTTTTATACTAATTTAAAATTAATTTAAATGACGAACAAAATTATAAGTTTGTAATTTATTCATAAAAAGGAAAAATCTAAACAAATTACATTTATTTCTGCTGTTATTAATCTCTTTCTGGTAATGTGGAGCACTATTCCACATTACCCGCTCTATATGCCCAGATTACCAGCCACTTTTGTAAAAGGTCAGTTTTGCACTATTCTGAAACTTTTGCAAATATTTAATTCATTTGAGGAAAATTAAGTACAAGGGTAAGTAAATGGTGTTTTCAACGTTTCAAAGAACGATTAAACCTTTTTGCATTTTCAAAATAAACTTTAGTTTTTAAAATATTGCTTGAAACAATAAGGGTACTCCACATTACCCGAACTTACTCTATTGTAAAGTACTGAAAATACTAATCAAGTTTACTACTACTATACTTAAATAGGCTATTTCATGTATAGAAAACTTAAAAGAAACAAAAATATTTAAATTTCAAATAGAAGTGAACAACATACATATACATAGGTGCAAGTGCGTGCGACCCAGTCGTGCACTTTAATTTAAAAGCATAGACGCATGAAATCACACCTTCATAGTTCATTTGTACTATTGAAATTTGCATTTGATTATAATTCTGAATGGCAATACACCCCTTTCCATTCACAATATCGTACACTTCCAATCGCACGTATGTACCTCGTTTTTATACCTCAAGATGAATCGAAATGCTTTTAGCAAAAAATACATTAAAAACTATCCTGCATATGATTTTGTACATTTATGAAAATGCTGAATAGCCATAGCATCAACAATTTCTTCCTTTTAGCTCCCCATTACACATATAGTATACAGTAGCCATAATCGCTGTCGACCATCATGATGATTCTGCATTATATGTATGCTTCTCTATTCAACACAAACTAATAGGAGTATTAAAAAATGAATGAGTGAATTTTCTGAATGAAACTTTTTTGTTTTTCATTTGTTTGCGCACAAAAGCAGATAGAATAAATAGAAAAATTGAAAGAAAGGAATGAATTCTTTTTTAAAGATGAAGTAAAAATTCTATGAATACATCATACCATAAGTATGTATGCAAAGTATACTGGTATGAACAGAGAGGGAGGCGATATTTAAATAAAAATCCATTTAAATAAATAAAAGTGCCGAAGCGACAATTCTGCAGGCGATATTATGCACATGTGAACTAGAGAACAAGATAAAGATAATGGCGCATATTCATAGATGTTTGATAAGTTTTTATTGTGTTATTCTTAAACTAATCCGGTGTTTATGTAATTCATAGACAATTTAAACCCATGTCTAAACGACAAATTCTCTCTAACATTAATCATGACAGAACGTACGTTTAAGTTGTGTTTAACTCTGTTAAACGTCAGAAATTTGTGAACGAAAAGAATTAAGAATTTTGCGATGAGCGAGTGATTTGTGATTTGATTTTAGTTTTACAGTAATAAAAATAGTGTACCACGTAAATAACGAACTATCATAAATAAAATAATTGAAAATGTCGGTCGATTGCAACATTGATCAAGACTTTGGTATCTTGGTGGATATTTGCATATTTGCATATATATTTCGATTAACGCCGTTACTTTTATCGTCCACGACTTTAAGATGCCTTCGGACCAATTCGCGCAGCATTTTTTTTTCTGTCTCCTTTACTCTTTTATGTTCCTTGCCACTCATCTGTAATTTTATAATTTTTTGTTTATTTCAAAACATATGTACAATTACAATTATTACCTTATTTTGTTTACGTATTTTTGAAATTTCGCTTTCAGAAAGTATTTCGTAATAGATTGAATATAATTTGTAGTAGAGTTGTAGTAGATTAGACGTTAGACTCGTATTTGATTAAACAGAGCTGCCATATTCTCTATGAATACCAGCCGTGTCTAATCTGTGTGTTAACTTTAAACTCCAGATCAGTTACACTCGGGTTTAAAATATGACTATGAATATGGGCCAATGACGCTCTGAATCGTGAAATGGAAAAAAATTCTATGACCATCTAACCCACACATGCATTTAATTTATATGAAATGTAGTATGCCCCCTAGGGTTGCCAATAAAAATAATACATTTTACTCAAGTTGGATTTACATCTTCGTTGTACATATTGTTCGGTGTTTGATATATCTTCTTGTTCGTACGCGGAGCAACGAATAATATGGCAAAACGGAGACACATTAACACATTATCCAACAAATCGATAATTCATATCGCCCAAAAATATAGGCAACACGCTTGACGATAAGGTGAAAACAGCAACGAAGAGGTTAATGCCTTAATTCCAAACCGACACGATTATAACACCGAACTGACCTGACACCGAACCAATATCGAAGGAAATCAAACTCATTTGCTATTACGTTGTTATAACTGTTTTTTTCAGAATTCGTTGTTCTGCTGTTTTCCATATTCTCTCAAAAACGCTGACAACACAAAAGTTGCCATAGCTCAAAAAGAATAGGAAAACTGTTGTTTAATGGCTCTTCCGGGCCACACAAATTCGATACTGTATTCTATCAACGAGTATACAGTACAGTCTGTAAGTTCAGCTTATGTCAGTTTTAAATCGTGGTTTGTCACATTATAATAATATTGTAACAATCATAATCAAGAAAAACCTTAAAATTTTACATAATAGTGCGCTAATTACATTTTTATAATCACATACATATAAGACAGCATGTAACGTTGCAGTATTGTCATAGACGCATTTTTGTAATCACATTCATAAATTAGTTCGTATCATATTTTAAGAGGTTTGTACCCGAGTTTACTCAATTTTTCAAATAAGAGTGTATTGGTCCTCAAGTTTCGAGAGAAATAAAGAGAAAACTTGGGAGATTGGATCTGGCGTAACTCCGCTTTGTTTAAATATTTTCTTTCGATGCGGCTTGCACATCAACAAATGGCGGCTCTTCATTTGAGAATAGTTCATCTTTCGTATTTTCTTTTATGGGTTTACTTTTTTCGCTGCCTTTCCTTTAGCGATTCCAAGTTTATCCTTCTTTAGTTTTGGGTTCGGCCGTAATGTTTTTTTTTCTTTTAGCGATTCCAGATTTATCCTTAGTTAGTTTCGGGTTTGGGTGTAATGTTTTTTTAAGCGTATCGCGCTTTTTTTTGGAGTTCTTTGGCCACTTCGCAATTTCGGTAGTTCGCTGGGTGCTTTCGTTTGCAGTTTGTAGGAGTCGTTAAGGACTGTTTATTTAAGCCGCACTCTTTCGAGAGATGTATACCGGCACATTTTACGCATCGCTGCAATTTTTAGTAAGAAGTCTGTGTGTGATTGAGGCCTTAACAGCGATTCCACTGAGGGATCGATCCTGTGGTCTTAAGCATAGGTTCGATTTTGACAACAGTGTTTAGAATGGTTTTAATGTTGTAAATATCGTCTATATTCTCATTCTTATCAAAACAAAGCATAAATAGCGTAACTCCACTCCTAGCGTCTTTTTTCTGATCTCGTTCCTTTTGTTGCTTCTTCTTCTTGATAATATTAAAGGCGTAATGAATTTTCAAGTCTTTAGCCTTAAGGTCGTTCATAACAGCTTCTTTAGAGCACGAGAGGTGGAGTCCTCTTGCTACAACACGCAGTGACCTTTCTAACTTATCTTTATAAGTACACCATTGAATCTTCTCGGTATTCAATTTTTGGAATACTGCTCTTTAGCCATCGGGGTCATCGGCTTAGATTTTTCACACATTACTGCGAGATGTTACCTGAAATTTCGATGCCAAGTTCCTTTGAAGAAGCAATGCAACTATTGGAAGCGGATGACTTAATTTTTTTCGAATTTGTTTCTTTTGCAACTCTTTGCGCTTGGCTTCTTTTTGTGAGTCAACTTCGGGGGAAGAACCGACTCTTCGTTCCTTGCTCGGTCTTTTCTTAAGCGTTAAGATCGTTCATAACATCTTCTTTAGTGCACGAGAGGTGGAGTCGTCTTGCTACACACGAAATGTACCATTGAATCTTCTCGGTATTCAATTTTTGGGAAATTGCTCTTTAGCCATCGACTTAGATTCTTCACACATTACTGCGGAGAGATGTTACCTTAAATTTCGATGCCCTTGAAGGAGCAGTCTGAAGTCTGCATGTGATTGAGGCCTTGACAGCGCTTCCACTGAGGAATCGATACTGTGGTCTTACGCATAGGTTAGATTTTGACAACAATGTTTAGAATAGTTTTAATATTGTAAATATCGTCTATATTCCTCATTCTTATCAAAACTAAGCATAAATAGCGGAAGTCCACCCCTAACGTCTTTTTTCTGATCTCGTTCCTTTTGTTGTTTCTTCTTCTTGATGATATTAAAGGTGTCATGAATTTTCAAGTCTTTGGCGTTAAAGTCGTTCATAACATCTTCTTTAGTGCACGAAAGGTGGAGTCGTCTTGCTACAACACGCAGTGGCCTTTCTAACTTATTTTCGTAAGTGTACCATTGAATCTTTTCGGTATTCAATTTTTGGGATAGCCATCGGGGTCATCGCCTTAGATTTCCACACATTGCTGCGGAGAGATGTTACATTAAATTTCGATGCCAAGTTACTTTGAAGAAGCAATGCAACTTATAGTCCGTAATCCCAACGACGTTTACTGGAGGCGAATGACTTAATTTTGTTTGAATTTGTTTCTTTTGCAACTCTTTGTGCTTGTCTTCTTTTTGGGGCTCGACTTCGGCTGAAAAACCGACTCTTCGTTTAGCGTGTTAGCTCTTCTTCGTCCTTATGATATTCGCGACTAGTTGAGCGGGGTGGGTTCCCTTCGCGTTCTTTTTGGAGATGCGTGTTCTTTAGAAACTTACTTACTTTCTTCTCCAAGTAAATTTACCTTTTTCTTAATCTTGTGGTGCAGTAGCTCCATTTCATTAAGCTTGATTCGGAGTTGTTTGTTTCCCCTCTTAAAAGTTTTGTACTTCACTGAGTCACGTTTCTCACGCTCTCACTTCCGGCGGACTCCCTTTTCCGGAAATATTCAATCTTAATGGTGGAGATTGAGATACCCTTGAACTTTTTACAAAGGGTTCACACGATTATAATAAATGGCTCTCCCCAGAATCCTTAGAGCCGACCTCCAAACAGGATGAATTTTCCAGTGAACCCGTGTTGCCACCTGGGGTATTATATCTTTTCGTTTTTTTCACTGCACATTTGGTATATACTATATACGGTATACGGAGGATGGATTTTATTCGCCTCTTACAACAGGCCTACCTCGGGTATATTCTAACCCCTGTCCGAAGGGGGTAGCTACCGTCGTAGTCGAAAAAACAAGCTTTGCTCGTAAACTCCGTATTCGTCTTTATGGTTATTGCAACAACGCCATACTCAAAATTTTTGACAGACCTTGTGCGTCTAAAAAGAACGAAACCGTTCGATTTAGCACAATAAGGAGTAGCCGCACATAATGTCGGTATCAGCGTGCGTTTTTGCTGGGAAGCTACCTGCCCAGCGCGAATTTTCTTTGAAACTTAAACTACTAGATAAGGTAACTTAGATGTAGTCAACAAGGAGAAGGGAAGCGTGTTTAGTGAGTAAAAATCTCACACTACTATGAGCACACGCTGCCGGTCCTCATATGTCTATGGAGCCTTTCGCCGTTATAATTGCGCCCGACTATTGTACGTTTCACATATACTCGTACTTAACATTCTTATCAATACATATTAGCAGTATTTTTTTCATTCATTTTTCATTTATTTATTCCTCATTAAATCTTCAGTTTAACTTATAATATAGTACAAAATAGATATTAAAATGAGAAAGGTTAGTGACATTTTATATTTCAATAACAAAAATAGTGTCAAATATCACTTTAAAATAGCTAGACTTCTGATAGATTATGGGTGGGGTGACCCTTAGAAAAAATGTATGCATACATATATGTCCATTAACAAATATGAGATAAAAACAAATGCAATTAAGACAATATAATCCAAAACAAAAGAAAGATTTAAATTTAGTTAGATTAAGAGGAGAAGGATGCGTAACCAATAATATTA
The DNA here is from genome assembly GCA_963082735.1 of Pocota personata. Classification (NCBI taxonomy): domain Eukaryota; kingdom Metazoa; phylum Arthropoda; class Insecta; order Diptera; family Syrphidae; genus Pocota; species Pocota personata. Next base: position 20,728,883 of record OY720433.1, read on the forward strand.
ATGAATGTATCTACATCTGGCCAGATAAAAGAGATTCCAAACTTTTGAAATCCAAACCAAATAGCCAATGTTTTAGAAGTTTCTTAAACTTATTTTGCGAATCAATTGTTCTTAGTGATTGAGGTAATTTATTGAAAAGACGACAAGAGTTTACTGTGTAAAAATTACGAAATGCAGTGGTGCGATAAATGGGCACAGCAACAGAATGAGACGAATTTACACGGAGATTTATAACTCCTAAGATTTAGCACAATAAGGAGTAGCCGCACATAATGTCGGTATCAGCGTGCGTTTTTGCTGGGAAGCTACCTGCCCAGCGCGAATTTTCTTTGAAACTTAAACTACTAGATAAGGTAACTTAGATGTAGTCAACAAGGAGAAGGGAAGCGTGTTTAGTGAGTAAAAATCTCACACTACTATGAGCACACGCTGCCGGTCCTCATATGTCTATGGAGCCTTTTCCGTTATAATTGCGCCCGACTATTGTACGTTTCACATATACTCGTACTTAACATTCTTATCAATACATATTAGCAGTATTTTTTTCATTCATTTTTCATTTATTTATTCCTCATTAAATCTTCAGTTTAACTTATAATATAGTACAAAATAGATATTAAAATGAGAAAGGTTAGTGACATTTTATATTTCAATAACAAAAATAGTGTCAAATATCACTTTAAAATAGCTAGACTTCTGATAGATTATGGGTGGGGTGACCCTTAGAAAAAATGTATGCATACATATATGTCCATTAACAAATATGAGATAAAAACAAATGCAATTAAGACAATATAATCCAATACAAAAGAAAGATTTAAATTTAGTTAGATTAAGAGGAGAAGGATGCGTAACCAATAATATTAATGAATGTATCTACATCTGGCCAGATAAAAGAGATTCCAAACTTTTGAAATCCAAACCAAATAGCCAATGTTTTAGAAGTTTCTTAAACTTATTTTGCGAATCAATTGTTCTTAGTGATTGAGGTAATTTATTGAAAAGACGACAAGAGTTTACTGTGTAAAAATTACGAAATGCAGTGGTGCGATAAATGGGCACAGCAACAGAATGAGACGAATTTACACGGAGATTTATAACTCCTAAGACGATAAAGATGCTTATACGAGCACTATGTAAAATTAGGGTTTCAATTCAAAAGGGTTATCAATTGCCTTAAATGAATTAAATGTTTTTGCGCGCAATTTTGCTTTACGCTATAATTCGTCCAACGCCTCGGCTTTGTTTCAAGTTTCCAGCTTTGTTTGTGTAAGAGATGTTATATTTTGGATTTTCATATGTCACATAAACTTTTGTGCGCGTGCGATCTCAGTCATCGAAAAAAATTGTAAGCTCCCTTATCCGACTGAAGGATAAATTTCTCAATCAATCCATTTGATGTGCGTCGTCATTCCCTTTAAATTTACAAATCTCATTAAAGAACATACGAGTAGTCCACTACTAAACGTTCACAAAGCAATTCCTGTTTTACATTAGAAATATCTTGGTTGACTAATATCATAGTTTATTAGAAAATAAAACAAGGGGAGTTTTACATTTATTTTATATTTCCTATCCCATAGGGTATACTCATTTTGACACTTACTTTGTAACATAGAGAAATAATAATGACAGACCCCCAAAAGTATATATACTCGTATGTCTAAACATTTGTGATTAACATCGAAAGTAGGTTGATCTAGACATGTCCGTCTGTCTGTATGTCACATGTCACCAGTTATTGGGTCTTAAGGGTACGCATTTTTGAAATCCGCCCACAGACACGTCTATACTCTATGATTTGTCAATACATTGCATAGGAACATGCTGACGTAAAAACAAAAGTAAAATCCAAGTAGGGGATAATCGTGGAATTCGAATGTAAAGTGGAGTACACCAAGGCATTTGCCTAAGTCCTTTGTTTTTCAATGCAGTGCAAAATTTGGATGAAATTGGAACAACTTCTCTTCTCTTCGCAGATGATAATGACATCTTAAGTAGCGACACGAGAGCCCTTCAGAATACATTTAATAATTGGAAAATGCGGTTTAGCAATTAGCGACACAAAAACAGAACATTTGCATTGCGGTTTTTCCGAACCTGCAAACCCTACCACTGATATCCTGTTAAATGAAGTTATTGTTACGAAATGCGAGAAATTTAAATATTTGGGCTCAATTCGAAAATAATCAGGGAAATTGTGAAGACGATATTGCACATCAGGTGAGTGTGGTTAAAATGGCGTGAAAACTCCGCAGATGTACGTCCGACTTAACGTACGCATAAGGAAAAGTTGGAGCTGCGGAGATAAAAATGTTACGGATGTGGCAGTATCAAAAGGAGACCTAATTAGGAGTAGGCGTACGCCTCCACGTAAAGAAACCGATTGTAGAAAAGCTCCAGATTGAGCGCATCAGCTGGTACTGTCATACCGGGAAAACCTGTACGAAAAGCAATAGCGACCCAAGTTTCACCCAAAACTCGAAGAGGCAGAAGAAGAAATAATTGGATAACGCAAATGCAAAAACAACTGCAAACTCCCGGCCCAGCGATGATGTGATCCAAAATAGATCGGTTTGTAGAATGATATTGAGGTCCGCAAACTTAGCCAACCCCACAAGCGGCGCAGCAGCAAAGCAGATACGTGGGGGAAATACTTAACATAAAATATACGAGTACATACGCGTTATATCATTCAACCGTTAATACAAGAAAAATAAGGAGAATATTGTACAGTTTATTCTTCATGCGGGTTTTTTCTCGTTGTTTCCCCTCGAATATACTCAAAAATACAAAAATAATTCATAAACACTATTGTAAACTACTTTCTCAGTTGAAAGATATATTAAATATCATATCACTGTGTGTAAATTGTGTGGTGGCAAACCTTGTACAAATTTTATAAACGAAGTTAATAAATATCTATCTATCTATTGTACAGTGTCACGCCTACTTTGTGGAATATGTGCATTCTGAAATATTGACAGTCACGCCCACTTTCTTCTGAGAAAAAGTCGTTAATAAGTATTTTTTCTGATGAAATCACTTAGAAATCGATAATAAATCTTTCGAGTCTTAAGTTGTTGTCAGTGCATTTTAATCAACAATTTCACAACGCCACGCCCACTTTACTAGGGATGGGTTAGAAGATGAGGGATAGGGTATCATACGATCCATTGCTGACGGATTGTAACATTTATGTATGTTTCTTTTTGTTTTTCTATTATCAGCGCTTCGTGCACTGTGCGCTATTCTCTATGATACAGCTACTATACAATGAATTATTTGATTGTAAGGTGATCTGCGCAACCGATAGCATCCTATACAGATGTTCTCAGGAAGGCATACATATAACCGTTTGTCGTGATTGCAGCAAACAATAACTACAAAGAAACACAGAATGTGTAAGTGGTAGGCATTCATCCCCTTTTTGTATTGTAGCCAAACAACAACGCAGAGTCCATTAGGAATTAGACTATTTAACATTCTATTAGGAGGTTTGTCAAAATATCTCCTTCTATATACGAGTTTTCTGTGATTTTATCGCAATAAACAGAACAGAAATGCACGAGGATCATAATGAGTGCGGAACGAGATTAATTTGAGTGCATTTGTATAGGTAGAAGAGATTGATTTTGATGATATATGGGGCGATGGATTTCTTATTAAAGGTTTTTTCTGATGTTGAACTTGTATAATATTTGTGTTATGGGCTAATCGCATGTTTAAAAGTGAGTGACCTGTAATGTTTTCGCAGCAGCCCTGATGGGATAAAAGCTACAGGGCAATGGTTTTCAAAATGGAATTTAAAAATGGAGTAGATAAATTTGGTGATATATACTTTTTATTTTTACACCTTATACTTCTGCTGAAACCCTCTTACTTTCTCAAGAGCGTATGACACCGTGCTTTTCAATTACTCTTATTTCACGTGATTCTCTGCAGAGAGTTCTTCAAATGCCTCGTTACGTGCCTAATTCCTTTCCGCCACCTACCCCCAAATACACTAACCATATTTTAATTCTTAGCAAACATAAATTGATTGCACATTCTTAGGACTATTGAATATACATAGAAATTGATAAATTTTTTTTTTATCCTCGTTTGATATTATTAACTACCACCAAAACTATACCCATCGACTTCCTAATACTTTTTAATCCCTGTAGCCAGTTTAATGACAGACCTTCTGCATGATATCGTTTCCCCATTTTTGAAGAGGGTTTTCAATAAGCTTCGAGCACGATCCTTTTTTTAAATCTATTTTCAACTTTCAAATGCGGTTTGGTTGGCATTGTCGTCCGCGCTGTCGTTGTCAACGACGGTCGTCTATTGTTATAATAAATAAGAAAAAAACACACACTCACTCAGATACATGTGTAATTTTGAAAATTCCTCTTATTTACTTAGTATACACGCATGTACATACACAGATTCTCTATCCAAGATACAAATTGAAAATTAAAAAAAAAAAATAAGACCCACCACCCCTTTAGCAATGAGCATGGGCAGAAAGAAGCACCCTCCTATCGATTGATTCTCTTTCAGTACTGAAGGATAATGAAGGCATAGGTTCTCACTAATACAAATGCCCTGGAATTATGTAAGAACCCCTTTTAATTTATTTCAAAATATACTCTTGTACGAATGTACGTTTTTTTCTCTTCTTTACTTCATGAATTTCATATTTAGTGGTTTTTATCAGCAGTATCACCGCATCTCTAGCAAAAAGAGGAATAAAAGGGTTCGAAGTATCAATTTCGTTGATCCTTCAACTATATGCATTCGGGGTACATGCTGCACAGGGATTATACAATATAAGTACTCATTCATTATGTCAAATAAAGCATGCGACAAATGACGATAATGACGATGACATTGATAATCATCCCGTATCGTATAAGGCAGGGTGGTAATGGGCGAACTGTAATTGTTTTTTTTTTTTTTGTATATGTGGATTACATTTCTTTGTTTGTAGATGGCTTTAATGGATTTGACGTAACGCAGGTAGGAAATAAAATTAACTTAAGTTGGTAACCATTCTTGAATTTTACTTCTATACAACAATAAAACCTCGATTTCGTCTAGAAGTTCGAAGAAAACACTGTTGTCAGAATTTAGTTATTTTTACTTGCGTTATCACACCCTGCCCTATAGGGCATATTAATTCTGACACATACTTTGCAATATAGCGAAATTATAATGGTTGACCCCATCCACCCACCATTATGTCCGTCCATCTGTCCGTATGTAACCATTTCTTGCGCATTAATTTTGAGCTAACAAGATGAAATTCCGTAGCCGTGAATTTTCTTTTTTAAAAAAATGTATATGCTACCTCAGTCCTCAACACCATTGAATAAGCTTTAGCATGAGTCCATGAATTTCGGTGACAGTCACGCCCATTTTTTCCGTAAGTGAAGTTCTATTAAAAATATTTTTCCGAATTATTGTTTTTTTTTTTAAACCGACAATACAATAAACAGAGCAATACAAGTCTTTTAATCATAAAATTAATAATACTAGTGCTACGCCTTCGTTAAGAGGTTTTGGATAAAGAAATAGGGAGAGTATCACAGTTTCCGCTCCAGATGAATTGTAACATATGTATACTTTCGATGACCTCATCCAAAGCGTTCTACTAGCTTGCTTGCTGCTATTAGATCTCCCGTGCTTTCGTTAGGAATTAATTGAAATTAAGAGACAACAAAATCAAAGTTTAGGCCTAACTTTAACTTCATGCCTAAATTAAAATTTCAGCAGAGAGAGAAAATTCGTTGTAATACCTTTGTATTGTTTTAGTCAGTAAGAGCAGAACTGGCAATGGGGAAATAATAAATCTAAAACCCCAATACACCTTCACTGAACTTCCACCGAATAAAGGAACATTCTTGAATAATTTTGCACATTTCTGCTGAAGATTAATAGAGAATTAAAAAAAAAAACTTAGCGTCAAGACGGAGCGAGAAATAATGCACATATATAAAAAAAATCATATTATAAAAATTTAAATATCAACTGAATTAATATCCTGCATAATTTTCGGTTGACTGCAGTGATACACTACCTATATTATTGTTTTCTACTTATCAGCGTACCAAGGATAATTACTCTAAAGCGAAAATAATAAAAAAAAAAAAATTTTAACACAAGAGCCATTATTTTAATGCTGCTTTCCCAATGAAAGGCAAACGTTTTTTTCGCTTCTTGTCCTTTTATATTGGATTTAATCCACAATCAAAAATTCATTGTACTTTGGACCTTTCGCCATCCTCACTGTACGAAATTTCATAAGCTGAGGTAACGAGTTGTGGATAAAAATGAGAAGTTAGTTCAGTTGTATTAAAAGAATTTCAACTTTTGTTTTAATCCACTTTTATTCGAACAAAACTTAAATACTAGGAACTTACAAAAATAATTTAAAGTTTAAACTATGGGCGCACTCGAGAGAAAGAAGAAAGAATTCGATTTTGTCGACCTTTTATATCGAAACTTCATGGCGGGAAAATTTGTTTAATATGTGTTAAGTGAGACAACCGTGATGTACATTAAGAATAAAAATAGTATAAATTTTGAATTGAACTTTTGGACGTCGTCACAGAGTTTTATTCGATTTACAAGATTTTTTTTTTTTAATTTGCACGTGTTAAAGGGGATATGAATACCCTTATACCAATTTTTAGAACACGTGCGTTTTGTGGAAAGGGGAAGAGACAGAGAGAAAGACAGAGTGGTGTAGTTTGAAACTCAGGTGGTATTAAGTTTCTGTAAACTCCAAGAGTGGTTGTCCAGATAACTGGGGAGTATTCTGTTTGTTTTCGCTATTATTGTCGTTGCTTATGATTCACAGTATTTTTTTCCAACCTCCTGATGTCATCATCACGATCAAGTTGCATTTTAGCCATATGACCACCCTACTCACAGTAGAGTTGACTTGGCTTTCGCAAGTGATCGACTTTTTTATTTATTTCATGCGAAATAAATGGATGATTCTTGACATCAGGATTCCAACCGTGAATCAACAGCGTTACAAGCGATGATGTTAACACTACACCACGGCCACCCCTATTCGATTTACAAGATATGTGATTATAGTGCTCTCACTATTGATATACATACGAGTATGTATATACACCCCGCGCAACAAAAAAAGCCGCACATGGTAATTTTTAACAAAATGGAAGAAATCTAATAAATGATGACTAATCACTGCGTAGTCACTTTGTATTTTTGATGTTTAACATTTAAGTTAACACATTCCCCAATTTGACAATACATTTCGTAGCCTAATTGAAAAAAAGTAATGATCGTGAAGACCAGACTACAAAATATCAGGTATTACCCAAGTACTATGAATATACATAAATTAAAAAAGAGCAACAATTTGAAAAGCAAATTTCTTTTTTCATATTTTTATTAACTAGGAAACCTTTTTACATAATTTAAGACTTTCATAATACTAAAAAATGATTCTAGTATTTCGTAGCACCACCCTTCGCCCTAACAACGTCATGAACCCTGTTTGGCATGGAGGCATAGAGATTACCGAGATAATTGTTATTAATTTCATTGAACCACACTTCTTCAATGATGCTCTTTAGATGCTGCATGGTTTTTGGTTTTTTATCTTGGATCTTCTTTCCCATAAGAGCCCAGACATTTTCGATGGGGTTGAGATCTGGACTGTTTCCCGGCCAAATTAGGGATTCTATTCCTAATTCTTCTTTCAAAGTTTTAATCTGTGGAGGAAATTTAAAAATTAAAATCATAAGATTTTCAAAACACCCATAAATATGAAAAAAAAAACCTCGAATTACTCACAGATTTTGCTCGGTGGCAAGGTGCTGAATCATCTCGAAAAATTGGTTTTGATGTTTCTGCTGTTATCATTTCCATACTCGGTACAACACCATCTAAGATAATTTGTTTGTACTGCATGGCGTTAACAGTGCCCTCGAGCATAATTAGAGATCCAACTCCGATTTCTACGATGAACTATCTGCTTCCCATCCGGTCCGATTAGGTTAAACTTGGACTCATCAGAGAACACCACATTTGACCAATCTTGAACACTCCAGTTTTGCCTTTCCTTAGACCAGCTAAGGCGCGTTTTCTTCATTTTGCTGGTCAGAAGTGGCTTTTTCGCTGGTTTCCTTGCTAGCAAACCCATCTCGTTGAGACGATTCTGGATAGTTCTGACGCTAACTTCAGCCCCGGCAGCTTCTCGCAGGTCAGCTCTTAACTCCGATGCATTTTTAAACCTGTTTCTCAAGCTTAGCCTCTTCAGTTCCCGGTCCTCCCGAACAGTGGTACATCTCTTCAATCCTGTGCCAATTTTTCTGTCCAGATTGTGATCCCGACGATATTTGTTACAGAATCTTCTCACAGAACTCTCATTGCATCCAATTTGTCGAGCAATTTCACGAAATGACTGATTTTGTTTGGATAAGGCGACGATAACTGCCTTATTTTCTTTACTCAATTGTACCCTTTTAGACATCGCGATATACTCTTTTCACTTTTATTTAAGAAATACAACTGCACGCACTGTTAAATACTGCCAGAATAAATTCCGTCACATTCCAAAATGTGCATTACCTAACCCGGAAGCAATAAAATATAATTCGGCGAATCCCTTAAAGGTAATTAGCGCAAAAAAATGGAAAACCGGTATGCGGCTTTTTTTTGTTGCGCGGGGTGTATGTCCATAGCACTACGACTGGAGTAGTCTCAGTGCATGTTTCGAAATCTGTTTAGAATGATTTGACCAGAAATGGATGTTCTGGCAGAATGGACATCGAAGTAAAACATATAAAAGAGAACGTATGAGCTGCACTCAGATGTGGTTGTAGATGTAGTAGCTATTATAGTTTTTATAAATCGAGCGATTAAACGGAACCTATATTTATAATACATTTTTCATCATTTGGTTAAATGATCTGGGAAACACTTTTTATACTGGTATATTGTTAAATTAGATTTTTCTTAATAGAGTTTGATTAATTGACATTTAGCTAGGTCACTTTATTGAATTCTTGATATCGAGTTACATCCATTTATCATTCTAATTATTAACATTTACATTTATGTATTGGGTTTATAACTTAGTTCGTGCGGTTTTTTATCAAAATTTGAACGTTTTTTTAAGAAAAACATGTACAATAGTATTATTCAAAGTATTGTAGCTTGCTACGCAGCTCAGTTTCTACTAGCAGATCTGCCAGGGTTCCCTCGTACAAGCCATCAGACCATTTCCCACTGTTTTTTTTTTTGTTTAAACCTGTTCTAGAGATTTAAAACAGATAATATGATAATCGCTGAGTTCACAATCTGAAAAGTATGCAAATTTCAGATATTTTGGAATTCTCAACCCGGGAAGAATGCAAATATGAAATATTTAAAAACTCTGCAGGAGAATGACATTTTTATTGCCTGGAAACTCGAAAATCGATCTAATGGACGAGGCCAATATTTAGTTTAAAAATAAATGTAAAATGCTAATTCGCATGAGGGAAAATACTGGCGAAACACTTTTTTCAATTCAATGGAACACAGTAAATGACTAATGTGAGAAATCTTATAATGTACACGACATTTTCATTAATTTGCAGCAAAACATGCGAATGTGATATTTGAAATTAGAGGCGTTTCTAATTTTGTGTGAGTTTTTTATATAAACTGTTATTTTGTTTGAAAATTCACTTTTATTTCATCCACTTTATACTCATGTGAATTTGTCAAATAAAAGCACATAAATTGAAAGCTTTATGGTTTGTAATACATGTGATAGATCACATGAATAACTCGCAAGGTGATTTCATATCAGATAATGCTTATCATGTAATGCTTATGTGTATTATAGGTATTATATTATTATGATAATATTTCGGGTATCATTACCTAATAAATATTATAACCATAATCTTTTCTTAACGATTGAACTTTCCGCATAATTCAACATAGCACCTAAGGAAAATACGAAAAACAAAATAGTGAACACACACAGACTCATCGTCGTACCCGTTGGATTTGACTGTAGATAAGTTTTTAAAGATGAAAAAAATAAAAAGAAGGATTTACGTGTTTTCAGACGAAGAGTAATAATTTTCTATAGCTTAAAATCTTTAGCTTTAATGGATACCCTAAATGACTAAATGAACTACATTTAAATCATAGGACTGAATCCTTACTTTTTTTTATAGCACTTCATATTTTTTAAAAGTTTTTCAATAGTGTTTAGTCATCATATAAAATTTAATAGTGCGAATAAATAATTGTACCCTGATTTTTGAAATACATTCATTGAGTGATCAGCTCCCTGATGTTGGTCTGTAATAAAATGTAACTTCCGAAGTTTCCAAAGAAATAACCAACTCCAGTTATATGATACGAAAGTAAACTGAACGTTAAAACATTGAAAACATAAAAGTGCTTGCGAACTTTTTTGTAGATATTTTTTAACTCTAAAAGTCTCTGATACACTGTTTGGACATACCAATTATTTTAACAGACTTGGTTTTAAAATTTTTAAGAAACAAAAATGACCTTTAAATTGCTGTAGATCCACAGCTTCTATTTTCGTGTCATATTAACTACACTTTGTTGTTTTTAGGACTCGCACCTGAGTCTCCCGCTCATAAGCTCCACTTAACCAATGAGCCACGGCGCCCCTTAAACCAATGACAAAATCGTTATAGAATGCGTTCTTAACCAACCCCAAGAGTTGAATATAAATCGAAACAACTATGACCAAATAAACGAACAGCATATTTCAGTTAGCAAAACGGATTCGCTTTTTAATCACCTTTTTGCTAAGTGAAATTTTCGAAATAAACAAGCGCAGGAATGAGACAAATTCCAAAAGAGGAATATCAGATGAAATTTGTTAAATGTTAGCACGGCGAAATTATCGTAAAAGGAAAGCGGAATTGTGATATAGTTCGAATAGAGTGTGAAGAAACAAATCTCCGATAGGATTGTGCACTCAATTTCAAAACCATTCCTTCATACATACTCGTATGTAGGCCTTAGTGCATCCGTCACTAAAAGATACAGCCACTTCCTAGAAGAGCAATTCAGTGGCCAGCTTTTAAAGAAAGAAGGCAAAATAAAGTACGTACTTTCACCTACACGTTGTTTATCTGCAAAAACTCAGATCCTTTTTTTTTTTTTGTTAATACGTTAAAATTTGAAAAAAACATTTTTTGACAATTTTCCAAAACTTGGCACGCCATATGCATTATCAAATATTGCTTAGGTACTAATTTCGCACAAAATCGCCATAACCGAGGAATAGCCAATCTGTTAGAACAAGTCGACAAGTAAACCATTATACGTTATACGTATTTTGGGGAAAAGTAGGTACGACATCTGATAGCATATGTCCACCATGATTCAAATATCAAATCTGATTAAAATCATTGGACCCATTTTCGAGAAAACAATTTATTAAAATTGGCCATCAGTAAAGTACTGTTAATTTTGGAGTTAGAAGGCAAATTCCAATTTCGTCTCGCATTGTGTTTGAAGTAAATTCGTCCACCCGCTTAGGCCGCAGTCGTCCGTACAGTTTATTAGAGGCCGATTTTTTTGAGTTTCTCTATTATAGTGATGCCAAGTTTGATCAAAATGCGAGATCAAACATTTTAAGGAAACCAATACTTGACCTTATAGGTGCAAGTAAAAAATCGCTTTCACACGTTGCGTATTATACCTATGTATATATGAAAATGTAATAAAATACATATATTTGAATGTTCTTTTCGACAGCATCACCCCGACTTATTCTCCATTTAATGCCAAGTAAGTGACAATTATTGTCTTCCACCTGAATTAATGTAAAAAAAGAGAACAACAATGGCAGTCCAGACATTATGTTAAATAATAATGGCAGACAATCTACAAATGCTTACAACTTAATGGACCATGAAGTATTAATAATAACATAATGATAACAATAAAAATACCCATCTGATGTGCATCAGAGCATCGGGCCCTTGTGATACAATCGAAAAGTAAGTATTTCGAGTTCCTTCTTTTTTGTTCCCCTTTCAAACGTTAGGGTGACTTTCCCTTCACTCGCGCATATACATAGACTATCTATACAGCACAATGCTAATACTTTTCATAAACGATAGTTTACTGATACACTTTGCCTGATTATTGCGATATAATGCAAGAAATATGTATGATCATGATGCTGAAGTATGATTTAATCCTTGCGCTGTAACCAGAGATGAAATGAATTTTCATTCCTTTCTGCTCATTTATTTGCCAAGCGATGTACATATGTATATAGGGGAAACGATACTCGGTTACGATAAGAGTTGGACAGTTGCGATTCTTATTTGATTGTAATTACTCAACGAATTTTGAGTATTAGTATAAGTCTTACTTTGGAGACTTGAGTACTGAATATGTATATCTATTTGCTTTAAGAAGCTTTGTTGGCGCTCGCAATTGTATAACCTACTGTTAAGGTTGCCTTCTTTTCACAATTGCGAACCAGTTTTCATAGTTATTTTATTGATAAAATGTCTAAAGTTTAAGTGCGAATTAAATTTGCAGTGCGTAGGCAATGTTAAAAAGATAAACAAATATAAGGCAATCGCAGATTTAAAGAAAATATTTCGAAATCGAGACTATGCTCAATTGTGATAATTCCATAATTTTTTTAAAAAAAACCGGCATTTATAAAATGTATTGCCGCGATAGAGAATCGTGCCCACATCATACGACCATCCCCGAAGTATTTACTTGTGGAAATATATATGTGTTGCAGCGTATCGAATCATCGGTACCACAGGTAGACGATGTTTTAACTAACGGGATAGAGATTTCCTAAGAATTTTAAATAGAATAACACAGTCCCATGATTAAAAATATAACAGAAATCTACCGATAATTCTTAAATCTTAAGGACACACCAACTTTAGGGAAAATGTTCGATATTGTCAAAGGATAATTTATTTGGAAGACGTTCTTTAAAAAAAAATGCTCTTGTGCACTCCACGAAGCTACTGTCGTTTTGATTAAAATCTACCTGCTCCTTTTTTTTACCTCCGTCATGTGGTGAGTTCTGAGTGGATACCCTTTTGGAATGACATTTGTGGAAGCAAAAGATAGACTTGAGACGAGTATTATGACAAATCTCCTCCTCCAAAAGAGAATCGGTATTGATATAATTCTGCTTATTAAGACCTGTGACTTAGTACAATTAAATTGCTCCTAGCTGTATTCTTATTAATTAAAGGCGGTCCGAGGCAGTTTTCATTCTGAGGACGGGAAAGATTGCTTATGGCCTTCGTAAGAGCTTTAGTACTATCAGCCTTTGGCCTTGAAAACTTAACCAGTACTGCCACGCAAAAAAGTATGTAGTTCTGTAGAAAATAAAAGCCACGGCTGGGTCGCATGTACTTGCTCCATAAGTGCTATTCGTTTGTAAATTTCTCATAAGCAACAAAATGGGTTTTTTTGTAAAATGCGTTAAAAAGCTAAAAAAAAATGTTTGTGGATATTTCAAAAAATTTAAAGTCATGTCTTGAAGTACATATGTCAAAAATAACTTGGCTATCAATTTTGAATAAAATCGTCTTAGACATATCCGACTATTTAGCCAATTTCTACAAGTCTTCTAATAAATACTTAAACTGATAAATAATACTTAAACTGATAAGTACAGTATTGCTATTTGAATTGTTAGAGCGAAACTGAGTATGCAGTCTTATTACAAACCTCTATTTTACTCCAAATAAGAATTTTTATCAAAATTGTCAGAGCGCTTTTTGATTTTTTAAAAATGTACCTCTTAATTTTGAGGCTAGAATGAAAATTCAAATTTCTAGTCTGGCACTACCCTACAGACTCCAGATATGAAGTTTGAAGAAAATCCGTCAAGCCGTTTAGGCTGTAGCCCGAGGTACAGACCGTGGCCGTGGTGTAGTAGTAACATCATCACTTGTCACGCTGTTGGTTCACAGTTCAAATCCTGATGTCAAGAATCATATATTTATTTCGCATGAAATAAATAAAAAAGTCGACCAATTACGAAAGCTAAGTCAACTCTACTGCGAAGGCATAACGCTGGCAGTAGAGTGGTCATATGACTGAAAATGCAACTTGATCGTGATGATGACATCAGGAGGACGGAGAAAAATACTGTGAATCATGAGCAATGACAAAAAGCAAAACAAACAAGCTCCCCAGTTATCTGGACGCCACCCTTGGAGTTTACAGAAACTTAATACCATCTGAGTTTCAAACCACTACACTAAAATCTTTCTTTCTCTATCTCTCTCTTCTTCACAATGCCCGTGTCCTGTAATAGTATAAGAGTATTCATTTCCTCTTTGGCGCGTGCAAATTATATAAAAAAAAAGAGGACCGACATAATTGCGAGACCCACTTTTTTGAGTTTCTCTATTATAATAATATCAAGATTGAATTAATATCGAGATTGATGATCGAAAATTATGCAGACAAGTATTATTTTCGTGAAAAATTTCGATCGATAGAAGCAAGTACGAATGTCAAAGTAGTAATATGGTAATATACAAGTTTATTGCAGCACTAGAAGCTTTTAAAGTAAAAAACAAACAGAATAAATTTTAATTTACAATAAAAACAAAAGAAGTTATCTATTTAACTTACGAGAAAGAAGTGTGCTTTTATATTCCTAATGAAAAATTAAAGTGTAGCCAAATGCTTAAATGCTGTCGTGGCGTTGGAGCCTTTCTGAAATAACCAATTTATATTTTCTGTTAAAGCTACTTTTAACATCACGATCGCGACCAATAATTTAAAGAAAGACCCACTTGACTGGTCAAACAATACGATCCATTGACGAATCAAAAAAAGAAGATATGTGGCTTGAAGTAGAAAAACAGAACAAATATTAAAATGGAAGAGAAGAATTGCCGCTTTGTGTTCGAAATGAGATCTTAAATTACTCGGATGTTCCCCAGGGAAGTCACCTTGGTCCATTTCTCTTTCTACTCTTCATCAACGACTTGCCATCTTTCATTTCTAACTCCAAATGCCTATTGTATACAGATAGCTTACAGATCTTTAGTTCTGTAAATTCTGTATCTGTTGCCTTGGAACTGCAAAATGATGTTAACCGTGGAAATAAAAAAAAACTGGTCTATTTTAAATGGATTATACTTCAACATTAACAAATGTTCGGTTCTAACATCAAAAGGATAAGATCGCCTATTGCCGGATCAAAAAGAATAGGGAGTAATTTTTGATGTTGAACTTTTTCATTGCATTTTGATGAGCAAGAATCGTATGCTGGGTTTTCTGTTTCGGAATTCGAAAGATTTTCAAGACCGTTATACTCTCAAATCCTTATTCAATTGTTTAGTACGTTATATACTAGAGTACTGTTGCATAGTATGAAATCCTTATGTATTAATGCAATGCTGAATGGTATTGAGAAAATTCAAAAACCGTTTACGAAATTTGCTCTTCGAAAAATGTAATGGAATAGCAATATGCCGACGTATGAAGCTAGGGTATGCTCTAATTGATCTAAAAAACGCTTACCAACAGCGGTATATATTAATACTATTCTGTACTTTTTGCTTATGCAAAAATAATAAAATTAATACTCTGCTAGGGAGCAGAGTTTCTTTTACGACTCTAGACATAGTATAGGGTGACCAGATAAGAACAATACGAAAATAAATTTAAATAAAACAACAACGGTGTGGAACATCAAATTGGTTCTGGCTTTATTTTGAAGCTACATTCATTCCATTATGTATGGAATTACACATCGTTTAGATGGCCGCCTCAGTGCTTCAAGCGGTCAGTCCAATTTTTGATGACTCGGTCCAATATGTGCGGCGTTATTCTAGCAATAGCGTCTCGAATGTTGGCCCCGAGCTCGTCCAAAGTGGTTGGCTTGTTAGCGTAGACTAAGGACTTGACGTAGCCCCAGAAAAAACAATCGAGGGGTGTCAAGTCGCATGATCGCGGCGGCCAATTTATGAACGCTCGCCGTGAGATGATCCAGTCACCAAATTTCTCTTTCACCACTTCGAAAGTTGCGTCGCTTGTATGGCATGTAGCGCCGTCTTGTTAGAACCACAGCTCGGATATATCGATGTTGTCGAGCTCTGGCCACAGAAAGGCGGTTGACATCGCTCTATACCGAAAGAAATAAGGTCAGATGATGCCGCCGTGCCATAAACCGCACCAAACAGTCAATCTTTGTGGATGCATTGATGCTTGGTCGAACAGTTGTGGATTGTGGTCGCTCCAATAACGGCAATTTTGTTTGTTGACATAGCTGCTGAGTCAAAAATGGGCCTCGTCCGAGAAGATGATTTTTTGGCCAAAATCCGGATCTCCGGCCAACATTTCCAGCGCCCAATTAGCGAACTCACGGCGTTGTCTATGGTCGTCCAGCTTCAATTCTGCGTCAGCGCAATCTTATACGGATGTAGGCCCAAATCCGACCGCAAAATAAGCCTGGTTGACTCTCTTGCGATGCCCAATTCAATTGATCGGGGCCGAATCAATATTTCGGGGTCTTCTTTGATACTGGCCGCTACGGCGGCTATGTTTTCTTCAGTTCGCACCGATATCTTAAGGTCAAAAAGGGTGTACTCACGCTCAAACTTTTGCACGGTGCGACGAATTGCCTGCACACTAAAGCCATGACCGACCTCACCATGAAATTTACGTTGCAGAATTTCGATAATATTTTTTAATAATTTCCACACGTTCGGGAAGCGTCAAACGATGCATAATGAAATGGCAAACATTACTTAATATTTTGACAGCTGGATGTCATTGGTAACTTTGACAGTTGCTGAAACACAACAATTGGAAAAACTATGATTGCTATCTGGTCACCCTTTACTAACTATGGGGAGAATGACCCTATATCTACGGCTTGTGTAAAGTGCAATATATATGAAAATGTTGATAATGTTAATGTAAACAGAAGTATTTGTAAAATTACTATTATGACATCGTTATAAATATTATTGCTAAAACTATTGGAATCTTTTAAAATTATGAAATATTGTTCATTAGTAGTCTAGAATAAGTTTGCACACTTGCGAATAAATAAATAAATCAATAAATAAATAAGTGTCCTTCCCTGCGAAAAGTGTGAAAAAGTGAACGATCCAAATGAAGATACACCTCTCGTATTCGACCGTACGTATTTCAATATTTTATTAAAATTAAACAACCTAAAGGATTGCTCATATTTAAAGGGTGCCTGCGAATGGAAAAAAAAGCATATGATCAACAAAAGACAAAAGAAAAATATAACATGAATATTGTAACTAATACGAGTTGGTTGTCGCTCAAAATGAAGCAGGAAAGGAACAAAAGCGAGATTGCAAGAATTGAAATGAGAAACGGGGTGGCGTCAGAAATACGCTTATACCCGGTATTTGGCTCAGTTTTATTATTTAGTAATCACTTTCAAATTGGATGATTATACGGTCGAAATTACAAAAGGAAGTGGAGTGCAGGCAGTTCTTTAACAACATAAAATGCTTTTAAATTAGAGCTCAGTCCTAATGTAGGAAGTTTAAGTTTCCAAAAGAACGTACGGCTGGGTATTTAATACACTAGTACGTCTACAATCCTAAATACTTGTAAATAACTTCGAAGCTGAGTACACTAAACTCAAAGGAATAATGAACGGCAAAGCAAAACTGCATCTTTTCCGCATAAAAAATTAATGAAAACACATAAACAGGAATCAGGGGAAGAGCTGCAAATACAAGTTGTGCTTTGTTAAACCAATGGAAAAATTATGCTTTGACTTAGGCTGGGGTGAAGATACATATGTTGCTTTAATAATTGAAACTTACTTTGGCGCATATTTTGCAAAAACACGTGTGACCGCTCTACCAAATACTTTGTTTAAATCAAAAGGATATCCATATTATCCAATAATAATATTAATTTTACGTTTATATTGTTTTAGAGGAGGAAAAAGTGCACAAGAGACAAAAGAAAAATGATTCTAAAACAAACCGCATTAATGAAAAATCGTCTTACGAGATGTTGATTACGCATAAACTTTCAAAGGGCACCGGTGATAATCGAATTCAATTCAGTTAATTAACTTCATATAGATTCCCCCACTATAGTTGTATCTACTTGATCTGAAGTTCTTTCGGCAGACGTCCTTGAAGTACGAGTGGACAAATTTAAAAATTTTATAAGGAGTAAAACCGTAACAAGAGAACAAAAATAACCAACCAAATCGACATATCCTTCCTGCAGTAATGAAATAAATTGAATTGCGATGCAAATCGAAAGATAATAGGAAACATCAGCACTAAGACCAAAAGTATAAAAAAAGTAAAAAAAATTGACATGATGACAACGAGAAAATACTACTCTACGG
Organism: Pocota personata; assembly: GCA_963082735.1. Lineage (NCBI taxonomy): Eukaryota > Metazoa > Arthropoda > Insecta > Diptera > Syrphidae > Pocota > Pocota personata. The sequence continues at coordinate 20,747,265 of OY720433.1, forward strand.
ATAACGAAAACGACGTCAAGAATATTCTAATCCTGACTCCCCCAATGATGTTCTGTCCCAAGTTCTAAGAAATTGAATAAAAAGACATGCGACTGTGAGTATGAGTGAGTGAAAAACCGAGCAAATATTGGCATCATTAGTTTCCAATCGAATTTTCACGTGAAATGTTCAATTCTAAATTTAAATGGGAGACGGTACGTCGATGATGCGAACAAAGAGTACAAAACGTAGCCTCTCGTTAACGGTTTTTTTTTTATTAATTCTAAAGACTTTGAACACAGAAACAGGTGGAGTGGGTGGTAAAAATAGAATAATTGATAATGTTGTAGACGCACAAAATATTAAATTAATATAACGAGAAACGAAACTTGAAATAAACTTCATTTTCTCTATCTGGTGCTTCTCCTAATACACATGCTCAAGAGACACAAGCACTTTCAAGGAGGCCACCTGCTTCCTTTACATTATTTCACCTGCTGTTCTCTCTTTCTCTCTCCCTTTCTGCTCTTATCTTACAGTGTTATTGTTTTTACTAGCGCCTATAAGGGCAAGTATTGGTTTCGTGAAAATTTTGAATGTATGCTAACAAATAGTGTACCAGGTTTTGCCCAAACAATTTTCATAACGGTACTTTATTTATTGATCGGTTTTTGAAAATTTGTTTTTCACCCAATCGTGATTTTTTTTTTATGATTTATTTGTACCTATATTAGCATACCAGAATAGATATAACTTTATGATGACGACATCAACATTGAACAAAATTTGTGTTTGAAATTTTAAACCAAACTTACCCATAGCCTTTGGATCCAATTGATATGGAGGTATACCACAGTGCGCAGGAGGAGGCGTCGTAAGAGGATCACCATTATGACAGAAAAACGGCGGTAACCCGATTTTATTCGCCTGAAATTAAATTATAATGAAGAATATATGAGTATACAATAATAAGAACAATAAGTGGGAATACCTAGATTATTTTAAGAGTGGTAAACGTATAAATACAATTTAATCGCTTATAATGGATTGGTTCCCACAAAAATTAGCCAAATCGGCAAATATCATTATCGCTTTCTTAAATTTGTTGGCAATTACTTACACATGTACCCATGTACATAAATTGATTCAATAAGAGAGTTCGTAGTATCGAACTTCTATTCTTTTGTTAGGTACATATTTCTTGTTTATTGCGAACGGTGCATACCGTGTAGGCATCTTTTCAAGAATTTTACTTGCTCTGACATTGCTATGCTAGATATTCGGTATGCATGCTGCTAAGCGATGTTTGCACAAATTGCATCTTTCTTTTCAAAATCATTCAAGAACATTTACAAAATAAAAATTGTTGTCACCAGTTTCTTTAAGTTTTCTAAAGTAATGGAGAATCGAGCAAAAACTAGAGATTGTTTTCAAGGCATTCATGTACATATACATATGAGTGCATAAGAACTTGCATCTCTATTAAAAAATTTAAAATGCACTTTTAAGAAAAATATTTGATAAAAAAAAAAAGATATTCAATAAAGACATTTCTCTCTTCGATGTGTTCTGTGAACGACCCTTGAAGTCTGCCATTTAAAATAAATTCTCATACCCGCTGTCCGGAATTTGAGGGAGAGAACCGGGAGATGGCTACAGCAAAATCATGCTAGGCGAGTAATTGAGGAGAGCCCACAACGGCGATGTGATGTGCGTGCTTTAAAAAGCGAAAGAAGGAGAAAATGGTATTTTCCTTAACATCAATTTTAAGATTCCTTTTTTTCGCTCTCCAATCTATCCGCCCACATATCTATGAACTATACACCAACACATATAAACTAATTCCAACCGCCGACCCACTTGCTCGCTCGACGGCCATCAAGGAGCAGCCCATCAAGATACCTTGTTTACATTTACTTTTGTTGTAGTTGGGTTGGCATTATCACCCTCTGAACTACCCTTACTTTATGTTTGTTTGTGTTTCTTTCTTTTAATGCACTACAGTTAGTCAGAAAAGGAGGGAAAATCCGTCTAATAGACATTTAAAAAAATGTTCAACCTTAAAAAGTTTTCTGTTGTTGTAATGACATTTTTCCCGTTGGAGTTTCCATGTGGATCTTACGCGCATGTTCTTTTGCTGAAACAGTGTGAGTGGCGATGAGGTGAATTGTTGTATTTGAATTATTTTTTATCCTGCAGTATTGTTTTTTTTTTTTTTTTTTTTTTTTTAAAAAAGCTTGCATATTTTGTTTTTTCGTTATCATGGATGCTGCACGAAAGTGTAGAAAATTCAGCTAAATCTCGCTATGCAAGATTTAAAGGAGCATTAGTGGGCCAAGTCGTTAAAGTGTTGGTCGAAGCGGTCTTCCTTTCTCATGTTTCGTTAGATTTTTCTGTGTTATTGAGGGAACAAATTACAGCAATCTCGCACTCTTCCTCATCCACAAAAACGCTATAATTTGATGGCAAAAATTCGAATTGTGTTAGTACTAGTATATACCTACAACTATAGCTTATATAACTTGTATTTTGGTAGCTAAGGCGTAATGTTTATTGTGTGGGGTTGGCTTACTTCTTTGCTTATTTAATATCAAGTTTTGGATTGATTTGATTTTGGTTGGTTGGCGATTGCTTACTTTTACATCTTTATCCCCTTTATTAGGTTTGTGTGCGTGGGTACAATTTCCTTTGAGGGTGTTTGTAAGGATACCCCAACACCTGTATACTGCCGTGCACTATTTCTATTGTAGCTTACCCTCCACTTTTATATCACGTGGTGTTGACTAGACCTCCTAAAAATAGTTGAGATTTTTAGTATAACTAAGGATATCCCTTGATAATGCCCAACATGAACACGACACATGAACACGGTTTATATTGCAGGTTTTACTTAATTAAGATATTCAAACCGTTACCATGAAGCAACGAAATTCAAAGAAAGAAAAACCTACTAGAAATCGAAAGAGAAAACAATTTTCCAATAATTCGGAGCAACGATTACTTTCGACACCACCCTTGGGCAAGCAGCTGAGCAATTGAGAAATCGAACAACAACTACCAATGATGCCAACCTAGCCTTTCGGAGCTAAATTTATTACTGTTTCATCTGATCCAGCCGTCAAAATATATAAGCAGTCTAGCCCTTTTTTTACATTTTTAGTCGTCAACCATCATGAATCTCCACCATTAAGTGAAGTACAAAAAACTTTTCCTGTGTTGCATTAAATTTATAAGAAACTTAATCTAGGAATTACAAAATTGCGCTGGGCCCACCGACATTTTTGCAAACAATGTGATCAACAGAATTACGTACATACATACATACATATGTAGGTACCGAAATTGAAGTTGAGTTTAACATTCTCAGTGAATGAACTCCAACCTCCAACTTAAAATTTTTTATTTGTTACAGCAAGTATTGTTTTCCTGAAAATTTTCGATCTCGAGATTTTAATTAATCTTGACATTACTATAATAGAGGCTGCAGCGTAGACGTCTGGACGGATTTTCTTTATATTTTGGGTCTGTGTGGTAACTCCCAGAGGCGAAATTCGAATTTTCATTCTAGTCTCAAAATTAACGGTACTTAAGACCAATTTAAAAAAAAATCTAATTTTCCCAAAAACGGCTCCAACGATACTATTCAAAATATAAGGACATGCCATTCAAATCTGCTTTTTTGTTGTTTCTTATCTACTTGGTTTAAATTTGAAATCTAAACAATTCTCAGACGAATAGCACATATGGAATAAGTACGTGCGAATCAGTCGTGCACTTTATTTTAAATAAGTTTGAAACCACTTTGTTTTGTTTAGATGGAAAGCAAAGATAGACGGTTAGGCTAGGTTACAGAGAGTTATGATGCCACGACACACTAGGCGGGTGACCACGGTGTTGTGGATAGTGTGTTTGCTCTTGAACCGAACGGAGTAGGTTCAAGCCCCAGGGGGAGGCAGCATCCACCCGAGAATAATAGGAAAAAACATAAAATCTGCGTTTCTCCAACCACTACATAAATAAAGTGCGAAACTTTCTTATCTTCTTTTTTTTTCATTTTTCAAATATTCCCAAAGTGATAATCTGTTTTAGATTTCTATGTCATGTTTAATAAAAAAAAAAAAAAAACACCTATGTATTATACATGATAAGTGTTGAAAGATCATTCGGAATCTGTCACACTCAACCACCTCTCTCCATCAACCGCTTTATGAACTGGACATAATAACACCAACAACAACCAGCCAGAGCACAATGACTCCTATCACAACAGCAACAACCTCAATGCCAACTATCCGCCGCGATGCTCGCTCGAAAAAGACGAAAATCTCTTCGCTGGAAGAGAATCTCATTTTGGAAAGCGCTAAAAGGCATCCGGAAACCTCAAATGCAAGCGCCACCAGTTCGGAAAAACGATGGAAATTGGGCCAAGAGCGACAAAGAAAAGGCAGAACTTTTTGCTTTGCACTTAGAAGAAACGTTTAAACCATTCGACGGCCCTTTGATAAAGCCCGACTCCCTAGTCACGACATCCGACAACTTTAAAGAAAAAAAAGTTGCATTGATTGAACTGAGGGAAGTGATCAAAAATATAAAGACGAAAAAAGCACCGGGTTACGACTTGATAACGGCGCAGGTGGTCAAGGAATTGCCGAATAAAGCTCTTATCAAACTGCTATAATTGATTAACGCTTTGTCCGAGACAATGGAAAGTCGCCGAGATTATAATGGTCCTGAAACCAGGCAAACCTCTGAATGAGAAGAAATCATATCTACCTATTTCCCTATTGCCGGTTATATCTGAAATATCCGAAAAACTACTTTCTAAACGACTACAACCCGTAATCGACGAAAGACGTTACTCTGACTTCAAGGAGATAGCGGCCGGAATCCCACAAGAAAGTGTCCTTGGCCCACTTCTATACATCACGTTTGCGAACGATACGGCGATATTGACAAAGGGCGATACAATTGAAGCAGCAACTGAAAAGCCGCAACATGCTATTAATAAAGTCCACGCTTGGACGAATTCTTGGCGTATTGTGCTGAACGAAAGCAAATCTACCCACGTAAACTTTACCTACAAAAAAGTGGGTAGATTACCGGTATATTTAAACTCGGTTCAAATACCGTACGCGAACGAAGCAAAATATCTAGGAATGACTCTAGATGTTAAGCATAAATGGAAATCGCACTTAAAAAAGAAACGCGACGAGCTCGAAAACAAATACCGACAAATGTATTGGCTACTCGGAAAACATTCGAAGTTGAGCCTACGTAATAAACTGGCTTACATATAAGCAAGTGCTAAAGTGTGGACGTATGGTCTACAACTATGGGGTTGTACCAGGAAAAGCAATACAAACATCCTACAAACTTTTGAAAATAAAGTTCTTAGAACGATTGTTAGCGCACCATGGTACGTACGTAACGAAGATATTCATCGGGATCTGGAAATTCCCAGTGTCGTCGAAGAGATAACAAAATTTGCTCATAAACACAAAGATCGTGTTCACGGCCATTGTAACCGCACCGTCATTCAACTACTTGACGCGAACAATTCAATTTGTCGCCTGCAAAGAACAAAACTTTTTGACCTCGCGTCATAGTATACATACTCGTATGCCGGTCGTGAAAACAGTAGGAACTTTTAATGGAATTTAACCTGTCTAAAGTGCTACATTCTTTTTAATTACATACGAACATCTTTTTCCAAAAATCACGAGTCTTGTAAGCGAAAATAAAACTGCTGGATAAGCGTCGGCTTAGTTGTAGTACTAATCTTGAAGGGATGTGTTTTTAGTGAGTAAAAATCTCACACTACCATAAGCACGCGCGGTCGGGCCTTATGGTGTCTTTAGAAGATTTTCCACCTGCTCTCGGCAAAAAAAAAATTCCTGCTGCCAAATTTACAACCACTACAATTACAACATCAACACCAATTAAAGTTCCATCATATTACCCAACAACAATTTGAATAAGACCTCAACAACCACTACAAAGCCAACTTGTATCTATCCAAGCTATATCATACAACCAGAAACAAAAAGACATGAATAAAAACAACTATAAGAAGAACAACGACAGTCAACCAATCATCGAAAAGACTAAGGACATCTCCCAGTCAAAACGAAACAATTAACACTCTCAACAAGAAACTCAAAACAAAAATACGAAAAACAATAAGACATCCAGCAATCACCAAATTATGAACCGCAACCAAGCTACGTAAAAGATGTAAAATATATAACCTAATGAAAGCCCTTGATAACATCGCTAAGAAGTTTTATGAATTAAAAATACTTAAAAATGATGAAATCAAAATACAAAATCAAGAAGTTTATCCTTGTACTACACCTCCATAATCAAAATATTAAAACATTCTAGCCAAAGGACCTTTAGAGTTTTCCTGAGGAATATGCGTCCACCACCAAATAATGACAATATCATTTCAGAACCGACAGATAAAGGACCAAAGTAGTTAACATCCACAACATCGTCCACCGTAACACCAAATAACCTTTACAATTTATTTGATAAATATTATATCAACACTAATGGTAACCAAATTAAGTGGACATAATAGACTAAATGGACTCTAAAAATATTAGTCTGGAATGTTAACGGCTTAAATCAGCACGCTCGAGAAATCAAGTTTATAATCGACAATCTTATGTATATCAGAAACACACTGCACTGATAAGAATTTCTTAAGAACCCTGAACTATAGGGTCATCCAACAAGAGGTGTCATTTCAAATCAATAGAAAAACGCAACATTTTTATGAAAAGTGGTGACATTTTTATTTTAATCTAAAGTACAAACTCTGGGATTAGTAATGGAATACAATATGAGGGTGGCCGTGGTGTAGTGGTAACATCATCGCTTGTCACGCTACAGGTTCACGCTTCGAATCCTGATGTCAATAATCATCTATTTATTTCGTATGAAATAAATAAAAAGTCGATCAATTGCGAAAGCTTATGTCAACTCTACTACGAAGGCATAACATTGGCAGTAGGGCGGTCATATGGCTAAAATGCAACTTGATCGTGATGATGACATCAGGAGGACGGAAAAAAATACGGTGAATCATGAGCAACGACAAAAGCAAAAACAAACAAGCTCCCCAGTTATCTGGACACCCACCCTTGGAATTCACTGAAACTTAATACCAGCTGAATTTCAAACCAACTACACCAATCTGTCTTTCTCTCTGTCTCTTCCCCTTTCCACAAAACGCCCGGGTCCTAAAATTAGTATAAGGGTATTCGTAACCCCTTTCACACGTGCAAATTATATATAAAAAAAAAAATCTGCCAAATCTCCGCCTCGGCTCTGCCTACAAATATTCGTTCTTTTGATGAAATTTTTCATCACGTTTTTGCATAATTGCGGCCGTATTCCGCGAATGACTTCTCTAATATTTTCTTTTAGTGCATAAATCGTTGGTGGAGCATTGGCGTAGACTTTATCTTTAACACAATGATGCGAAATTTAAAATGACACCTCTTGTTGGATGACCCTATACAATATTCACTTCACAAATCATCCCCATAACAAAGCACATGGAGGAACAGCAATAATAATAATGAAATCACAGACAAACATGGAAGTTAACACATTCGACAGTCTACCTGCCCTGAAGAAAAGTGCAAGCGATGCGATTCGCCTGCACACGCGCATCCGCTGTCAGCGATCACGTTACATACTTCGGGTGAGGACTTCCACACGCGCATCCGCTATCAGCGATCATCTATCATGCTCCAGGTGAATGGGTGTGCGTGGGAAATGCAACGTTGCATTTTAGGTTTAAGCAAATCATTGTAAATTAGAATTAAGTTATTTATTCCAATTCGGACAGTAGTACGGAGCACTTGGTTCCGCGAATAAAATTTATAACGTGAAATCTAATTTGTTGTTTTAATGTGGAACCTGTTGTGGTTCCTTAAAAATATATTTTTTATATCCGCGAGTAAGGATCTCGATAACTGGCGCCCGATCAGGGACAGTCCCATCATCGCGAAGTTAAAAAGGAAAAAATAAAAATTAATTTTTAAAAAAAAAAAAAAACGATAAACCAGTTAAAGTGAATTATTCAGTTAAAAGTGCATACAAAAAAACCCCACTCTTGGGGAACGAAAATCAAATAACATACAACGGTCGTTAAGGAAAAAAAAAACAAAGAAGAGGAAATTAATTTAAAAAAAAAAAAAAAAACCGTTAAAGTGAATTATTCAGTTAAAAAGAATATCTTCTTTTTAAATTTATCAAATTGTCAACGCTCATGTGTGCGTATATGTAATGAAAAAGCAACTAACAGCGACAACAAATTAAAAAAAAAAAAAACATATAAAAATATAGAAAAAACTTACTTAGCTTACTAAATTATGTCCAGGAGTAGTCTCTCACGAAAAAAGGGGCCAGTTCACTAAAAAAAAGTTATTTAAACATAATTTTCGGTGGTGTAGACCTTCGTACCAAGCCCATCTATCGTGCAATCCTCCAGCACATTCGGCAGACAATAAGAGGCAAGGCCGACCCCGCCCTCGTGTCTTACAACATATTTGACAACGAGTGGGCCGAAATCAAAAGGGTTCTCTCCTTGCATTCTGCAGATAAGAGGGATATTCGAACTCTTGAACACCAGTTGAACAAACTCACGCTCGAGGGTCGATGTCTATGCCACCATCAATCACCAATTCTCTCTGATCCTCAATAAGATCAGAGCCGAAACGTACTCCACCGAGACGGTGGATGCCCTAGTAGAAACCTACCGGAATCGCGCACTAGACGATTTTGGGCGAGGACTGAATGGGGATCTTTCAAAGCTACTCATAATTCGGAAGCCTAAGACCCTGCCGGAGGCATACTCAGCTTGCCTCGAAATGCAAAATCTCAATTTCAGGAGCAATTCAGTGCACATCCAGGCGCCGAATACGATATCATCTCCCGTCTACTATAATTTTAAAAATGGCAGAGGGCCTCCCCCTTCAGGAAATCCAACTAAGCCATATGGCAGAAATAATTTCAGCCAGAGGCCACGTTCCTCCTGGAACTCAAGACTCCAACAACAATATCCTCCACCAAGACCGACAGGTCCGAAGCCAGCAATCAAGATGGAGGTAGATAATTCCGTTCAGACAAAAAATGTGAATTACATGAATCGGCCTAACAATCCATTCAAACGAGAGGCTAGTTCTGACAGCTACCCAAGGAAACAACAACGGTGTTACCACATGGAATCGACCACCGACCAGGATCCTGATGCACCGGAGACCGCAGACACCTCCGCCGAGGGGCCTAATGACGAAAATTTTATGGTAGGCGCCTCGTTTCCAGCGTACCATACATAGAGTATGTCGCGCGGGACGGGAAAGTACTGAATTTTCTCGTATATACTGGTGCAAATAAAAATTTCATTAAATCCAAACTAGCACCAAATACAAATCCTGTCCAAAAACCATTTTACATTGATAATCCTGCCGGGAAGATACTAGTTGAAACCAAAATTTGCGGCAAATTCTTCTCTTCCCTAGGCTGCGATTTAGATATAATATTTTTTATTCTTCCGAGTTTGGAATCATTCGATGGAATAATCGGTGACGACACTCTCAAACAACTTAAAGCTATAACAGACAGGGGAAAAAATTAACTAATTATAGACTCCAACAAAAAAATTATTTTAAAAAATATGACTTCCACCGGCGTTAACCACTTGTTGATCTCGAATAAAGGTATTTCTGAACCCGCTAAACTTAGACTGGAATCTCTCTGCAATAAATTTAACAACCTATTTAGCCCAGTTGGCAATGAAAAGGTTAAGACCAATGTAAGGGTAGAAATCCGCACGAGTACCGATGAGCCAATTTATACTAAAAGTTACCAATATCCAACTTCCATGAGGGAGGAAGTTGAAAGACAGGTTAGTGAACTATTGTCAGAAAACATTATCCGACCTTCAAACAGCCCATATAACTCAACTATATGGGTTGTTCCAAAGAAGCCAAAGCCTAGTGAAGGAGAAAGACATTCCCAAAACTGCTTTTTCGACGTTGAACGGTAAATACGAATACCTGAGACTACCCTTCGGCCTCAAAAACGCCCCCGCCATCTTTCAGCGCATGATAGACGATAAAAGAACTGATTGGAAAAATTTGCTACGTATATATCGATGATATCATAATTTACAGCAAAACCGAATCAGATCACCTGAAGGACATTGAGACCGTGTTCTCTAAGATCCATGAGAGTGGACTAAAGATTAACCTGGAAAAAACCCACTTCATGGCCAATAGTGTCGAATTCCTTGGCTATCTTGTCACTCCAGAAGGTATTCTTCCCGATCCAAAGAAAGTTAAGGCTATCGAGGGAATTCTTCCCCCTAGCACCCTTAAAGAGCTAAAAAGTTTCCTTGGATTAACATCATACTATAGGAGATTTATTAGAGACTACGCCAAGATAGCGAAACCTCTAACAAATATGACTCGTGGAGACTTAGCACAGTTAAAGGCCAAACAATCAAGGAAGGTTCCTATTACTCTCGATGATACAGCACTTAAGGCGTTTAAAGATCTGAGGGAGCTGCTTACTTCAGCGGAGGTATTGGCATTCCCAGACTTCGACAAACCTTTTAATCTGACTACGGACGCCTCTGATTATGCCATCGGGGCTATCCTATCCCAAGGCGAGCATGGCAAAGATAAACCGATAGCATACATCTCCCGTTCCCTAAACCGGACGGAAGAGAATTATGCAACAAACGAAAAAGAGTTGCGTGCAATAGTGTGGGCACTCGATAACCTGAGAAACTATCTCTATGGAGCAAAAAAATAAATACTTATATATACTGATCACCAGCCTTTGACCTTCACTCTTAGTAATAGAAATTATAATGCGAAGCTCAAACGCTGGAAAGCGAGAATTGAAGAGTATAACTACGAGTTGATTTACACACCTGGTAAATCAAACTTTGTGGCCGACGCTCTCTCGCGGCTCAGAACAGAAGTCAATCACTTGTTAGGCTCCCCCGATGCTCCTAGTGAAGCAAATAGCGAAGGCACTCGAACCTTAACAGCGAGTTGGTGTGCGGACATAGATACGGAAACTGCAAGCGAAGGACAAGGAACAAGGACAGACGACATACAGACTGGCACCGCTGACGAAGGTTTGTGTGAAAAATCTATTGACGATGGCGAATCCTGTACAATGCACAGTGCCGAACAATACGGTTCAGACCTACCACCACACGTAGAGGCTCCGCTAAATGTCTTTAGGAATCAATTGATTTTCAGGATTGGCATCGATATTATTTCTCACGAGGAACCGCATCCTGGCTATCACCGGCATTACATTTCCACAAGTAGGTTAGATCGGACCCAACTTAGGGAAATTTTGAAGGAAAAACTAAGCCCAAGTGTAGTCAATGGAGTAAAAATACCAGAGGACTATCTTGGTATGCCACAAAGTGTATATCTAGAGAGTTTCGAGAAATATAAAATACGTTTGACACATAGAGTGATCGAGGACGTTGCTAACGAAGATCGTAAACTCTTGATCATCGAAAGAGAACACAGGAGGGCTCATCGGGCTGCTATCGAAAACAAGGAACAAATCCTTGAGAGATTCTACTTCCCGCAAATGATGTCTCGCATCAAAAGATACGTTGCTTCATGTGAAATTTGCAACGCTAACAAATACGATAGACACCCGGTAGCTCCTAAGTTACAATCGACACCTGTTCCTTCATATCCATGTGAAATTCTCCATATGGATATCATGGAGATTCAGAACGAAAAGTTCCTAACTGTTGTCGATAAGTTCTCAAAATTCTCCAAATTCTTTTATATTAAGGATAAATCAGCCATTTATATAAGATCCAAACTGATAAAAATCCTGCATAACTTTACAGTCCCTCTCATTTTGGTCACAGATAATGAAAGAGGATTCCTTAGCCCAATTGTTCTAAACCTAATACGAAACTTAGGTGTAAAACTTTACTTAACTCCATCCCATAGAAGTGAGGTAAATGGGCAAATAGAAAGGGTTCATTCCACAGTACTAGAAATTCATCGGTGTCTTCGAGCAGAAAGTCCGGATTTCAAGGTAAAAGAGCTCGTTTACGTAGCCGTTGACCGATATAGTAACACCGTCCATTCCGTTACAAAAAGGAAACCTACAGATGTGTTCTTTAATAGGTCCCAGAGAGTCAATTACCAAAATCTTTTAAATATCCGTTCGAAAATTAACAAAGATCTGAGGGGTATAATTAGGCGAAACATGGAAGCGAGAAATATCAGACAAAATCTAAAAACAGAGGCGCCAAGAAGGTATTGCGTGGGTGACGTAGTGTATGCTGCTGCAGAAGGTATAAAAGGCAAAAATAAGCCATTATATAGAAAAGAAATAGTGGCAAAAGACAACCGAGTGACCATAATGACAGTAAGTGATAAAAGAATCCATAAAGCACATTTGAGAAATGTTAAGTTGCCAAACGCTAATGATATATAAAAAAAAAAATATGAATATATTGTATGGAAAAGAATAATAAAAGAATGATAAGCCATAAGCTTTTAAAAGAGAAGAAATTAAAGCAGAATAAAATGTGTGTATAAGTCACATGATTTTCAAATTTTCATTGTAAGCCTTAGAATTTAAGAATAAAATTGTATAACCTTCTTTTTTCAATAAACCATAATTACATTGCAGAGTAGTTGTTTTAGCAACCCCCATGCAGACCCTTCATATTTTCGCCTATAAATCTCCGATTGTAACGATTCGCGAGGGTAACGCCTGGGTGACAAACGGCTACTTTAGGCTAGTTCACGTAATTGACTTGGCAAAGTATAACGCGCTTGTTCAGGATACTGAACAGCTGATATTAAAGTACGTAAAGGACGAAGAAATGCATCTTGTTCTGGATTACCATTTGACCCAGATCAAGGACCGCCTTGGTATATCGAGAGGCGCGAGGACGAGAAGAGTTAGGTCAATTAATTGGATAGGGTCCGCCTGGAAATGGCTGGCTGGCTCTCCGGACGCAACTGACTGGGATAACCTCTTAGAGAAACAGACAAACGTTGTATAGAACAATAACCAACAATACAGAATTAACGAAAAACTAATCGACTCAACACGGGAAATTTCGGACAGAATTAACAGAATAATTGACCGTTTTAACAACGCTGTACAGGAGGGGGAGACGGACAAACCTAAACACGACCTACTAAACAAGGCACTTATATTAAAACAGGCGGTAAACGAGATAGTAAGGGCTTGCCAAATGACAAAGAACGGCATAGTTAACAGCAAGCTTTTGGATTCTGAAGAGGTCAACACAATCGTCAATGAACTGGAAACCTTGCCCTATCAAAACATTGTAGAAGCTGTGGAATACGGACGACATTCAATATACAGCAACGAAACACTGATGCTATATATCCTGTCAATTTGTAAAATTAAACCAGAAGTATATCATCTGGTGACAGCTCGTGCCGCAATCAAAAACGGGAAACAGATCGACTTAGACTATCTTAAACTTCTAATCAGACATGACGAAACATACGGACTAGACGGGAAATGTCTTAGCATAGGCAACACATTTGTCTGTGAGGAAAGCGTTCTGAAAAAACTGCCAGAAGAATCCTTTCTAGCCAAAATTCTTAAAGGTGGTAACGCACTCTGCGACTACAGAACAACCAACGAAGAAGTAGTCGAATTGATTGGGGAAAACACTATTTTTGTAACGAATTTTAATGGATCCCTTTTAAATAAAAATTCCTCTATTCCCTTATAAGGTACCTATCTGATCCAGCTGGATGATGACACGGTTCGCATAAAGGATAGAACGTACTACAGCAAGGTGGCAATCCATCCGCAGGCACTTCCCCCGTCCTGGCTAACGTAACCAGCAATAGAATTAAACCTAACCTGGAATATGTACATGATTTGCGGGACGCAGATATTTGAAGCGGCGGCAGTTAACACATTCGACAGTCTACCTGCCCTGAAGAAAAGTGCAAGCGATGCGATTCGCCTGCACACGCGCATTCGCTGTCAGCGATCACATTACATACTTCAGGTGAGGACTTCCACACGCGCATCCGCTATCAGAGATCATCTATCATGCTCCAGGTGAATGGGTCTGCGTGGGAAATGCAACGTTGCATTTTAGGTTTAAGCAAATCATTGTAAATTAGAATTAAGTTATTCATTCCAATTCGGACAGTAGTACGAATCACTTGGTTCCGCGAATAAAATTTATAACGTGAAATCTAATTTGTTGTTTTAATGTGGAACCTGTTGTGGTTCCTTAAAAATATTTTTTTATATCCGCGAGTAAGGATCTCGATAACTTGGAGGAACAGCAATAATAATAAGACAGCAATAATAATAAGACAGCAATAATAATAATGAAATCACAGACAAACACGGACCACTAAATTTATATGTGTATGTATTTTGCCCTCCAAAATATAGAATAAGTACTGAACAGTACTACAACTTTATGAAAACACTAGAACAACGCTTTATTGTTGGGGAGACCTCAATGCTAAAAACAAAATATGGGGTTCAAGACTCACTAACAAAAAAAGACAACAATTTACTAGACGCCATGATGAAAAACAAATGCATACACCTCAGTATAGGTGAGCCCACGTACTGGCCTACAGACAAAAATAAAATATCGGACCTAATAAATTTCTGTATAACGAAGAATATAAAGCAGGACAACATTAATATAAAATCCAAATATGAATTTTCTTCAAATCCCTACTAATCGAATATTCAAACTTACCAACGCTATTAAACATTATACCAAAGGTACTCGTATATAATAATAATAGAACCAATTGGGACACATACATGGAAATACAACAACAAAGATTGAACCTAAATATATCACACAAGACACCAAATAAAATTGACAATGCCATATCTTAACGACTCGATACATGACGCGGCAATTAGAGCAACACCAATACCTACTCAAAAAAAAGACTTATATTTTACCCATAAAAACATTAAGTATTAAGTATTATTTAAGTATTACTTAATACATTCAAGATAAAATAATTGAAAAAAAAAGAAAATTATGACAAACATACAGACAACCAGACCTTAAAAGGAAGCTCAACAAATTAACCAAAGATCTTACAAACATATCGAAGAAAAGTGAAAAAAAGAGAATTGACACATACCTAAAAAACCTTTCAGCTACCGAATCGAAGAATTTCGATTTGTGGAAAACTACAAAAAACCTGATAAAAGCAAAAAAAAAAAAAACACAAACCATCAATAAAGAAAACAAATAACACCTGGGACAAAACTAACGCTGAAAAGGCCCAATTACTCTGTGATCATTTTAAAAACACGTTCGCAAATAACAAAAAAAAAATTCCTACCGACCAACAAGCCTCCTCCCATTGTTATCTTTGAAAAATTACACTTTAAATGACTAGAATCCATACTCAATCAGAATCGACTAATCCCCGACTATCAATTTGGATTCAGAAGCCACTATTCTACAATACAATTCAACAAGTGCAGAGAGTTACAAACCGAAATGTAACATACATCGAAAACAAAAACTATAGCATAACAATTTTTCTCGACATTACCAAAGCATTTGACCAAGTCTGGCATGAAGGACGCCTGAATAAACTAAAAATACCGTACCGTACGATTTCTACATGTTTATGAAAAGTTACATTTCCAGTAGATACTTTTATGTAAAATGTGACGACGAATATTCTATGTTGATTCAAATGGATGCTGGCGTCCCTCAGGGAAGTGTTTTGGGTCCACTGCTTTACCTTTTGTTTACAGTTCACTCCCAGCAACATTTGTTGACGACACTGTCTTACTATCATCAGACAAAAACTTAATTACAGCAGCAGACAAATTACAGCGTATTATCGACAACCTATCCATATGGTTTAACATATCGAGCATAAGAATCAATGAAGAAAATGCAGTACAAGTAAACTATACTACACGTCAAATCATAAACCACTATTCACTCACAATTAACAATAAAATAATAAAGCTTGAAAACAATGCTGAATACCTGTGAATCCACTTAGCCCGAAAACTTGCCTGGAGAAACCATTTAGTCCTAAAGCGAAACAAAATAAAACTTAAATTCAGACAACTTCACTGACTTGTTAATAAAAATTAGCAACTATAACTTTAATCTGCAAAACTATAATCAAACCTATTTATACGTACGGTATTGAAATCGGGGGTGTCTCATGCAAATCGAACCTACAATAAAAAATCCTTCGGACAATAACAAATGCAGACTGCGACGATAGTCATGTAGATTCTTGGCGTGAAGACTATATACATACATACTTACAGCCTTGGCCAGAATCCAACGCAATACGAATATTGAAAAGACTAAGACCAGATGATTTAATAATATGAATCAAAGAAACAGAACATATTTGTTATATGCGTGTACTATATGTATACACTTGATCATCATTTCACTTTTGCAAACATTTTAAAATTAATGCGTTCAAACACACTGCTCTAAATATAAATAGTTTTAGGTCCACTCTTACTGTTTCGTTTTCTGTAAAAAAATTACTTGTTGCAATTTGTGAGCAGATGTAAAATAAATTGGGGAAAAAAAATGATTAATATAATCATAAATATAGACGACCATACTACACTAAAAGCATCTACAATAAATAATCTATTTATTCATTAGGTAATAGGGTAGTTTTTTATTGGAAATTATACCTATATCATAAAAAATACTCGTAAAGGGCACGACTGGGTCGCATGTACTTGCTCCATATGTGCTGTTCGTTTGTAAATTATTCAGATCTCAAATTTAGGCAAAATTAATAAAAAGGAAATAAATAATTTTTCGTCCATATAACCTCAAATATGAATTTTTATCCAAATCGTAAAAGCAGTTTTCGAGAAAATTGCTTCGTCCTAAGTAAAGTAAGGATAATGATAAGGTAAATTCATCCAGCCGTTTAGACTGCAGTCCGATATACAGATGGACAGAATTGCTTTTTGAGTTTCCCTATGATATTAATGCTAAGATTGATCAAAACATCGAGATCGAATTTATTCACGAAGACAATAATTTTCGTTTGGTTAAAAAGATGTTTCTACCTGTCAGTATTTCTTCTTTTCCTTACGGCAAAGTTATGATCCGGAGTAGAAGGATCACAACACTCCCACTTTACTTTTATTAATTCATATAGTCTACATTATGTATGGAATAGCATATCGGGTGAATGGCCTCCACGACTTTGCTGGCATATACGCACCCTTTTGTCGAAATTTTCCATGACCCGTTTGCATAAATGTGGCTGAATTTCATTGATACAGCACTCAATTTGCTCCTTCAAGGCGTGGGTGGTCGTGGGCGGTCGTGAGCTTGTTGGCATAAACCTTAGACTTAAAAAAAACCCAAAAGAAAAAAAGTCCAACAGCATTAAATCCCATGATCTGGGCGGTCAATTCTGATCACCAAAACGGGAAATTACACGACCAGGAAACTGGCTCACGCAGTAGTTGAATTATTTCTCGGGCTGTATGGCATGTAGGCACAAAGAACTGGATTATCATGTCGCGATAGCGAGCACCATTAACTGTTATTGCCTGACCAGCCGCATTTTCAAAGACAATGATGCCTCCAGCCCAAAATCCGCACCAAACAGTAACACGTTGTGAATGCATTTGTTTCTCAACAATCACTCGTGGAGTTTCTGAACCCCAAATTTGATAATTTTGACGATTAGAGAAGCCAACAAGATGAAAAAGAGCCTCATCGCTGCAGATGATTTTGTTTAAAAAATCAGCATCCACTTGTTGTTGTTCCATGATCCATTCAACGAACTCTCTTCGCTGTGCGTGGTCAGTAGGCTTTAGTTCTTGTGTCAATTGCACTTGGTATGCGTGAGAATACGCTGTAGCGAGCTTCTCCAATTCTTGACCACGGTGCCAAATTGATGTTCCTGGATGCGCAACAACACTCTCACGAACTGAACGACTTGTTGAAGGATGACCAGAGTGTCTAAGATCACTAATTGTTCGAGTCTCCCTGAATTTTTGAATTAATCTCTTCACAGTTGATGAAGTTAAATCACTAGCTGGAATACGTTATGCTTTCACACTAACGCAATATTTTACTTTTCAAATTCCCATAATTACACTCTTTTCTGATATTTGTATAATTTGGGTTAAACATCTCATAAACGAGCGGAAACTACGTGGAAAGCGAAATGATTGTTCATGCAGCGAACTGACGCATCTCTGCGCATGTTTTCATATTACGCCGTAATATGGTCCCGCGGGGCGTTCAATGCCGCTCCCGTTACCCCGTTTTTCGAATGCGAAAACTTCACAGAAAAACTTCATAATCCGCTTTCGATAGAAAGTCTTTATGTTTTTTTTAACACTATTTTTATGAATCATAATTGAATAATGGCCAATAGGTATTCCTACCGAAACCCGGGAAAGATTTGTCGACAGCAAAGGGCTACAGACCTATTAGCCTAACGTCCTTTTTACTAAAATCAATGGAGAGAATCTGTGATAACTACATCAGAACACAGATTACAATTCCGCGGCTGTGTCCTAATCAACATGCATATCTCAAAGGAAAATCAGTTGAGACGGCACTACACCAGGTTGTATCCACAATAGAAGATGCTTTTGAAACCAAGGAATCAGTCGCAGGCGTTTTTCTAGATATCGAAGGGGCATTTAACAATGTGAAAACTCAAAAAATTGTGGAGGCACTCTCGATATACTGTAATAACCAAATAATAAACAATTGGCTAGAACACATGCTTACAAACCGCATTATCACAGCTTCACTGGGAGACGACACAAGAAGGGGAACAGTCCGTACGGGAACACCACAGGGGGGGATAATATCTCCTTTACTGTGGGTGCTCACAATGGACAACCTTTTAAAAGCACTGGATGGAACCTGTGCGAAATGTGTAGCGTACGCAGATGACCTAGCCGTTCTGATAAGAGGTAAGCACCTGAACATCATAGGAGAGCTTATGCAAAACACCCTTCGAATCATAAAAGAATGGGCGGAGGAGAGAAATAAATCCAAATAAAACGGAAATGGTTCTCTTTACAAAGAAAACCAAAACTAGTGACTTTCACATTCCACAACTCGGAGGAGTATCACTACAACTCCGCGACAGCGTCAAGTATCTGGGCATTATATTAGACAGGAAACTGACCTGGAGAAAGAACCTGGAAGAAAGAGTCACCAAAGCAAAGAGAGCATATTGGATATGCAGGAGGGCCATCGGGAAGTCATGGGGCTTGAAACCGAAACAGGTCCACTGGATATACGAATGCGTAATAAAACCCATCATCTTCTACGGAGTAGTTGTATGGTGGCCAGTGATGAGCAAAAAGTATGCAAGAGACTTGCTAACTAAGGTGCAGCGTATGGTCTGCCTGGGTATTACCGGAGCACAATCCTCAACACCAACCGCGGCCATGGAAGCGATACTTAACATTCTACCAGTGCACCTCGAAGCGAAAAAGATTGCCGGTATTTCAGCCTCACGGCTTAAAACTATCGGCCATTTCACCGGTGGTGCAAATACGGGACATCGAAAAATCACCGAAATGATAAGAGTAATGACACCACTCATCGATTGCCCCAGTGATGTTGTTGGGAAATCGTACACATTCTCCAATAACTTCGAAACAATTTTTCCCGCAAGAGAATATTGGACGTATGAAAGAACGACAAGAAACTCCAATGGGATATCGGTTTATACAGATGGCTCTAACATATCAGGGGAATCAGGGGCTGGCATCTTTAGTGCTAACCCACCGATTGAACTTGCTATTCACCTAGAACCATTTGTATCGGTGTTCCAAGCAGAAGTCTATGCAATTATGAAGGCAACCGAAATACTCGCAGAAGACACCAGCGAAGAAAGGCAAATTGACATCTGCTCGGACAGCAAAGCAGCAATTAGCGCGATCACAAACCCCATGTCGAAATCACTACTAGTAAGGGAGTGCAAAACTAAATTGAACTTACTTGCCAGACGCAATAGAGTCCGTCTCACATGGGTACCGGGGTACGAGGGTGTACCGGGCAACGAAAAGGCAGACGAACTAGCAAGGAAAGGAGCAGGCAATACAGAACTGAACCCGAATAGTACAATAGGGGTCCCTCTGACAACTATTAAAACAATAATCAATGATAAGATACGACAGGAGCTCAATAACTACTGGAAGAATCTAGACACGTGCAAAGTGGCTAGATCTGTAATAACCAAACCGAGTAACAACACAGCAAAAAGAGCTCTTAACTCAAGCAGAACACAATTGAGATTGATGGTGGGACTTTTAACAGGGCACATCAATCTCAACAAACATTCGTTCAGACTCGGGATAGCTGATACAGCAATCTGTGCCAACTGTGAACACTTCCTCTGTCACTGCCCCGCTACAGCGAGGCTAAGGCTGAAAATTCTGGGATCTCCAAGGATTCCGGATATTACACACCTCAATAAGAAAGGAATCGGGGATATACTGGAGTTCGCCAGACGAACACTACGATTCCCCGATCACTATACGATATAGTTGATACTACCCATGATCCCTAGACCTAAATCCTCTCAATACATAATTCCCAAAACACATCACTATTCCTTATAGTTACGCAGATGAGGGGAACACAACGGGCCCAATGGAGGCCTAAGTGAAGAGCATAAGCTCACCCTCTCAAACCAACCAAACCAACCAACCATTCCATGTACTTCACGGAACATATTACGAATTATCTACTAATAACACATTAATGTCGATTCTGTAATAATTTTCAAAGTCAAATTCAAATGTTAATGTTTTGTTTTCCTTTCTTCAATACATGCTTTAATAAAATAATAATAAATGACGAAAAAAAATATAGAGGACGAAATTACAGATGATAAAGACTACATACATAATGTATGCTAGCGTAAGTAAATAGTACAATTTGCGTATGAAAATACCTAATGGCGGCAAAGATGAAAGCATTTCAATGCTATGGGAGAAAGCATATGCACACAAATACAAAATACAACAACAAAATAAATAAATCCAGCGGTTGTTGTTGATAGATATTCAAACCTCGTATATGGGCGTGGGTACAGGATATATGTATGTACATATGTATGTGTGTAAAACTACGTAGCAGATTGTTGACGATTGTTGTCTCATACATACTTTTGCAACTTTAAGGTTTACATTTGAAAAAAAAAAAAATATATATATATAATTAGCTGTTTCTGCAGTTGTCGCTACTCTTGCTGTTACTGATGTGTCGTTGCTTTTTATTCATTGAATATTATGCTCGTATTTGGATGTCCCGTGTGGTTCAAAGTGGGAGCAAGTTCGTTGGAAAAGATTCGGGTGTTTGAGAGGGCTTGCCTTCATTTATACAGGCCCTCATTTAGCCCATGCTCGTATTTGGATGTACCGTGTGGTTCAAAGTGGGAGCAATTTCGTTGGAAAAGATTCGGGTGTTTGAGAGGGCTTGCCTTCATTTATACAGAACACCAGAGTCCCAGTACATAAAATTCTATCCCAATGAGGTCCTGTAAAACAGGGCTAACCTAATAAGAGTGGATAATTTCGTTATCAAGCCGATTCGAAGGCACATTGCAAGAGCAATGAGCTCGACGAACAACCTGATCTCCGGGGCTTATTACTCCAATTGCGAGTATCACGAGAAAGAGCGCCTTAACGGCTTTGTTCCCCCAGAGGCATTCATCTACGAGTATTTTGATGAAATAGGTCTGATGCAGGACAGATTGGCGGTGCCGCTAATCTTCCATGTTGCTCGGACAGCTATGAATAGGCGACTCAACTACGACAGAGACGTTGCTCACAGCAGTGTGGAGCGTCTCCGGTTTAGTACGGCGGTACCGGGTAGCGATATTGAGGACGTACAACGTCAGTACGGACATTTCTGGTGGCTAGCCGAAAGAGAGGAAACTCCTACGTCGTTTCTCCCTAATCCAGGGTAGATTGTTTGATATTTGAAGTTGGCTGTTTGTTGTCCATGGCCGACTTACATAGTTTAAGGTTTAGATATTGTAGGTATGTAGATAGATAATAATAAAGCAAAAAAAAAAAAAATTACAAAAAAACCTCAAAAAAAAAGTACGTATAGTTGTACGTAAAATAGAGTAAGATAGATTAAAGTAGAATAAGGAAGTTTAGTATTTATTTTAAGGTAGTTTTTTAAGTTTTATGTATAAGAACAAACAAAAAAAAAAAAGTTCAGTTACTAAGTTTTTTAATTTTATTAAAAAAAAATTGTTCTTAGTCATTGTCAACGAGCAATAAATTAATGAAATAAATAAAGAATCCAAGTAAGGTACGTCGAAAGACATAGTTTTAAATATTAGGTTTAACTAAGAGCGCCCGCATAGGGCCAGTAAGTTAGAATAGCATAGTTAAGTTAGTTAAGTTAGTTTTAAGGTTTTTTTTTTTATAATCTGCGCGCGCCGAAGAGGATATGAATACTCTTAAACTGTTTCAGGGCACGGGCGTCAAGGAAAAGGGGGAAGAGGAACAGAGGAGGAGCCTATGAACGTTGGCTTTGAATGTTTGAAGGTTGTAGTGATGCGGAAATACAGAGCCTAGTACATTATTCCACATTCGTGTTGTTCGGTTTATAAATGAATCCCTATATTTGACAGTACGACCGAAATTGGGCTTAAGGGTGAACTGATGTGCATTCGAAGCATGACGCATATTGCGGGTGAAATTTTGAAGTGGAGGAATGCAACTGGCTATTTCGCTGGAACATTTTTTATTAAAATAGCGAGAGGGAGAGACAGGAGACATTTTTCCGATGTTCTAGTGAATGAATGGAATTCACAATGTCTCTATCGCCTATAAGTTTTAACGCGCGATTCTGTACCCTATCAAGAATGTGCAGAACGGTCTTGGGTGCACCGGACCAGATATGGGCGTTATATTCTAGCTTAGGGCGGATGAATGCCTTATAAATTGAGGCCAGATCAGACGGGGTCTAGCATATAAGTTTAATGAAATATGAAATAAAAATACACTAAAAATGATTGAATAAATGAATACTTTTCTAAAGTACATACATAATTTTTCACTGATTGGATCACAGAAAGGAAAACAGTAAAAGCAAATCTCTACATTCCATCTTGTCTCATATGCAATTGTTTCGTTGTAACATCAATTTAAGTCCTCGATATAAGGCCTCAACAAAATTGATGAAGCTTCTTTATCTGATCAATATCAATATGTATATACATCAGCTTAGCTACTTTTAATTCAAAATAAAGTCATGTGTAATTGCATAATAATAAAATGTATGAATATGAATTTTTTTGTTTGCTAATTATTTAGAAAAGGAGCAACCTTACTGATTTTTGATGAAATTTTAGTATGTGTAGAGTGTAATTTGATATACATATGTATGTATGTATTCGTATGTATATGTATACGTAGGGAAGGGTATCTCGTCCTTAGAATTCTGAAAGACAGTATTTTGACATTGAATTGCATGTGCACATACACATAGCACCATGTTGCAAGTGTATGTGCCGAAATCAATGTGTTGCCTGAAGATAAAGCGTACTAATCCATTCTCCTTAAGTTGACACTACGAAGTAAGGTGAGAAAATTGATTAGGGGTTGTAAGGAATACATACTCAGAAAAATGTTCTCTACGACATACAACAATTTCATCAGAACTCAACGGTTATTTTCCATCAAAATCGCCGCCTTTTCTAAATAATTACCACATTTTTCACTTCTTTTAGCCAATCGACAAGCAAATCCCTTTTCTCAACCATCACAGAGCAAAAGCTCTCAGTATCGGTTTGTTGCGCATTTTAGCATCATCTACCAATTTTTCAATCTTGCAGATTATTTAATTGCAAATGTAGAGTTGGTAACTATCCGCAGAAAATCATCATAGAGTATGTCCTGAGTGCTGGCATTCTTGAAAAATAAAATAAAAATACATACATATTGAGCTAGCCTTATTTAGTCAACACGTGTTCTTAAGAAAGCAGCTGCTAGGAAGTATCCAATAAAATATTACAGAACTCTTAACAGAATATCTTATGCTAATGAGAAAAGCTCAACCCAGGCGGTTCGATATTCATAGTAAAAAAAAAGAAGAAACAAGAAAAAAAGTGAAGTTGAACGTTTTGCCATAATAACCTTGCATAAAGAAGTGCATCAAGTGCGTGCTATTTAAATAAGCTGAAAATATCGAGGTCGACAGCGCACGATACCATACGTGTCGCTTTAAAGAATCATCGACTCTTAAGACCCGGAAGAAAAGCGGAAGGTCCAAATTAACATCAAAACAGGAGGACCAGACTACCGTTCGTACTTAAAGTAGATATCAGTAACAACGACAAAAAAGCGTAAACACTAAGACCTCTTCCTATCAACTCGAATCTATTATTTTATTGTTGGATTCGGGTCAACCAACCCAACATGTTGCATCCACCTACCGGCCTTCTAAGTGTTCTGCCTGAAGGATTTGCTCATTAGAAATAGTACTTATTTTGGAAAAATTATAATAATAAATTATTTTAATAATATAATATTTTGGCGCTAACAGCCCAATGCAGGGCCTGGCCTAACTTCTCGCAACCCCCCGTGCTGTGTGCCTCACGAATGGTTGGGGCCTACAGTTTTATGCCGTTTTGGGAGGGCATTCTTTTCTATTGATATAAGCTTCTCATGACAGTTTTACTCTCGGATGTTTGTCGCGAGAGGTGGGACCTTGAGAAGTTCTTGGATTTGAACCTTGAGCCTCTTGCTCAGTGATCGCGCACTTAACCACTGAGCCCACCTTTGTTGAACATTGGGGGGACGCATTTGGGAATTCAACCTCGAGCCATGAGATCCACAAGCTCATTACGCGACCATTGAGCCACGCAAATTCGAAATTTATAAGTTCTAGAAGCAAATGCAAAAACCTACTGGCATTCACTGTCGATTATGCTGCTGCTTTCGATGCATTGCTCGGATCCGAAAAAATAATTCGGAGGGAGCACTAATGCTGCCAATTCAAACAGATTGCGGTCTACCGCGATCGTCGCCGTTCTGGAGACTTCACACCCAAGGTGGTCAGAATATAATCATCAATTCAATAGGTACGCCGCACTCAAAATGAAAATTCTGTGTAGCTATGTGCCGTACGACGTGTTCACAGGCGTGATTGCACGTACTTGCTCCATATGTGCTATTCGTCTAAAAATTGTTTAAATTTCTAATTTAGCCAAGTAGATATGAAACAACAAAATTTGGCTTTTTCGTAAAATGTGTTAAAAAGCTGAGAAGCTTTTTAAACCATATGTCAAAACGGATTCGGCAATTTTAGTAAAGCATGGACTTCTGCTCTTTATGCTCACTTTCGATAGGAGTGAAAATATGGACGATATTTACAATGTTAAAACTAATATTATTATTATTATTTATTAAACTTTACATAAATGTAACAGTATAATACTTAAAAAATAACAGCTCTAGCTACCAGGGCTTAAGGCTGAAGGCTTAAAATATAATTGTTAAAAAAGTATTGGTTCAAGTGCCCAGCAACGGGGGGCGGCCGGAAGAGTTGCGAACAATAGTTCAGACATCCCTTCCGACCGCCCCCCGTTCTTGGGACGTGAAGGGTCTTATATACTATTTTCTAGATTTAATTTCTTTAAAAGTTTGAAAACGTTTTTTATGTTTTGTTCTGAAGGAACAATAGAAGCTGTTTAAGGTCTTTGTTGAATAATTCATTACAAATTTAATGTATTTAATGTATTTAATATTAATGTATTTACAATCTGACGTTAAATGCTTAATGGATAAAACAAGGTTAGAATGACAAAACTGACAAATCGGGGGGGTGTCTTTGTTGAGAAGATATCCATGTGTTAGCTGGGTGTGTCCAAGTCTTAGTCTTAAGAAGATTTTGTTCATTGTTGAAGTTGTATTTATGGTATAGGTGGCAGGAACTGGATCTGGATTGATGGAAGAATAGTGATGGATGCGATATATTGCCTCCAATCCACTTCTTTCTTTTGTTTCCAGTGTAAATTAGCAAGTTTGAGGTAATCGTTTTTTTTTTCGGGTTGATACCTTGAGATACTTAGACTGTCGTTTGAGGAAGCAGCTTTAGCTTCCCGATCTGCCAATTCATTACCCCGAACGCCAATATGTCCTGGTACCCAAACTAATTTCAAGCTCGTTCCTAGCTTAATGATATTGTCACGAATTTTGCTGATGATGGGTGAGCGGTTTTGTATATTACGAATAGCTTTAAGTGTCGAAAGGCTGTCCGTACATATAATGGTTTTCTTTTTGGATTTAGTGGCCGTTTCTGAAGCTTTCAGTACCCTTATCGCTTCTGCAGAGAAGATAGAGAAATAAGGTGGAATCTTTTCGGTGGAGACTAGGGTTCCATGTGAGTTGACTATTGCAAAGCCAATGCCATCTTCGTTTTTAGAGCCGTCGGTAAAGAGGATTTCCCAGGTATTATCGGAGTAGGTGATCATCAATTCGTGGAAAAGTTGAAGATATATTACATTTGGAATAGTATCTTTTTTGAATCTGGAGAGATTGGTGTTTATTGCGTCGAGTGGTAGAAGCCAAGGAGGATGTTTTTCGAGGGCAATGTTTTTCAAAGCAGGAACGAGATCTATGTAAAATAAATAAGTATAAATCGTCCGCATAAAGCGTGTGGCTTATGTTATTGAATTGGGTGATAATATTACTTATATCATCATAAGCTATTATAAAAATCACCACCGAGAGGGGCGACCCTTGGGGAATACCATTATTCAGGTTATAGGTTTTTGAATAGCAGTTATTTACCTTAGCTCTGAATTTTCTGTGTAAAAGGAAGGATTTTATGAACTTAAACATCTTAGGACCAATTTTCCATTTTTTTAGTTTATTTAAAACAACGTGGATACCAATACTTTCGAAGGCCTTCTCAAAGTCAATAGAAAGAATTGAAATATGGTTTTTGCAGGAGAGTGCCGTGGAAACAAATTCGTCTATATGAAGTAAGGAGTCGATTGTACTTCGACTTGGTTTAGGTTAATATGATTGTTGCTTTCGATAAACCAAAGCAATCTTTTGGAAACCATTTTTTCCATTAATTTGCTAGTGCAAGGGATAAGGGAGATAGGCCTGTAACTGTTGGGAACTGGCAACTTCTGATTAGGTTTGGGAATTGGTATCAAAGTTGCAGTTTTCCATGTTTGCGGAATTATGCCTTGGTCGAAAATACAATTGTAAAGCGTGATTAGGCTTTGTTTTAATATTAGTGGTGCGTTGTTTAACATTGGGTAGGAGATACGGTCATAGCCTGGGGTTTTACCTGTGACCGAATTGAGACAACATTCAAATTCTATAGTGTTAAAGGGGAGTTCAATTAAATTGGCAGACGGACTAGGAAAGTAAGGTATATTATCATCGTTTAAAGCTGCCAGTTTAGATTCACGGAATAAGGGAGAAAAATTGGAATCGCTGGCGTAAGAGGACCAACATTTGGTAAAATGCTCCGAAATTTTGTCTGAATCGGTAAGCGTTTGCGAACCCGATGAAATCGCTTTGATATAGTATGGCTTGTAGCTACAGGTAAGTGTTTTAATGTCGGACCATATCTTTTTGCTGGTGGTGTTGGGACTAATTTTTTCCGTGAACTTTTGGAAACTTTCTATTTTGGCAATTTTTACCTTTCTGCGGAATAAAGCGTTGGCTTTCCGATAGTTGACGAGGTTGGTGTCGTTAGGTTATTTTTTGAATATTTTCCACAGATTTTGTTTGATATGTCGCAACGAGTCAATTTCGGGGTTCCACCAGAGAACAATATTTTTATGGTGTTTGAGTTTCGTTTGGGGGATAGCAATATTAGCAGCAGAAAGGATACATTTTTTTATAGATGCTGCTTCCCGGTTTACATTAGTTGTTTGGGGATTAGAAATCAAGAGTACCGTTGATTTTTCCTGGAAAAGATTCCAGTCTGCGTGGTCGGTTTTAAATTTCGGGTTAGATTTAACAAATTTGGACTGTGTACCAAGATTGATAGAGGAAAGTATGGGGAAGTGATCGCTACCATGCAGATAATCGTTCCTCTTCCATATACTGTCGGGTAGCAATTGGGTGGAAATAAAAGTAAGATCTACATGGGTAAATGTCTTATGTGTAGAAAAATGCGTTGGGCTGCCGTCATTAAGCAGAGAGAGATTAGAATTAGCCAGGAAGTTTTCAATTTCTTTGCCTCTTGAGTTGATTACGGGAGAGCCCCAAAGTGGGCTCCAGGAGTTGAAATCTCCTGTTAATATAACTGGATTCCCGACAGATCTTACGATATTATCTATATCTAAGGCCGAAAAGGGCTGAGACGGATGAATGTAAATTGACACGACTGTCAATTTATTTCTAAGCAGGATTTCAACGGCAATTGAAGAGATATTTGAATTGATATCAAAGACTCTGTGAGGGATCGATTTGTGTATTAGCAAACCAGTGCCTTGTTTTGCTGTGGTATTAGTGTCAAAGTTGTGGAAATAAGCCGTATATTCTTTGGGTGCTATAGGTGATGTTTTGGATTGAATATGGGTTTCCTGTAATGAGATTATCGAGTGTTTGTAATCTTTTATAAGAAGTTCAAGTTCATGGTAATTATTATAATATCCATTAAGGTTCCACTGAAGAACTTTAAGGATTGTTTTTGTGCAATGAGGAGACTTTTGCGCAGTATAATCAGCGTTATACTGGGAAAAATCTGAAGGAGATTGATTTTTTGCGTGCAAGGGTTGACTCTGCCACCCAGAGGATGAATTATCCAGGTTCCGGGTGGAACCTGGATGATTCATCCTCCGGATGACAGAGTCGGTATTAGGGTCACCGATATTATTATCAGATGCCTTCATCTTGATCGTTTTCAGATATCTTTTCGTAAAAATGAGTTATGGAGTCAGTAGACATTGAAGGGGAGAGAGCATTGAGTTTGAGTGAATTTGGGTTGTTAGCGAGTTTGGAGAGTTTGTTGTGTGTATACTAGAATTTGGAATTCCAGTTGAATGAGAGTGTGTTTGGTTCGAGGGGGAAGACGAGTTTGACAGATATGATAAATTGGCAGTGAGAGTTTTGTACGAGTTTGAGGTTGGAGGTAATGTGTTATCAGTTGTACTTAATTTTGGTATTATTGTGTTGATTAGTTGAATAGAAGGTAGTTTTGTTGGACTGTGAGCTTGCTGAGGAGGGAGTGATTTGACTGAGGTGAATAGGATGAGATTTTGGAGAAGTGTTATGATGGCTAGCATGTGGAACTTGAGAAGTTTTAATGGGGGAAACGGGTTTTGAAGAGATGGATTTTATTAAGATGTTGTCACTGAGGGAAGGGGGTAGTGTATCCTCAGGTTTAAGAGAATGGTTTAAAGAGTGGGACTGACTTTTATTTCCAGAGTACGTTGAAGAAGAAAATGGAACGGGATTTTGTACGCTGTATATTTTATATGAAACATTTTATTAGACAATATAAAAAAAACACAAGAAAACAAAAACTTCAAATTATTTCATTAACATAAATAAAAATTAATAAATTACTGATTATCTTGAAAAAAGAGGGACAAAAGTAAACATACAGTATATATAAACAGAGACAAAAGCGACATACGTTCAATACGAATACAATTTTAGTACGACGTTGCATTACCTTTTGCATATAAAGGGTGGTTAAATTTTAAGGGCCGATGTTGAATGTGAACCACACCTAAACGTCAAGTTTTTTTCTGCATTTCATTTGACATTTCTCAATTTCAGACTAACTCAATTTGAACCATGGAAAGATACACAATCGAGCAACGCGTTAAAGTTATTCAGGCTTATTATGAAAATGGGCGTTCAAATCAAAATGCATATCGTGCATTTCGTGATTCTTTCGGTCAATTTAATCGTCCAAATGTGCGTACAGTCGAAAAAATCGTGCAAAAATTTATGCAAACCGGGTCTGTAGGAGATGTGAAAACACCAGTGCATGCTCGTACAGCTCGTACTGCAGAAAATATTGCTGCTGTTCGCGATAGTGTGGCTGAAGAGCCGTCCACCTCAACTCGTCGTCGTGCCCAACAATTGCACCTCTCACGCTCGTCGTTGATGAACATTATGCATAAAGACTTGCATTTACGCGCTTACAAGGTGCAATTGACTCAAGAACTAAAGCCTCTTGACCATTTCAAGCGTCGTCAATGGTCACAATGGTGGCAAGAAATGGCAACAGTGGATGATCAATTTTCGAAGAAAATCATCTTCAGTGCTGAGGCACATTTTCACCTCAGTGGATTCGTCAATAAGCAGAATTGCCGCATTTGGGCGAATGATAATCCAAGAGTGATTGTCGAAAAACCAATGCACCCACAAAGAGTGACTGTTTGGTGCGGTTTATGATAACGAACTTTTTATGGTCCGAATTGGAAGATATGGATGTGGACGATATGTGGTTTCAACAGGATGGTGCCACTTGCCACACAGCTAACGAAACAATGGCTCTTTTGCGCGACAAATTCAATGGCCGTGTTATCTCACGTGGTGGCGATGTCAATTGGCCGCCAAGATCATGTGATTTGACACCGTTGGACTTCTTTCTTTGGGGTTATTTGAAAGAAAAGGTGTACGTCGATAAGCCAGCAACAATTCAAGAGCTAAAGGATGGGATAATTCGGCACATTAACGGCATAGAACCTCAATTATGCCTCAGCGTCATCGAAAATTTGGACCATCGGATGGAGGTGTGCCGCCGAGGTCACGGCGGCCATTTGGCCGATATATAATAATAAAAAGAAATGACAGTAATTTCCTAAATAATTTGTGTTTTATTCAAAATCAACATCGGCCCTTAAAACTTAACCACCCTTCATAACGGCTTTCATTCTTCTTTGCATTGAATTGACTAATTTTTTAGTTGTTGATGGACCAATCATCGCCCATTCTTCAGTTATGGCTCTTTTCAATTCTGTTTTATTTTTTATACTACTTTTACTAAGTCTACGTTTGATTTCATCCCATAGATGTTCTATGGGATTCATGTCCGGAGATTGAGGTGGGGTCCTCAGTTGTTTGGGCGTGTTATAAAGTAGCCATTCCTGCACAATACGTGAAGTGTGCTTTGGGTCATTATCCTGCTGAAAGATGAATGACCCATTAAGCCCTAATTTTTTAACGCTAGCATGAAGATTATTTTTTAAGATGATGAATATAAATTTGTCCATTATAGACTATAAAAACTAAGTTTCCCACCCCGCTCTCCGACATGCATCCCCAAACTAGCACGTTTCCACCGCCGTGTTTTATTGTACCTACTAAATTTCGTTATTCTAATGCCGTATTAGGTTTTCTCCAAACTTTTTGCTTGCCATCATTAGCGTACAAGTTGAATTTACTTTCGTCGCTAAAAACAAATTTTGGACCAATAATCATTTCCATATTTTACATGATCTTTTGCGAATTCAAGTCTTTTTTTACGATTCCTTTCATTAATAAATGTTAAAACTATTTTGAATATAGTAGTTAAAAACGAGCCTATGCGTACGAATACAAGATCTATACCTCAGCGCAAACGCTGTCAAGGCTTCAATCACACACAATCGTATTTCCAAAAAGAACCGAAATGTGTGTCAGAAAGGTGTGACCTAAATAAGCAGGCCCCGGCGCCCTTAAACTGCGAATTCAAGCACCCAGCAAAATAATGAGGTTGCGAAGTGGCAAAGGAGCTCCAAAAAAGGCGAGATACATTTAAAAATAAGTAAACCCGCTTAAAGAGAGACGTGAAACCGCTAAGGAAAAGGTTACGAACGAGATTAAAACCGCAAAATCAAAAAATTGGGGTGGCGTAGTGTAGTGGTAACATAATCACGTTGTTGTCACGTTGTTGGTTCACGGTTCAAATACTGATAACAAAAATCATATACTTATTTCGCATGAAATAAATAAAAAAGTCGATCAATTGCGAAAGCTAAGTCAACTCTACTGCGGCGGAATAACATTGGTAATAAGGTGGTCAGACGCCTGAAAATGCAACTTGATCGTGATGATGACATCTGGAGGCCGGAAAAAAATACTGTGAATCATGAGCAACGACAATAAAAGCAAAACAAAAATGCTTCCCAGTTACCTGGACGTTACCGTTGAAGTTTACAGAAACTCAATACCACCCGAGTTTCAAACCACTACACCAAATCTTTCTTTCCTTCTTTCTCTCTCTGTCTACCTATCAACGCCCGTGCCTTGCAATAATATAAGGGTATTCATATCCCCTTTGGCATGAGCAAATTATAAAAAAAGGAAAAGCCAGAATTCTCAGGACCTCAAACATATACACATGCTGCATCACAAGTACACAAACAGAGCGGTGTTAGAGGCCAAATTTCTACAATTCTCGCGAAACTTGAGGAGCAAACCAAAATAATCAACGCCATATTTGACAAATTCAGCAAGCTTGAGTTAAAACCTCGCAATAAAATAACTCCCACTCTGCTTATCTTGAAGTTCATGGCTTGTCAAAAAAAACCCAAATGCAATCGTCACCAATCAGAAAAAACAATGGCAAATGGGCAAAGGGTGACAAAGAAAATGCGGATCATTTTGCCGAACACCTAGAAGAAACGTTTAAGCCATTTGATGGACAAACATTGTTAGAAGATCTTAGAGGAATGGCAACGACATCTGATACTCGTACGAGTAACTTTAAAATAAAATGTGTATCGTTAACCGAACTTTGCCAGACGATAAAAAACTTAAATAATAATAAAGCCCCTGGCTATGATTTAATAACTGGACAAATACTTAAGAAATTGCCAAACAAAAAGCATTAATTAAACTTTTATATCTAATAAACGTTTCAATTAGACTGTAATACGTTCCAGATCCATGAAAAGTGGCAGAAGTGATGATTCCGAAACCGGGAAAACCTCCAAACGACAGAAATTCAATGACAGAAGTGATGATTCCGAAACCGAGAAAACCCCCAAAACGACAAAAAATTATACAGACCGATATCGCTCCTACCAATAATATCAAAGGTATTTGAAAGACTCTTATTGAAACGCATCGAACCGGTCATTGAAGAAAGACGCCTTATATCTGACCACCAATTCGGGTTTAGAATCAAGCATTCCACAATTGACCAGGTTTATAGAATAACCGATGAAATTGGAAAAGCCCTACAGGGAAAAAAAGATTTGCTCTAGTGCTTTTCTTGACGTCTCTCAAACCTTCGACAAGGTTTGGCACGATGGCTTGAAGTACAAGTTAAGACGGGTTCTTCCGGAACACTTATTTAAGATCTTAGACTCCTACCATGAAAACAGATTATTTTGTGTTAATCATGAAACTGAATATTCCGAGTTCAAGGAAATGCCCGCCGGTGTTTCGCAAGGAAGTATCTTTGGTCCTGTTTTATTTCTGCTGTACACTCGGGATATACTCTAAACTGAAGGCACCGTAGTAGTAATTGTTTGGTGCATTGTTCTAACGAGACCAAATCGACACATTTTAACTTCGCATACAAGAAAATAAACAATCTACCCGTATTCATTAACTCTGTACAAATACTAATACAGGGTGGCTTTCATCAGCCGCTACCAAAAAAAAATTTAATAACTTTGTTTCTATTTAATGAATCTGGTTAATTTTTTTTTTTTATTTTACAGATTGATTTTTAGATTTAACAAAAATGGATAACTGGGACACTGAAACAAGAATTTGGATTGTCCGCCGTTATCACGCACTGGAGTCCGTAGTTTCGATTCAAAGAGAGTATAGGCGTATCACAGTGTGGTGTGCAGTTTCATCACGCTGCATTGTCGGGCCCTACTTCTTCGAAGAAAACGGTCCCACCGTTACGGTTACTGGAGACCGTTACTTGAGCATGTTGAGAGAGTTTTTCTATCCAGAATTACGCCGAATGAGAATTTCTTTCAACTCTGTGTGGTTTCAGCAAGATGGTGCGACTCCTCACATAGCCCGGCCTGTTATGACAGAATTGCGACGAAAATTTCCCAATAAGCTGATATCCAGAAACTCCACATTCCGTTGGCCCCCCAGGTCGCCTGACCTTACTGCTCCTGACTTTTTCTTCTGGGGTTATTGCAAACAGGAAGTCTACAAAGCAAAACCAACAAATTTGAATGAACTAAAGCAATCCATTCGAGAAACAATTGCGGCTATTCCTGTCTCAACTCTCCAAGCAGTAATGAACAACTTTTTGGTAAGATGCCGCACATGCATCAACGAGCAGGGGGGGCATTTAAATTCCATTATTTTTAAAACTAATTAAGCTATATTTAATAAAATTGAATGAGCTTTAACATGAATAAAAGAAAAATGAATTCCATACTCTGAAAAAAAAGTAATTTGAGTTTCTTAATGTAGCAATATTCATCAGCCATCCTGTATATGGGGATGGCACTAGACGCGAAACTTAAGTGGAAACCACACGTCAAAAAAAAAAAAAACGCTATGAGCTTGAAAATCGCTTTGGAGAAATGTATTGACTACTTGGAAGACATTCCAAGCTAAGTGTATATAACAAACTGCTTTTATATAAGCAAGTGCTAAAGCCTATATGGACGTACGGTATATTACTCTGGGGTTGCACCAAAGCAAGCAATAGAGAATTTATACAATCATTCCAAAATAAAGTGATAAGAGCTATCATGAATGCTCTCTGGTATATCAGAAATAATGATATACAAAGAGAATTAGGGATCGCAACCGTGGACGACGAAATAACAAACTTCGCTCGGAAGCTCCATATTCGCCGCCTTCATGGTCATTGCAACCACGCCATATTCGAAACATTGGACTTGAGAAACCTTGTGCACCGACTTCAAAGAATGAAACCGTTCGATTTAGCGCAATAAGAAGTAACCGCATTTAATAACGGTATCAGCAGGTGCTTTTGCCGAAAATCTACCTGCCTCACGCGAATATTCCTCGAAGCCTAAACTACTTGATATGGATAACTTAGTTGAGGTAAATAAGAAAAAGGGACGGATGAGTTTAGTCAGTAAAAATCTGACACTACTATGAGTACACGATGTCTCATAGTGTTTTATGAAGATTCTCACCAACCCACGAAGAAAAAAAAAATTGGAATGCCATGTCCTTACATATGTCAAAAATTACGTAGATAACGCTTTTAAATGAAATCGCCCATGCCACGTCCGAGAAATAGCCAATTTTCGCAATCCCGCTATTAAGCAAAATACCGTCTTAGCGAAAAACTTAGTACCCAATCTTCTGGCAAACGTTCATATTACCCCAGCTATGAATTTTTATCGAAATGGTTACAGCCGTTTGTGAGAACATTTTTTTTTTTTTTTAAATTAGTCTTATGTAAAGTACCGTTAGTTTTGAGACTAGAATTAAAATTCGAATTTCGCCTCTGGGCATTACCCCATATATGAAGTTTGAAGTAACTTCGAGGTATAGACAGACGGACAGACAGAAAGACAGAATTGCGAGACCCACTTTTTTGAGTTCCTCTATTACAGTAATGTCAATACTGATTAAAATCTCGAGATCGAATATTTTCAGGGAAACAATACTTGCCCTGTAGGAGCGAGAAAAAAAAGATACAGAGATACTATAATATAAATTACAATCTAAGCCCCCATATTCCTGATCTTAGTGAATATTTTTACGGTTATGTATTCATTTATAATCAGAACGATTTTGGGATGAAATTATTCTGACGCCATAAAGCTTACTTTTTATTGTGGTAAGAAAGGCTCACTTTCGCTCATACTGTATTTGTATTACAAGCTTTTAGATAATTGAAACCCGAAGGTCATCAAAATTTCGGATTAAAATATTTTTACGAAAACAATACCATATATGTAATTGTCTTCATTCAAAAAAAGAAAATAATTAAATTTGTTTAAAAATAGTTCAAATACAAAGGAACATTGTCTTCTTAAATTCGAGAAAGAAAACTAAAAAAAAAATAAAAAATTTTACATTCGTTTTATGTTTATACTGTTCCGCATAATACATAATATCCAGACACACTGTTATTTCAATTAAAATCTGTACAATATGACTAATTTCTAATTATAAGGGTGTGGATTTGTGAAAAATAATAAAATGAAAAAGATGGGTTCGCCCATATTACTGTAAAACATATGTGTACAATACCTTCATACATATATGTAGTTTATGGTTGAATACATGTCTAAAAAATTGATTAAATAGCCTAATTTCTTATGTTAATGAACAATTTCACATTTTCATCTAATGCACTATCCCGAATAACAATAATCTCATGCACATTTATCGAATAACTTACTATCACAACTGTTGATTGATGGTTTGGGTATATCGGTGGACATAAATTCTAAAATTAATAGAAGAATTTTTCTTATATTATAGAAGGTGTTTGTTAATTAAAAAAAGCAATATAAAGAAATCATTCAACAAACGACACTGAGTTTCATTCGCAAATATATTTTTCTTTGTTTCTAAATCCTCTTATTTATGGTACAATTTTATCAACAACTTTTAAGTTAGATATATTGCCACAAGTCAGGTCTTAATGCACAACATACTTATAAAAAAAATTATATTCTCTCCATCATCACCGACATCGTCTAACAATGTTTATTTTGGAAGATCCGGAACAAAAACAATCAAAACAAAAAATAAAAAATACCATCCTGCTTTTTTCTCGACATCTCTGAGGTACAAGTGAGACAATTTGATGTGTCTGCCACCTTGTTTTCACCTCTCGCGTCGCGCACAGCATTCATTAAAGTATTGTTTAAGCGGGTGGGTCTTTTTCATTAATATTTGTATACATATCTTAGCGTTGTTGCTGTGGCACCAGGTCATTTTCGTATATGAACAATTTATTCGTTTCACCAGTTTAAATAAAAGAGAGGTTACTTTCTGGAATATGAAAATTATGCGCGATGCTGCAAATAGAATATTATACGGTTATCGTATCTTTTTTTTCGTTCTGCGCGAACCACGTTCATCCGTCGCTTTCTCTGTTCCCTCAACAATTATTCTTTTGGTTCTCTTGTGGATGGTGTGTGTATTTTTAGACAATTTATTATATTCCCCATTTAGTTACAACACAAATTATGTACGGAAGCAAAAATATGTACGAATGGAGTGTACGTCTGGAGCAGGGAGGTAGTTGTCAGTAACTTTTAGCGCACAAACTAAAAAAAAAAATAAGAATAATCGTTGTTTGGACGTTTTACACCTAGTAAGTAAGTGGCTTTAACGTAATGCATGTCTAAGCCCTTCGCATATAGTTAAGGAGTGTATCAAGTATGGTAATTGCAAAATCTTCTTTTCTTCACACCAACGGCGAAATGATTTTACCTTGCATGATACGATTTAACTTTTAGTTAAGTAAACAGAAGTGGATTCTTGACAGACATATGATAGTTTATTTATGGTAAAGTAAGACAACAAAGTATCAATTATAATTATTATAAATAGATAAATTAAATATATATGTACATATAAAATGTGAGAATAATATAAATAAAAGAATATAAAGTTAATATAGTTAATGTTTTTGCAATCTTTAAGAATAAAAACAAATTAAAAAACAATAGTCATGAGGAGTATTCAGCCATCATTCTATGTAAGATTTTATTTTTATAGCTGTCTCTGCTAATGTCTAGATTAAAGAAGTTAAAGTATTTGTTAAAAATCTTTGAGCACCGATTAAAAGATTCGTGAGATGCATAATTAGTCATTGAGATTCTTTCTTTTAAAAATCTGGTATGTCTTAAAGTGCGAACATTTGTATCATATTTACAGATACTTTGGAACACAAAAAGAATGAGTCAATATTTCCTTTTAAAAGGTCAAACACAAATAAAACCTCAGACAATTCCCTACGATTAGCACATGTTAATGAGCTTTAGACGATGAAAGTAACGAGGCAACAAAAAAAAACAGTTAGAACTCCACAAGATCAAGGCAAACAACAGAAATTGCTTTTAGACAGATTCAAGTTTCTTAACATCAATATCATAAAACAGGAAGCATAAAACACTACTCTAACAAAGACCTTTAGTGATGTAAGGATCATTAAAATCTTTCGATCTTCGTTTCACAAAACCTAGCATGCACATGCTTTTAGAGTGTACTTTGTCGATATGGTGTTTAAAAGTTAGTTTTATGTCAATTAAAATTCCCAAGTCTTTTATTAAGTCCTTACTAACCAACTTTTGTCCAATAATGGTATAGTCAAAATTTATTGCACTTTTTTTCCTTAAGAATAAAATAAAATTGCACTTTTCCACATTTAGCATCATACCGTTCAATTTACACCAGCATACAAGATAGTTCAAACATTGCTGCAATGAGAGTCTACTTTAACAAATTTGCATGTACTGTATGCCATACTTCTTTGGTCAACTTGTGGTCAACATTGTCGAAAGCTTTGCTGAAGTCAGTGTAGATCGCATCATCCTGGTTTCCTTTTTCCGTTTCTAGAAGAATGTAAGAGGTATAATCAGCAAGGTTAGTAGTTGTAGATTTACCCTTGAAAAAACCATGCTGATGCTCACATATGACAGACTTCAGTTCCACACTCAATTTGTCAGCGAAATTTTTTTCAAAAAGCTTGGATATAGCCCACAAGATTGCAATACCCCGGTAATTGTTAATATTGGACCTATCTTCGTTTTTAAAAATTACTCGTAGTGTTAAATACGAATTTCGCCATGTATTAGGAAAAACACCGTTGGAAAGTGGATGATTAAAAAGTTCGAGCAACGGTTTGGCAATAGTTTCGGCTGTTTTCTTTAAAAACAATGGCGGAATGTCATCGGGACCACGGCCCTCATGAACATCAATAGATTTGAGGTTCACGAACAAGGTCGGACATTGTTATTGACATAGAGATCAGGTAACAATGTTTTCCACAATATGATGGAAATCATTACTATCAAATGTTATTGGGTCTGTATATACTGTTTCGAAAAATGAGGCAAATAATTCGCATATATCATTTGCTTCAGAGCAAACGGTATTACCCGAATGCGTTGTTGAAGGGACATTACAAAAATTGCATTTGTAGTTTATAAATTTATAAAAGTGACGACGGTTTTGCTTTATAATAGAGCCTGTTATAAACAAATATCTTTCGTAAAATATTTTATCATATCTTTTAAAGTTGTCGTTGAGGTACATTATTAGAGGACATTACTTTTCTCGGAATGAAGTTTTCAAAAGCAGAGTACAAAATTGAGGAAAGTTTAATATATGTATACCTCCAATACCTCCTTGTTTATACTTTGGATATACTCGTAGTAGTTTTGCTAAACGATATACAAACTTATAAAGAAAAGCAAATGCTAAATTTTGGCAGGCCATAGTTCAGGTTCAGATATTGTACGATGTTATGCAATAGATTGAGGCAGATTGGCGATAAACCTAGGTTTTTACAGGGCTTGGCTCAGTGGTTAAGTGCGTGATCACTAAGCGGGACATTCAAGGTTCGAATCCAGGAAACAGAGAAAAAAAAACAGTTTTCAAAAATCTGAAGCAAGAGTGGCCGCGAGAAACTTTCCAGGTTCTGTATGAGCTGTTAGCGCCAAAATATTTATTATTATAATTTTTTTTTACAGATCCTCTATCATACACAAAACACAAAAAGAATGAGTCAATATTTCCTTTTAAAAGGTCAAACACAAATAAAACCTCAGACAATTCCCTACGATTAGCAAGACTACACATGTTAATGAGCTTTAGACGATGATAAACCTAGGTTTATCGAAACAGAGAAAAAAAACAGTTTTCAAAAATCTGAAGCAAGAGTGGCCGCGAGAAACTTTCCAGGTTCTGTATGAGCTGTTAGCGCCAAAATATTTATTATTATAATTTTTTTTTACAGATCCTCTATCATATATAGAGACTTCCAACTTAGAACATTTAAGCATAGGGTCGTATTTAAATTT
Organism: Pocota personata; assembly: GCA_963082735.1. Taxonomy (NCBI): domain Eukaryota; kingdom Metazoa; phylum Arthropoda; class Insecta; order Diptera; family Syrphidae; genus Pocota; species Pocota personata. The sequence goes on from OY720433.1 coordinate 20,787,233, forward strand.
AAAAAATCAATTCCCCCTATTAACTAAAAATTTTAAAGAAGTGACTTAACGTTTTAGTATTCCTCAATTCAGTTATAAATGTAAACAATTTGGTGCACGAAACTGAAGTTGGTTGTTTAGGTAGTGTTTATTTATTATTACTATTTATTTTTGTTGTTGTCAAGAAAGTTTAGGGTCCAAAAATTAGAGGCAATGCGGCGTTTAGCCTTGTGTTTCATAAAGTGCAGTGCACAAGTGCCGGTATGAAATATAAACCGATCTATCTGGATCTGGATTTTCGCTAATATTAAACCTTTTAAGGTACATAATCTATAGGTATATATATAAAACTCAATGTACCTATGTTTGTATACATGCTATGGACTCCGAAACCACCGAACCGATTGAGCTCAAATTTGTAGGCAATCTTCGGTATTAGCCCAAGTGTTTCTGTGAAGTTTGATCAAAATCGATACAGGAGTTTGACTGCAACTGCATTTTGAGTGAGACAAGTTTTTCGCTGTATGTAAATTTCAGTGCATTTTGTCAAATTACTAACAAAACTAAATAATGGTAAACCAAATGGAATGCAAAGTTGTAGCCCATGAAAAAATGCAATTTGGAGACTTCTAATTTTCACCAACAATAGAAAATTTTTAATAAAAATTATATTTTCTTTGGTACTAAAAAAGCATGTATTTCTTTTTGTTAAGCCGGGTACCCGCTATTTTCTAATATTTACCTAAGGTACATTCACTGGATTGTGATGCTGGAGAACTCGTCGAAGAAGAAGACATCCAAGGATAGCTTAGTTGGTAGAGCAAACCAACAAAACTCGGATAAATGTTTTCTTCTTTGCTTAATTTGCCAACAATATTTCATTTATTTATCTTTACTATAAAGCTAGAGTATCTAGAGCATAACGCTTGTTGTGTTAACAACACCCTAGTAATAGGTGTATGAAGATTTGAGCGATAATAAACAGATTAAGTTATCTGATGCTTTTAAAATAAAGAATTTTCATCGAATACTTTCTCTCAAGAAAACTAATTAGAGGCACATCAAGAATATTCAATGTATGTAGGTACATAAGTATTTTATGCTATTTGATAATACATGGATTCTGAACGATGCAAATACTGAATGCTAACTGAGTACAAAATACGATAAAATGTTTTTAATTTCAATTGCAAGTGAACCTTATGAATATGAATTTCATCAACCAACTGCACAACTTCATAAAAAAGAAAAAAGAAATAAAATAAGCCAAAAAGTATATGTATTTATTTATCTATGTGTTCGTTCAGCGAACCGTTTGCCTAAAGAAATTATAAAAAGAAAAAAATCTTTCCATTAAACATAATCTTAATTTTGGTAATTATTTTAATTCTAAAATCGTTTCTTTCATAGCTGCATACCTGTACTTTGAATGTCTAGATACAAACCAATGTAGCAAGGATATCATTTCAAATCAAGTTTTAAATCAAGCTAAGCATTAGGTAAAGTCTCTTAAACCGAATAGTATCACTCCAATGATGATAAGATACTTAACCAGGAAAGGAACTGCTTTAGATATAGGAAGACCAGGCTGTTTCACTTAAATCAGTGTACCTATATACGTATAATATGTATCACATATTTCGACAGTTTAAAATACACCAGTCTGTGACAGTGGCCATTAAAAACATTGTGAAGTCAATTGAGGCTATTGGCGTAGCAATAGTGCAGCACTTTTCCCAATAAATACGTTGACGAAAGCAAAGATTTTTAATAATTTTATATTATGATAGGCAGTAGTCATAAATTAAGAAAAAAATTGTTGTTTTCTCTGCATTGGTCGAACAATTGGTTCAATTTGATCTCTCGGATTTCAAGACTTGATAGGTCACTTAGGTCATTGAATAAGTATTTCTTTGAACAAATGAGTAAGCTAAATACGAGACTCTCATAAGTCAGACTTTGCAATATGACGTAGAGTTACGAGGGGCTGATAAGCTCGAGGCCTGAGACACTCAACAACTGCGGTACTCTTTAGTAGTATAAATATCACCTCGTTTCAATAATAATTGCATTTTGTTATTATTTGTGGTAGGATAAACATCACCTTGTCAGCCGAAATCGGAAATTCTCGCAATTTTGAGCACCGCGTCATGATAAAGTACCTACCCCCGCCCAGGCGTCCTGTGTCAGTGGTCACTGGAGAAAACGTCGTGAAAGTTGAAAAATTAGTTCTGGGCGATGGGAGAATAAAAATGTGGCAGATAGCAGACGAGTTGCACAAGCATCTAAACATGAAAAAAATTGTGCGCGCTGAGTACCGAAAATGCTGACACATTTTTTGGAGTTAGCCGGGGACAATCTCGACGAAATCTGAATCGTAACTGTAGATGAGACTTGGGTTCGCCGATATGATCCGGAGTCCAAATAAGAGTCTATGCAGTGGATTGGAAAAGGGGAGAGGCCGCCGAAGAAATTCAAGATGGAAAAGTCTTGATTTATTGACTCAGGCACGTGAAGGGCTTGAACGGAAGCGACGTGAGGACCTCAGGCACGGAATGTTGATTTTGCAGTATAACGCGCCTGTTCACAAGACGCTGTTTCGAGATAGGCCTTTAAAGACACAGGTTTTTCAACGATAGACCACTCACCCTACAGCCCAGACTTGACACCGAACGACTTTTTCCTCTTTTCCAACTTGAAAAAGGAATTACGAGGCCGGATTTTGGCAGATGAGAACGAGATCAAGGCGACCGTAGAAAATCATTTTGAAGGCAAAAAAGAAATAAAATTTTTTAATCGGATCTCTTCTTTCACTCAATTTTTTTTGTTTTTTTTTTATAATTTGGGGATATGAATACCCTTATATTTACTATTTAAGGACACGTCGTTTTTGGGGAAAGGGGGAAGAGACAGAGAGAAAGAAAGATTTGTGTATTGGTTTGAAACTCTTGTGTTATCAAGTATCAGTAAACTCCAATGGTGACCCCTTAGGTCGCGAACTTATCAGCCGCCCCTGGGGTAAAAGAGCCAGGTGAAAGTGGGTGTAAATGTGCTGTCAACAGTACTTCAATTAGTTGAGTCTTTAAATCTATAACGCTAAAGAAATAGGGGACATTAAGCTTAGAGTTTAAAATTTTTGCAGTTAACTTACTAGAAACTATATCAGAGTAAGATGGTTGTAAATTCAATCCAGACGATAGACGATTTAACTGCACTCACTCTATTAACGTCACAGAATACAATTATCTGAACTCACCTGTTCACATAAGGATAATTCCATTGGCTTAGCAAAGTCATTAAACCACGCGTATTATCCTTATTGAAAACTTAATCGCATCACAGCAATTGAAGATTTTTTTTATTTTGTTTGCAGAACAAGAAACCAACTTACTAAGGAATTTCCCAATGCTCACAGCAACTAAAATTGTTCCAATTGTACGAAACACCTTCCTTTTTATTTCTGTCGTCTTTAAAATATGGCCTTAGGCATTGTCGTAGTCACAGTCTACTGCTGCTGATCATGACAATGGCATTACTATCTCTCTACTGTTATAACAAACAATATTTAGTTTTGCTCAAAAGTGGCGTAGCTTTTCTTCTTGCTTTGATTTGTTTTGAGTGACTTAGAGAATTTATTCAATGGAACTGTTCGTGTATTATTATTTTCCACAGCACATCTATTCATCTGCATTGTTTTTATTTATGAATTTGAATATAAGAACTGATTATTTTCTGTACCTAAAATACATGTATGCATGTATGTATTGAAGTGTGACGAGAAGAATATTAATCTTTAAAGAGATATTTCTAAAGAAAATTGCTTTTGGACGTATTTACCTATATACTATTTTTTTTATGTCCGTATTATTTAGTTTTCATTCTGATTTCTTTAAATGTTTGTCTTTAGTTTTACGCTTTCTTGGTCATTCATACTTCTTATACTATCCATTCGTTTTTGGTTTGTTATTTCTTAATCAAAATCTGGAGGTGTCAACTGGCACAAACAAAGAGAAAGTGTATTCCGCATGCATTTTTGTTTCATCTATTACTTAGAACAGAAGTGAAAAGGTGCTAGCAATAAAATAAATTGCATGTACCGGCAATTTCTTTTATATTTTGTACCTATACATCAATGGATCAATTTTCCGCTCGCAAGCAAACGTAAATAACATTTGCACAAAGAAACATTTTCTTTTGATCCTTCCTTTCATATAAATAAGGTAATATTAAAAATCTTAGTGGGAGTGGTAGTTATATATAGACGGGGTGCTGCTGTGCCTGTCATCATCGTCTTAACCAGCATTGGCGTCTTTCGGTTCACGGTTTCACCAAAGGCAAGATAAAATAATTGTGATTGAAAAGCTGTTAATTGTCATGTACGACAATTACTCAAATTGTTCCCTTTTTAGTTTTATTTAAATGAGAGATAGATCATTTGATTGGGCAATTATAAAATAAATAATGTCATTCGTAATTATAAGTCAATACTATTCACATAAATTTTCTTTGACAAAAAGCTACACTCCGTCTCACTTGATTACGAACAGACAGTTTTTTGTTTCAATTTTACTATATTTTTCAAACCCTTCGCTAATCTGGGAAAAACCAATTGCACAAGGAATGAAGGATATATTATGTTTATATTGTAAAAAAAAAAATGGGATTAAGTTGATAAATACAACTTTTATGACGCTTTTTCCAAAAAGGTCATCAAATTTAACTGTTTTTTTGTCTCACTTGATTACGAACAGTAGCTAAATCTACCTTTCAGAAGGCTAAAAGGTAAAAAAAACAATACAAAATTTATTTGTATAAATAAATGTTGGTTTTGTTCAAAGAGTAGCAATAGTTTTTAGTAATGGGTACTACCTCCTGATCGTTTCATCATATTGCCTTCCTCCTTCGTAGACTTTTCTTGAAAGCCAACCCCACACGTTTACCATGATGTTCATGTCGGGTGAATATGGGGGCCATGCAAGTAGGTTTACATTTCGGTTCTGAATCCAGGCTTTTGTTGTCCGTGCGGTATGTATCGGTACATTGTCTTGTTGGAAAGTCCATCGCTGTCCACCAAATATCTCCGAAAACTGTGGAAAAGCTCTTTCCAGTATCGATTTGTAAGTGATTGCCGTCATTTTGGAGCTTTGGAAATCCAGCTCCACAGTTCCGTAATAGCTTATTGCTCCCCATACCATTACACCACCTCCTTTGCTGTGCCGGCGAAGATGTATTTCTTCTTTTCTCAAATCATGGAAATAACATCTGTATCCATTAGATCCGTCCAAATTAAATTTTTTTTCATCAGAAAAGACGACAGTATGCCACTCTCGATTCCACCTGATGTGACTTGTTGCAAAATCAAGCCGCTGGATTTTACGTACCGCATTCAATGGTGGTTTCCTCTTCATTTTTTCATGGCGAATATGGCTGGCCTTTTGTATCACGCGATGAACAGTCGATCTGCTAGCTGTAACTCCAGTTTCTGCCTTAATTTTACTTACGGAGAGCCTTGAATTTGAAGCAACTCTCAGTATGGCCCGCCTTTCCTGACAAGTTGTTGCTTTGCTGACTCTTCCTTTGCGGTTTTTTCCATACTTCGCCGGGTCCATAATAAAGCTGTGTACAACAGTGGCGCCTCTTCCAATCTTGCTGACTATGAAACGGATGGATTTTCCTTGTTCCCGGTAAGCTCGAATTTGGCCTATTTCTTCCTTGGTTAATGTCTTTCCTTTACCCATAGTTGTGGATTGTATGAAGTTATTTCTTGAACTAAGCTCCCTAATACTCTAAGTATCCTTTTATTTGATTTAAAACATGTAGATTTAGCTACTGTTCGTAATCAAGTGAGACAAAAAAAACAGGTAAATTGTATGACCTTTTTGGAAAAAGCGTCATAAAAGTTGTATTTATCAACTTAATCCCATTTTTCTTTTTACAAAATAAACATAATATATCCTTCATTCCTTGTGCAATTAGTTTTTCCCGGATTAGCGAAGGGTTTGAAAAATATCGTAAAATTAAAACAAAAAACTGCCTGTTCGTAATCAAGTGAGACGGAGTGTAGTGTACATCGCTTATCGGTAGATTAGTGTCATTTATTTACGTTTTCTTTCGAGCTCTGCGATTTCCTAGTCACGTTTTTAAGATACCCCGTTTTTTGACGTTCTTTCGGTTAAATATATATTCATAAAAAAATGTCCAGTAGAAAATAATAATAGAATTAGTAAAATAATAGGATAATTTGCAACAGAGTGCTTTGTGATTAACATTCTTCTAACTGAAACTCTTTTTTATAGTTTTGTATATGCTCAATGTAAAACAAAGTAATATCAGAAAATCATGAACTTTAAAACGATTTCCAACTCGACCAAGTTGCGGGTGAACAATTGTTAGACTCCGCAGGGACTTTCGTAGGAATTATATATTGCTGAGTCGACAGTAAATCGTCACAATGTTATGGAACGTACAAATATTTACAAATTTTTAATTAGATAATATACGCAATTACTCACTATATATGATTCTTTAAGAATATGTTGAAATCTAAATTTCTTAACGGACGTAAACAAATTGTGAAAGTACGAAATTTCTTTACGAATTACTGTTTCGGTGTATTCCTAAACGTAAGCCCTACTCTATTCTTGCTTTTTGTAAATTATTTACCTTATTCTAAAAAATTGTCGTTGTCTCAAATTTGCGGATGACATACAAATTTAAAAAATTCAGGACTGTACAGGGTTATTCATTTTGTTCTTTAGGATTTTAATTTAAATAAAATAAAAAGTATTACAGATTTCAATGCAATTTTTTTAATTGACCCCTTCGGGTAGGGGATAGAATATACCCGAGGTAGGCATGCCTGTCGTAAGAGGCGACTAAAATCCAATCTCCGTATACCGAGCGTATAGTGTATACAAAATATGCAATGAACAAAACGAAAAGATATATTACCCCAGGTGGCAGTCCAGCTTTACTGGAAAATCCATCCTCTTCGGAGGTCGGCTCTACGGATTCTGGGGAGAGCCGCTTATTGCAATCCAATGACCCCTTTTCAAAAAGTTCAAGGGTATCTCGATCTCCTCCACCAAGATCGAATAACTCCGGGAAAAGAAGTCCACCGGAAGCGCCAGCGCGCGTAATTCAGGACTCAGCAAAATATAACAGCTTCGAGGAAGAAAATAAAATACTCCGAAGGAAGCTTAACAAAATGGATCTACTCTATCAAGAGCTCAAGAAAGAAATAGACTTATTAAAAGAAGAAAATAAGGTTCTAAAGAGCTCACGTATAGAGGAAGAACGCGAATGTACTCCAGCATGCTTAGTTAGTCAGGAATATCACACCGACGAAGAAGAGCTAGCACGCGAAACGTGTCGGGTCACAAAGAAGAGACCTAGTAAGAAACGGAGAGCCGGCTCTTCGCCCGAAGTCGAGTCCCTAAAAGAAAAAGAGAAAGAAGAGCACAAAGAACCGCAAGAAAAGCAACCTCGAGCGCAATCTCGTCTACACCCACCAATTAACATCGTCGGGTTAACGGAATTTAATAAGTTGCAAAGCCTTCTTAAAGGAACTTTAACATCGAAATATAAGGTCACGTCTTTGAAGGACAATGCGTGGAAAATTAACGTCGATGAATACGACGACTACCAAGCAGTGTCCCAAAAGTTAAATACCGAAAAAATTATACTTATATATATATGTATACTTTCGAAATCAAGTCAGAAAGGCCACATCGTGTTGTTGCAAGGGGACTCCACCCCTCATGCACCAAAGGAGATATTATGCCTGACCTTCAAGACAAAGGCTTTAAAATTCCTGATGCCCTTAATATCATCAAAAAGGAGAAGCAACAAACGGAAATAGATAAAGACATCTTGGTAAGGCGTGGACTTCCGCTCTTTATGCTTACCTTCGATTAGTCCGACAATATCGACGATATCTACCGAATTAGGACCATACTAAATATCGTAGTCAAAATCGTGCCAATGCGTAGAAATATAATAAAGATTCCGCAGTGCAAACGTTGCCAAGGATTCAATCATACGCAAATGTACCGCAAAAAAGAACCGCGATGTGTGAAATGCGCTGGAATCAAAACCGCAAACTAAGCCAAAGCGTAAGGTCGCGGAGGAGAAAGAATGCAAATTCAAACTACCGGGTTCAGAGCGCAAAAAGGTGAGGGAAAGAATGACGAAAGAAAAGTCCTCGACCTCTGTTCCTAAAAAAAACGGTACAGAAAGGTTACCATTGGAAAAGCGACCGGGTAATAACCTTTGAACACCAGGAGTGCAGACTTACGCTCAGGCGGCGGCATCCGAAATAACAAAAAATATTGAAATTTCGAAGGACCCTGTTTCTCATGTTCTTTTAGTTATTCTAGAGAAACTTGAAGAACAAAGCGAAATAAATAAAATTATTCTCGATAGGCTGGTTAGGCTCGAAAGTAATCCAGGGAAAACGCGTACTCCAACTAGAATATGAATGAAAAACGAATGTTAAAAATATGTACTTGGAATGCAAACGGACTTTTGCAAAAATTTGACGAATTGGAAATATTCTTGTGTGAAAAAGATATCGATATTTGCTTGATTTCTGAAACCCACGTAAAAAACGAATCGCATTTAAAAATAAAAGGCTATAATGATTACCACGCTTGTCACCCTTCGGGAAAAGCGAGAGGCGGATCATCATTGTTTATTAAAGACTGCATCGAACAATCCGAAGACCTAAAGATCGAGCTTGAAACTTTGCAACTGTGCACGATTCGAGTAAAAAATCGTCACCGTACTCTTAAAATCTCATCTATCTACTGCCCACCGCGTCCTGCGCTTGAAAAAAATTATTTTACTAACGTGTTTAAATTGCTGAAACCTAATTTCATTATTGGCGGCGATTTTAATGCGAAACATATATTCTGGGGCTCAAGACACAGCTCACAAAAAGGCAGAATGCTCTATGAGGCAGGTATGGAGTACAGTTGTGATTTCCATTCGACGGGTAAACCGACCTACTGGCCAACTGATACTTCGAAAATACCTGACCTGATCGACTTTTTCGTCGTGAAAGGAATTTCTACCAACCACATTAAAGTTGAAGAGAGCTTTGATCTGTCGTCTGACCATTCCCGTTGTTTTGACATTGAGCGAAAAACTAGTCTATACCCTAGAGCCAGCGAGATTAACCGGTAGAACAACTAACTGGGAAGGGTTTAGGAATGAAATTGAAGATAATGTTGAACTGAGCGTTCCACTTACGACACCCTATGAACTTGAGGTTGAAGTTGATCGCTTCGTTGAGATCGTACAGCTCGCATCTTGGAATAATACGCCCAATCCAAGGAAAACTCCGGACAAATACGGTCTACGATATCCTACGGAAATAAAAGAATTGGTCAAGGAAAAAAGAAAAGCGCGTAAGAAATGGCAACAGAGTCGTGCTCCGCAACATAAAGCTCACTTGAAGCACCTGTGCAATTCGTTGAAGAAGACTATAAAGGATTTTAAGAATCGTGCGATAGGCTCTTATCTTGAAAGTTTAACAGCGAAAAAAGATTCCAATTATTCACTTTGAAAAGCTGTAAAAGGCACCAAAAGGCTCAAAGTCCCCGCGCCGCCTGTTAAATTAGATCAGAATGAATGGGCAAGGGAAGATAAAGAAAAAGCTGACGTTTTTGAGGCCCACCTGGAAGATACCTTTAAACCGTACGATGGTCAAGTGTCTTACGACAATATCAATAGGCCGGATTTACCATCTGACGATTTAGCACTTACAAGTGAAACGCTAAGGGAACTCAAACATGAGATCGGGAATCTTAAACCTAAGAAAGCTCCTGGTTATAACTTGATCACCGGAGAAATTCTCAAAGCTTTACCTAGAAAAGCATTGATTAAGATTCTTCATATTGTAAATGCTGCGCTCAGATTAAAACACGTGCCTAACCAATGGAAAGTTGCGGAAGTTATAATGGTTTTAAAACCAGGAAAGCCGCCAAATGAGGTAAAATCCTATAGACCAATTTCGCTACTTCCAGTTATATCCAAAATTTTCGAGAGGATATTACTAAGGCGTCTCCAGCCGGTTATAGAAGGAAATAATCTTATCCCTGACCACCAGTTTGGGTTCAGAAGGAAACATTCGACGATTGACGAGGTGCATAGAATTACTGATGTAATCGAGAAAGCACTTGAAGAGAAAAAGATATGCTCAAGCGTATTTCTTGACGTCTCGCAAGCCTTTGATAAGGTGTGGCATGATGGCTTGAATTGCAAATTACGACAAGTTCTCCCTGTATGCCTATACGACATTCTAGAATCATATCTCGGGAATAGACTCTTCCGTGTTAGAAATGGAAATGAATACTCGGAGCTCAAAGAAATTTCGGCCGGTGTACCGCAAGGAAGCGTTCTTGGGCCACTTCTCTATTTGTTATATACTCGAGATATACCGAAAGAAGATGGCACTATCCTGGCTACTTTTACCGGTGACACCGCTATCCTAGCCGTAGGTAAAACAATCGAAGAAACGACTGCAAAACTGCAAAACGCACTGAATAAAGTAAATGAATGGACGAGAGACTGGCGGATCGCCCTCAACGAATCTAAATCTGTTCACGTGAATTTCACTTATAAGAAAACTAATGTCTTGCCAATTTTCCTAAACTTGGCCCGAATATCTTTTGCAAACGAGGCCAAATACCTTGGAATGACACTCGACGCAAAACTGAAATGGAATTCTCACGTGAAAATGAAACGTAAAGAACTCGAAATCAAATATAGAGAAATGAACTGGTTGCTCGGAAAACACTCCCAGCTCAGTACTGAGAACAAACTGCTTTTATACAAGCAAGTGCTAAAGCCGGTGTGGACTTACGGTATACAACTTTGGGGCTGTACCAATAAAACAAACGCCAATATTTTACAAACTTTTCAAAATAAAGTGTTAAGAGAAATTGTTCACGCACCGTGGTATACTAGAAACGATGATATCCACAGGGATCTCGGAATTCCGACAATCGAAGCTGAAATTAGAAACTTCGCGAGAAAGAATAGAAACCGACTAATCGAGCATGTCAACAATACAGTCCTACAAATTCTGGATGAAAGCAATTTATTGCTCCGACTACAAATGACGAAACCTTTCGACTTGGCGAGATAGGAATCAACCGCGCCTAGATTGCGGAACATGCAGGATCTTTCAGTGGAAAGTAACCTGCCAAACGAGTATTTTTCATGATAGAAAAATTGCTTGATAAGATCCTTCTTAGTTGCAATATATAACAGATTAAATCGCAGGGTGGTTTTTTTTTAGTCAGTAAGAATCTGACACTACTATGAGCACGCGCTTGCTATCCTCATAGTGTCTATGGAAGATTTTTTTACCAACCCTCGGGGAAAAAAAAAAAAAAAAAAATTGTTTAATGTTTTAAATTTTGGATTATGTTTGTATGCCATTATGTATGTAATACAACATCGGTTAAATGCCCATGGAAGTTTTTGCAAATTCGGTTCTTGTTAGGTAATTTTCGATGACTTTTCGGTTGCATTGCGGCCATTACTTCATGGATGTTGGTTTTTAAGTGCTGCGAAGTTTGGGGATTGTCTGCATAGACACGTTCTTTAGCATAGTCCCACGAAAATTAATTCAACTCACACGATTTTGGTGGCCAATTGATGTCGCCAAATCCAGAAATTAAACGGCCGGGAAACTTTTCGTGCAATTTGCGTGTGTTATGTGGCACGTAGCCCCGTCCTTGTCGCTCAATTTCAATGTCTTCAATCGTAGGCCAAAAATTTTGGTCAAATGAGATCATATCGCAAAGAATTCACCTCAACAGTGGCGCATTCGTCGTTTAACGTGGTGGATGCAATGCATCTCAACGATCACATTTGGATTCTTAGAACTCCAAATTCAATTTTGTTTATTTACGTAGCAGCCGAGTGAGAAATGGACCGTTGAAGAAGATTCTGTTCGAAAAATCTGCGTCAATTTGATGGTTTTCCAGCATCCAAGTGCAAAATACGCCAAACGGAGCTGTAGCAAATGCCCAATTGTTGAGTGCACCGTGGAATTGACAATTCCAGGTTTTCGACCACTATGACTATGTTTTCAGTTGATCGAGCATTACAATGATACACAGGTCTTACGACATCACAAACAGTACCGATTTGTTTGAATTTGGTGATTATATAATATTTCGAATTGTTTGCTCACTTGGGCAATTATGACGACCATAAACTGTTTTCAAATTGGGTTTGAGCGGTGGTTAATGATCCATATTGTAAAATCTGTGTCCAAAAGTTAAAATATCTTAAGTCGACTTAAGTGATTTTAGCTGATTAGCTCTTTTTGAACTGCCCTTTCCCTCAACTATTTTTGAAATCTTCTTCTTCTTACGGCGAAGTTATGATCCGGAGTAGAAGGATCACAACCCTACCACTTTACTGCATCCCTACTGGCCCACCTGTGGGGTTTTTGAAATCTCATTGATATAATCTTTATCTTACCTTTAAAAATGGAAAAGTTACAGCCATAAGCAAAAGACCTTAAGTCGCAGGTGTAGCACGTTGCACAAGGTAAAATATCTTAAGCCAAATGTTTTAAGAGGTAAAACACTTTAGATACATATATCTCTCTTTTATTGGAAAATTAGTCTAAAACAGTTGAAGAGAAACATCTTAAGTCTACAGCATTTAAATATTTACCTTATTAATTTTTTGGCGAATACAATTTTTCTGTTTAGGTAAACCAACTTAAGTCAGTTAAGTTTTTTTATCTCACATGATTAGAGCGAAAAAATGTATTTATGTTTGCTGAAGATGTTTTACCGCATGTACATATATCCGTAATCCCTAATTTGACAGTTATATTCCGGAGTCAGTAAAGTAAAGTTGTTAAACATGAATCGTGCACAAAAAGTGTTGCAGCTAACCCTTACACAAAGTAGTGACGTTCTCGCAGAGCGAAGTCCAGTTCAAGTCTATTATAACCTTTTTATTGGATAACAGGATATATTATTTGAATAGAGTAATTTAAAGTTGATAAAATATAAAAATTATTTTGAAGGTTAAGCCTATAGTTTATTATAGTCCCAGTCAATTCCAATAATCATAATCAAGCCATGATATATGTAGTTCATTCCAGAAACAGAGCATTTGGGTTAAAATACATAAGAGATTTAAATAAAGAATTGAAATTATAGACTTTATCGGCATTCAAGCCAACAATTTCGAACCAATGGATATACCAGTAACGTTTAATCAAATTTGTCCGAATATTTCAAACCAAGAAGTTTGTAAACCGGAACCTTTTCAAAATGCCCAAGGTATAAAAAATCATTATTTTATTCAGATGAGAATTCATTCTTTGAAACCTCTTTAGGTGTGTTTGAAAATCTACCAAGCACAAGTCAACGATTTCGCCCGCAACAGGAAGTGCAACCGAATGATCAACATTACGCCGAGTCTGACCAACAATTGTACTTTGATCCAGATGATAGTGTAGACGATTCTCAGTTCGAGCCGAACTCAAACTCTAGTAGCTGCTCGGATAGGATAGCGAGGTGAGTGAATCTGACACAACAAACACAAATTGTAAATTTAGAAAATTAAAAAAAGGACTCCGATCGAGGATAAGGCAATAATTTAGGTAAATATACTGAAAAAGAGAAGACAAAGAGTTGGAAACATGTCGAATTAAATGTTACAAACGAATTTCACATGAAGAACAAAATGATATATTTGAACGATATTGGCAACTTGGCAGTTATAACTTCCATATAATATCTATAACTTCTTTTATAACTTTTGTTGCTGGATTAATAGTTCTTTCAAAAAGAAGACTGAAAGAATAGTGACAAGAACATTGCGAAAGGAAACTCTTTCTTCTTATTTCTATAAAAACTCTGGTCAAGAAAAAGCTAGTCTTCTGGCACAATAATTTTAGAAGACATACGAGGTCGAAAGACGCCTCCCAAGAAATTAGCATCTTGGAAAGAAAATTAAATTCGCAGCCATATCGCGAGCTTTCCAGTATATGAGTCGCATTATACCAGAAAACAGTCACAGACAAAAATTCGCATGCAGATTTTTCGCTTTCTCAAATGTGCCGATTGCACGTATACTGAAAAATTTGGAGGACCAATATCCCTCCAGAATCAATATCTATCCACTACGCGAAAGCGTTCAAGACAACGAACAAAAAGCCATGTGCAATAAATATGAACTAATTAACATGAAATTAAAAACTTGCAACCATTCAGCGATCAAAAAAAAAAGGACAACTGTTAACATCCATCATCCACGCGATTAGTTTCAATTTGTTCGAACAGTCCGAATCAGTAAACCCTTCATAGTAAACGAAATGAAAAGAAACCAATTTAAGGCTTTTTCGCGTACTTCGAAAGAAAAATTGGTTTTAAGAGAAGTCAACGAAAGTGGAAATAAGTTCATCAATGTCATCAAAATGTTCAGTGACTTCGATATGAATACAAATTCAGAGTTAGTAAGTATAAAAATTCACTTTCCCAAGATGAGCCTTTCAAAATATTAAATTTAAAACGTCACGGAATCTCGAAAATCAAAATATGTTTCAATGTGCTACTCAGAGCCATTGAAAATAAACAACGAGAAGAAAACAGATTTGTTACACCTTCCTCACTTATAGATAGAAGCTATCATAGCTTTTACCAAAATTTGGCTTCCGAACATAAACGCAACTTTCATCCGGATTTGACGGAGGGATCAGATGCTGAATAATGAAAACTACAATTTTACCTTTTTATGTTTAAAAAAAACTTTAAGGATTTTTTTATGTGATTTTGCTATTTTTTGTTTTTGTAACTTAAAAACTGGCTTCGTAAATCGTCTTTCAATAAAAAATAACTGCATGTTTTAGTCTTTTTTTTTCAGTAAATTTAATGAGACAAAAAAACATATAGTATATCATTGACTCAAAAATATTTTTTCTTTGGTATTGGTAAAAGAACTTAAGTCGACTTCCGTTTCGAATAAAATTGAAATTTAAAATAGAAAATCATCTTAAGAGACTTAAGATTTACAACCAGCTCATATTTGATTTGGTGAAACCACTTAAGTAAAATAAAGGCTATGTTGTGTACCAAGACTTTAAACTAGTAAAACACAAATATGACAGATGGATATATATTTGACAGATGCCATATGACAGGGATGTGAAATCCCAACCTCGAAATGAATAGCCTCTTATAATCTTCCAGGATTTAGATAGTTTTCAAACTTGGTGCGAAGTATACGAATTGGAAATAAATATAAATAAATGTGTCGTCATGACATATAGTCGAAGTTTATACCCAGTTTTAAGGAACTAAAATTTAGGCAGTGAAATTTTGCTTAGAGTGCACGATGTTAAAGACTTAGGTGTTATTTTTGATATCAAACTCACATTTGACCTTCATAAAGATGGGATTGTTTCCAAATAAAATTAAATGAAATAAAGGGCTGAACTCATTTGTGATTAAAACAATTTCGGGCATCACAGGGACCTTATGGCAGTTATACCTAAAAGTGGGCTTTCTAAGCGGAAGACATATCGACATGTGGGCAAGAATATATCAAAATCTATTGAGGCATTTAAAAACTGCGATGGAACAAACATTCAGACAGGGAAATTTCCAACAGATTAATTTATATAATAAGATAAGTACATATTGGTGACTAATGTGTTCATGAACTATGGAGTTCACATGCAATTATGTAAATAAGGGCAGAATTTGGAGTAATTTTCTTTTTGGCATTTTTGAATCTACTCAGCAATTGAAACAGGAAAATAATACTTGAAGCAGATGTCGACTTCAAAAAAGCGTTAAGCTATCAGAAAATCCCCCCATACCCTCCTCAGCGTCTGACTCAAAATGGACGACTGCGAACAGCGTTTGCTTCTCTAAGTTAAGAGCGGCTGAAATTACGAACTGGAGAGCATGCAGGGCAAGCACTGCATTTCTAATCTTTATTATTCTCCTCCATACCATTTCCTATCTCTCCATTATTGAGTTAATAAATTCTAAAAGACTTATTGTCAGACGAAGATGAAGTGAAGCAGAAAATTAAAAAAAAATAATATATTGTACATTTGTATCACATGGATCGTAAAAATTGGGAATTTCGAAAACACAATTGACAAATTGGTAATATTTGCATTTTTAAGAAAAACTATTGCTATAACTTTTAATATATAAAGAGCTTGATTTTGACATGATGTCTTCTTTTATGAATTGACGTATCACTTGAAAGTGTAATATTTCTTTAAATAATAATTTAAGAGAAAAAAAACAGCGTTTTTAGCGTAGTGGGAGTTAAAATAGATACACTTCCCATTAATAAAATATATCAATAGGGTATACGAAATCAACCCTTAGTAGGAAAACCTGTTGAACTTGAACAAATTAATTATATATATGATAGATGCACAGGCACGTACATATGTATATATATATAATAGCTGTTTAAATGTATTGTAGTACATCGGAAAAATGACAAATAAAAATGAATGCATGAACTATCAAAATTGTAAAACCTTACATATTGTCACGTCTTTTTTTCATTAAATATTAGAATCAAATACAGCGGCAATCAACGCCTAAATATCGTAGAACAAATGAAAATTGAACTCCTCTGACTTATCGCGATTCCATTGGAAAGCTGTGAAACGAGAATGAGATGATGATAGTTAATATCTACGAAAGGCCAGTTAGATTATTTAAAAAAATAAATGTTTTATCTTTTCTTTTTCTGTACAGATCCTATGTTAAACGAACATACTGTGTACAGATGCATAACCCAAGACTACCGCAGTGAAAGTTATGAGGAAAAGAAAAACATTGATGCCGAATAAACTACAGATGAATCTTGCGGTGGACCTATAGTATTATGGGAGGTCGATAAAGAAGCAATGTAAATAAATACCAAAAGGCTGTTTACAAAAGGGTGAAAAAAGGTAAAGTAAACACAAAATAGGAAATATACTGAAAACAGGACCATCTTCTCCAGTGGCATCACTATCCCTCTATGTTAGTGTATTTTGCCCAACACAACAGCAACACACAAATAGAAAAAATCAGTCCTTCACGGACCTAGATTACATGCATTGTTAGGATAAACATTATCCTTTTTTTCATTTTCTTCACCTACCGTCTTACTCACAGTATGAAAGTAACAAATCCTTTAGAGAAATGGCATTAAAGCAAAGAAAACATTCCAGAGATAGGTAATGTTATTTTGAGGTGAACATTACGTATTTGTCCAATTTTTGCTGTCGCCTCTTCTCCATCTTAAACGTTTTTAATGTTTGTATTTAACAAAAGAATTATAGAATAAAATCTACAGTGTCAATGTTTGCTTCACTCTGGAAAGCCATGAAAGGTATCAAAAAAAAAAAAAAAACCCAAGAAAAAACAATGGCGAATGGGCAAACGGAGACATAGAGAGGGCGGATTTATTTGAGCACCTAGAAGAAAAGTTTAGGTAATTTGACGGACAGGCATTGGTAGATCTCGGTGATACGATACGTCACATGAGTAAAAAGTGTGTCGTTGGCTGAACTTCGCCAGGCAAAAAAAAACTGAAATATAAGAAGACTTCTGGATAAAGCTCTAATCGAACTGCTTGTAAATGCTTCGTTGACACTACTATACATTTTAAGGCAATGAAAAGTTGCCGAAGTTATAATGGGTCCAAAACCGGGAAAATCTATCGCTCCCGCCGATAAGATCAAAAAGTATTTGATAAATTGCTATTGAAGCGCCGACAAGCGGTTATTGAAGAAAAACGTTTAATTCCAGATCATCAATTCGGCTTCAGAATCAAGCATTATACAATTAACTAGGCTAATAAAATAACCAATGAAATTGAGAAAGCCCTAGAAAGGAAAAAGATATGTTCTAGCGCTTTCCTTGACGTCTCTTAAGCATTCAACAAGCAATGGCACTAAGGATTGAAGTATAAGGCAGATTCTTCCAGAACAGTTACACAAAATTTTAGAATCCCACCTTACGAATAGAAATGTCCGGTTTTGTTCTTTCTCTCTACTCGAGACATATGTACATCAAGAAGAAAGCACCGTTGTAGTCACGTCCACGGACGATACGGCTATAGTGGTAGCGAAAAGTTCAGTCGAGTCAGCAACTGAAAAGCTGCAACTAGCTTTGGATAAAATTTGCGAATGGACAAAGATTTGACGCATTGTTCTTAACGAGAGCAAATCAACGCATTCTAACTTTACTTACAGCAAAATAAATAACATTCCCATTTTCATTAACTTGATATATTTTTTATTAAGCGTATACAAACGAGGCAAAATATCTAGGAATAACACCAGACGTGAAACTTAAATGAAAGCTGCACAATCAATTTCAATTTCATTTATTGAGACATATAAAATTACTTTTTTTTTCAATTACCCGACTTAATTAGTTTTATCTGGTTTGTAATAAACTACAGTTTTTTTTTTTATTATTATATAATTTGCGCGCGCCAAAGACGATATGAATACTCTTATACGGTTGCGGTTTGAAATTCAGATGGTATTAAGTTTCTGTAAACTCCAAGGGTAGCGTCCAGATAACTGGGGAGCTTGTTTGTTTTGCTTTTGTCATTGCTCATGATTCACAGTATTCTGTTCCGTCCTCCTGATGTCATCACCACGATCAAGTTGCATTTTCAGTCATATGACCACTCTACTGCCAGTGTTATGCCTTCGCAGTAGAGTTTTCGCAATTGATCGACTTTTTTATTTATTTCAGGCGAAATATATAATGATTCTTGACATCAGGATTTCAACTGTGAACCAACAGCGTGACAAGCGATGATATTACTACTCTATCTTTAAATAAAACGCACCGCACTGAATTCATGTCTTAGCTGTGAGCGGGATTAAGCTCACTTAAAACTAACTTATTTTGCTAACATAGTTTCTTACGTACTAATGCTATATATTAAAAGAGAGCAAATCTCTCTCTCTGTTACTCTTGACTATACATCAATTCCTCCTTTCTTAGATAAAAATTATATAAGTTATTATGAACAAAAAATAAATATCGAAATTCTTTTAATTAAATTGCCAATATTTCACTTAGTTATTTATATAATTTAAGTATTTTATTAAACTTTTTTTGATCATTACTAAATTGGTTTTTGAGTTCCTCTCTTTTCATTTCAAAATCTTCCTCGGCACTATGAAATTCATCGTTTTCCTCCTCAATTTGTTTTGTTCTAACCATTTTAGTTGGCTCTGTTTTGGATTGAATAAAATTTGTAACTGAACTAAATCTAACAGAACAAAATCTTTTCTTAATTTGATTTAAATGAGCTACTCTTCTTATTCCATTTACATTAATTGCATATAAAGAATCTGATAATTTTTTGATGATATGTCCAAGAATCCACTTAACATGAGATTTAAAACAATTTTTATAATAAATCTTTTCATGTTCTATAAATTGTATATTACGTTGCTTATTCTGTCTAAAATGTTGCTTAACATAGTTTTGAAGTCCATACTCATCGGTTTTTATACCATTCTTTGATTTTGCTACCATCATTTCCAGGAAAGTCATTGGTTTAAAGATCATACTCGCTGGGGTTTGATTAGTAGAAACTGTATTTAAGCAAAAAATTGTCAATTTTTAAACTCATGTTTTTAATCGGCTTAGTCTCAATTAAAAACTTTTTAAAAATATATTTTACTGCCTGGACTGCTCTTTCCGCAAGTCCATTAGACTGTGGATGGTATGGTGGGCATTTCAAGACTTTGAATTCATTACCATCACAAAAATCAATAAATTCGCAAGACTGAAATGGAGGTCCATTGTCGGAAACTAACTGGAATGGTAAACCAAAAACAGACAACCAATTACGAAGTTTTGTAATTACCTTTTCAGCACGAGTACACTTCATTTCAGCAATCTCAATCCATTTGGAATAACTATCTACTAACAACAAAAACTTAAGCCCATCTATATCAAAAAAAATCTATATGCACCCTTTCAAATGGGTACGATGAAGGTATCCACTTTGATTCTTCAACCAATTTTGTAAAATTCTGTGTTTATCCACACACACGACAAGATTTTACAAATTCTTCTATATCCGCGTCTAAGTTTCGCCACCATACATAAGTCCTTGCAAGCATCTTCATTCTAGTTATTCCAATATGTGTATCATGCAATATTTTTAAGACATTATGTTTTAACTTTTCAGGAATGACTACTCTGTTGCCGTAATATATACAACCATTATTACATGAAAACTGTTGCACACGATTCAAATAATATTTCGTATGAACATCATTTTGTTGAATTTCCTTACCCATAAGCCCATCATACACCTTTTTAAAAATTAAATCGTTTTCTGTCTCAACTTTTATATCTCCTAATCTTAAAACTTTCATATTTTCAGGTCCGAATGATAAAACATTTATAAATTCTTCCGAAATATCTGTTGATCCCTTAATCGGTAATCTAGATAATGCATCTGCATGCCCTACTTGAGACCCTCTTTTATACTGTACCTTAAAGTCATACATTGACAGTAGGACAGCCCACCTTTGCAGTCTTGCTGCAGCTACAGCTAAATGCCCATTTTTCTCACTAAATATTTCCCTTAACGCCTGATGGTCAGTAATAATTGTAAATCTGTGTCCATACAAATACATATGAAACTTTTTAACAGCATACACAATCGCAAGGACTTCCCTGTGAGTTTGTGAATAATTTTGTTCTGCTGCACTAAGTGTAGTGGATGCAAAAATTACCGGCCTTTCTTCACCATTAACCATGTGAGATAGCACTGCACCCACGCTATCAGGGCTAGCATAACAGGTAACCACTATCGGTTTATCCGGATCAAAATATTCTAAAATGTTATTGTTTACCATAAGTTTCTTTGCCTCATCAAAGGATTTTTGATGCTCAGGTTTCCACTCAAACCTATTATTCTTTTTTAAGAGATCATACAATTTTCTGAGTCTTGAAGCCAAGTTCGGAATGAAACGGTTATAGAAATTTAAAAGACCAAAAAAACGTTTAAGCTGTGTAATATTGTTTAGAATGGCTCGAATTTTTTCCTTATTTGGCCTAATACCGCTGGCGCTAATAATATGGCCTAAATATTCAACCTCAGTTTGAAACCACTTGCATTTTTCAAAATGAACTCGTATGTTATGTAATTCCAACCGTTTTAATACCTGGTACAGCTTTTCCTCACACTCCTTTTCATCTGAACCTCCAATCAATAAATCATCTAAATAGCAACCTACCCTCTTCAAATCCTTCAAAATTTCATCCATTACTTTTTGAAATTCTGCCGGAGCAACTGAAACTCCGAAAGGTAAACTGGTATATTTAAACAAGCCTTTGATAGTATTAACAGTTAAAATGTGCCGTGAATTTTCATGTACGGCTAGCTGCAAATAAGCCCCAGATAAATCCAGTTAACAAATTTTGCGAATAAATCTTCCATTATTGGTAGTGGATATACTCGACTTTCAATTGATTTGTTAACGGCTACCTTGCAATTTAGACATAACCTTAAATCCCCATTCTTTTTTAGGAACTACCACCATTGGCGATGCCCACTCACAATATTTAACTGGCATTAATATATTTTCTGATACTAACTTATCAATTTCTTCAACTACCTTCTTGCGAATTCCAAATGGTACTGAATAGGGTTTTGAAAAACTAGGAACGCTATTATCTTTTAGCTTTAATTGAACGCAATAACCGACAATAGGATCTCGCATGTCTTTTGAAAAAACTTTTAGAAATTTCTTTACCAATGCATCTATTTTACTATCCACCATACTTTTCACATTGTTTACTTTAAAACTGCTTCGCCAATTTGGCATCAAAACATCTAACCAGTCGCGACCTAGAAGAGGTTTAAAATTGCGATTTGAGTTAATAATAAGCATATCCAAAGAATGGCTTTTCGAACTAATATGAATGTCTTGCACATTAACCGAAATCTTTCCCACAATTTCTACCTCATGTCCCGTAACATCATTTAGTTGTTTCAATAACGGTACAATTTCTAAATTTGCAAAATGACTATTGTAAAAGTCGATATTAATAACTGTTGAGCATGCACCACTATCTACTTCCATGTTAATAGCAATATTATTTATACTTGAGCTAAATCACATATATTTGTTCATTTTGAATTGATATGCTATTGAAGCTCTCTGGTCTCATCTCTCGCAACTGTATATTTGTCAGCTCCATACTTTTTGCTACTTCACTTGCTTTGTAAAACGTAAGCCCCGTTTCATTTAATAGCTTTTGTTGAATACCTTCCTGGTAAATACCGCAAACTAGATTGTCTCGCAAAGCATCATCCAACAAAAATTTTAAAATCACACGACTGGGATAGCGTTTTAAGAACAAGAATATAATCACTGACCGTTTCATGCGCTTTTTGGTTTCTATTATAAAACTTAAATCTTTCGGCTATAATATTCACTTTAGGCTTAAAATATTTTTCTATTATTACGATTAGTTCTTCAAAAGTTTTTTTATCGGGTTTCTCTGGGTCCGTTAAAGATTTAAGAATTTTATATGATTCTGGCCCAATTAATGTTATTAAATATGAAACTTTTATTTTATTTTCTTTAATATTTTTTATCGTCAATAAATGCTCCAGGCGTTCCTTTCGGTCTCCAAATTCTTCGCCTGACGTAAAATATTCAATTGTGCCTATGAAAGCCATTCTACCGTTGCAATTATCACTATGTACAGTTTCACTATTAT
Organism: Pocota personata; assembly: GCA_963082735.1. Taxonomy (NCBI): domain Eukaryota; kingdom Metazoa; phylum Arthropoda; class Insecta; order Diptera; family Syrphidae; genus Pocota; species Pocota personata. The sequence continues at coordinate 20,809,987 of OY720433.1, forward strand.
TTTTACTTTTAATTTTTAGTTTCTTCACTGCTTCGTCTTTTTCCATTAAATTTTTTTTGTAAATAATTACTATAATTATTTATTTAAATTACTCGTAAGCAAGCGTGTTTAGAAACTTCAATAATTTTTTTTTTCCTCGTCGCCATTTAATCTATCTTTAAATAAAACGCACCGCACTGAACTCATGTCTTAGCTTTAATCCCGCTCACTTAAGACTAACTTATTTTGCTAACATAGTTTCTTACGTACTAATGCTATATTATTAAAAGAGAGCAAATCTCTCTCTCTGTTACTCTTGAGTATACATCAGTTACCACTACACAACGGCCACCCTGTGTTTAAGTTTAGATACGTATTATCAAAAACTCAATTTCAGTTATGAAAATCTAATAAATTTGACTTGGCCATACGTTGAATATGCTTTGGATATAACTTAACAATTTGCCTCTTGTGCGCCGACTTAAAATTAATGATTAGAACAATAAATTATAAACTACCTTTACTTAAATCTAGGTGGAAAGAGCGACGCACAAGTCTGACTTAGTTCATTATATAGCGATGTATACAGGGACACGGCATACGAAACCAACGCGGGGTATCATAATATTGTTACTACTTCAATAATGTTAAGTACGCAATACTAAATAATAATATGGTAGAAAATTACCCTCTTAATTCAGGCAATGAAGCTTTCTCATAGAAAGATAATAGTAACCTTGTATTTGGCTCTAATTCGAACATAGAACGCGACCTAGCATCCATGATAATAGTTAATAATTCTCGTACACAATTTAATGAGCAAATTAGGGTTACAAGCTACGCATTGCAGTCTTTTATGCAAAATGTAGGTCATATAAGTCATAAGCGGAACTACCCTTGTTACATTATACAAACACTTGTTAGAGAACCATTTTTTATTTGATTCTCAGAACTTATCACTACAAGCTCTTAACATTTGTCTTTCAAAAGCTTCCAATACGTACCCTACCGTATTCGATATGGTAAACCAGCAGCTAAAGTCGTATGATATGATCGGTCTTATTAGAATTTTATGTAACAATAATTTAGTATTTTGTGCCCCAAGAACTTAGATAGTAAACCAAAGTAGGTATAGAATTTCTGACTTTATTTAGAGCAGCATGAGGTCTAACATCACTAGCTAGAACAATAGTGTAGTCAGCATACAAAATACAGGTAGGTGTTCCTTGAATATAAATAGCTAGGGATTATTCGAGTTAGACGGAAGTTACGACTTAATAACTTAAAAATTCCCTTATGTCAAATAGAATCAAAGGCAGCCTGTAGGTCTATATCTAACACAACATTACATTTTCTTTGCCCCAGGTTATGAATAATCTTGTTGTCCCTTTCTGAAACCAAACTGGTTATTTGGAAAGATATTCATTTCCGCGCAAATATTATCTGATAGAACACTTACTTTACATCTCTGGTGCTTTTTTTTGCTATGGGTATGATCATTGACATTTTCCAGACTGTGGGAAGATATCCATTATTGATGTAATATTTATATATGACCGAAAGTGTGACATCTAATGAATGCGTACATTTTCCAAGCACAAAGTTTGAAATCTGGTCTAAACCATGTGAACTTTTGTTATTTATATTAATTCTATGTAGATATTATTTGGTGTTATGAATGGAGAAGATTTGACTTAAGGCAGTGTTGTTCGGGGAAAAGGATGTCAAATCGTCGACTGTTTAAAGTACTTCGTCCTGTTTTGGTCAAAATTAGGTATATTTTCAAAATACGTGTTTGAGTATACCTCTTTAAAGGTATTAAGTTTACATCAATATCAGATAACTCTTGACCGTTATAATTAAGGACACCTTTAAAAATATCAGTTATAAAATATTTCCTTCCAGTTATCCTATCGATTTATTTAAAGGCTTGCGGGGATGGTCTTACTTTGTGCAAACGCTCCCTGAATGCTTTGTGGATATCTATTTTCACTTAATTATTTCACTCAAGCATTGTATTATGGAATTAAGCTTTACATACTCCCGATTTACCCTATTAAAATGACGGTTATAAATTGATTTGAGTCTTCTCAGCTAAATGGATCGAATCTTAATAAGGTTCTTAGTTTGTGCTGAAATGTTACTGTAGCTTTCCTATTTTTATTTTGATTAGGGGATTTGCTTTGAATGTCATCAACTAGAGTGGAATTAGTTTCTAAATATATCTCAATTAGTGTTTTTAAAACTAGTGCAAAATTTTGGTGCTATCAATATTGGGATAATGTTGAAGATATCTAACAAAATATCTATTCCGAAATGATCAGAAAGAATGGAGAACTTATTGCAGAATCCACCATTTAAAGCATTTTCCCTAACATTCAATGAAAAGGACATTAAAAAAGATCCAAGACGGAAGAGGATCTAATGCATGTTGGGCTTTACGGAAATATCAAATCAAGTTAAAGACATGGACCATTACAGAACTAATTATTTACTAAGGTAGTGGTATCACCCCAATTTGGATATCTAGCGTTGAAATCGCCTCCGATTATTACAGAATCAAAAGTATTTGCAATATTACACAGCCAATCAAGTTCACTGGTGAGGTTTCGATCAGGTGATGGTATATAAATACTTCCAATGAGTATTCGTTTCATTGCTCCCGTATGGTTTTGAGAATTTAAAGCACCTAGGCAAACTAAAAAAATGTAACTTTGAAAAATAACTTTATTGAACTTCAAATTTCCATCAATAACAATAGCAGTTAAAAAGGAAAGCGACAAGCTCGAAAATAGATTAAATTAAGTATATATTTATGTATGTATGTATGTATGTAGGAATCAAAATAAAACTGTCCGATTAATGAAAGCAAAACGTTATAATTCAAAAAAGGAAAAGAGTACAAGTACAAATTTAAAAGAGGCAATGAATCAAAAGATTGGTCGTCGCGCACGTCTTCGTCGTTCGTCGTGTTTTATCTGCCGCTCGTCTTCGACTGACTACTCTCTCATCCACTCTTCATCTTCTCGCTTACTGATTTAATTAAACGGAACTCCAATTTGCCCAATGTTGTATAAGAGAGTTTAGTAGGACATAAAATAGAGTACAGGGTGAACATAAACTCCACATGTATAACAAAATGGTTTTATATAACAAGTGCTAAAACCTATATGGACGTATGATATACAACTTTGGCATTGTACTAAACAAAGCAATACTACAATCTTTCCAAAACAAAGTGCTAAGAGCAATCGTGAATGATGCATGGTATATTAGAACAATGATATTCACAAAAACTTAGGAATAGGGACCGTCGTAAACGAACTTACAAACCTTGCTCGCAAACTTCGTGTTCGTCTTCATACAAACCTTGTGCGCCGACTACAAAGAACGAAACCGTTCGATTTAGCGCAATAAGGAGTAGCCGTACGTAATGGCAGTATTAGCTGGTGCTTTTGCTGGAAGGCTGCACTGCTCAACGCGAATATTCTTTGGAAATTAAACTACTAGATAAGGTAACTTAGTTGTAATTAACAGTGTTTTAATTGTAATTAAGGTGTTTTTAGTGAAACAAAATCTCACACTATTATGAGCATGCGATGCCGGTCTTCATAGTGTCTATGAAGATTTTCACCTACCCACGTAAAAAAAAAAAATGGTTTGTAATTTACCTCTTATTCCTCTCCTGCGTTGAACATAAAATAAATATTCGGGTGAAAAAATGTATTCAATTATGTAATGCACAATAACTCGCAGACTGAATCAATTATCACCTGGGAAAATATTTCCTTCCGTTTGTTTCCAATAATTGATTAGATTACATTGATGTTAAGTGGATAGCAATAGACAGAGCGATCAACCATTCAACAAATTAACCAACAAACCATACAACCGACTAACCACATTTGTAGTGAATCAATTGAGTTTCATTCATTTGGCAGAGTCTGTTGGCCTATAATGGCAATGGTAGTGTATAAATTGGTTACGTACTGTTGTGATTCTTCAATGGCGTTTGTCTAAACATATCATCGAAACTGAATCAAAGCAAATCAAGGAAACGAAAGACACATATTTATGTTCATGTTACCTACCAACTCTGAGGGGAAATCCATTGCGCGTTACCAATACAAAATGTTTATTTTTTTATATGCAGTAACTTTTCTCTAGGCGTCGTAGTGATAACAAAACCTAAGATCCGGGCTCCTTCAAAAACGGACCCTCATAATATTAATGTCATTATTTAGAGTACCTGTTACGTTTGGTACAGGTTAGCAACGTAACCACAAGCCATTTCATGAGCATCGTCATCATTGCCGCCTTATTGCACTTTAATTTTCTCTCTCCCCCTTGAAATCAAAACAGACAAGTGAGTAGACCAAATTATATTATTATAAGGGATGAAATGTTATCACGGACCCTCCTTGCTACGTCCTTACAATCTTGTTTTTCTACCATTATTACTACTATTGATGATACTGATGATGTTGTTAATGATTATAATAAAATATAATATGATTTTCGGACCCCTGTGTTTTGCACATCTCGAAACTGTGAGTATGAGTGGACTTAATGAATGGATGACTGAATGGTGACTGTGTATGCGATTCCCACTAATAAAATTATTTTTTTCTTGGTGTATTAAGAACCTCTTCAATTTGTCATAATAAATGAATGTGCTGTTGTTATCAGATATCTGGGTGGCGATGATGTTTGCCTCTTTGTGGCTTACTTATGTTTGAGATTGACTGTGAAGACCATTTGGATCGCCGTAATTATGTAAGTGTATAATTTTGTCTAATTTTTACAATGAAATTTGTTTTCATTTTTTCTTATCACTTAAAACAAGATGAAGGAAATGAAAATTATAGCTTTCGTTCTTAATTTATCAATCGGAATATTAAAATGAAATGAAAAAGGTTAATTCAATCAAAATTATTAAGTCTGATGGTCTGAACTAATTGCCTACATAATCTTTGTGATCAGGGCCGGACCCACCATATGTGCATGATGTGCAAATGCACAGGGCGCCAAGCGCTTCGGGGTGCATTGTGAAGCCTAAATAAAAAAAAAAAAAAAATAAAATTCATCGATATACTGCCATTCTTTAAATTTTAATTCGTCCAATCAGCTACCTATGCATTTCTAAAAGCTACCTGAACGCAATTATTTTTTTAATAATACAAATTACATAATTTCATCTGTTCACACAAAATACCACTCACGCACGACACAAGAAACTAATTCGAATAAAGCCAAACAAAATCCCACCTAGACTGTGCAGTTTAATTTATTGCACAAACACTCAAAAATGTTAATAGGAAAAAATCTCGAAATAATAAACTCAATCCTCAATTCCTATGGAATCATTTGAGTGAAAACGTGCAGATTTTATTTCTGCACGTATGAAGTTTACTCATTTGACATATTGTTTGAAAAGAGAATGGATAAGGTAGGTATAGTTTCGACTCGTTCTCACACACAAAAACAAGCAAGAAGAGAAAAATGAACAAATAACGGTGCATTATTGTTCTTGTTGCACTTGTTATTGTTTTTGAGTTAGCCCAGATGATTTGGATTGTTTTTCAATGTTGAGCTGTTGTGTAATTAAGGAATACGCGATTCAATTGAAAATAATAAAAGTCGCGATTTTATATTTTACGAAAGTTAAGTGAAAGGTGGAACTGTGGAAGTGCCTGTTCTGAAAACGTACAGTTTTTGTGTTGTTCATAATTAGCAAGAAAATGGACAATCGTGGGAACAGGCAGAAATGGGGAATAGAATAGTTTAGGTAGTTTTAAGTAATAAAATTGCAATTCAGTTCTTAAGTAGCCCTCAAGACATTCGGTTCAAATAAATAAAAGAATTTTAAATAAATAAAGTTAAATAAGTTTAATTTATATATCATGCGACGTTGCGTTTGGTTAGACATTTTGAGTAGAAGCAAATGTATCTCCACGAATTAAAACATAATAGCACTTTGAGCTTTGTGTGCTGATGTAATGAGTACGTACACACATATGTCCTAATTTTCATATGGGGGAGCGTTCATTCGACTGCACATGAAGGGTAGATACATTATATCATATTTCCATTTCAAATTAATTGTTTGATGGAAGCCTGTCCTGCAAATCTATTGTTCAGAGAACTGGTTTTTGCACTCTGTGTAGGTACCTATGCAATTTACGTATTTGTCGAATGATATTGGAAAGGTCCATTATTTAAATTATAATGTCTCGCCGCCAAAGCGTTGAACAAAATCTCCCTCCGATATAGCGTTAATCCATAGAAATTTATATTACAAGTCACCCGTACCACATACTCAACACATCACAGTGTCTAAGATTTTTATGAACCACATCTACAGTTTCAAAAAGAAAGCATCTCTCTTAATAAAATCCTCTCTGGTTTGTACTACACGGTCTATCTTACAGTAAAAATTAACCAAAAATTAAAAAAAAAAGTTAGCCACTACCACACGGATTCCAGAAATTTTGGGCACAGCTTTAGTTCTTAAAAGTCAGTGAAATTGTCTGAAAAACGTTCCTTATCCTTTATTAATGTTTTTTTCAGTGCATATATGCCAGTGGATTTTGCTCCTGCTTCTTCTTATCTTTTAAATCTGTATTTTATGTATAAGACGCTACCATATGCGGTGGAAAATATTCTTATGCAATAATTTACCTTGATTTTCATGTTTTGAAGGATCGAAGATTAACATATGTACATATCTATTTCTTCCATCAGTAGAAATATTTGGAAAAACAGTTATCACCGATTGGGTGATACACTTCCGCAAGTAAATTAAAAATATTTATTAATGATATATTGCCGCAACAAATTGACAGTCTAGCGTGGCAAATAGCAAAGTTCATGCTTCATTAACCTCTTTATATTTGGTGTATGTAATTTAAATTTCGAATGAATGAAAGTTATTACCGCTTCCATATGCGATTTCGAATTCGGTTTAGTTAGCACAAATGATAAAGCAATGCTAAAAATTGTTAGAACTGAAATAAGTCACACTTGCGGGCATCAAGGGAGCACAAACACTGCCGTCCATAAGTTTCCTGACAATACATTCTGTCAGAGAAATTGGTATAAAACTCTTTGTCTTTTTCATTTTAATAATCCAAATTCATTGTAAATATCTTCATCAATAGTATATTTATCTAATCAAATTAATAAATTAATTGAACCTAGTAAATAAAAAGACTTGGGTAAAAAATAAATTAGAGTTAGATCAATTTTTCGTCGAAAAATCCACCTCGTACTTGCACCACTCTGGCCATCAATATAGACATTCTTAATAGTTGCCAATGTTATTGATCTCCATGCTACTTGAAGGATCTCCCAAAGTTTGTCTTTCGATGTTGGACACTGTCTTCGAATCTCTCTGTCAAATTCGTCCCAAAGCAGCTCTATTGGGTCGGGTGATTGGTTAGGTCATACTATTTTTAAGTGTTTCTTCCTGTTCTTCTTAGTCCACGTATCCTCGGTAAAGCTTAGAAAAATGTTTTGGACCATTATCTTGCATTAATGTGAACCCAGGGAGTATTAATCGCAAACCCGATGGTAAGGTGTGTTCTTCTAATATTTGTCAGTACTTCTCCTTATTCATGATTCCATCGATACGGATGAGGTCCCAAACACCGGCGGAAGGGAAACATTCTCGGAGCATTATTGAACCACTGCCAAGCTTGATTGCTGCGACCACACAGCTAGGGACCATCTTTTCTTCAGCACACCGCCGAACGTAAACTCTCCTTTTTGTCCAAAAACTTCATATTTGGACTCGTCCGTCCGTAAGACTTTTGACCAGTCGGTTAATGTTAAACGCATTTTTTGTCGTTGTTACTGATATCTGCTTTGAGTGCGAATGGCAAGCCGTCGATCCCTCTTGCTCATTCATTTTATAGTCTGGTCCTCTTGTTTTGAACTTAATTTGTGTCTTCCGCTTCTCCTCCGAGTCTTAAAAGTCGACGATTCTTTAAAGCGACGTATCGTGCATTGTCGACTTTGATTTTTTAAGCTTATCTGTAATAGCACACACTCTATGCCCTTCTTTATGCCAAAACGTTCAACTTACCTTTTTTCCTTGTTTCTTCCCATTTGAATTTTGTTTGACTCGGTTAACTTTAAATATTGAAGTTTCAAGACTAACTGCTCGTATGTTGCATAATTGTGGAAAAAAAAAGGTTTGTCAGGAAACTTATAGACGACAGTGTACATACATATATGCGTTTCGACTCGTTAAGTGTTTCAATGTAATAGCTATTTTTTTTAATTTGTAAGTTGGGTATACTCAAATTTGTATTCCGATGATAGCTTCACACAAAGAAGGTCGTATCTCTTGAAAATATTACCATTAAATACAATACTTTAAAACAAGTGCCCTACTATATACTACAATTTTTGCTGCAGCGAATGTTTATATTGGATTATCTCAAAATTGTAAAAACCAAATCAGCAACATAGTTTTTGTTGAACGAGTCGATATGTATGATATTGGAAGTACCATTGCAGATGAGTAAATATGTATAATCAAAGTGCTACCGTTTTAAAGATTTGAGGACGACATTTAATCTATCCACTTAATTTAATTCTCGTGACTTGCGCCTTCTTATAAATTCATCATTATTTTGTGCCTATTTTGTGCACGCTTTCGACACCCTTAATTAACTACTATCTATCGAGATGCGATTATATATTTCGGTACAGAGTTGCGTCTAGATCGTCTGATACTTAATCGAGAAATAAGCAATTTTATAAAATCAGGTAATAAAATACCGTTATACCTATGCATTTTTCATTTAAGTGCCTTCTATTATACGTCATTTTATAAAGCAAATATCCAGTCAAACAAAATATTTCAATATTTTTTTCCAAATATCGTTCTATAGTAGAATACCATTAATTTTGGTGTAGGAATGAAAAGTTCACTTTCAACTCGAAATTTTAAGCTCACAGACACTAGAACCTCATATACTCATATTAACTCGTATGTACGTACTTTGAATTACTCCTTTATCTCAGCACGCATACATAAATCGCGTAAGGTGTTAAAAGTTTCTACTTCTGCGTTTGCAGTCATACGAGTATATAGGTATGTATGTAGGTACCAGTAGCGTGGCGTCCATACAAGCCGATTCCTTTCGGCTTCCCTTTTCAAAAATCAAAAATTTTTATTTTGGCACTTGCCAACAATCACATTCAATTATCTGTTCATCAAACCATTTTTCATTAATAAATCATAACTTTAAACGGTTGTTTATTCATTTTTACTCATACACAAACTCGCACACATAGCCGAGAGAAGTATGAACTCCGCTAGCGAGAGACAACTTCTTTTTCAAAAGAAAAGCGTGCAATGAATTTTTTTTTTTGAAAGGCCGTTCATTTTCCGGCTTATGCATTCATTTCTTCACAGTACGAACTTTCAACTCTATTCCTTTCTGGCATATAGTACAAATTTATTTGCGATTTCTTTGTCTAACATATATTCGGTAATGAGGAAAATAACCCGGGATTTCTCGGCTTTTGTGGATGAACATTGGTGGAGGAAAAAGGTTTTAGTTCGATGGATTTTTTTTTTTATTGTAGGCAACAAAATAAGCCGACGAAAATCGGGTTATTGGGTGATGTAGTGGTTCGAACGGCGTTTGAGGTTTTTCTTAAACTTATTGGGTATAATTTCTTTGCATAATTTTTTTTTTTTTTTTGCAAATTTGAAATGAGAGTTGCAAATCGGTTGTGTAATTGTGCATGATTTATTGAAAATTAAAATTTTTGTGACTGATAATTATTAGAAAATTTAAAAAATTTAGCAATTACATATTGGTATTTTTATAAAATAGTGAGTAAGCTAAGTGAATAGTTATTAGATATATACTAATTATTAAATTTGGTGGCCACGGTGTAGTGGGTAGTGTGTTCGCTTGTGACCCGAACTGTGCAGGTTCGAGCCCGGACGGGGAACAGCAATCAAAGCCACTCGAACATATAAGAGAAAACGAATAAAATCTAAGTTTCTCCAACCACTACACCAAAAAGGAGTTTCTGCCTGGTAGTACAATGGACACAGCAAAATGGGGTCTGAGTGCTCCGGGATTTGCAAATTTCCTTTAAAAAAAAAAGAAAGAAGTAATTGTAAATCTACTAAAGAGGTGCCCCATTGAACAATCTTATTATTCTTAGACAAGATGTCTCTAGTTAATTTTGAGTGTTGTTTAACTGATTTTCTTCTAAAAGAAACCCACGAGTTCAGTAAGCTTTCTTTTTAGCAAAAACAAAAGTTCTAGAAATAGGGCGCTCGACACCATCAATGAAAATTGATTATACGCGAAAGGATGGGTATCAGAAACATTTGCATGAGTCTTTTTACAAAAGGAATCCATGGCTGACTGAGAGTTGCAAATTAAATAGAATGTTTTGTTTTCCTTGTCTTCTTTTTTCTAATTCTCCTAGTGTTTGGAGTCACACAGATTTCTTTGATAAAAACAATTTTATTAATTCTTCCAAAAAAAACATATTCAGACGGAAAAGCATATACGAGTACGCAGCTGCTTGCATTTGCATGAATTTGGCGAATATCGCATAGAGACTTCTTTAGGGAATTTTTACGAGGCTCATAGTAAAAAACTTGATCGCAATCACGATTTAATGAAGCGTTTCATAGACACTGTATTCCTTCTAGGAAAATAAGAGCAGGCATTCCGTGGTCACGACGAAAAATCTGGATCAGATAACCGCGATAATTATATTGAAACGCTTTCATACTTGGCTAAGTACGACCATTTAATGGATTCGCATTTAGAACAAAGTTCAAGTTCCCAAAACTCCGTTTTTCCCGGCCTCTCCAATGACATTCAAAATGACTTGATACATAGTATCGCTGCAATCACCATATCCGAAATTAAGGATCAAATCAGTTGAATAAAATTTGTATCTGTGATGGTCGATGAAACACCAGATGTGAGCCACAGAGAACAGCTTAGTATTGTAGTGTGTTATTTAGTAGAAAATAGAATACAAGAATGATTTCTAGGTTTCTTTGACGTGAGTGTCGGTCGAAGCGCGGTTATTTTGTGAGATAAAATTATAAATGTCTTAGACAGTTTTAACTGTAAAGAAAAGTTAATAGGCCAGTCGTACGATGGTGCGGCCGTAATGTCCGGTGACCACGGTGGAGTCCAAATAAGAATCCGGAAAATATGCCCAATGGCTATTTGTATTCATTGTTATGCCCATGTTCTGAATCCAGTGTTATCTAAATCGTTAGAAAGCATTAATGAGTTGAAATTATTTGTTGGCTTTGTTAGTAGTATCGTTAGGTTTTTTAATAAATCATCTAAAAAAACCAATTTGCTAAAGACAATTGCTGATCGACGAATGCCCGGGGTATCAGAGACTCGATAGCAATATCATTCGCGTATAGTGAACGTCTTATTCAATTGCAGAGAATATATTATAAAAACTTTTGAACAGATTTTATGTGAACCAGGAGAATGGAATAACGATACTCTGGTTACGTCCGAAAGTTTGTTATACAAACTGCAGGACAAAAGATTCTGTTTTTTATTGCATGTTACTTCGGTCATATTTGCAAAAACCGATATTCTTTTTTAGTTTAGTTCAAAATAAACAAACTGACATAGAGCTTGTGAAGCAAGAGATCGAGGGTTTTGAATCATGGATTCATTCTGAATTTTTAAACTCAATTTACTCAATCTATGAGAGCGTAAGTGACTGCTCAGTACCTCCACGCAAACGCTGACTACTTAATATTGATTCAAAAACAAATTATAGCCGAATTTTTGTAGCAATTATAGATAATGTTACAAGTCAGATTAAGAATAGGTATAGTTCATTTAGTTCAAATATTTTCTTTGATTTATTAAACAAATCAAAACATGAATATTTTTCTAATTCAATGCCGGATGACAAAATATCTTCTTTAATTACCCTATTTCCTAGCATTTTTAATTTTACTACTTTAAAAAATTAACTCAAAATTTTATACACTACCCCTTCACTTAAAAAGCTTGATGTTTTCAACTTTATAAGCACTTTAATACGGAAATGCTTAGAGATACTTTTTCTCAAATCTTTTTAAGCCTGCCTTTGACTGTGGTCTCTGTCGAAAGATCTTTTTCGACTTTAAAAAAAAGTCCACACTTACTTAAGAAATTCCCAAAAAGAAGAAAGACTCTCAGACCTGGCACTTTTATCTATCGAAAAGATAGAAATTAAAAATAACTCAAATTTTTATGAAATAGTTTTAGCAGAATTCGTAAAAAAGAATCGTAGGATAGCTTTAGAGTACAAATAAGTAGTATATAATTGTAATTGCTAAATTTTTTATATTTAACAACGCTCCGAGTTATCAATAACTTATATAGATTACTTTGCCCAGAACGGCTTCTTTCGAAGCCACTTTTTTTATACGATGAGCTCATTGTCTACGTAAATTCCAATGGCTTAAAGTATAACAAAGGGGGCTTGGATTGCATATCTTAAGTCTGTGTTCCGAATAAGCACCAAAATTGTAAGTCTTGAATAAAACATTTTACTTAAACTTTTTTCTGCTTCCCTCTCTTGAAATTTCACCCCACGCCACTGGTAGGTATATAGTAAGTACGTTGTCGACAGAGTGCTCTAAAATCACTTCGCACGTTGACATATAGGAGAGTCTTTAGCTAATAATTATGTCTAAACAGGAGAAAAAGGCTCCTCGGCGTCAATACATCAAGTAAAATATAATTTTTGTTATATATTATTAGCTTTTCAAGAGATATTAAAAAAAAAACGAAGAGCAGCAAAATAAAATATAAATAACAACTAATATAAGTAATGCAAGTTTGAAATTATAGTTTTTTGTTGAATATTTCTTTATTGTTGCTTTTTACTATTTTAATACATCATAATTTGTTTTAAATATTGCAAGTAAAATATTATTTTCTGTTCAAAAAGTATGCCAACTCCCTTACGAGTATGTGCCTGAAAAGAACAAAATGGAGAACTGAAATATATTTTCCAAATCAGCAGAATGAGTGTGCTGAGATAAAAGTGTTCGAAACGAACAAACAGACCTACTTATGAAGGTTTCTCTGAAATAGTAATACCATTTTTAATATATACGAGTATACGCAATACAAAATTCAGAATACAGAAAATTTATTTTTTTTAAATAGCTACTGCATTTTTAAATAGTAGTCCAAAAAGAAATAGTTCCGAAAATGCGAAAAAGTGCGTCCTTATTAGATTTTCAAATAAATTTTTTAAATAGATACCTACTTACAGAACTTTGGGAAATTAGGTTATCAAAAACATACAAATGTTTTGGTAGCATTTTATATGTACATATGCATATACGATTATATGTACATATATAGGTATTATTACTAACACTTTAAAAATTACTAAACATTTCTTTCCATTAATAGCCGATTAAAACTTCCTATCCATTAGCAATGCAGGGTTATGCAAATAAATTGGATGACTTGATCAAGGAGGTCAACTTTGCAAAAGCACAAAGTGCAGTAAGTATTCAGAATAGAATGCAAAACAAGTTTTAGTAAAATTAATACTACGTTAAACCAATTTCGACACGGGACACTAAAAATAAATAATATACATAATTCAAACTTTTTACTTAAGACAAATAAAAGAGGACTTAACTCTGTATTAATTGTTAAATATAATTTATCTATCGGGATTATCTAAAATACGGAATTTTGAATGTACAGAATATTTTCGGGATAATAGACTTTTATTGTAACAAAAAAAAAATGTAAACCCAAACATGACTATGTTAATTTTATTCTGTTTTTAAATACGACAACGTTATTTAAGAAGAACATATATGAACACCCAAACAAAATCATGCAAAAAGAGCAAAAGATAAATAAGGAAGACGGAGAAAAACGTTACATACAAAAACGAAACTGGTATCCATAAATAATTGGGATGATGGCGCGCAATTCCACCGAATTTCCACCTGAATTACAATCGGATTTCACAGACGATACAAACATACAATGTACCATTGTACGCGGCAAGGAGCAACAGCAGTATTCATCCGTACCCTGTTCTATACTCTACAGCAGCACCACCCCCGCCGACCCCTTAAATAAATAAAAAAAATAATTCAACGAAGCATATATTTCATCATGTTCGCTTATGTGCTGTACGCAGTAGATATAAATTATTGTTCTGGAGCAGGGCTAAGTGGATACAGTAGGATAAGGGAGAAATTGATTTCGACATGTATATATAGATAATATATATACACTTCGTTCAGATATCTATTCTCTATTCCACATAAGGTACATAAACTTAAATGCATAGATTGTAATGCCGAGAAATAACCATTCAATTTGCATTAAAATTAACCCAGACAAGTGCGAATTTCAATAAATGTTTAGTTTGTCTACGTAGGGACTAACAAAAGTTCGCTTATTTTCGCTATCATTTCTGTAGCTTATAATCTAACAATAATTATTTTCAAATTTCAGAACAATAGTTAAAAATGAAGACGAGAATGAGAAAAATTAGTGACGTAAGCTCGGTTGAAGTTCCACCGCCAACACAGGAAGAAATTCGTTTTGGCATTCTCTTCGGATTTCGACGTCAACTCACGCCAGTCAAAATTCTGCATACGGAATAAATGCACCATCTCTTGTTACTATTTCCAAGTGGTTTCGAAGATTCCAGACTGACCATTTTTCTGTGGAGGACGAATCCCGTGAATGTCGGCCCAAATCCTCGACCGACGATACAAATGTGGCCCTGGTGAAGGCTAAAATTGACGAAGATGTCAAGATGACGCAGGAGATGATAGCGGATGAACTGGGCTTGAATGCCATGGCTGTATCAAAAATATTAAATTATCACCTGAAATATTCGAAGAAGTCAGCTCGACGGGTTATAAAAACTTTGAATGGAGAGAAAAAAGAGGCTCGTGTTCGTTTTGCTCAATATTTCCGAGATAAGTTTGAAAATGGAGAGTCAAGCTGCTTCAATAAGATCGTTACAGGTGATGAATCTTGGTTTTACAAGTACTACCCGGAAACCAAACAGCAGTCCATGGTATGGAGCCCAGAAGGTGCAAAGTAAAGTAAAGGCCAAACAACAAAAGTCAGCGACAAAAGTTATGATGTCGATGTATTTCACTAGACGAAAATGGTCGCCGTCATCCCGCTTAAAACTGATCACGCAGTCACTGCTAATTGGTATACTGAAACTTGCTCACCACAAGTTTTCCAAAATTTACTAGGACACCGACAAAAAGAGGATCTGCGCCGATACTTTTTGCACCATGACAATGCACCTGCGCACACTGCTGAAAAACCAACAACTTTCTTGCGCTCTCGGGCATCAATGAAATTCGCCCAGCACCTTAGTCCCCGGATCTAGAGCCTTGTGACTTTTGGCTATTTCCGAAAATAAAAAAAAAGATTTGAAGGGAAAAATCTTGAAATCTAATGAGGAGATTACGAGCATTAATGCAGTGAACGTCGAAATCGAAAATTCCAAAAAGAGGATTTTGAAAGCTGTTTTGAAAGATGGATCTATCGGCTGAAAAAATGTATCGAAATAAATGGGAATTATGTGGAGAAATTAAAAAAAAGATGAAGATTTAAATATCTAAAGTTTAAATTATTTTTGCGTTTTAATATTCAATCAACTAAGCGAACATTGGTTAGTCCCTACGTAGTATTTGAATCCGAATTCATATTTGTACACATGTTCAAAATTCTCTGAAATTATGCTTTTTATCTCTTATACATATTTCACACCTACTTTGTATGGGCACTGTTAGTGGAATAAATCATAACATCACCATATTTTATTTTACAGATGCCACATTTCGTTAACACTCCTAGATGTAAATACATACATAAGTTACTTAAAATATTTTTTCATTTAAATAGTTCTTATTAAGTCTGCAAGAAGACAACGCCAATGAAACACCGCCCATCATCATCAATGCCTTGGACAATAGGGAAAATGCGTGAAATGGAAATTTGCATATACGATTAAAACGTAATTTTGAAATTTATGTTTGTCTAAGTTATTTTTGGTATTCATTAATTAATAATTATTGCTTTTCCAGTTTTGCAATCTATTCGGTAACATAAATGCTCACAATGATAATAACTAAATCCTAAATATGATAATTTGTAAACATGGATTGGGCAGGTGTCAAAAATAGGCATGCTAGAAGAGAAATTTCGGAGAAGTAGTAATATTCGCTTTGAATTCATCTTACTCTGTATGTTGACCGTACTCTGATTAGACCCATTCTCACGTACGGCTTTTCAATTTGGTTTAAAATATTTCCTATTGTATCCAAGGAAATGGAAGTTTTGAACGAAAATTGCTGAGATTTTGCTGTGGAAAATTCAGAAAACCGGACAAAAATGGTTTTCTAATAAAGTCGTATATGAATCAACTAAAGTAACACCTTTAATGATGTACCAAATTGAACTTCTCTTTAAAAAGATGGAACGAATAAGTTCACATCTCAACCCACTTGGTAGATCTTTAATCGATTCTAATATTGGCCAAAGTTTAAATGACAATTATTATTTATCTCCTTTAAATCTGCTAAATGACCATTCTACGTCTCTGTCAAGACCAGATGCAAGTAGGACACTGTCCGTACCATTTTATGTAAAACCATCCTCCTTGAACTTTCGGAACATGCATAAGGTTGTAGATTTTCTTTGGATGGTATAAGATTTACGAGTACATTATTTTTAAGAATTTTATGACTTATGCTCCCTATGTGCGTAGTTCCACTCATACTTTCTACATTGATATCTTTTAGATAGGGTAACCCTTATATAGTTTTAGTTTATTTTAGTTTTAAGTTCTAGTCATAAGTTAAGAATGCCTCAAAGAGCAATGTTGGGATTTATTTTTTATTTTTTATAATTTGCGCGCGCCAAATGGGATACGAATACCATTAAATTATTTCAGGGCACGGGCGTTTGTATAAATTGAGAGAGAGAGAGAGAGATAGATTGGTATAGTGGGTTTGAAACTTAGGTGGTATTAAATTTTTCAGTAAACTCCAAGGGTGGCGTCCAGATAACTGGGGAGCTTGTTTGTTTTGCTTTTTGTCGTTGCTCTTGGTTCACAGTATTTTGTACCCTCCACCTGATGTCATCATCACGATCAAGTTGCATTTAAGCAATATGACCACCCTACTGCCAGTTTTATGCCTTCGCAGTAGAGTTGACTAAGCTTTCGCAATTGATCGACTTTGTTATTTATTTCAGACGAAATAAATAGATGACTGTTGAGATCAGGATTTAAACCGTGAACCCAGAGCGTGACAAGCGTTGATGCTACCACTACACCATGGCCACCCAAATGTATGGCTGGAGCAAGTGTACACATACAGATTTATAAAGTTATTTTATTGAACTCCATGATTAAAAAGTTGAAAACATTTTGTTCAAAGTACAGTTTAAATCAGACATATCTTTAAGTCGACCAAAAATAAACCTTTAGTTTTAAGAAAAAAATTTAATTGATTTATATGTCTCAATAAAGTTCGAATTGAATTGAATTGTATGTTGACCGTGACGGGTCAAGGAATAATACAGAACTTATGAGTTATATTCTATCAGTTAGAATTTGAAACTTTTTAGATTTTCGAGAAATTTCGGGTCAAAACTGTGGCTTCTAAATTTTTATTTATTTTTTTTAGTGAAGGTGAAAATGTCGAAAAACAAAGATTAGAATACCCAAAGTAGTGTATGACTCTAAATGCACTAAAAACACCTCCTGAATCATAACTCCTGAAGATTGACAAATGGTTTTTATTTCATTTTGAAAAATCGCTTTGGAGAAGGTATTATGATTTAAATACGAGTTCTCATCATTTTTAAATCATAAGTTCATGAGGTTTGGTTCTTCCCAATCTACGAATATTAGATTTTTTTTAAGGGTGTAATAATTATGACCTTATTTCTTGCAATAAGATAGAACACAACTATATCGTTTAAAAATCAATCACCGACTGCGACATTCTCTGTCGCATATTCATTGCATTTCGTTTTGCTTGCCAAAATGCAAGGCAAGCATAATTTGGTAAGCGCGTGCATACTGCCGAATTCTTGAGAATTGTTGATCGGGTTTGTTCCCAAGAGTTCAGACAGTGCGATTTAGATTACGTCTGGAAATTGTTTCCAAGACGGAATATGACGCGTATCAAATTATACTACACCTTCCCCTTTTGAAAGCATGATATAGTAAATCATATGCTTGGAGAAAAATGCGTCAGCTTTCAGATGTTTTTTATTATTAGCAAACATACTTTACATTTCTTAACTTATAAAACATTTTTATTTTCTTACCTGAATAACATTAATAATTTTCTTAATCGCAAAAGGAATTATTGTCTTAGCAATTTAACAGTTTTACGTTTATTTTTAACTCTAATTATGATCTAATCATTTTTTTTTATTGTAATTAACAATTAAAATTATAAAAATGTCGAGTTAAATGATGATCTAACCGGTTAGAATCGAAGTAAACTGTGCTATATTTATGTACTTATACCTTACTTCTACTTAATTAAGTTACAATCATCTCGTTTTTCTTATTTTATCTTTATAAACAATTATCTCTTCATTATTCTTATCAATAAGTATACAATTTGTGAGTTTTACCTCTTTTACTATATATGGACCTTTAAAAATTGGATCCAGCTTATGCCTAGGTTGGTTTTCTATTAGTACTACGTCATTAGGTAGAATATTTTGTGGTCTAGCAGATTGGTCGTGTGTTGATTTTCTAGTAAACTTGCTTTTTTGGACTAATTATTTTGCTCTAAGGTTAGCAATTTGAAGACGATACTTCAGTTCTTTGTCATATGCTTCTATGTTATATAAGGGTTCTATTTTTTCCGTACTAACGCAATCAAATGTATCCGGTAGCTTCCCGAAAATCAGTTCAAAGGGACAATAGCCATGTACAGTTAATGGAGTTGTATTATAACAATAAACAAAGAAACAGAGCCAATCATCCCAATCAGATTTGTCATTGTTTATATAAGACCTAATGTATTCGTTGAAAGTTCGATGAGATTTTCCTACAGTACCTAGTGATTGGTGATGATATGTTGTTGAGACCTTATGAGTCACATTAAGCAATTTTAGAACCTGCTCGAAGATTTTGTTTTTATATTCTTTTCCGAAATCTGTTCGAACCTCTTTCATAGAGCCATAAACTAGTACAAATTGCTCAAATATTGCCTTTGCTATTGTCGTTGCTTTCTTGTCTACAATTGGTATTGCGACGATATACTTACTAAGTTCGCATATTATGGTAACGACGTACTCATTACCCTTAGTTGACTTGGGCAGTGGGCCTATTGTATCTATTAAAACAATATGGAACGGGTTTTGTGGGGTTGGGGTAATTATTAGTTCCTCTTAATTTTTTGTTAAAGATTTATTCTTTTTGCATTGGTCACATGATTTGACATATCGCTTTATGTTTATCTGGTCATGTTTTTCCAATAAAAGTATTTCCTAATCTTATTAGTAAGCCTCGTGATCCCTGGGTGGCCACCGAAAACAGGGTCATCGTGGTATTTTCTTAAAATGTTTTTTCATCCTCGTCTTTTATTATTGTTAACTTAGGCGTCAGCACAATATTTATGTTCTTTAATAACGCGTTTCCTTTTTCTTTGAATAGTGATAATTGGTATTTTTTTATTCCTTTATTACCAGCTATTTTTTCAAGCTTTGGGAATAACTGATCTAGATCAATTTTCCCATTAATAATAAATTCGTTCCTTTTTATTGTGCTTATTTTTTATTTGCCTTTTTTGATATTGAAGTTATGGTTATTAAGACCTAGGCGGGCACATTTATTTATTTCTTTTAAATTTAACGCTTCATATATCTTTAAGTTTTCAGACTGAGGATCTTTAAGTTTAGTTTTGGGCGTATTTTGATTTAATTTGCCGTTTTCTGTTTGGAGTCTTGTGACTATCAAAATATTTTCGGAATGTCTAGGAATTTGTTTGATTTCAGAAAAATCTATGCGAGATAAAGCATCTGCTGCACAGTTTTCTTTTCCCCTAATATACTCGACTACGAAGTCATATTCCTCCAAGTCTAGTCTCATGCGTGTCAGTTTTGATGGTGGATTTTTCATTGAGAAAAGGTAGGTAAGTGGTCTATGATCACTCTTTACCAAGAATTTTTTGCCATATACGTATGGTCTAAAATGATTTATAGCCCAGTGGATAGCTGCTAACTCTTGTTCTGTAGTTGGCTTGTTGCTTTCGCCTTTCGTGAAGGCTCTTGAAGCGTACGCAACAGGAAGTTGTTTTCCTTTGTACTCTTGACTAAGTACAGCACCACACGCATGCTTACTAGCATCCGTGATTATACAAAATTGTTTTTGAAAGTTGGGATATTGTAGAATATTCGGACTAAGTAGGCAGTTTTTCAGATATTGAAATGCAGTTTCACACTCATTAGTCCATACGAATGGAATGTTCTTTCGACAAAGTTGTGACAGATGACGTGAATGTTCGGCAAAATTTGGAATAAAACGTCTGCAGTAGTTGCAGAAAGCAACGTATCTTTTCATTTGATCGGCATTTTGGAGGGGTTGGATAGTTTAAGACAACACTGAATTTACTATCATCTGGAAGTATGCCTTTATCTGTACATTTATGTCCTAAATACGTTACTTCGTGACTCAAAAATGAGCATTTTTCCGGATGGAGTTTTAAGTTATATTTACGGCAAATTGAAAAAACATCCTTGAGATTTCTCAACATATGTGTCTCCGAGCATCCTAATACGACCAGATCATCCATGTACAGGAATGCCCGTGTTGGCGAAAGTCCGCAAAATGCTATTGACATCATTCGCTGAAAGGAATTTGGCGCAATTTTGATGACATACGGGAGTCGTTTGAAGCGAAATGACACTTTGTCCGTAGAGAATGATGTAATATTTCTCGAGTTTTCGTCTAACTCAATTTGGTGAAAACCAGGCATTAAGTTAAGACAAGAAAAATATTTTGCCCTCCCAAGTTGATCAAGAATATCATCTATTCTTGGCAATGGAAATTTGTCTGCAATTAGTTTTTTGTTTACTTGCCTATAGTACTACAAGTCTCCATCGTTTTTCAGTTTTTTCTGGTAATGCTTTCTTGGGGACCAATAAGAAATTTTTTATTATATTCAGAAGTTGATGGTTCAATTATTCCATCTTCAATTAATTTATCAACTTGTTTGGTTATTTCCTTCTTTTGTGAATGAGGAATTCTGTAATTTTTTATGTAAACCGTCCTTTAGTCGGAGCTTTTGTGTGTAAAAGTTATTACACGAAATTTGTTCCGTTTCTAAGGCGAAAACATCATTAAACTCACTGCATAGATCTGTCAATTCTGTTTTTACGAATTGGGGGAAGTTTTTAGATAACTTATCAAGAACTTTTTCTTTATGTGTTTCTTCCAAGATTCTACTCGCAATAATGTTATAATCGCACAGATTTTCTGTTATATTAGGATTATTTAATGTTATATTGTTGTTTGTCGTATTGATTATGCGCAGTAATAGTTTTTTTTAGCATTTATTATTGTACTGGCTATGTAAATTCCAGTTTCGAGTTCTTGGTTTGGTACCAAAAGGTCATCTTCTTTGGTGTTAATATAAATTAGTCTTACAACTCCTGATCTTGCTGGTATTGAAAATGAGTTTGGACATGTAGACATATTCATTGGTATGGCAACCTTTTCAGGAAAGTTATGTGGGCGTAAGATCAACCAGTCCTGACTATACTGAAAGTCTAATATAAAATTGTATCTTTTTATAAAATCACTGGGTATGAGAAAATCAGCTTGTACCACCTGTAAATTCAGAGGTATGAGTATATTTTCAACTTGTAGGTCTGCTTTAACTATACCTATTGTATTAATCACACCCTGGCCTATACCACTTAGTTTTCTTGTATTTCTCTCATCAACGAAAACATTATTTTGAATATTTGACTCTTTTATCAGAGAAATATCCGCTCCCGTGTCAGTTAGAAAGGTTGAAAATTTATTATTTAAACTTGATCTTATTGTTATAAATCTACTGAGATTGAGATTTAGACTGAGGATTTTGTTCGCAATATTTACTGATTGTTTAGAGTATTTAGGGGTCCGTTCGAGTTTTCCTAATTTTGAATGTCGTTTGTGTACCTAATATTGCCCTGATTGCTTCGATTATTAGCCCGGTAACGGCTACTGTTCTGAAAACTTCCATGTCCACGGCCACGGTAATATTTTCGGTTTTGGCCGCGTCCACGGCTACAACCATGATTCCAATTGGTTTGGTTTGTATAATAATTGTTTTTTTCTGTTGAAATATAAAATAGAATTCGACTGACCAAAGGCTTCAGTACAGCTATTGACAAATTTCATATTATTAAATTGGCCAGATTCCATTACAATTTTGACCTTTTCGTTCGTTGCGTTCTTTGTTATCGCGCGTACTGATGTTTGAGTTGAGTACTTCTCTGCCAGCTCGATGGTTAATCCATCAGAAATATAAGCATTAGTCAGAGATTTTGTCAAATCTTCAATTTCTTTTGCATAAGTATTAGCGGGCTTATTATTTTGTTTCACATTCATAATTTTAGCTGCTAATACTTCTACCGACTCTCCTTCAACTGATGTTTTTAGCTTTTCTATAATTTGTTGCAATGAAGACTGATTCGAAATTAAATTTCGTGCCATACCTTTGAGTTTAGTTTTCACTAACTCAACTACTACCTGTTCATGAGGTTCTTGAATTGATTCAATCAAATGTAAAGAATCTAGAAAACTTTGTAAGTTTTCAGTTCTAGGAACTCGACCTTAGTTTGCGGCATGTTGTTAATGTTTTTTGAATCTATTTTGTCTGACGTGATATCGTTTAATTTTTGTTCTTCTTCTTCACTGTCGCTACTATTGGCAGTGATATCTACTGAGCTTCATTCGGTTTCTAGAGTAAGTGGGACTTTCAAATGTATTCGGCGTTAAGTAAAAATTTTAACGAGTTTGTCTCTGAAATTCCAAAAGATATTTTGGGCTTCAGTTTTGTGTTGATTTGTCAATCGATTATAATGTACGTGTAGTACTCTTCTTATTTTGTTAAAACTTTCAATCAACACAACGATATGTTTCTCTACAGTTTCGTTTTTTATTTCGATTTTCTTATTTAAGCACTTATATGATTTGTTAAATTCAATTCTACATTCTTCTATTTTATTTAAAATTTCAGACCATTGGTCCATTTAGACTGTTTTTTTTTCTCATATGTAATGTAATTATAGTATCATAATATATAAAATAGTTTTATGAAAAAAAAAAATACTTAAGTTATTTCATCAACATGCTAAACAAAATAATTCATTAATTTAAGTGAAATTATACTTAATTCTACATTTGAATAAAATAATATTTCATTAAATAATTCCCACCTTTTAATCATACATGATATTCCATCGGTTGCTTGCTCTGCATACATCCTATTTCTGCTATCGGTCTCTGCCTTGCCGCTGCTGTGCTGCTTTTTCATTTCGTAGTTGCTGATGTTTTACATTTATCGCACTTATGAATCGTTTCTCATTTTTGTTTTCATCGTTTCACTGTTTATATTTTTTCCACTGATTGTGCTCTGGGGCAAGGTATTTCCGCTTCAGACTACTGCGGTCAATCCCTACCAGTTTAAACAAAAATTCCACTACACATATTATTGTTATTAATAGTAGCATTATATGAATGCTCGATAGGTCTGTTTTACTCTCATTGATATCTACTTCATTTATTACGTTCGCCGTTGGGTCGGATATCTTTGAGGATTTTCCGCCCATTTTACTTGCACTACGATCAAATTGTTATTACACTTTCGAGCACAGTAGGTCACAATTTACTATAAAAAAATTTTTTTTTCATGAATTAAACTTTACAAGCACATCAGGTCAGAAAGTCACGGTCGCCATCATGTAATAATTATGACCTTACTTCTTGCAATAAGATAGAACACAACTATATCGTTTAAAAATCAATCACCGACTGCGACATTCTCTGTCGCATATTCATTGCATTTCGTTTTGCTTGCCAAAATGCAACTCAAGCATAATTTGGTAAGCGCGTGCATACTGCCGAATTCTTGAGAATTGTTGATCGGGTTTGTTCCCAAGAGTTCAGACAGTGCGATTTAGATTACGTCTGGAAATTGTTTCCAAGACGGAATATGACGCGTATCAAATTATACTACAACGGCACGAGCGTTTAGGAAAATGGGGAAGAGGAACAGAGGAGAAGCCTGTGCACGTTGGCTTTAAATGTTTGAAGATTGTAGTGATGGGGAAATTTTAAACGTTTTTTATCTCAGGGTTGTGACGAATAGTGTTATTTTTTATCACATCTGCAAATCACTTTAATTCTTATAAACTAATGGTGCATTAACTATTCCACGAAGGACCTTGTTTTAAAATGTTTGGATTATCTGTGCATTATTTTTGTTGGATATCATACATCCAGACAGGTTTTAATATCTGATTATATAATAAAATCTTATTCGCATTTGACACTTCTGAATTACTGTGAACGTCGAAAGATAGTGTACACCTCCACGTTGAATTTTTAACATTTTATTTCAACGAATGGTTTGTATTCTCTTATGAAATATCTATATACATTTTATAAGTTGTTTTTTCCCAAAAAATTGGCAAACAAAACTTTACAAAATGAGTAACATTAAAAAGCAAATAAATAAATACTTAATTTTCTACTCGTCAAAAATAGTGTATAACTAGAGACACATACTGTAACTGATTCTGCTAATTGGGAAAACACACGTTAGATTCGTTCTGTTTTTATTAATTTTTTTTTTCTGCTTTGCTTGAGTCGAAGGGATATCTCTTATTGTTTAGTTAATTTACAAGGAAAGTAGCTTGATTATGTGTTTAAGGCAGATCGTTGTTAGAATGGGACAACAAAGTTCAATTGAAACGCAAAAAATTGTGTTAAAATTTAAACAGGAAGGAAAATTGTTACGGATCATAGCAAAAATAGTTGGCATAGGTCATAACACAGTTAAACAAATTTTAGATAAATTTGAAAGGTTCAATCAAGTTAGAGTTCCACCTCGTCCTGGTAGGCCAAAAAGATTGCCCGAAGGTGAAGTACGAGCTTCTGAAGTTCCCGTTACCCCAAGTAATGGGTTACATGGCAGAGTGCGTCGAAATAAGCCTTATATTTCCGGAAAGAACCAAAAGCAACGACTGCTTTATGCCCGAAAGTATAAAAATGAGGGTGTGCAATTCTGGGAAAATGTTCTTTTTAGTGACGAGAGCAAATTTTAAATATTTGGATGGAAGAAACCGCCCAAAATATGGATAAGCAAAAACAAAGAACTTTAAGAGAAAAAAATATAAATTCAACTATAAAACACGGTGGTGGTTCGGTTATGGTCTGTAGGTGTATGGCAGCATCGATCATTGGAAATCTAGTGTTTATTGACAGCACAATAAGCAAAACCGATTACGTCAACATTTTAAGGGAAAACTTACCATCAAGTGTTGCAAATTTTGGGTTAGGTCAATTATGGGTCTACCAGCAGGACAACGACCCCAAGCACACGGCCAAATTGGTAAAGAAATGGTTACGTTATTGGACACCTAGGCAGGTGGATCATCCTCCGCAATCCCCACACCTTAACCCTATAGAGGATTTGTGGGAGTACCTCGATAAGCAGATTCGAAAACGTACGTACATATATCATAATTTCAATATTTTTCAAAGTTTCGTTCGTTCGACTGCAAAAACCATGAAACAATTTTTCCAACCGATGCGATGGTTCAAAGTCCAAAAAAGTGAAAAAAAAAAACCATTCATTCCTTCGACTGCAAAAACCATCGAACAATTTTTCCAACCGATGCGATGGTTCAAAGTCCAAACAAGTGAATAATAATGAAAATAAATTAATCAATGTAAAACAGTTCAAGTAGGAACAAAATATAAGAAAGGTTGGTGACATTCAGTATTTATATACAAGTCAAAAATAGAGTTGAATGCCACTTCCATTAGTTAAAGTAATACAAACAACATTTTTGGGTAGGGTGACCCTTTAAAAATTCAAAGCAAAAGAAAATAAAAAATAAACTTTAAACATTTCAAGAAACATAATCCAAAAGTAATTTAATTCGAGCAAAAAGAAAAAAAATAAAAATTATAGTAATTGTAAAAAATGCAAAACGAGAATGGAAATAATGAAGACGAAGATTAGACCAAAACATAAGAAATACGAGATTCTAACGCAACATAATCAAAGCTGAAGAGCCACAATTTTACGCTTTTTAAAAACATTCCAGGTATTGTTATTGTCCTGATTGACTCAGGGAGTTCATTAAATAACCGATAAGACAAAATTGAAAAAAAATTTCGGTATGCAGTGGTTCGGAAATAGGGTTTGAAAGGTTTCCACGAAGATCTTGTTATAAAGAAAATTAAGATTGCCAGACTTCATAAAGAACATTTTTAACACCTTAAAACAATACAAATGACGAACAGGAAGAATTTTCAGGGCACAGACCAAAGGAAAGCTAGAATGTCTACCAGATTTTCGACAAATTTTTCTTAGGACATATTTCTGCAAAATCAACAGTGGTTGTACTTTATTTCGATACACACCCCCCCAACAAGCAATTCCATATTGCAACTTGGAATGGAAAATACCATAGTAAATTATCCTTAAAAGCTTGGTTGAGCATAAGTTACGCAGATAATAAAAATGTCGAAGGGTGCATCGGAAATACTTTTTCAAAGTATCAGCGTGATTCGCAAAACTCATCCTAGAATCAAGGGTAAGCCCCAAATATTTAAATTCGTCAACACTCTCTACTTGGAAACACTTATCACTACAGGTTAGATTATGACAAAAAGAGGGAGAGGAAAAACCAGACGAGCAATAGCAATTAGACAGTTTATATTTAAGACACTCAGGTGCGTGGAAGTACACATTTGCTTCCAAGTTGTATGCAGAAGATAAGCCGAAGAACATTATCTTAGTTTTTGAGCTTATTACTAAATTATGTTCAACAAACCAGTGTCTCAATAAACTTAGATCCCAATTGACATCAGAAACTAGGTCTAAGCCATAAGTGAAACCAATGTCATCAGCAAAAGCTGTTGGTGAACCCTTAAAACTAAGAGCAAAGAGTGAATTGATATGGACCAAAAACAGAATTGGACCTAAAACGGAGCCTTGAGGAACACCGAGGTTAAAGAACATTATATCGCTCCTTATATCATCTATCTTCACTCTTTGCGACCTGTTTTCAAGATACGACCTAAACCAGTGGAGTGTGGAACCACGAAATCCAGCTTTTTCCAGTTTTTTCAACAAGAAATTATGGTTGACCATATGTCGAATGCTTTGGTAATGTCAATAAATAATCCAGCCGTAATTTTTTTCCCATCAAGGTGTGACATTATTTGGGAGCAAAACGGTAAGAGCGCATCTTCCATTGATTTGCCTCTTTGAAAACCAAATTGAACTGGATTGAAAAACTTAGTTTTCTCTAAAAAAATTCACTATTCTATTTTTCATTAGTTTTTCAAAAATTTTACTAAAAACAGAAAGAAGTGAGATAGGCATGTAGTTACCGATTTCTGCAACGGAACCTTTTTGAGTAAAGGAATGGCATCTGCACATTTAAGACCTTCAGGAAAGACACCTTCAAACACGCAACGATTAAAAACAATTGCTAAGACATCCACTATGAAACATTCAATTTTTTTAAGTACACGATTTTAAATACCATCAGTTCCGCATGAAGTCGAATTAGGTAAAGTACCAATAACTTTCAAGATTTCAAAAGAAGTTATGGGCTGAAAAACAAAACTACTACTATTTAACTGTTCAGCACGTCCACAAATGGAAGGACAAGTACAACAAATCGATTGGACAGGACTCGGTTGTAGACTGCAGCCAACATTAGCAAAATAACAATTAAAAGTATCAGCAATAGCGAGTTTGTCATATACTTCAGAGTTATCAGCACGTAAAACAGTAGGTTTTTTAGAAGCCGTGGATTTATTCAGTAACCTATTTACTACTCGCCATTCATTTTTCAAATTTCCCTGTGCAGAGATGAGTTGAGCACGGTAATAGTTACCGCGGCAAATATGAATCTCTTTTTTTAATTCTAAACACAATTTCTTATACCTTCTTTTTAGACCCTGGTTATCAGGATACTTATTGCACTTTATTCTGAGTTTGTTTTTACCTATAACTTTGTTTAATAGTAATCTAGATATCCAAGGTTTAAGTCTTCTAACTATTTTTTTGGAAGGGAGAAATGAGGAACAGAATAAGATATGTTTTCTTAAGAGAATGAATGAAGATTGTATAAACGGTAGACGAATCGCTAGAAGCATAAACATCTTCCCAAGACTCATAGCGTAAATTATTTTTAAGACTACTAAAGTCAACTTTCACTCTATTTTAAGAGGAATTAGAAGATCCACAACCTCTAGTTTCTAAGTTTGGTACTAAGAGTCCCGTCATACAGTGATCAGTAATTTTCAAATCAGACACATTTTACGCACTCATTGAGTGCAACATTACTAAGACGCCCAAAAATATGATCTAGACAGCTCCCCGAAGCAGGCCTAGTGGGCTCATTAATAAAGCACGCTAGGCCGTGCGAAGCAAGTAAATCTAAGTAACTAGCGACCGTTTCATTACCATCCAAAATGTTTATGTTGAAATCACCTACTATAATTAAATTTTTCGATATTTCCCTAGTTAAGAGATCAGACAACTCATTTAAAAAAGTCAAAACATTAAACATATGCAGTCTATAGACACATAAAAACACATACATTACATGGTTAATTTCAACGGAAACCTTGAAAACATCAGCACTCAATAAGTCAACGCACAAGACATCAAGTGGTCCCCTTTCACAAAACAACCAACTCCACCTGCATCATAATTTTCATTTGTTTTAGCAATAAACTTGAACCCGGGAATAAAATAATCGTTAATCTCTAATTCATAGATCCAAATTTCAGACACAAAAACAATATCTGGAACGCATACTTCTAAGATTTTGGTGAACAATAAAAAATTTTTCATTGCAGAAGGAACTATTTTAAAGACATTATCACAGTTGTAATCACTCAAATTGGGGGTAGAAAAATCATCGATTAAATCTGTATCAAAATTCATTAAATAAAACAGAAATCTAAGCACTAAATGAGTGCAAGGTCATTAATGGACTTAATGGCAATGGCTTTTTCTCCCTCAACCTTTCTCGTAAGAATTTGATTAATTTGATCAATTCTCAAAATTGTGGCGGCTAACTGAAAGAGATGGAACTCCTTCGTCGTTCCTCCACAATCCGGGATAGCCCGTTTAAAGTTGATTGTTTGGTCTTGGCCGAATTACATAGTTTAAGGTATTTGTAGGTATATTGAGGTAGAAAAAAAAATAAAATAAAATATAAACAGCACTTTGAAAAAAAAATATATATATATATATCTATATATTCATATGTAACAAGCACTTTAAAAAAAAAGTATGTATTTAATTACATAATTAGAGTAAGATAGAATGAGGTAGAATAAGGTAGTTTAAGATTTATTTTAAGGTAGTTTTTAAGTTTTATTATAGAATAAAAGAAAAAAAAGTACACACACTAAGTTTTTTGCAATTTTATCAAAAAATTGTTCTTAGTATTTATTAATAATTAAACAATAAGACAAATAAAACAATTAAGTACGGTACGTCGAAAGACATAGTTTTAAATATTGGGTTTAGCTTAGAGCGCCCGCATAGGGCCAGTAAGTTAGAATAACATAGTTACTCGTAAGTTAATTAAGCTAGTTTTAAGAGTTTTTTGTCTAGCATTTAAGTTGTAATCGAATTGAATTACTCGTAATAAAAATGCATATAAAATGAAATGAAAAAAAGTAATGAATAAAAATAGTAATGAACGATTTTTGACTATCGAATAAATGAACATTTTGCAACCATCGAATGAATCGATTGTTTTTATTCGATAGTTCCCAACACTAGACAGTACGATACCTTGGTAACAACATACTGACAACGCAGACATATTCCGCAATGTAACAATTGACGCACTACACCAACACAAAAGTAGACTGCTGTCGAGACTAAAAACTTTGTACAGAAATTAATCAGGAATGACTACAGACTCTCTGTAAATTTGCATTGGAACAACAAAATTCGGGCTGTAAACGCCAATAACCCGAGGAACAATCAAAATGACCTTCCGTGTCTTAAGATCCCCCGAACGACAAACAATGGACAAATATTGATAACAGCAGGTATATATAGGACTTTCCAGGAAGTGTACAAGGCGAATGATACCATTTGCCGAACGGCGACCTGGATAATCGCGTCCTTGTAATATTACCACGTGACGAGCTCGAAATAAAAACAAGTGATGACAAATGTGTTTCGTTGTTTTTTATTATTTTTCTTTTTATTTGCTTCTTAGTTACAATCGGTGTGTACGCGTTGGCTACTCAAACCTGACTACCCTTCTTCCTAGAATTGTCATATTATAAGAGAGTACGTTCAGCGTCACTTTTAGCCTGTATGTTACATGGTCTTCCTTTTATAGCAATTATTTTGAAAACTTCACCCTAACTAAAGCAAAGCAACTGTGTTGTGGTTTAGAGCTACTAAATAAGCCTAATATGCCAAGCGAATAGGTGGACGAGAGACACGCGTGTTACGGCGTGGCTGACCAACAGGCCCATCATCAGCATCTGATTTTAAATTCGAACTAGATTGGTCCCCGCTGTCCTCCGCTTCAGAGCAGTTAGACTCGTCAGATGATTCTGCGCCATTATTATCTGCGGCTGGGGCCTCATTGCTACCATTAACAGCGTTTCTCTTACCCTGGACATTTGGGGCAATGTAGCTATCCCTGAAACGATTCGAATTAGAGGTCTGCAATGAATGTCTTGAAACCTGTTCCAAGACATTCGTTTTATTTCAAGTACACTTCATTATTGTACTCACAACTTGAAAAGTAAAATGAATGAATCATCTAATACATGAAGTGATTACTATATGAGTATTGCACCCATTTTAAACCAAACACTTTAGTGCAGTGTACTCATAAAAAAATTGTATTCATAAATTGGGTATTCATAAAAAAAGTGTACACTAAACTGAGTACACTGTTTTATACTAGAAAACAACTAGTATTTGCTTTATTCAGTGCACTCAGTGTACTCAGTGTATTCTTTACAGTTAACATTGTAAACTATTTGCTCACATCAAGCAAGTTCAAGCACCCAAAGTGTGAGAGAGAAACAATACACTGCACTCATTTTGCTATCAGGTGACCGAGTATTGTACAGCAACTGTCTTTTGTGGTGTGGTACTCTTTTTTGCTGTACACTTGTTCGAATTATTGCAATGAATAGAGTACACTGAAGTAGTGTACACGTGTAGAGAGAGCAAATGAATACATTCATGCAGACCTCTAATTCGAATCATCTATAAATTCGTCTTTACTATTTAAAGTGACCGCTAAATAACGACGGTTAAAAATAAATAAATAAATAAATATTTGGCGCAACAGCTCTTTAAGTGCCAGGGCCTAACTTCTCGCAACCACTTGTGTTGTGTGCGTTATATTTTTCACACGAATGGAAGGGACCTACAGTTTTAGTGCCGTATCCGAACGGCAATTTGTTTTTTTGAGAAGCTTTTTCGTGACAACAATACTCTCGGATGTTTGTCAGACGTTCGCGAGAGGTGGGATCGTGAAAAAACTTTTTGGTGTTTTTCTGGGATTCGAACTTGGAACCTCTTGCGTAGTGATCCGACACACTAACCACTACGTCACGACGCCCACTATAATGCCTAAATAAATAACGACGGTTACATCTGAAAATCTGACCTGTTGATATGTCCAGTAACAAAAATGAGCGGTCATAGACTCGACCAACAATTTTACCATAACATCATTCTGTATTTTTCTTAAAAATTACTTTTTGATCAATTTCAAGCTTGTACAAGGGGTGTGTCTAACGACCGTAATAGAGCTTTTGCCATTCACGTTTTTGAATTAACTTATCTTTGATCACATGTTCCGGCAACTGTTCGCGTAGTACAAGTTTTTTGTTAATTGGTGCCTTTGTTTTGATTCTTCGCCCAAAGAACAGTTGAGCTGGTGACAATGACATAGAAGCCAAGGGGGAGACATTATACTCCAACATTCGGCTGCCAAATTCATGTGGGTGACCTTCATCTAAACATTTTTTTATCAAATTCTTTGCAATTGCAACACCTTTCTCAGCGAGTCCATTACTCTGCGGATAACCCGGGCTCGAGAATGTCAAGGTGATGTTGGCCTTTTCAGTAAACTGATGAAATTGTTGACAATTGCGCGGACTGTTGTCAGACCGAATTTCCGAAGGGTAACCATATCTGACAAAGACACTTTCCAAAAATTTTATAACCGTTGCCATCGATTTATCCTTCAGTTGGTCAGCTACCAGCCAATTCGAATACGCATCCATCATGGGCAGGTAGTCCTTACCTGCCAACTCAAATAGGTCAATCCCAAGCACCTGCCATGGATATTCTGAAATCTCGTGCTGTGTAAGCGGCTCTCTTGGATTACATCGAGTATATTTCTCACATATTAAACGCTCATGAATCATTGATAGGATCTCTTTCCTGAGTGATTGAAGTACGACCAATTTGTCTCTGAAAAACAATAAACCTTCTTCAAACTTCATCTCATTTTTCATCTTATGATACTGCTCGAGCTCACCGCTCAACTTTTTGAACACCGGCCATCCTGCTTGTAAATATCTGACAATTGACATCAAGACATCGTCTCTCTGTATTGCCTGTGCATAGATGGCCTGATTCTGATCCGACATGCACACTCGTTTTCGAACTGCATGAATGACTGCCTGAAATTCATAATCACCGTCTTCCGTTTGCTTAACACCTGCCCGTGACAAGAAATCGGCTACCAGGATCTTTTTACCTGGGACATACTTGATTCCGATGAGCGGATACTTTAGTAGTCTTAGAAATAACCTCTGTAGTCGTGCAGAGACATCGTCAATTTCTCTTTTCATCAATATTTCCAGTGGAAGATAATCAGATTGCACTTCTACTTCTCGGCCATAAACAAAATAGTTGAATCTCTCACACGCGAAAGTGACTGCCAGCAATTCTTTTTCTATTTGCGCCCACTTCTGTTCGCTACTTGTGAGGCTCCGAGAAGCATATGCGACAGGTTGGTCCTTCTGCAGCAGCACTGATCCTAATTCCTCTTTTGAGTCATCGGTTTGTATCACTATTGGCAATGCTGGGTCAAAGATCCTTTTTAAGGCAAGCACTTCTGCCTCCTGCTTATCGCCCCATTGCCATTCAACATCTACTCGCGTAAGTTCACGCAGTTTTGCGGTTCGCTGTGACAAATTCGGCAAATACTGACCCACGTACTTCAACATCCCGAGAAATCTAGCTACGTTTGATTTATTTTCAGGCATTGACATGCTGGTGATGGCATCGAGATAATTTTGACTAGATCTAACCAGTGATGCTAATACTTGTTGCCCCATAAACCGAACCTCAGCCCATGCCAGTTCCAGCTTTTCCTTATTGAATCGAACTCCGTTGTCACGCGCAATCTGCAATACTTTTCTCAGTACCGCATTATGCTCTTCCACTGTCTGGCCAGCTATGAAAATATCGTCAAAATAGATCTCCACACCGCGAATATCTCCGAAGAGCTGCACCATTTTGCGTATGAATAATTCCGGTGCACTGTTTAATCCAAATGGAACTCGATTCCAACGATAACGACCAAAATGCAGTCATAAAGGTTGTCAAGTCAGCACTTTGGACATCCAACTCCAGATGCTAGAACCCATTCTTAAGATCCATGACTGTAAACACAGTCATTCCGGATAAACGACCAATAGTAGACTCCGCTGTTGGAATCAAAAAATGTTCTCGCCGAATACATTAATTTAAAGGCTTTGGATCCAAGCACAATCTCAGAGAACCATTTGCTTTTCCACAATTTGCAAATTATTGATCCAATCTGTTGGATAATCCACCGGTGAAATGACTTTTGACTTTTCCATCTCATTCAACTCTGCCTTTAGGCGCTGATGAAGGCTTTCTGGAATTCGTTTTAGATATCTCAATACAGGCACAGAGTCAGGCTTCAGATTAATGTGGCACTTTCCAGGGAGCTTACCTAAGCCATCAAACACATCCACAAACTCGCTAATCATATCTTGATTTGTCATCCGCGGAAATCCGGTTAATCCCCGAATTTCATTTGATTAGACCTAAGCTTGAGCATGCAGCCCGACCCAATATCGGCTGTAAGCCACCATCAACTACCTCAAAGAGAATGTTATGTTTACTCTTTTGAGCTAAATCAAAACAAGGCAACATTATTTGACCAAATGTATTGATCTTTTCATTATTATAGGTGAATAATTCTGTATTGGATTTACAAACTAAATGATCAAATTTCATTTTCTTGATAGAGTACAATGGAATGCAGTTAGCATCCGCCCCCGTTTTTTTTTTTTTTTTTTTAATGCATTTTTTATTGATTAATTCATTATAACTTACATGCTAGACAAAAAACGCTTAAAACTAGCTTAACTAACTTAACTATTCTTATTCTAACTTACTGGCCCTATGCGGGCGCTCTAAGCTAAACCTAATACTTAAAACTATGTCTTTCGACGTAACGTACTTGAGCATTTTCTATTTATTTTATTCATATAATTTTAATTGTAACTAAGAAAATTTGATAAAAAACTTAGTGAATGAACATTTTTTACTCATTCACTAAGTTGAAAGAAGTTCACATCCGCCCCCGTGTCCAGCTTGAAGTTGACCTTGACATCATTGAAAGTGAGGTCGTGACACACATTACTAACTGCTAAACTACAATCCCTATGCAGCCAATTACAATATTTCGAGTTACCTTGGTCAAAATATCCAGTTTGGTAATGCAACGCATTGATTTGTTGGCTATCGGTTGATGCGTACCTTCCCGTGGCTCTTCGGTTTGACGTTTCTTCCCTCGCTTTTGCTTCATGACTCGATTGATTCTCAGTTGATCGACAAACATTTGCAAAATGACCCAGGCGCTGGCATTTATAACACTTTGCTCCTTCCTTTAGCGCTGGACAAAACTTCTCATGGTTACCGCTGGCATTACTACCACAACGCTGACACTGCTTCTCGAATCCACTCTTCTTCATGGGCGGACTTTTCTTCTGATTTTGCACTACATCCATTTTCTTTTGCGGTACATCCAGCAACTGTTTGTTAGCGGCTGCTAGCTCAGCTGCCTTACATCGGTAAATTGTTTGCTCCAATGTATCCCCACTATTCTCCAATAGTTTTGCTTGCAACCGTTTGTCAGCCACACACAATACAATGCGATCACGAAGCATGCGTTCTGCACAAGACAGTTGACACCCAGTGCATGTAAATTCGCAGTGGCGCATCTGCAGTCTCAGCTCTGTTTCAAACTCAGGAAATTGCTGGCGTTCTTTTTGTACTATGGAGTTGAATTTGAATGCTTCCATCACCGTATTTTTTTGTGGCAAGCAAAACGTAAAACCTTTGCCAATGTGACTGCTGGGGCACCCTCTTCTGGTTCACCGTTGAACGGTTCATCAAACAACGTGTTGTATACGTCGATTCCTTTTTCTCCAATCAAATGAAGAAAGACTGCAATCTTCACATTATCCGGTTCATTGTTCTGACCAGCAGCAACCATGTAGATGTTGAATTTCTGCTTCCACAAACGCTACTCTTTTCCGGCCTCTTCGAAGTTCATTGGCGACGGTCCTCGGCAATTTGTTCGTGCCGCCATCTTTCCTTCGATTGCAGCTATGATGAGCACAAATGCACCGAACGATCGAGGATACCGGTTCACTTGCTGTATCGTTTCGTACAGTTGTTTGCTATGGAAAATTGTCTTCTTTCAATTTTGTGACTCGGTGTTTTCAGAGTTTTCTTGTTTTTGCACATTTTTTTATTTAATATTTTTTTTTTTTTTTCTTTTACATCTGACACCATGTAATATTATCACGTGACGAGCTCGAAATAAAAACAAGTGATGACAAATGTGTTTCGTTGTTTTTTATTATTTTTTCTTTTTATTTGCTTCTTAGTTACAATCGGTGTGTAACACGTACACTGCTGCTCAAACCTGACTACCCTTATCGCTAGAATTGTCAAACCATTGTCATGTCATCATATTATGAGAGAGTACGTTCAGCGGCACTTTTAGCCTGTATGTTACAGTCTTTGTGCACAACTTCTACCTTCGAAATGATATAGAGCACTGGCGATCCGAGAACATAGGTTTTAACGAGTTCTATGACGATTTCATGGCAAATAATGTCATCGCCGATGAAAGGGTATATATCGAAGGCGGAGCTCCAGGCGTTCGTCGACTCATTGAGGAGGAAGAAATCTGTGGGAATCGACGGAGTATTGAACAATGTGCTTCGACATCTCTCTCTACAAGGGGTGGACATTTAAACCACTCTGTTTAACAATGCACTGAATAATGCGTATTATTCAGCGCATTACAAAACAGCATTGATACAACCCATCCCCAAAAGGGGTAAACACATTTCCAATCCGACAAATCTCCTGTCGAAAGTCTCCTTTCAAACATCAGCAAGGTATTCGAAAAACTGATGAATAGAGCCCTGATTAAGTGGACTGAGGACAACAAAATAATTCCGGATAACCAATTCGGTTTTAAGGCGGAGCATGATACAATACATGTCGCGTCTAAACTGGTATCGGATATCCAATGGAACAGAAGCACGAACCACTGCACGGGTGCCTGCCTGATTGACTTGGAGAAGGCCTTCGATATCGTATGGTTAGAGGGACTTTCTACAAGCTGAACAGGCTGGGCATAAGCAAACCACTGCTGTAAATATTTTGCAACATGCTCACTAGTAGACAGTTCATTGTCAAAAATGATTCCGATTTCTGGAAGTTGAGGATCAACATCGGAAACCATTCTTTTTTAGGACGCCGTTGCCTGGGGCCTCTAGGGATACCAGAAAGAATTGGCGAAAGTTCTCAATCGTGGGACCGCACGGACAGTCATTTGTAGTCAGATACCTGGGGCTCTGGTTAGATCAATATCTATATTTTAACAAACATATAGCAACTCGATACAAGAGTAAAGGTAATCTACTACACGGCACTTATCCGGTCCATGCTCGTATATGGATGTCCCGTCTGGTTCAACGTGGAAGCAAGCTTGTTGGAAAAGATTCGGGTGTTTGGGAGGGCTTGCCTTCATTTATACAGAACACCAGAGTACATAAAATTCTATCTCAATGAGGTCCTGTACAAGAGGGCTAACCTAATAAGGGTAGATAACTTCTTGCTCAAATTGATTCGAAGGCATATTGCAAGAGCAATGAGCTCGACGAATAACCTGATCTCTGGAGCTTATTACCCCAATTACAGATACCTCGAGAGAGTGCGCCTTAACGGTTTTGTTCCCTTAGAAGCATTCCTCTATCTCGATGAGAAAGGTCTGATCCAGGACAGATTGACGGTGCCGCTAATCTTCCATGTTGCTGGGACAGCTGCGGATAGGCGACTCAACTACGACAGAGATGTCGCACACAGCAGTGTGGAGCGTTTCCGGTTCAGTAGGGCGGTATTAAGCCGAAGGACGTTTGACGTCAGTACGGACATTTCTGGTGGCTAGCTGAAAGAGAGGATACTCCTTCGTCATTTCCCCATAGACCAGGGCAGCCTGTGTGATGTTTGAGTTTGTAGGTAGGTAATAATATAAAAAAAAAACATATGTCCACAATACTTGGATATAAAAACAAAAAAATAAAAAATATGAAAAAATTTATAAAACAGCACTTGATAAATAACAAAAAAAAAATTTTTAAAAAAAAGTACGTATAAAATTACGTAAGGTAGAGTACGATCGATGAAGGTAGAATAAGATAGTTTAAGATTTATTTTGAGGTGTTTTTTTTAAGTCTTATATATATAAGAACAAAACAAAAATATGTTCATTGACAAAGTTTTTCCATATTATTTTCTTAATAACATTTGATAATAAAATAATGAAATAAAGAAATTAAGTTAAGTTACTTAAGTAGTTAGAAATTAGTTTTAAGTATTAGGATTAGCTTAGAGCGCCCGCATAGGGCCAGTAAGGTAGAATAACATAGATAAGTTTTTGTCCAGCAAGTATGTTATAATAATCAATATTTTTATTGCATAGAAATACATGCAATTCAGATGTGCGTTGGAGAAGACCATTTGCATTAAAGATTGCAACTTTTAGAGGTTTAATAATTGTTAATTTGTTTTTTCCCCGCGGAGACTTCTTTGCTTAGTAATTTAATTATTTTATCCCGATTACCCAATGGATAATGGTAGTAAGCATTTCCTTTACAGAAACCTCTTCTTCTTTACAATTTGGGAATACAATTTACCGTCTACAATTGGCATGTTTGTTTTGACAGCAGGTGTTGTTACAGCATTTACTTGTTGCATATTTTTGGATGTTTTTTTGCTGATGATTACTATAGGGTCATCCAACAAGAGGTGTCATTTTAAATCAATAGAAAAACGCAACATTTTTATGAAAAGTGGTGATATTTTAATCTAAAGTACAAACTCTGAGGTTAGTAATGGAATACAATATCTGCCAAATCCCCGCCTCGGCTCTGCCTACAAATGGTCATTCTTTTGATGAAATTTGTATCACGTTTTCGCATAATTGCGGCTGTATTTCGTGAATAACAGCCCTGATATTTTCTTTTAGTGCATAAATCGTTGGTGGAGCATTGGCGTAGTCTTTATCTTTAACATAGCCCCAGTCAAGATATAGAGGAGACAGAAACTATCAAACACTTGTTATGTGATTGCCCAAATCTCCAAAACCGCCGTCTTCGTCATATGGGAAACAGGCTTTTTGACGTTCCACTTAGGAACATGATAGGCTTCAAAAAGAACGCAGGCTGGTTTGCTACAGAACCCACCGCAAGACAAAGGTTTTAAATATAGGCTCCACACAACAAAAAGGGAACACAATGGACCGTATGGCCCCGTGATAAGCACTTAGGTGCACTTTCCTCCAACCTAACCTAACATAGCCCCAAAGGAAAAAGTCTAATGGTGTTAAGTCACACGATCTCGGCGGCTAACTGAAGTCTCCATTTCGAGAAATCACACGTCCAGGAAATTTGTCACGCAATAGAGCCATTGTTTCACTAACTGTGTGGCATGCGGCGCTGTCCTGCTGAAAACAAACGTCGTCCACGTCCACAGCATCAATTTTAGGCAAAAAAAAAATCAGGCAATATCGTTCGATAACGCAATCCATTCACTGAAACGGTCGCATTAACATCATTTTCGAAAAAAATATGGCCCAATGACACTGCTAGCCCAAAACCAGCACCAAACTGTCACTCGATGTGGATGGAAAGGTTGTTCCACTATTTCTCTTGGGTTTTCGGAGCCCCAGGTGCGACAGTTTTGTTAGTTTACGTACCCAAAAAAGTGGTTTTGAGCCTCAACACTCAAAATAAATTTGTGTAAAAAATCATGATTTCGCTCATTAATTTCCAGGACCCATCAGCGAAAGTTCGGCGTTGTGCGTTTTCTGCTGGTTTCAATTCTAGTGTCAAATGGACCTTATGGGCATGTAGGCGAAGATCTTTATGCAAAATGCGAAGCAAAGTGGTTGCGAATAGACCCAATTCCTGTGATCGTCTCGAAATGGACACACCTGGGTTTTCAGTCACACTCTCAGCTACGGCTGCAATATTTTCAGCTGACCTTGGCGGACGAACACGAGTTGGTGTCTTCACTTTAGCTATGCGAGATAGCGCTTGATGATGACCAAAATCATTGTGAACTTTACGAAACGTTTCCGCGATATGTCCACCGTTTTTGTAGTGAATTTTCACCATTTTAACACGTTGTGCGAGTGTGTATCGATCCATATTTAATAACCTCCTAGTATTTACTTATCAAAATCTATCGCAATGATGTTGAATGTTGACAGTTCAACAATGACGCGAAATTTAAAATAACACCTCTTGTTGGATATAAGCTTTACTTTTCCTTGCTTGGTAGTGTTTTGCAAAGGGACAACCTCTATAGTTTGCAGGGTGATCACCATGACAATTGAAGCATTTTGCTTTCTGGTCCTCCTTTAGTGGACAGCTATTTATTGGATGTTTTCTTCCACATTTAACGCAAGCAAAATTTCTTTTGCCATAGGTTTGGGTATGCCCAAGAGCTTGCCATCGTTTACATAGCCGTATTGAATTAGAGCTTTTTCGAAGTGGCTCAACCTTAACAATAATACCCATTCTTGATTTGATGGAGTAATTCTTTTCGACATTTTTGTTTTTTTCTTTTTTGATCAAGTTTTTGACTTGCAAAGGTTTCAAAACTCTTATTAGTCAGATCT
This sequence comes from Pocota personata, assembly GCA_963082735.1. NCBI lineage: Eukaryota > Metazoa > Arthropoda > Insecta > Diptera > Syrphidae > Pocota > Pocota personata. The sequence goes on from OY720433.1 coordinate 20,850,516, forward strand.
TCAAAGATCTGTTTCCACTGCAAGCTTGCTCATCTTCGTCTATGTGGTATTCCTTTTCTCTATTTTGCTGGGTTGGTTGGACAGGATTATTATCTGTAATGTCCAGATTTATCTCCTTTCCAGCTCTAAATGAATTCAAAATTTTATTTATATTAAATTTAGAATTTTATTGGTACATCCGAGCATTCAGAATTGTTGAGTCAAAATTTTAGATAAATACGAGCTTTCCATTTGTTTTAAACTGAATTGAGTTTGATTAAAGACTTTGATATTTATATCTTAAACAAGAAACTTTAAAATATTTAATTTAAAAGTTCGTAGTTTAAACGGGAAAAAGTTAGTATTTGGGTATGGCATAGTGTCAATGGTTTCAGCTATTAATTGAAAGGTTTCTTTGTTCAAGTCTTAACCATAACCATAAAAAGAAACACCGAACGCAATAAAGTGCATGACTGGGTCGCACGTGTATACATATACGTTTATGCCGTCCATTTGCAACTCACTCAGATTTCAAATTAAGGAGAAATTATTAAAACGTATTTGTTTTTAAATTGACTAAAAATACAAAAAAAATGTTTGATACAATAATTTTCAAAAACTTGGCCTATGTCAAATATTGTGTGTCTGATTGTTTAAAAAAAATAATTTTTCCACGTACTTTATTATTATTTTTTAAATGCGTTTTCTTAAAATTTTTCAAAACTTGCATGTGTCAAATATTGCTAAGATACCGATTTTCAACAAAATCGTTGGAAAAATAATGAATTTTAATAACTTCGGCAATAAGTACAGTACCATTATACAACTTTCTTTTCTAAAACTTGGTACGGCGTCTAGTATGCTTTTGCAAAAACGTTTATTTTCACAATCGGTCATTACATTCAGTACAGCTCATTTTGGGGTTGGAATAAAAAATCCGATTTCGCCTCGCACATACGGAAACACTGACATTCTGACAGGCAGACGGACAGAATCGAGATGTTCACTTCTACCTATACTAGTAATTTTATTTCTCATCATAATCTCCCTCGAGTGAAATGCATTTCTCACATAATACCACCAAAAAAATATTCTTTGTCTTTGCCTTCAAAATGATTTTCTACGACCGCCTTGATCTCGTTCTCATCTGCAAATCTCCGGCTTTGTAACTCCTTTTCAAATTGGAAAAAAGGAAAAATTGGTCCGTCTGGGCTATAGGGCTGGGTGGCGAGCCCATTTTTTGACCATGGTATACGAAGGCTCAGAATACTGAAGAGTCAATGACACGTCTTCGGAAATTTATTTAGGCGATTTTCCTTTTTTCATTAGGTGCTTTTTCACGGCGCGGTATTTAAAATTGCGAGAATTTACTTCGTGGCCTGAGATCAAATCATCTTCTCATTGTTCACACGGCGCGGGTTTAGAGATAGGCATTAAATGACACAGGTCTTTCAATGGTAGACCACCCGCCCTACAGCCCAGACTTAACATCGAGCGACTTTTTCCTTTTTTTCCAATTTTAAAAAGTGTTGATTTTGCAGTATAACGTTCCCACGGCGCTGCTTCGAGACAGGCCTTAAAAGACACAGGTTTTTTTAACGATAGACCACTCATTATACAGTCCAAACTTGACACCGAACGACTTTTTCCTTTTTTCCAATTTGAAAAAGGAATTACGAGACCGAGATTTACAGATGAGAACGAGATCAAGGCGGTCGTAGAAACTCATTTTGAAGGCAAAGAAAAAGAATATTTTTTGGGTGATATTAAGGCACTGTATGCCCGATTTGAGTATTGCATTTCACTCGAGGGAGATTGTATTAAGAAATACAATTTTTTAATCGGATCTCTTGTTTCACTTAATTCCTTAGACCGCGAATTTATCAGCCGCCCCTCGTATATGTAAAATAAATTAAAAATGTTTTTTTTTGTTTCGCCCGTTCGAATTTTGGATGCTCAATAAGCATTGTCCACTGGAAGTTAGGTAGTATTTACAAAAAAGGTGAGATAACCACCTGTTGTAAGCTAGTAAAGTAATTAACGCGACAAAAACATGTTAAGAAAACGTTTAAAGAGAGAATCCATACGCGAACGAAAAAAGCAAATGAATAAAGTTGAGAAATTTATCACAAAAAAGCGACCTCATTTAATAAAAATGTATAAATGGGAAATTTCTCTCTCTGGGAATTAACAACTTTGGAACTCAAATAGGTGGCAGCAAAGAAATTTTCACATAAAAACTACAGAGAATAGGTACTTATAATAGACTGAAATTCGATAAATCAGAAAAATGGGTAAAGGCAAATGGACTGGCGGTCCAGGGTGAAACTAAGCCTCTTAAAATAATACATTTCCTGCATTTAAGAAGTTTCACTACTATTATAAATAAAATAGATATTTCTTCCTTTCGTTTTCCGATTTTCAATTTTCTTTATACGCGATGCTACAAAACCGGGTGCGTATGTACCTTCCCTTAAGTAAATATTTATATATATATCTCAACCAACCATTAATGGCAAATATCCAATGCAAATAACCTATTCCATTCCACACACGCCTAAGATACAATTCCTGACAAGTAGAAACATACTAGTCCTATACGCGCGTATAGAAACATATATATGTATGTATATAGCCGATGATTTTCTACATTTTGAATTGTCCCCCTTTGACAATATGTTTCCGTTTTCAATATACCACCAACAGCACTATAATGTGCCAAGAAGTACTTACACTTTAGAAACATTGCACATACGAGTAGCATGAATGGAACGTATTGGAAGAGCAGAACAGTTCAAAGCAAAGCACAACACCAGTAGCAGCAATGGTAAGAAGAATTCATCAAATTCACACAAAACTCACAGGTAAAATTGCCAAATGTTTATTTTCATTGGCAATACTCTCAGTGTGTGTTGTGTATTACAGCCCTATAGTGGTTGCCAATTGATGGCTGGATGGATGGATAGACGGTTTGTTGGCTCGGTTGTTAGTTACTCGTAGCTGAAATCTACGAAATATCTCCACCAACTACCACCACATAGGGAAATCATTCAATACATTTCGCTTGTATTCAACTAACCAAACCTACATCATCTGTCGGCCATTTCTTCCTGATTGCACGTAACTAATGTGTTGCTCTCAATTTTGATATATTATTACTTTTTTTCCATTTTATACAATTAAGGTGTAATTAATGTTCATTAAAAGGGATATACCGAGAGTACAGAAACAAACAAAATGGTAAAAAGGGAGTGTGTGAAAAGCTCGCGTAGTTAATTCTTTCATGCAAATACATTGCGAACGAATACAAAAGTTGGAAAAGAAAGAGTTTTCGTGGTAATCACCACCGAATCTATGTGTGGTTCATTGTTTGCAATGTTTTTTATAAGTGCGATGTAATGAGATTATAGATACTCGTATGTACATAGGCATTGTATGTATGTATATATGTAGATACTCGTATGTACATAGGTATTGTATGTATGTATATGTAAATATGTATGTACAATACAAAAAATCAACCATAGAGACAGAAGGATTTCTAGGGAAAAAAATTATATATAATAAGGCAGATAGCAAAACACTGCACTAACGAGTTATTTAGAACCATACCGATTTTGTTTATTATAGCATAGTAAATACAACTGTATTTACTACCAACATACATATATAAATAGGAATGCGTGAGTGACAGAAACCCTGTTCTCAACACCAAAGAAAATAATATTTTTAAATTTTGAAAATACATATCAAAATAGTAATTATACAGTTGAGAAAAAAACTTAAAGAATTACCTAAACGAGATAGTTAAATTACATATTTGCTTTACTCAAAAATCTAGCTCTACATTCAACTCAAAACAACACATTACGATTATATCATTATCGTTCAGATATCGTATAACGTGAGGAAAGGCGTTCAACATGATCATACCTACTACACAAGCAGCATATTCGTACGAAGAAGTGTAATGCCCTTCACCACTCGAACAGTAAAAAATAGATAATTTGTTGTAAATTATAATAGATAACTTAAACAGACAAGTGTAGAATAACCAAAAAGGGAACACAAACAAAACGAAGACATGTACGAGTACGAACATGCTTCGAGTTGTGAATAAAAGACATGACTTCATAGGAACAGACTTGTTGCCCACAGGTGCCATTTTAAAAATACGTTTTTTTCTTCTTTGAAAAGACATGAATATCACTCCTGACAATACCCATTATCGATAATCACATGTACTTATTATAATACATATTATTTTTTTTTTAATTTCATATCAGTGTCGATAGTTTTCGTAAGTTGTATCATACATAGGAGATATATACACAGGACGACAAAATTAATCGTACGATACATAAAATTCTAATATATTCTATATATGAAGGTGGATAGATTTTTATTTTTTTAAATACCTATAGCTAATGTCGTTTCTATCACCCATGTGTATTCTCTCATTCCATCCATTTTACTCAAGTTATTCATAAAAGCAATAAAATGTATTGCAGTCCAAACGACATACATTGTTCTTCGTACGGCGACTGATCCCTTTAGTTTTTCCCTTTTTCATAACAATTTGTACAAAAATTATGTCATTTTGTATTCAGTGCTCAGTGAATTTACATCTTTTGCGAAAAAAGTCAACAACCCAGAAAAGAAACGACCGAACATTTCCGCCAAGGAGTTGTAAATTTGTGGTAAAATGACCACAAATCGTTAGTGGATATTGCACGTACGAGTATAGTGGGAAAATCCAAATCTACTATACAACACATCATAGAAATGTACAAGACCACCAAGGAACACCAAGGAAGAAACCGTCAATAAGTGCTGTCAATAAAAAAAAAAAAAAAACCCAAGGACTTTGCCTCCTTGCACAAAGACGCAGATTTGTCATTTTGGAAGAAAGTGTTGTTCACAGCTGAAAGTAAGTATAAACATTTTTGGTCACGACGATCCTTCAAGAATTTGGCGAAAGAGCGGTACAGAAATGGAAGTTCAAAATCTTTGAAGAACAGTCAAGCACTGTGGAGGTAGTATTATGGTGTGGGGGAGTATGGCTTGGTACGGCGTGGGAAAGCTGGTGTTTATTGAAGGAAACATGGACCAGCACATGTATTTAAATATACTCAAAGAAAATCTACGTCCATCAGTACAGAATTGGCTTTGGATCCTGGGTAGATATTTCAGCAAGAAGTGAAGGAATGGTTGTTGTATTATGCTCCAAGACAGTTAAAGTTCAACCCCACAGAACCCAGACTTTAACAAAATAGAACATTTATGGGACTATTTGGAAAAACAGATCCATAAACATCAAATAACTTCAAAACCGACTCTTAAGCAAGCTCTGCAAATAGAATACGATCGTGTACCCTAGACTTTACGAAAAAGGTCTTCCAATAGGGACTTCCGAACTTTCACAGTTCATAGAGGCCAGATTGTTCAAGCTACATCTGTCAAATTGGCTGTCATTTATTCAGTCTGTTTTGCCAAATCACCATGGACGGATATAGCGTTCAACAACACGTGCAAATAATAAAATTGTTTTATCTAAATGAGTGTTCTGTTCGGGCAACGTTCCGCGCGCTTCGCCCATTTTACGGTCGCCATAATCGTCCTTCCGAGAGGACTATTCGCAGTGTGGTGGATAAATTTGAGTCCACGATTAACCAACACCCGTAGGTCGACGAAACGCAAGATCTGCCGTAAACATCGCCGGTGTCCGTGAGAGTGTGCAGGAGAATCCGAGGCAGTCGATTTCGCGTCGCTCACAAGAACTCGGCCTTTCGCAGATCACAACTTGGCGAATTTTGCGTCGTGACTTGGGCCTGCACCCGTAAACGACGTGTGTTCGCTGAATGGGCTCTGGAACAGTTGGAAACTGACCCTAATTTTCATCGAAAAATCATCTTCACACACATTGGAAATTCTGCACGAGCGATTCGAGGGCATGGTCATCTCACGTGGATCGTGCGATTTGACCTCGTTAGAATTTTTCTTGTGGGGTTTTCTGAAGTCGCAGGTCTATGCGAATAAGCCACAAACCACAGCGGCCCTCGAAGTCAACATAACCCATGCCATCCATCAATTTCAGCCTGATTTCTGCGCCAGAGTCATGGAAAATTGGACATTTCGGATGCGCGCCACCCAGAGAAGCCGCGGCGGACATTTGAACGATGTTATATTCCATACACAATGGCATCGATAGTCCTTTCAAGCGAATAAAAAATGTCGATGATATCTCACACACACTTTGTTTTATTTAAATTTAAAGATAGGAAGCGCTTAATGAAAGACCCTTTAAGACACGTCGACTACAGGTAGTTCTTACATCTAGTGAAGGCCCAACAAGGTACTGATTGCTCGACTTCATTAAAATATTAAGATAGAAACTTACCGTCCGATGAATTACGAGTATGTCGTTTGAATGAAATGAATAATTTCTTTTTGTTTAAATAATAAGTTAATAAAGATTAAATTCCATCCAATCCAATACAAAAATAATCTTTGTTATTTGTTCTAATTCTTAAATTCTTGTCGTTTTTTTCGAGTGAACTTTATAGGTACTGGACAAGAGCAATTATGTGTGCCGTACCCTGAATTATGTCGGCCTGTGTATATACATACATACATATTTCCTTTGTACGTGAAAACTTAAAAATTAGCAAATACAAACCTATATTGATACGTGACATGAGTGCATGTTTACATTTTTTTTTATAACTTGCACGTGTTAAAGGGGATATGAATACCCTTACACTAATTTTTAGGACAGGGGCGTGGAAAGGGGAAGAGACAGAGAGAAAGACAAATTGGTGTATTTGGTTTGAAACTCAGGTGGTATTAAGTTTCAGTGATAATAACATTGTGCATATGTTTCTAATGTTTCTGCTTCAATTGAAATTGTGGGTTCACAATGAGAGGCGAAATGGGTTTATTCAAGTATAGTCACAAAATGTGGCTCCTTTCTTTTATCACTCGTTTGAAAACACCTGTAAAATCTTTTCGGCTGGCATGCTGAAACGTCCCACAGACGCAGACTGTGTGTGGCCATAGCAATATGTGCGATTGTTACTCCCTTCGCAGTCTCATTTTCCAGATATGCATATCTTCAATGTCTACCAAGAGCGCCGCTCGAAATCTTTATTAATACACTGATCGACTTCCGCACGTCTACCGCGGTAGCTCGTCACCTGTGTGAAAGGGATATTGTAGGTACTTTTAGGTAACACGTGTGTTTTAATGTGAATAATAAATAAATAACGCGCTAACTGCCCATACAGGGCCTGGTCTAGTTTTCCGCAGCCACTCGTGCTGTGCGCCGCACGAATGATTCGGACCAAAAGTTTATTGTCGTTTCTGTAGGAGGACCATTTTTTCTATTGAAAGGAGCTTCTAACGACAATTTTACTCTCGGATGTTTGTCTGACGTTCGCGAGAGGTGGGTGGGACTGTGACTTTTTTTGTGTGCTTTGTGGGACTTGAACCTAGAATCTCCAGCTCAGTGATCGTGCACTTAACCACGGTACCCACAAAAATCAAATAATACGTACAAATGCTTCTATGTTTATTTGTTACCTACTAGAGCGTAAACAACTAGACCGATTTTCTTGAAAAAGCTCTTGATCCTGCGAGTGCTCTAGTCCCACATTTATAATAAAGAAATGAATTGTATAGGGGACATTAGGCACCATTTTGCAAAAATAATCATACAGTGGAGTCTCACTTATTAACAATCCAATAACTTAAACTTGCTAAATTTTCCCTTTAGATATTCTATAACTTGAACAGACAATTTATGAAACTCAATAACTTGAATTTTCCCATTAGGTATTCTACAACTTGAACAAACGTTATTTTTGAGAACTCTATAACTTGAACAAAATTATTCTTTGTTTTTCAGGTTAGATCAAATTTCTAACAACTGCAACTGTGTCCGTGTGGCGTAGGTTTGATTTACATATATGTATATAGATGAATCCCCTGCAACGGCTACTGTGCCCGTGGTTGTAGTTCTTCATTTCCTTAATTATATAATTACTTATCATAAAATTAATTCTATATTAACATGTTTAAAGATTGCTGTTTTTTTTTTTTTTTTCTTGATTCCTTAACTTGAACAACTCCATAACATGAACAGCCTTGGTTTGTTACTTATTCAAGTTATCGTGACTCCACTGAATTGCCTAGTCCTCACGTTTTACAGGTTTTTCGTCGTACACAAGATAATGCGACCAGCCTGAAGGCTATTACGGTAATGATTTAGAGAAGGGGTCTCTTCATCGATTTTTATGAATTTTTTTTTATTGTGAATATTCCACCAGAATTCTTGACTTTCGGTTACAAATGGCGACCGCCGATGAAAAAAAATCTGTCATGTAAATTTTGCTTATAAGAAAGTGAATCGAAGTACATCGACCATCAGCGTGTTCAGACGAATTTTCGGATTACTCCGCGTTTAAATTTTATTATTTCTTTCCCTTTCGTAACCTCTGGTATCATTTCCGCGGCATTAGTGCGTTACCCCAAGTACTGACTGACTTTTTATTTTGTTGACCTTATTTCCCACTCGCAACTTTTCACGCTCTATATCGGTTTCGTAAATATCTAGTGCATTCTGCTAAACTTATTTCGCTTTTATAACTATTTGCGCTAAATAATTATTGGTTTCGCAAATATCTAGTGCATTACCACAAGTGGCGATCGTTTTTTCTGTTTCTTCTGCTGACCCGCAATTTTTCGTTCGTGAATTAACTGTCGCTGTGTCACGATGTTGACCAAGTGATCCACTGCCTCAACTTTAATAATACTATGGCCTTTGTGGATACATGGATTGCTCCGTCATCGAAAATAATATTCCCCGAGTGGATCTCGTGCAAGGGGATTTGTGGGAAGATGTTTCACTCAATTTGCACTGGGCTCACCAGAAACGCCATCAAGAACCATCTACAAGAATGCATTAGCATCTTTTGGTACTTTTGTGATGAAAGTAAAACCATTTCCCTTTCGCATATAATGCTGGCTATTAAATGCAACAACCAGCAGCTTTTGGTTGGGCTCCCGTCCATCAATAGATCCCTGGACAAGTTTCAAAGCGGGCACAAATCTCTCCTCAAAAATTTTGAGGTCCAGCTGAAGGAGATAAACATCTTTATTTTACGAAACTTAACGATCTGTGACAACTTGAACTCATCCATAAGTTCATTAACTGCCGTTTTGGATAAATTGATTGTCACCAAAGCCGAGGGGACTTTAATTCTTACTCTGTTACATCGGACTTCACTGTTGACGCAACTAAAGTTAATAACTTGATCACAGCGTAATGTCAAATGTAACCGGGCCATTGTCAGTGCAATCTGTTGCACTTGTTTCTGTTGCTGATAATTTGGCTGACCACGTTAAACGAATTGGAGAATCTCAGGCCACTATGGACTCCCTATATCTTGAGTCTTCGACTAAAACATCGATCCAAGAATTTTCGGAAGAACTTAAGTGAGTTTCAAACAAACTTGATCTATTACCACACGGGGGCCATTATTCGAATAACAAAGCTCTACTCTACGAGAAGTTTTGAAAATGTTCGTCTTTACCTTTCTTATCTATACGACAAACCTGATTTCAACTGTGTTGATGCGAAAACAAAAACCAATATCCTTATTCGTGAACAAGGTCTCCCAACCGAAGTGCAGGCTTTAAAACAAATGTTTGTCCCGCTTCACGAGAGTCTCGGTATATCTCCTCTTCAGGTGGCAAATAATCTGTCCACATTTGCTTCTTATGTTAGCTCCAAACGCATGTTACATCTCCAAAGAACTCGCGCTGATTTTAATGACTTTTTTCGTCCACAACGATCCTAACATCGTGTGCCGCCTCCCTCGACCAGATAAAGCAAATCCTAAGTGTTTGTCTGTTTACTACCAAAATGTAAACTTCTGACGTATTCTTAAACTCCCAAAAACTCCCTTATGACGTTTTGCCTTAACGGAAACTAACTTAACCCCTGACTTTAATGATAACGAACTTTAACTGACTTTAACGTCTTTCTGCTTAGTGGTTAATGTTCCCACTAATAGCGATCTTGGTAGCATCGATCCCCCTGGGCATGGTGTTCTTTTGGCTCTTCACACCTGCTACGATGCGTCAGCTTTCACTATCCCCAACACTTCTATCTTTGGACTGATTTGTGAAAAACTAACTTTTTCAAAACGTTTGCTGCTACATCCCTCCCACACAACCAGCTTCTTGCTGATGCGCTTAACTTTGTGATGGAAGCCATTACCCCTGAAGACGATGTAATCGTCGTTGGTGATTTTAATTTTCCTCGATTGCGCTGGGCTGAATCAGATGATGAGATTCACCTCGTCTCTATTAATGCCCCCGCTGATAAGGAAAATCTTATTCAATGATCGATCTTTGGCTTCCGGTCTTCATCAGATGAGCGTTAACAAAAACAATCTTGGAAGACAGGTAGATCTTTTCTTTTCATCTAACGCCGATAATTCTGTAGTTACCGAAAGTTACCTTTTACCTTTCCAAACTTGACGCTTATCACCCTCCTTTGTCTTTAGCCTTTGCTTAAGATAATAAAAATATTAATGTTATCCCTTTGACGCGGTGTGAATTTAACTTTCGTAAAGCTAATTGTGACACACTTAATGATCTTATTGATAATTTTATCTTTGACAAGACCATTAACATCAACGTCGCTATTGCTAAATTTTACTTCTTCCCCCCCTTGGCATAGCAAGGAACTACGCTCACTTCGGAATGAACGAAATAAACTGTGACAAGCATTTCTTAAATCCAGATCTGCGTCTGACTTTTCAAACTACCTTTTAGTTTATAATGACTTTTCCGCACTGTGTGAATCTCTTTACTTCGGCTACTTCGATCATATGCAGTTCGATCTCATCTCTAAACCAATGCGGTTCTTTCAATTTATCAATATTAAGAAGAAAGCAGGCGGTTACCCTTCTACTTTAAAATTTTCAAATTGTTCATCCGATGACCCAAAAATAATTACCAATCTCTTTGCAGACTTCTTTAGCCAAGCGTTCTCGAATGACAACGTTGAGCCAGATCTCAATTACTTCAGTTACATGAACGGCAGCGCTCAAACCTAACTTCTGTAAATGTATCAATGTTGACAAGATAAGTCTTCTCAAGAACTCTTCCGGTCCAGATGGACTTCCTGCCATAGTTCTGAAAAAATGTGTTTGCAAATTAGCCTAGCCCCTTACTACTCTTTTTCAGCTATCAACCACACGTGGAGTTTTCCCAAAATTGTGGAAAGACTCATTTATCATCCCCATCTATAATGGGCTGTAAGAGTGATATTTCTAATTACAGACCCATTGCTAAACTCTCATGCATACCTAAGCTATTTGAGAGCATCGTTTATGACTCTATGTTCTTCCACTGCAAATCAATCTTCTCTCCGAAGCAACATGGGTAGATCTACAACCAATAACCTTACTGAATTTGTTTCCAGCACATTAGGTGCATTGGAGAATGGTAAAGAAGTAGACGTCGTTGCTACTGATTTCAGTAAAGTGTTTAACAAAATCTCTCACCAAATCGTACTCCTCAAACTTAAAGCGCTTGGTTTTCGGCTGATGTTTATTTTATGAGTTCAGTTACATCTAGTAGATCGCCAGTATAGCGTCCTCTTCAGATCATCTGTTCCAAATCCAATCAGTGCGACCTCAGGAGTACCATAGGGTAGCCATTTAGGGCCCCCGATCTTCGTACTAACTATAAACGACGTCGAGCTTTTCATTACGCGATCCAACTTAGAGATCTACGCATATGACATGAGAATCTCTAGACAAATTTCATGCAGTGGTGATTCTGTCTCACTACAGGCTGATCTAAACATGTTCCTCATCTGGTGCTGTCAAAACCTCTTAGAACTCAACGTGAAAAAATGTCAATCTATTACCTACTCCAGTAAGCGTCATTCACTGCCTCAAAGAACATATTTCATTAACAATGAGCTTGTCGCCACAGTAACCTCAATTCGTGATTTGGGTATCATCTGTGATACTGAACTTAACTTCCGATCTCACATTGATAACATAATTAATAGAGTTAACCCTGCACTTGGCTTTGTTAAACGTTGGTCGAAGGAATTTTCTAACCCCTACGTCACCAAATCCCTTTATCTAAATATCTCGTTATGACAGTGTTTCTTCGTGGTTTTTGTGGGGTGTACACGTAAATATCAGAAACTTCCATTATACTATTATAAAGGGTGGTTAAGTTTTAAGGGCCGATGTTGATTTTGAATAAAACACAAATTATTTAGGAAATTACTGTCATTTCTTTTTATTATGATAATATTGGTATGGTTTTTTATGTATGGAACAAAATATCGGCCAAATGGCCGCCGCGACCTCGGCGGCACACCTCCATCCGATGGTCCAAATTTTCGATGACGCTGAGGCATAATTGAGGTTCTATGCCGTTAATGTGCCGAATTATCTCATCCTTTAGCTCTTGAATTGTTGCTGGCTTATCGACGTACACCTTTTCTTTCAAATAACCCCAAAGAAAGAAGTCCAACGGTGTCAAATCACATGATCTTGGCGGCCAATTGACATCGCCACCACGTGAGATAACACGGCCATTGAATTTGTCGCGCAAAAGAGCCATTGTTTCGTTAGCTGTGTGGCAAGTGGCACCATCCTGTTGAAACCATATATCGTCCACATCCATATCTTCCAATTCGGGCCATAAAAAGTTCGTTATCATCTCACGATAGCGAACACCATTCCCAGTAACTGCCTGACCGGCCTCATTTTGGAAAAAATACGGCCCGATGATGCCGCCAGCCCATAAACCGCACCAAACAGTCACTCTTTGTGGGTGCATTGGTTTTTCGACAATCACTCTTGGATTATCATTCGCCCAAATGCGGCAATTCTGCTTATTGACGAATCCACTGAGGTGAAAATGTGCCTCATCACTGAAGATGATTTTCTTCGAAAATTGATCATCCACCGTTGCCATTTCTTGCCACCATTGTGACCATTGACGACGCTTGAAATGGTCAAGAGGCTTTAGTTCTTGAGTCAATTGCACCTTGTAAGCGCGTAAATGCAAGTCTTTATGCATAATGTTCATCAACGGCGAGCGTGAGAGGTGCAATTGTTGGGCACGACGACGAGTTGAGGTGGACGGCTCTTCAGCCACACTATCGCGAACAGCAGCAATATTTTCTGCAGTACGAGCTGTACGAGCATGTACTGGTGTTTTCACATCTCCTACAGACCCGGTTTGCACAAATTTTTGCACTATTTTTCCGATTGTACGCACATTTAGACGATTAAATTGACCGAAAGAATCACGAAATGCACGATATGCATTTTGATTTGAACGCCCATTTTCATAATAAGCCTGAATAACTTTAACGCGTTGCTCGATTGTGTATCTTTCCATGGTTCAAATTGAGTTAGTCTGAAATTGAAAAATGTCAAATGAAATGCAGAAAAAAACTTGACGTTTAGGTGTGGTTCACATTCAACATCGGCCCTTAAAATTTAACCACCCTTTATTACACAGTATTCAATTTGTATTCTTTATAAAAAATGTCGTGTTGTAAAGTTTGCAAACTTAAAGTAGCTGTACGGACACCAGGCGCCGCAATTCACTCTCCGGAGCTATTCGTGTAATTAACTCTACTAAAACTTGCAATTTACACTATACGATACGTGATCTTTCTATCGCACCTAACCTACATATCCATGAAAGCAAAAGGATTATGGTGGCTTGTAAAATAAAAACCAATATTTACCCCCATAGGTAGAAGTAAAAACACAAGCAAATCAAACATAATAAATAAGTAAAAAAATACTTAACAAAAAAAAAACAAGAATGTTTGAATCGTTCGAAGAACTCGCGCGAAAATAAGATCCATACAATAAATTCAAAGCAAACTAACCAGCCGTCAAACATCCTACCTACTCGTGACACCAGAATACGAGAGACGAACGAATGTAGACCTAACTTACCCAATCAGCGCAATCGTCGTCATCACCGTCGTCCACAGTTAGTTAGTCGTTTATGCATTAATTCACCTGGATGGTGCTATAATGCTGAACAGGTAATATAGAAACAAAATACATGCAACACACACAAAAAGAGAAAAAAAAAAAAACTCAAGCTAGTCCTTACAAAGTAAATATAACCTACGCATAAAAAAATAAAAATAAAAAGTTTTAAAGAAAATTCGTGTAAGAGATAACTATAAAAGAAAAAATCAAAAAACAATATTGAAGATTCGCGCTTCATCACTGCGTTATTCAGTACAGAAGAAACAGAATATAAGGAGCCAATCATCAGTTAGCACCATGGTCATGGTTAGTTCTCCTGTTCATTCGCATAAAGGTGAGAAGACCAAATTATTGGGCACCCCTCGGTTCCCTTCAAGACTTTTCTGTTTTACTCGCAGCTTTTCATAAAAGCTGTGTTTTCAGAACGATGTTCCAAAGAGGAATGAGTAACTTTTCACAATCGTGATCATCTAAAGCGGCCCTTACACGGTCAATCGATTGACATCAAGCATGGTGTATGTATGTGTGGATTGACGCTACCCCTTACACAGTTCAATCGATTGACGTCAAATTTTAAGTTTTTGTGAGTTTTCGTGGTGTACGGATGTGCGATGATTGAAACGGACGATTATATTGCATGTAGTGCTCTTATACTTTTCTTTATATTTTGCAGTAAAACTTCATATTGTTGCAATTTTTTGTTTCGGTCGCTGTCATCTTTCCTTCGCATATCTCATAAACTCGGTAATGGCCTATAAGTTTCAATTAAATCCCATACAAATACTCGGTCTCTATCGTTCCTCAATTTGCCGCTAACCATCATGTTTTCTCTTCCGCGACACAACACATAATGAATTAATTATGTCAATCCAACCCTTACACACATCAATCAGCATGACGCTAGTCATGCAAAATGAAAACTGTTCTGATTTTCGTCAATCAGACTCCACCTAACGTGTGTGACGCATACAGATACATCCACATCCACAAACACATGTAAGTGATTGATGTCAATCGATTGATCGTGTAAGGGCCGCTTTAGAGAGACTGAAAATAAATCGACCTTTGATTGCAGTTTTTTTTAACTTGAACGAATTCTGAATCATCTTTTCTTGTTAGCTATTTTATATAGAGTACGCTTTTTATAACCTTCCTATCCATGGTAGGTATTTGTATGCTACATGCTATTTGTACTACACGCTATTTGTAACAACATGAAAAACAACTCTTCTTACTCATAACTATCATAGGTCTGGTCTGTAGGTATGCCAAAAGTTTTTGGACAAACTACCATATGTATGTATGTATAACCACTTCAAAATTTTTTCCAGTTTTCAAAGGAGAATTTTCTGAATTTGTTTAAAACTAGATACAAGTAGTAAAGACAAGCGGTTTGTTAACATAATTTGTTTTGAAACATATCAAAAAGACTCAATTTTAAATATTGGGTTTCGAAGTGTCTTTTCGACCATGAATAAAATGGGAAGACTATAGATGAGAAGTTACAGAAATAAACTCGACAACTGAAACAGCTTCAAAAATAATTTGGAAAATGTTAGGAAGTACGAAGTCAGTTGTGTTCTGATCAATATTTACTCGTACTTCATTAATTGCTACATAGATATACATAGTTACGAGCACCACTGGAAAAAGTTCGAGTGTGTGTGGATTGCAAAAATTGTATATAAAATTAAAATTTAGACTGGTGACATTTAGAATGGACAAAAGGGCGGACGGAAATGGCTAAAATGATATAACTTTCGATCCTGTATTTTTCTCCATGCAACAAACTAAATAGGATTCTTAACTTCTCAGTAGTTCAATTCTTTACATATGCTTTTTTGACCATCGGATGAAGGTATCTGATTTCAGTGGTGGTGTGAGCTCGTCAAAGCACAAAACCGTGCCCAAGAATGCAAGGCTGGGGTTTAAACCAATTTTTTAACTCGAATTCCCGATAGCCAACTCAAGGGTTCCAAGGCGCGCACGTAGAATTCTTCCGGTAAACTAATTTTAAAATTAACAAAGGGTAATTTTGTTAAGTCGGCGGTTGACTTAACCAATTTGATACAATTTACCTGACCATTCGATATGCCAAATTTAGAAGAAATGTAGCTCACAACCGCATTTTCCGTAGTGTAAATACGAAAGCCAGGAGCATGCAATTCTTTCGGTGGTGTTGCGACGAAATTCGAGGCAGATTGGTCATTGCCTACGATAGGCTTATTTTTCTTCGCGCGTTTTTTAATTTTCCGAGGTTTTTTGCGCGAAACCTTGCTCGAATTTTCGGTGACTCCGGTGGTATTTTCATTTATAAACGACGCGTTCTCACACCTATTCGGTGTGGGGGCAACTGTAATTTGCTCCACCACATCAGTTATCACGGCATTTAATTTAGCAGTAGGCATGATACGGGCACCCGGATTATATTTTGCACTTATAGCACAACCCATCAGTTGACTTTATGAGCTGAAGGGCTGTTTCGGACAGCTTCACACAATTGGTGTGAAATTTACTGCAGCAAAACCCTCCACAGCTTATAAAGTCAGCAGTTAAAATGCCAGTATTGTAATCACCGTAAACATTAACCATTATGAGTAGATATGTAAAAATTTATAATCAAAAAGAATATAAGAAAAAAATATGAAATCTTCAGAAACCCCAAAGCTCCGTAAAATCCCCAACCCATTACCTCAATCACAGAACTCGATACAAAAGTAAACTTTCTATTACTTTCGAAAAAGCTTTAAACACAGCGTATAGTCTCGTTTCCAATCAAATATAGTAAAAAACATTCCCTCCTTGGTGGAATGAGGAACTTTCTAATGTTACGAAGTTGACCAGAGAGACTTTCAATATTTGCCGCATGCGTAAATACGACGTCGATGATGCTTTATGGCACGGCTCCCAAATATTTGCAAGTGCCATGAAGACGAAATCGTACAGAAGGAAGACGGAGGCGGTCTAGCCTCGAAGAATGGCAAGAGAGATGGAACTTTACTGACAAAGGCAGATGAACGCAGAGATTGATACCCAATATAGATATTTTTTTTTTTTTATAATTTGCGCGTGCCAAAGAGGATATGAATACTCTTATACTATTACAGGACACGGGCGTTTGTGAAGGAGAGAGAGAGAAACAAAGATTTAGTGTAGTAGTTTGAAACTAAGATGGTATTAAGTTTCTGTAAATTCCAAGGGTAGCGTCCAGATAACTGGGAAGCTTGTTTGTTTTGCTTTTGACGTCGCTCATGATTCACAGTATTTTTTTCCGTCCTCCTGATATCATCACGATCAAGTTGCATTTTCAGCCATGTGACCGCTCTACTGCCAGTGCTATGCCTTCGCAGTAGAGTTGACTTAGCTTTCGCAATTGATCGACTTTTTCATTTATTTCAGACGAAATAAATAGATGATGGTTGACATCAGGATTTGAACCGTGAACCAAGAGCGTGACAAGCGTTGATGTTACCACTACAAAACGGCCACCCTAAGATCAATAGGAAGCATGGAGAGCTGAACTTCTATCTGACGCAAATGCCTACTGGCCATGGATGTTTCAAAGCGTGTGGAGTTAACACCAGAGAACACCACCAGACAGATAAAACGCATATGTTACAGAGTACGGTCTCAGTTTCGATGCGTGCTCGTCCCACACTGTTACTGAGTACGGGCTCCACACTGTATGCGCACGGGCTCAGTTTCATCTTTGAAAAATTCCCACCTTAAAACGAAAGGAAAAAAAAAAAAAAAAAAAAACCGAATGACGGCATTTACAGAGACGAGCTATATAGAGCAATGTCTAGTTTTCTAGAATCCCTGCCAAACTCCTCCGTTTGCGCAGGATGATGATGGAGAATGCACACTGCTCCATCAAGGTCGGTAAAGACTTCTCCGAGAAATTTGCTTCGGACAAGGCGACGCGCTGCGATTTCTTTAACATCGTTCTTGAAAGAATATATTTTTTTTTTTTTTGCCGAGAGAGTGAAAATCTTCTAAAGACACCATAAGCCAGACCGCGCGTGCTTATGGTAGTGTGAGATTTTTACTCACTAAAAACACCACTCTTCAAGGGTGGCCGTGGTGTAGTGGTAACATCATCGCTTGTCACGCTGTTGATTCACGGTTCGAATCCTGAAGTCAAGAATCATCTATTTATTTCGCAGGAAATAAATAAAAAAGTCGATCACTTGCGAAAGCAAAGTCAACTCTACTGTGAAGGCATAACACTGGCAGTAGGGTGGTCATATGGCTAAAATGCAACTTGATCGTGGTGATGACATCAGGAGGATGGAAAAAAATACTGTGATTCATAAGCAACGACAATAATAGCGAAAACAAACAAAATACTCCCCAGTTATCTGTCTAGATGGCTGTCTAGCCACCCTTGGAGTTTACAGAAACTTAATACCACCTGAATTTCAAACTACACCACTCTGTCTTTCCTTCTGTCTCTTCCCCTTTCCACAAAAACGCACGTGTTCTAAAAATTAGTATAAGGGTATTCATATTCCCTTTAACACGTGCAAATTATAAAAAAAAAAAAAAATCAATAATAAAACTAAGCCGACGCTTGTCCAGCAGTTTTATTTTCGCTTACGAGACTCGTGATTTTTGGAAAAATATGTTCGTATGTAATTTAAAAAGAATGTAGCGCTTTAGACAGGTTAAATTCCAATGAAAGTTCCTGCTGTTTTCACGACCGGCATATATTATGACGCGAGGTCAAAAGGTTTTGTCCTTTGCAGACGACGAATTGAATTGTTCGCGTTAAGTAGTTGAATGACGGTACTGTTACAATGGCCGTGAACACGATCTTTGTGTTTACGAGCAAAATTTGTTATCTCTTCGACGACGCTAGGAATTCCCAGGTCCCGACGAATATCTCCGTTACGTACGTACCATGGCGCGCTAACGATCGCTCTAAGAACTTTATTTTCAAAAGTTTGTAGGATGTTTCTATTGCTTTTCCTGGTACAACCCCATAGTTGTAGACCATACGTCCACACTGGCTTTAGCACTTGATTATAGATAAGCAGTTTATTATGTAGGCTCAGCCTCGAATGTTTTCCGAGTAGCCAGTACATTTGTCGGTATTTGTTTTCCAGCTCGTCGCGTTTCTTTTTACTTGCGATTTCCATTTAAGCTTAACATCTAGAGTCATTCCTAGATATTTTGCTTCGTTCGCGTACGGTATTTGAGCCGAATTTAAATATACGGGTAATCTATCCACTTTCTTGTAGGTAAAGTTTATGTGGGTAGATTATATAGCAGTTTGATAAAAGCTTTATTCGGCAATTCCTTGACCACCTGCGCCGTTATCAAATCGTAACCCGGTGCTTTTTTCGTCTTTAGATTTTTAATCACTTCCCTCAGTTCAATCAATGCAACTTTTTTTACTTTAAAGTTGTCAGATATCGTGACTGAGGAGTCGGGCGTTGTCAGAGGGCCGTCGAATAGTTTAAACGTTTCTTCTAAGTGCAAAGCAAAAAGTTCCTCCTTTTCTTTGCCGCTCTTGGCCCAAGTTCCATCGTTTTTCCTAATTGGTGGCGCTTGCATTTGATGTTTCCGGATGCCTTTTAGCGCTTTCCAAAGTGAATAATTTGATTCTCTTCCAGTGGAGAGATTTTCAAGGTATTAGGGCTTTTAAATTCCCGAATACTATCCCTAAGGCGATTGCATAGTCGGTTGAGGACCTTTTTATGCTGCGGTGCACGAGTGATTTGTCGTTTCTTTCGTGCTTTTCTTTTCTCCCTCACCAGTTAAATAATTTCACTTGGATATTTTTCGTTGCGGTTAATCTTATAGCTTCTAGAAGGAGTGTTTCTCCATGCCGCTATTTGGATTGCTTCCACGAAACGATCAACTTCGTCCTCCAGTTCACAAGGTGTTTTAAGTGATACATTTAAGGCGATATTTGTTTTGCAATCATTTCTAAAGCCCTCCCAATTTGTTCTATTGCTAGTAAGTCTTGGAGGTCCTTCTTTCCTAATCAACGCTTCACCAAGTTATAAAATTCTTGGTGATCAAAACTTTCTACGACTGTAACAAATTTATCGTAAATACCTTTTGAAACGAAAAAATCGATAAGATCGGGAATTTTTTCTGAGTCGGTTGGCCAATAGGTGGGTTTTCCTGTCGAATAAAAACAACAACCGAATTTATTTGCCACTTCGTAGAGAATTTTTCCTTTAGATGATGTACATCTTGAACCCCAGAAGGTGTGCTTCGCGTTGAAATCTCCACCAATAAGGAAATTTGAACCAAGGGCATTGAAGACACGAAAGTAGTCGTCTTTTTCGAGCGAGCATCGCGGCGGACAGTAAACAGACGCTATGTTGTAGCTCAAGTGTTTATTTTTAACTCTTACCGCGCACAACTGAAGTTTTTTGAGCTCTATGTTTATATCGACCGAGTGTTCGATGTTAGTTTTAATGAATAAGGACGAACCGCCCCGCGCTCTATCAGAAGGATGATAGGCGTGATAACCAGCGTAGCCTCTTATCTTTATTTGTGATTCCCTTGTTAAATGTGTTTCAGAGATCAAACATATGTCGATATTTTCTCTCATTAGAAAAATTTCTAATTCGTTAAATTTTTGTAGGAGTCCGTTTGCATTCCATGTTATAATTTTAAGCAAAGAGTTCATATCTACTTAGATTTAGGTATAAGATTAGCCCTACAGAAGCTTTCGACGTTACTGAGTCGTTCGAGAGTTCTTTTGTTCGTTTCACATTGTTCCTCGAACTTAGCGTAAATGCAGTTCAGAATTTCTTTCAACGGATCAGAGGGTGGCCCGTCGTTTTGTCTGGTTGCTTTGACTGCAGCCTGAGAATATGTCAGAAAACTGGGATTCGTTGGCTTATCCGAGGTTATTTTTCGTTCAGTCATTTTAGTGGACGACTTCGACGTACTTTTAATCAGCTTAGAGGGCTGATTGACTGGTTCAAGAGTCTGCACTGCTGATTCGAGCGTCCTTTCAGCCGTCTTAGGAGTCTGTACAACTAGCTTACGATCCCGGTCAGTTTGCTTAGCAACGCGCTGTACCGACTTAGGAGCCCGATCGACTGATTTCGTTCCCCGCACAGTCGGAGTTGTAGATTTTCTCCGTCGCATCTGTAGTTCCTTTGCGACCTCGCAACCGCGATAATTTGCTGGGTGCCTTCCTTTGCAGTTAACGCAAGTTGCTTTTTCATTTTTGCTTAAACTACAATTTTCAGAAGAGTGTTTTCCAGCGCACTTAAGGCAGCGCGGCTCTTTCCGACAGTACGCCTGAGTATGATTAAACTCTTGGCAACGCTTGCATTGAGGGATTGTCTTCGTGTTGAAACGTAGCGGCTCGATTTTAACGACCATACTCATGATTGTACGAATATTGTATATCTTTTCGTGGCTTTCCGTTTTATCGAACGATAGCACAAAAAGCGGAAGTTTACGTTTCACTACAACTTCTTCTCCACGGTCGGGTCGTTTTCTCTCTTTTTTTTTTAAAGAGGTTCACAGCGTCAAGAATGTTATAACCTTTATCGCGTAAATCACTTATAACGTCTTCTTTAGCGCATGTTAGATGAAGTCCCCTAGCTACTACCCTCAATGGTCTCTCAGACTTGTCTTCATAAGTATGCCATTGGATTTTTAGAATAGTGCAAAACTCAGGCGCCTACACCAGAGGCACATTTTTTCAAAAGTCCGTCGAATAACTCGCATACGCCGACGATATTGACATAATCGGAAGAACGCAGCGTGATGTCAGTGGCGTTTTCGTGAGTATTGAAGTGGAAGCGACGAAAATGGGTTTAGCAGTGAATAAGGGCAAGACCAAGTATATGATGTCAACAAGAAAGGACAACCAACTTCGACGTCTCGGGCAGAACGTCACCGTTAAGGTAATTAGGGACTCTGTCTACCTAGGATCCGCTATTAATTCAGACAACGACACGAGCGCTGAGATTAAACGAAGAATAATACTTGCCAACTGCTGCTTCTTCGGGCTAAGAATGCAATTGAGTAACAAAGCCCTCTCTCTAGTAACTAAAGTGGCCCTTTATAAAACCCTAATCATTCCAGTCCTACTCTATGGCGCAGAGGCATGGACTTTATCAAAAGTGGATGAGGTTGCTCTTGGCTGTTTTGAGAGGAAAATTCTTCGGATGATTTTTGGTCCTATCTGCATAGATGGTGAGTGGAGGAGGATATACAACGACGAACTGTACGGGCTGTACAGCGACATTGACTTAGCCAAAAGAGTGAAGGTCCAGCGACTGAGCTGGTGGGGTCATGTAGAGCGCATGGACACCAATGCTCCGGCCCGAAAAATCTTCGAATCCATTCCCGAGGGACGGCGTAGTAAAGGCAGACCGCGACTCAGGTGGCGCACGCAAGTGGAAGGGGACCTCAACCAACTTAGCGTGCGAAACTGAAGGCAGTTAGCTAAAGAACGTCACCTTAAGTAAGTAGGCAAATACGAGTGCCGGTACGCCAGGTTCTGAAATTGTTAAGCTTTAAATATTTTCGATTCAGTAACACCACGGTTAAGGGTTCACATAGAAATACACACGTTCTGAATGGATATAACACTATTTTATCAGACGAATGGCTTTTTTTCGTGTGTTTTAATTTGATTCGGTGGAACTGTTAGGCTAACTGACTTGCTAGCTTTTTTTTATAATTTGCGCGCGCCAAAGGGGATATGAATACCCTTAATTATTTCAGGGCATGGACGTTTGTAGGCAGTGAGAGGGAAAGAAATATTGGTGTAGTGGGTCTGAAACTCAGATATTAAGTTTCAGTAAACTCCAAGGGTGGCGCCCAGATGACTGGGGAGCATTTTTGTTTTGTTGTTATTGCTGTATTCTTTTTCCGTCCTCCTAGTATCATCATCACGATCAAGTTGCATTTTCAGTCATATGATCACCCACAGCCAGTGTTATGCTTTGGTTTTAAAGGAGCTGGAAGAGTGTATCGTGTGCATCCCTCTCCATAGTGTAAAGAGGATGTGCTTGGTCGCAGTCTATGCATCCGAAGCTACACCATCTACGTTGTTTATTCTAAAACTGGAAACACTTTTTGGATGCCTAAGACTGGAGTCGGAGAAGAATTATTTCCTCATATCATCTAAACGCCAAACATAAAGATTGGGAAAATAACATACCTAATCTTAGAGGGAACCTACTATACAATTAGTGGGGTCGGCACAGCGAAACGTCGCGCAGACGGCTGGCAACACGAACGAGCCGAGTATGTAAGGCTGAAGTCCCTCTCGCGATGAAATGCTTGACCGCGGTGCCGCAAGGACCAGGGGCAGGAGGGGTGGTGGGTTTAGTGGGTGGAAATCCCATACTGTTACTAAGTACTTGCTCAGTTTCGTCTTTGAAAGATTCCCACCTCACAACGCAAAAAAAAAAAAAAAAACAGGTGTAAATATTGGCAGCCTCATAAAGACTGCCTTATATTATACAATCTGTCAGAATGGCTAGAAACAGCCACGGACAGAATACTGACAATCTGTTGAGACCCTCAAGGACTATGCAAGAATGGACATGAAAACTCGAACAAATCTAGACCAATCAGTCTAACTTCCTTTGTACTGAAGACTCTCGCGTGGCTCCTGGACAACCATCTGCACAGTAAAATAAAGAACTATCCCTCTTTAAATCGAAGCATGCATACCTCAAAAAAAGATCGACAGACAAAGGGAGGTCCTTCACGAAGTAGTGCGAACTGTTGTTATACACTACAAAGAATACATTTAGCTACCTTTCTAGACATTGAAGGTGCTTTTAATAATGTACACACTGAAGCAATTCTAAAGTCCCTTACGGAGCTGGGAATAGAAAGCTGTCTAAGTCATTGGATTGTTTCTATGCTTAACTCTAGAATTATACAGGCAACTATAGTTAATAGAACACCTCAAGGCGGTGTTATTTCACCTCTACTATGGCTTATAGTCATGAAAAAAATCCTTGTAGTATTAGACAGAGAAAGAATCAAGGTAATCGGGTATGCGGATGACATGGTGATACTAGTGTCACGAATGTCTCCCTCTGTGATAAGTGAAATCATGGAAAATTTTCTCAGTAAGGAAAACACCTTTGCCAAAAAGTGTGGTCTTGGTATTACCTCGAGCAAAACTGAACTGATGCTTTTCACCACTAAAACCAAAATACCTGACTTCGCACTTCCTGAGCTAAATGGTCAACCGTTCTCCCTATCGTCCAGTGCTATGTATTTCGGAGTTATCTATATAAATTGTTTTATCTAGCTTGCAAAAGTAGAACCGCATTTCATTTTTCTCAATTTTTTGTATTTTGGCTAATTGTTTTTACAGATATTAGTATGGGATTTTATTACCCCTTTTTTCAATCATACTAAAAACACTATTGGGCATATTCTCCATTAGTTTTTTTTTCTTAGTATAGAATCCTCCAAGGAGTTTCATGCATCCATAATTGATGCTTGTAGCTCGGCAACGTTCGCGAATTGCCGATTATGGGCATAAACTCTGCGTGTAATTATTTCCCAAAGATTTTCTGTCGGATTGCTATCCAGAGAACTGGCCCGTGAAGTGGTTGCCACTTCATCAATCGGATGTTTTGGGCTTGAAACCATTCCAAACTTCGACGACTGATGTGAACTTCATTGTCTTGTTGAAAAACATGAGGAAATCGCCGATATCGTTTTAAATATGGTACCAAGTTCTCTTCAAGCAGCTGGGTGGTGTAGGCTGCACTATCCATTTTCGTGGAGGTAAGAGCAAGTGAAACCTTACCGCGAGCGCAGAAAGCCCCCATACCAAACAATTTTCACCGCCGAAGTTCCTCTTCGAAAAAACCTTGGTTCCTTCCGTAAATCGTGCTAATACCCATTTAAGCCGTCTGCTCCATAAAGACTAAACTTATTTTCTTCACTAAAAATAATAACATAATAACATTTTAAATTGAAAAACAAATAGGAAATGAACACAATGTTACTTACGGTCTTCCAATTACGATCCATGTTGTTACGAGCGAATTCTACTCTCTTTTCCTTGTGGGCTGCTGTTAGATATGGAGCAAACACCATTTTGCTTCGGACGATTAATCCGCTGCGTTTTATAGTACGCGAAACCGTTCAAAAAGAAACATCTAAATCTAATTCACTCTGAATTTCTGACAATGAATGCATCGAGTTGGACGAAGCCTTTATTATTCGCCTTTGATCGCGACTTGTAAGCTTCTGTGGACGGCCAGGTCGGATTGCTGTGTCGGATCTTTGAAAAAATTTCGAATGACACGGTCCGATCTTGATATTTTCTTCGCGATTGCTCTAAAGCCCAAACCATCCCCGCGAAAAGCCAGAATTTGTCCCTTTTCTACTTCCGTTAAAATGCGTACCACGCGGCATTCTTATTTATCAAAATCACAATAAAAATTGAATGAAAGTTGCAGAGAAATTGCAGTTTTTATATCCTCCTGTATCCGTTTAGAGTTTCCTGGAAAAGGCCTTTTACAGGGTGCGGTTATACTATTGCTAAGCACTGTACGAGTATCAAAGGCTTTTTCTAAATCAACCATCACCATATACAAGTCCTTTAAGGAATCACGATGTTTTTCCATTATGTTCCTTGTATTTATACAAATCCGCACTGGTCATCAGATAGCCGTATTATTTCCGCAGTTGGCCATCTAATACCCGCTCAATGATCTTCATGGTGTGTGACATCAGCTTGACAGAACGGTAGTTAGCGCAGTTTTGCGTACCGCCCTTTCCTTTCTGCAAAGGAAGAAATTAATTTTCAGTCCACTGATTAGGCATTGGATCACCGCTCATAAGTTTGGAGATAAGAATCATGAGCCATTTGGACCCGATGTCTTCCATCTTTTTCAAAAACTCAGAGGGTATCTCGTGTGGCCCAACCACTTCCTTTTTTTGGGAGTATTTGACCGCATTACTAACTTCTTCGACAGTAATGTCGGATATTTCGTCATGGTTAGGAGCGGCTCTTGCAAAGTATACCCGGGGAAACTATTCGTTCAGAAGTCTTTCACAATATTGTCGCCATCAGTGGAGTACTTTGTCGTCTTCATCATTGTTAATGAACTTTAGGGAACGAATCTCCTGAGCATTTCTTCTTTTCTGGGCGGCTATTTTGAAGATAGTTGTTCCCTTATTCAAATTGTTTTGTCAAGAAGACGATATTTATTCCAACTTCCGATAGAGGCCTTCCATACTTTTTGCTTGAAATTGGACGCACTTCCTCTTCGCGAGACCTGTGCAACATCTATGACATATAAGGTGAGCTTTTCAATCTCTATCAGTAGAAGAGCATTTTGACCAAGTCTTGAAAGCCGTTTTCTTTTCCCGTTGGCAGGGGCCTTTCGACGTTCCAAGCAGTGATTTGACTCTTTCCAAGCAAGATCGCTGTAGGGAATCCCACATACCTTTGGCTCTGCACTCTCATCACCGACCTCATCGATGATGGTAAAGAGGTAATTTGTCACGCTGGTAATAAAAGCTTCGCCTTTTCCTTTGTCCAGCTTGTACCAATTGATTTTCTCAGCCACCTTTGTTTGCGTATTTGTTTTCTTCCCCGTCTCCACAAAAATTTCTGTCAGAAGAAGACGGTGTTGCTGGGCGATCGCCTCTCCGAGGATCACTTTGCAATCTTTAACCCGGGGCTTCATCAAACTGGCTACCAAATGGTAGTCAATCTGGGTTTCATTTCCGCCACTGCCGTAAGTGATCAGGTGCCGGCTTTGTTTGACGAACATGGTATTTAGTACGATAAGACCGTATAACTTGGACATGCTTAGGATGTCTTCACCTGGAGAATTCCTGGTGCCGTACCCCAGTCCCGCATGGCAGTTTTCATAGTGTTCGTTTGTTTTTCCGATATGTCCATTCAAATCTCCGCCAACAAACAAAAGCTCTTCCTTTGGGATGTTTTTTTTTCTGAATATTTAAACATCTCAAAATCGTATAGACTTCCAGGTAATGCCAGTGTTTTCCAGGCGGAACTACTCGCTATTCGCGAAGCCTGTCGCAAGATCAAATTACACACAAATATAACGTCAAGACATAAGATTGCTATATTCATTGATAACTAAGCTGCTATCAAAGCCATCGCTTCGGTCACTATATCCTCTAAACTAGTGTTTGAATGTCGAAATGAGCTGGCCTCGCTAGATGGGCAATTCAAGGTAACCCTGATCTGGATACCAGGGCATAGAATGTTTATGGAAACGAACTTGATAATGAACTGGCCAGGCAAGGTTCAGCCCTTGCTTTGATTCCGTTCATTTGCGGAATCAGTCCACATTCCACTTAGAGCAGTAAATGCAGAAATCTCCTCAATATTCCTTATAAAAAGCCAACTTCAGATGGACTAGGATAACAAACTGTCATATCCAGAGGGATGTGGCCAAACTACAACAAAATTAAAATAACAATAGGGTGGCCGTGGTGTACGAGTAATGGTAACATCACCGCTTGTCACGCTGCAAGTTCACGGTTCAAATCCTGATGTCAAGAATCAACTACTTATTTTTAACTTGTACAGGTCTGGCGGAAGGTGACGTAGTTTCCCAGGTAGCTGGTAAGAAGAACCCGCAAACATCAAGCATCCTGAGCCGTAGCTCATCATGCGAAATGAGTACGGAGACTGCTTACCGGCCAGACAGAGGCAATCCAGAAACCCCGAAGACGACATCCGAGATTGAAGGACTTCCGAACCAAACCGGGGATTCTCTGAACTCGTCGCATAGACCATGCTTCAAGTCGTTAACTTTTACGGGTCTAGAGAGGAGGGACGAAGTTCATCGGAGAGTAGAGGAGTGGAACTCAAATCCAACAAACATCCTGAGCCGTAGCTCATCATGCAAGGAAGATGTGAGAACCTCTCCCCCACTTGGGGAGGCTAATCCGGACGTCTCCTAAACTACAAAAACTAGGAAACCTACCACAGCAACCAAACCGAAGCGATCTATGGGACCGAAAGCGATAGAAAACAGAAGACGACACAACACGACCAGATGCATTAAAAGACTAAGTGGACGCGATCCTGAAACATACATGGTGAAGAACAGCAAGCTCTGGAGAGAGTTAAAAATCTCTTGAAATCGCTGCCCACTACCACGAACAGAAACGAGGAAAGATAAAATACCAATACGAAAAGCACTACGACGAAGACTTGGACAGTATCAAGAAAACTGCCCGCAGTAAGAAAGGATGGTGATATGCTCTCCACCTTTGCCGCGGGTAGACTTAAGATTATCCGGATCAACCCGGATCTGGACCCTCAATCCAACTCCTAGCTAGTAAACAAGAAGGGCAGTGAAGAGAGCCAAGACCTCCTTGGTCATTGTAAACGGCCGACAGGTTGCTATAGCAGACTTCGGTAACAAAGAGCGCAAACTGACTAATGATCAGTGGAGACTATTAGAGATAAGAATTCTCGATGGTGTGAATAATGCTATCCTGAAATGCGCAGGTTCAATCCCACATTTCGGACAGTTAACCATCGTAAGGGGCTTCAAAGTGATGACCTGTGAAGATGAGTTCAGTCTCACATGGCTAAAAGAATTAATTGGCAAAACGGAAGCCCCATGGCCGAACGCCGAATTTTGATTAATCGAACGGCAGGAATTAGTTAACCTAACCATACAAAAAGAGCGTCTCCTCATACCGGGTCCATACATCCCAAAAGACAAATTGGAGAGAAACCTTCAGCATCTCAATACGGAAATTCTTAGCCGTAACTGGGAGGCTTTAGAGATGGGAGAACATACGAAGGAAGGAACGGAGGTTGTGTTACTGCTCAACCACCGTTCGATGCCATTACTGCGAGCCATTAATTTTAAGGTCCGTATCGGTATAACCCGATCCAAAATTAGGCCGATCGCATGGATAGCTGGCACAAAGGAAAGAAGGAGATAGGTGGTGTTAAAAATTTAAATGATTAAGATTGTGCAAATAAATCTTCACCACAGTAAAGCTGCCAGCGCAAACCTCGTCTACCTCATGGGAGTTAGACATATAGACATCGCCCTTATACAAGAACACTGGGTATTAGGAGGTAAAAATATGGGTCTACATGCCAAAGATCTGGTACTGTATAAAACGACAGAGGTAGACTCGGATAAAAAATATAGAACATGTATCGTAACTAGAAAACAAATAAAACTGTTCTTTCTATCTGCATATAGCGATTGTGACAACACAGTGGTTAAATATGAAAAGAAAGGCTTTCCTCCACTGATTGTCGCATCTGTTTACATGCCGTATAATGCGACAGAGGGACCACCCCCCAAATTTACCGCATCATTAGTCAGAAAAATAGAGCAGGAAAAGTGGGATATACTGATGGGATGCGATGCAAACTCCCATCACTTCCAATGGGGCAGTAAAGATACAACAAACGAGGTGAGTTATTCTCCAATTTCTAATTGAACATAACCTGTTAGTAGGTAACAAAGGCAACGAACCAACGTTTGTAGTTAGAAATAGACGAGAAGTTATTGACGTTACAGTCATTAATAATTCCAAAACTCTAGAAATAGAGGAATGGAGGGTTCTGAAGGAAGAAACCTTCACCGACCATAGGATGATAGAATTCACCCTAAAAATTAGGAAAGAATTGCCTCTACCATATAGAAACATTAGGAAGACTAACTGGGATCTTTTTAGTAGTGAGGTTAATAGAATGAAAGGGAATCTGCAGGACCACGCTTTTAATGGACCTACAGAAATTGATGAGGCAACGTCAATAATATCAAATATATTGGGTAAGGCTTATCAAAACGCCTGTCCGCTGCGGACAAAGAAACAAATGACCACACCTCCAAGGTGGTCTAAAGAACTGTCTAACATTAGGAAAGTAACTAGGAAACTTTTCAATATGGCTAAAAGAACAAGGTTAGAAGAAGACTGGGAAATATATAAATCCAGTCAAAAAAATTCAAAAACGAGACACAGCGCTCTAAGCGCAAATCTTGGCGAGCTTTCTGTAGCGAAATACAAAGCACCGCTGAATCAGCAAGACTCAGAAGGGTTCTTTCCAAAGAGCCTAACGCTACTGTTAGTCTCCCTAAAAGACTCGTCTGGCAATTGGACTGACTCCAATGACAACACATTAGAAACTCTACTGGATGATCATTTTCCAGGATGTATAGTAGATAGAGATGACATCTCTGACAGCAGCAGTAGTAGACACGAAATAACGCCGTCTGAATTGGTTACCGCACAAATCTCCAGACACGGACTGAATTTTCCCGATGATGCTACAAACAGCCAAAAAAAGACATAACTCCGTTTCTAAAGAGGCGAACCCTTGGCAGCATTGAATGGGGTCATGTACCAAAGGAGTGGCGGGAAGTTAATGTTGTTTTCATCCCCAAAACAGGCAAAACTAGTCACACCAGCGCTGGTGACTTCAGACCAATAAGCTTGACATCCTTTACTCTGAAAACCTTTGAAAGACTTATTGACATACACATTCGCTGCAGGCTTAATCCCAGTATCATATCCCCGGCACAGCATGCATACACGAAAGGTAAAAGTGTTGAGGCTGCACTTCAGAGCGTTGTCAGTACGATTCAAAAATCATTGAATGATAAAGAGTACACCCTGGCCGCATTCTTAGACACTGAAGGTGCTTTTAATAATGTCGCCAGGCAGCGATAAGAGCGATTTCCGCAACACAAATAAAACCGAAGCTTGTGCGTTGTTGTCGCGAAGAGTTACGGGTTCTTGGTACGCAACACAATGTACAGCTCTGCTGGGTACCCTGACATAATGGCGTTCCAGGAAATGAGAAGGCTGGCGAGCTGGCAAGGGAAGGCTCAGCTCTAAATCCTAAACGAGCTGAGCCGTCAATTAAGACACCACCCTGCAACCTGAACCTAGAATTTAGAAATAAAATAATCGCCATAGCAAATAGCAGATGGAGATCACTACAATCCTGTATAATTACAAGGAAACTCTGGCCGCTCTACGATAAAAATCGTACCGAGCAAATCCTACACTTCAACAGATATATCTTATCTGGTTTAGTGAGGATGATAACTGGACATAACTTGTTACGTTATCACACAAAGAAATTGGGAATAAGCGAAGAAGATATATGTAGAGGCTGCGGCAATGAGGATGTACACGAAGATACACCTCACTTCCTGTGCCATTGTCCAGGACTCTACCACCTTAGATTCAAAATACTAGGGAAATATTTCTTCCAAGACTTAGCAGAACTATCAAATGTATCGGTAAATAAGATAACCAAATTTATAAAAGCATCGGGTTGGTTTAAAAACTCATAGAGTTCACAAGTGGGGAAGCTTCACTCCTAGGGCATCACAATGGATCTACATTGATCTAAGTGTGGCGTAGTTTGCCAACCCATCAAACCTAACCTAACCTATTATAATACTTTCTTGAATTCCACAGGTTGGACCCACAGACTCCTCACCAACACACCGCCCAGGTTACATGAATTGTGGTAACAAACCGGCAACTAGTGCTAATTGTTGTTCTTCCTAACAGAACCGCCACACCTACCTACCTACCATGTTGCATATTTTTAGATAAACATTATTTATGTAAAATGCACTAGTTGTAAACCATTATTTGGAAATACCCACGTTTTCCATTAATTTAATTACTTACGAGGGGCGGCTGATAAGTTCGGGGCCTAAGGTATTAAGTGAAAGAACAGATCCGATTAAAAAATTTTATTTCTCAATCTCGGGCATACAGTGCCTTAATACCGCCGAAAAAAAATTATTTTTCTTTGCCTTCAAAATGACTTTCTACGGCCAACTTGATCTTGTTCTCATCTGCAAATCTCCTGCCTCGTAACTCCTCTTCAAATTCGAAAAAGGAAAAAGTCGCTCGGGGCCAAGTCTGGGCTGTAGTGTCAGTTGCAAATTTCGTCGAGACTATCCCGGCTAACTCGAAAAAATCATTGCAGAACTCGAATCCTCGTCGCTTGTCGAACGGCGTGAACATTTTTGGTACCCAGCGCGCACACATTTTTATCATGTTTAAATGTTCGTGCAAAATTTCTCCAATCCGTTCTTTGCTGATGTGCAACTCGTCCGCTATATGCCACATTTTTATTCTTCGGTCGGTTAGAACTAATTTTTCTACTTTTCCGACGTTTTCTTCTCTCGACCTTGGTGAAATAAGCAAGCCCATTTTTTTACCATGGTGCACGAGGGCCCAGAATCCTGAAGAGTCGATGACACGTCTTCGAAAATTTATTTAGGCGAAATAAAGTGAACAAAATCCGTCTTTGTACTATCGATAGTATATTACAGCAGTGGTTCCCAACCAGTTCGGCATGACTATACGGGGTCGAGAGAACATTCAAAGGCGGGCGCGGGAAAGCTAGATACTAATATCAAACATATAGGCTTATAGGTGCAGTACCTTGGAGTTGGAAATTTGTATGTGATATGGATGTTTGCAATAAGACTCCGTGCGCACTCAGTTTTTCACTAAAAATTCGAATAACGGGACTTATTAGCGGGATTGCGAAGAATGGCTATTTCTGAGACAAATCTATTCAAAATAGGTATCTACGTCATTTTTGACATACAGTGCCGTACATAAATTTCCTGACAAAACAAAATTTCTGTCAGAGAAATTGATATAAAACTCTGTCTTTTTCATTTTAATAATCAAAATTCATTGTAAATAGCTTCATCAATATTATATTTGTCTAATTAAATTAATAAATTAATTGAACCTAATAAATAAAAAGACTCGGGTACTGAAATAGAGTTAGACCTCTTTTCGTCGAAAAGTCCACCTCGCACTTGCAAAAACATCGATTAGCTTCTTAATAGTTTCCAATGTTATTGATCTCCAGGCTACTTGAAGGATCGTCCAAAGTTTGTCTTTCGATGTTGGACACTGTCTTCGAATCTCTCTGTCAACTTCGTCCCAAAGCAGCTCTATTGGGTTGAGGTAGGGTGAGTGCTAAGGTCATTTAATATTTTTCAGTGTTCCATCCTGCTTTTCTTAGTCCACGTATCCTCGGCAAAGCTTGAAAGAATGTTTTGAATCATTATCTAGCATTAATGTGAACCCAGGGCCTATTAATCGCAAACCCGATGGTAAGGTGTGTTCTTCTAATATTTGTATGTACTTCTCCTTATTCATGATTCCATCGATATAAATGAGGTCTCAAACACCGGCGGAAGGGAAACATTCCCGAACCATTATTGAACCATCGCCAAGCTTGGTTACTGGGACCATCTTTTCTTCAGCAGACCGCCGAACGAAAACCCTCCTTTTTGTCCAAAAACTTCGTATTTGGACTCGTCCGTCCATAAGACTTTCGACCAGTCGGTTGATGTCCAATCCTTGTGTTCTCTTTCCCAATGTAACCATTATTGAACCACCGCCAAACTTGATTGTTGGGACCACACAATTTGGGGCATCTTTTCTTCAGCAGACCGTCCGTCTTTCGACCAGTCGTTTGATGTTCAATCCTCGTGCTCTCTTCCCCAATCTAGCCGCTTGACTTTGTTTTGAGGTCGTAACAAAGGTTTTCGTAATGCTACTTGACCGTGAAGGCCTGCGGCAGGTTAACGACTTTTTGTCGTTCTTACTGATATTTGCTTTGAGTGCTAACGGTAAGCCGTCGATCCCTCTTGCTTATTAATTTTATAGTCTGGTCCTCCCTGTTTTGATGTTGGATTGCAGTTTTATGGGACAATTTTGTACAAAAAACCGAATTATTTCCGTTTTATAGTGGTTTGCAGTTTTGTTTTATTATTCCCTACATCGGCTTATGCTTTAATTCCGCTTAATTCCGGGAAAAAATGGTTTGTCCGGAAACTTACGGACGGCGGGGTGTACATGGTAATTTGTGTTAATGTATAATATTTATGATATTCAGACAAGGCATATTTATTAATTTAATTTGTCCTAAATTTCTATCAGATGTGCTAAAACTGCAAAAGTGTAAAAACTACTTGGTTGAGAGCATACTAAATATATCCTGCACATCTCAGAAATGTTGGGTTATTTCGTTTTTGGTCTATACGTACTGAACATTAGAACCACCATCAAAGTAGAGAGTGTGAGGGTGAACTGCTAATCTGATTTGATGGTGGACAAGTATTTTCCCAAGTCACATCAACCTTAAAAATTAGTAAAACAAGAAAAAAAAACATTATTTATTTCCTGTTATGTGTAGTTAACTTTTTTTGTTGCCCATGTACCTACATCATTTTTCATTACATCCGACTACTCGTAGGTGTACCTACACACTTAAACACATTCGACCTATAACGAGGTAATATCTATATCTCTCTTTTGCTATAGTGTAATACTATAGTAATATTATGCCCGTTTTGTGCACAATGGTGTATGAGGCATAGAGTTATTTTATATCGTTTTACATATTAAAGGAATAAAATAAGCAATGCAGTGAAACTAAAGAATTGTCTAAACAATGAAGCCTTTGATGTTTGAACAAAAAAAAATTAGAGAAAGAAAGAAAAAAACTTAGAAGAAGAAGTTTAGAGACTAACATTTCCTTTCATTTTGAATTATTCGATGTATTTTCTGCGAAACAGAGTGGGTGCGGTTAATGTCGGTGAAGCCACCGTTTCTTCTTTTGCTGCCGTCACCATCACCACGGCCACCACCAGCCACTGGGTTCATGATGACAACGACGGTGATGATGCGAGATGCGTTGTACTTATGCGGGCCTATTTATGTGCAGCATTTTTTTTATGTACATAATTTATTATAATTTTTTTCAATGTTCCCACTCCAGTATTTATAGAAATAAGAAAATTGATATGAATTATAAGGCAAAAGAGACATCAATTGAATTAAATCGTTTGTTTGGTCAGTCAAATAAATTGTATGCGCGTGGGTTGATTTCTAGGAGACAAATTAGAAGTGCGAAACACTCGTTCTACGAAATTAAAGTTGCTTAAAATTTTTACCTAATTAAATTTTTACTTGCAACTATTTGTTTTTTTAAAAAGTTCGATCTCGAGATTTTGATTAAACTTGACATTACTATGATAGAGAAACTCAATAAAGTAAGTCTCTCAATTCTGCCGGTCGAATGCAGTTTAAACGTCTGGACCGTTTTTTTTTTTTTAACTTCTTATCTAGGATCAATAGGGTCGATACGAAAAACTCCAAAAATTAACGGTACTTTACTAATGGTCGATTTTGAAAAAAATTAAATTTTCTCGAAAACGGCTCAACGATTTAAGTTATGGTGGATATACAGATATGGACATTAAAATAGAGACAGTTGTAATTTCTTGAATTAAAGTCGAATAAAAACAACAACTCTCATGCGAACACATTCTAACCGTTATCAACAACATAGTAAGATTTTCTTATGAAAAATAACAGGACCGTTACTTTGAAGTTGTTTGTTTAGAGAATGCATATTAACAGTTTATTCCAGAAAATGAGTTTTTTTGCGGTCATTAAAATAGAGACAGATTGGCAAACGGACGTGTTTATTTTTTGTGTATGAAAAAAATCAATTATTTCCTACAGATTTTACTTTTCTACGATAGTAAGTGTATTCTATAATATTTTCATAGGATCTGAATTTATATAAATTAATTAAATTAAAATTAATACAGAAAAGTATGGGCCGCAAGAAACACTGCACCTCAGAAGAGAAATCTGCTATTTTAGCTTTACGTAAAGAAGGATTATCGATACGAAAAATAGCTAAGAGCGTCGGGCGATCTCCCAAGTTAGTTGAGAATGCAATTAAGCCACCGGAAATCAAAAAACAGCTTGGCCAACCAAGAAAAACAACAACAAAAGAAGATCGCAAGATCATTCATTCTTCAAAAAAAAAGATCCTTTCAAGTCTTCAAAGGATATTAGAGCTGAACTACACCTGAATATTTCTGATAGAACAGTTCGGAGAAGACTTGTTGAAGGTAATTTGCACGGAAGGATAGCAAGAAGGGTGACTTTTCTAAGAAACAAAAATATTGCACCTCGCGTAAAATTCGCTAAGGACCATCTTCATTGGACTGGACAAGAGGGAATTAAAAAATGGAGAAATGTTTTGTGGACTGATGAAACGAAGATCAATTTATTCGGAAGTGATGGCAGACAGACTGTTCGGAGGCCACCTTTGAAGGAACTCGGCCCACAATACACCCAGAAGACGGTCAAGCATGGAGGCGGAAGTGTTCTTTTGTGGGGTTGTTTTTCTTGGTATGGCGTAGGACCAATTCATCTGATAGAAGGCAAAATGGATCAGGTGATGTACGTTGATATAATGAAAAAAACGATGTTACCTTATGCCAAAGAGAATATGCCTCTCAGATGGGTTCTACAACAGGATAACGACCCGAAGTATTCTTCCAAATCTGCGAAAAGTTACTTCAAGGACAAAAAAATCAATGTAATGGAGTGGCCATCCCAATCACCTGATTTAAATCCAATAGAACACTTATGGGGAGTCCCAAATTTCAGTCGACAGATGCCGCCGATTAGTTGACTCAATGCCCAACAGGTGTCAAGCAGTTATAAAGAGCAAAGGTCAAGCAACAAAATATTAATCATCTTTTTTTAAATTATAACTGCTAAAATTTTAATTTTGAGTTTTTTAATAAGTGTCTCTATTTTAATGTCCATGAAAAGTGTGACTTCCTTTTTTTTAAGTTTCCTACTGTACAAAAAGTTAAGTAATTTTTTTTTTTTATAAATTTTAGTATAAAAAAACAAAACAAAGAAACTGAAGTACAAATTTTGCATTATCTTCTCTTTTTGAATTAATAAAAATATGAATTCTATATCTCGACTATGAGTTGATCTATTTTGTTGGGTGGGTCAATAAGTCCCTGAAAAATGAAATAAGGTATAAAAACATTTTATTTTTCAACATGGTCTCCTTTTAGCTCTATACACTTATCCAACGTTTCTCCAATTTTCTGATGCGATCCAAATATTACGATTTCTCGTGACCCTCAAAATAAGCGATTGTTTCAGCGATGACCTCTTCATTCGACCCAAATCTCTTACCTCCGAGCCATTTCATGTTTTGAAACAAGAAATAGTCGCACGGGGCTAAATCTGGGGAATATGCTGGATGAGGGAGGAGTTCGTAGCCTAACTCATGCAATTTTGCCATTGCGACTGCG
Source organism: Pocota personata (assembly GCA_963082735.1). Lineage (NCBI taxonomy): Eukaryota > Metazoa > Arthropoda > Insecta > Diptera > Syrphidae > Pocota > Pocota personata. The sequence goes on from OY720433.1 coordinate 20,887,675, forward strand.
GACTTGTACGCTGGTGCGTTGGCATGGTAAAAAAAGAAGTTTTTTCTTCGCCAAATGCGGCCAGCAGCTCTGCGTAATATGCGCCAGAGATCGTTTACCCTTTTCAAAGTAATTGATGTGAATAACACCGCGCGCGTCCCAAAAAACTGTCGCCATGACCTTGTTTGCTGACAAACCCGGCTTGGCCTTCTTAGGCTTCGATTCAACAGGAGAAGTCTATTGTTTTGACTGTTCCTTGGTTTCTGGTGTGTTGTGGTAAATCCAGGTTTCATCCACGGTTACGAAACGGCGCAAAAACTCAGCCGAATTTTTCTGGAACATCGCCAAACACACCTTTCAAGTTGTCAAACGAATGCGTTTGTTGTCAATTGTGAGCAAACGCGGCACCCATCCTGCGGAAATCTTTTTCATGTCCAAGTTTTTATGTAAAATCGAAATCACGGAGCCATGTGATAAGCCTGTGGCCTCTTCAAGCTCGCGCACTTTCACTCGCCGATCGTCCATTATCAAACCATGGATTTTGCCGACCATTTCTGGTGTGGTGACCTCGGTGCTTGAACGACCGCACCGAATTGAGTAAACAATCGATGGTGAAGAGTCCCCATAATATTTGTCAAGCTTTTTTTTTGGTTTGCGTGATAGTTTTTTTCTCGCAAAAAATAGTGTTTAATGAGCACTCGAAATTCACTTTTTTTCCATTTTAACGAAAATGCTAGTAGGCGTCTATATAAAATGGCTGCCACAACAAAACTATTTGACAGATCTGTCTGAAAATTTGGGTGCGTTCTTTTGAAAGATGATTCTTGACAAAAAAAAAATTTAATTTAAGGTGACTCACAATTTGTGTTAATTTTCAGGGACTTATTGACACACCCTCGTATTTGAACCACATTTGTGACATATACAAGATATTTTCTTTTTCTATTTTAATCTATTTTCTTAAATTTTAAATCTGAGTGATTTGCTATTAAACAACATACACATATATATACATATGTGTATAGGTGCAAGTACGTACGATCCAGCCATGCACTTTATTTGTTTTGCAAATAAAATGAGGTGCAGCGGAATTTGGGTGAAGTATCCTATGACTGTCAATGTGAAGGGAATTCGCATAAGTTAATAATAGATGACGACTTTTCGTTCACAGATGACAGGTGACCATGGTGTAGTAGTAAAATCATCGCTTGTCACGCTGCAGGTTCACGGTTCAAATCCATACTTATTTCGCATGAAATAAATAAAGAAAAAAAAGTTGATCAATTGTGAAAGCTTATGTCAACTCTACTGCGAAGGCATAACACTGACAGTAGGGTGGTCATATGGCTGAAAATGCAACTTAATCGTAATGATGACATCAGGAGTACAGGAATAAAAATACTTTAAATCATAAACAACGTCTTTAAATCATAAACAACGTAAACAAAGCTAATCTGCTGGTCCAGATGGTATCCCCCCCCCCCATAGTTTTGAAGAGGTGTTCTTCTACGCTGGCAAAATCTCTGCGTAAGCTTTTCTGTCTATCCTACTTTTCAGGGCTCTTTCCGAGTAGATGGAAAACAGCATTTGTCCAGCCCGTCCCCAAAAAAGTCGAATCTTCCTCCCCGTCCAACTACCGACCCATTGCACTTACGTCCCTTCTTTCCAAGGTCATGGAAACGCTGATAAATCGTCAGCTTATGAAATATCTCGATTCACGAAAACTCCTTAATGACCGGCAGTATGGTTTTCGTAGCAACAGGTCCACTGGCGATTTGATGGCATATTTCACCGAGAAGTGGAACCAATCTCTCCATCACTTCGGAGAAACCAAGATGGTTGCGCTTGATATTTCAAAGGCATTTGACAGAGTTTGGCATCAGGCTCTTTTGTCGAAACTGCGTGCATATGGCGTCGATGAGTCTCTTCTTCAATGGATTAGAAATTACCTTTCGGGGCGTTCAATACAAGTTGTTTTGGACGGCTTCAAGTCTGCAATTCACCAAATAAATGCTGGTGTTCCCCAAGGCTTTGTTTTGTCTCCGACTCTCTTTCTTATTTTTATAAATGATCTCTTGTCTGCAACTTCTAATCCAATCCATTCCTTCGCTGATGACAGCACCCTCAGTTTTTCATATTCGTTTCCTTGCTCGAAACCAAAACTCTCAACCATTGTCCATGGATGGTACTTGCATCATTGAAACCGAAAGACTTGCCATTCTCGATTTGTGTATTAATAACCATCTTCGATGGAACGATCACATATTCGAGGTCGCTAAGAATGGTGCAAAATGTCTAGGATTCCTTAAGCGGTGCAAGAAATATTTTACCCCGTCTGATCTGGCCTCAATTTATAAGGCATTCATCCGCCCTAAGCTGGAATATAACGCCCATATCTGGTCCGGTGCACAAGAGACCGTTCTGCACATTCTTGATAGGGTACAGAATCGCGCGTTAAAACTTATAGGTGATAGAGACATTGTGAAATCCATTCATTTACTAGAACATCGGAGAAATGTCTCCTGTCTCTCCCTGTTTTATCGTTTTTTTAATAAAAAATGCTCCAGTGAAATAGCCAGTTGCATTCCTCCCCTTCAAAATTAAACCCGCAATATGCGACACGCTTCGAATGCACATCAGTTTACCCTAAAGCCAAACTTCGGTCGTACTGTCAAATATAGGGATTCATTTATAAGCCGAACAACACGAATGTGGAATGATCTACCAGGCCTTCAAATATTCAAAGCCAACGTGCATAGGCTCCTCCTCTGTTCCTTTTCCTCGACGCCCGTGTGCCCTGAAACAGTTTAAGGGTGCACATACCCTTCGGCGCGCGCAGATTAAAAAAAAAAAAAAAAAAAAAGGAAAACAAATATGCTCCCAAGTTATCTGGACGCCACCCTTGGAGTTTACTGAAACTTGATACCACCTGAGTTTCAAACCACTAAACCAATTTTTCTTTCTTCCACATTTCCCAAAAGAAAAGAAACAGTACAAGGATACTTTATCCCCTTTGCACTTCGCACATCCTAACGTTAAACTAATGGTAGGACAGCACCAGACCAGTCTATTGTATACTCGAGTCGTTCAGAAGTTGATATCCTCTTCGAACTAACCAATCCGTCATTGCGAGACTTTGCATCACTTTCAAATTATTTATCGATCGGCGGTTCGTCCATTTCAAATATCAAATACCTACATATATCCCTTAATTTGTATATGATAAAATTAACTATTGGGTTTAGTGGATAAGATAGAGGAGACACTTTGATCTCTGATTCTATGATAACAGAGGGCTAACTGTGTTAAGTTTTGGTATATTATTGAACCAGTTTGTCAAAACTTTAAACAAAATATTATTGTACCACATCGCTATTCTTTGTACCGTGTATTAATTTTGATAGTTTGTAACATATAGAAATAATTGTGAAAGATCCCCAAAAGTGCATATATACAAATGTATATTTACTTGTGATCAGCTTAAAAATATGTGATATCTGCCATATCTGTCTGCCCGTCCGTCTGTCTGTATGTCTCTAGTTTTTGAGCCTTACATTTTCTGCTAAGAAGGTGTTATTTTGTATACAAGCTTCTTGTAATGCAAAGCAGTAGATACAGGTGTAAAATATTCTGAACTCCGCCAACAGACAAAAAAATATGGAAACAGTACGACTCAGATGGCCTTACAGTCCGAAGTGGATCTGGGGCTCAACAAAAAAGTATCTTCAACCAGATTGATCTTGTTCTACTTGCGTCCGGTCTTGCACACGAAGTTGGTTGAAGTCCATATCCACTTGTATGCGCCACCTTAAGTAAGCTCCTCCTTTACCGCGTCGTCCCTCTGGTATGGATTCTAAGACTTTCTGGAGCGTTGATGTCCATTCGCTCTACATATCATAGGCATCTTGGGCGATGAATTCGAACTCTGCTGACTAAGTTGATGTACAACCGGTATAGTTCGTTCTTGTATGTTCTTCTCCATTCCCCGTCGATACAAACGGGACTAAAACAGAAAAGAAACAGCGGTTGGTAAGAGTGATTCTTCGCTTGATCTCTACGCTGGTATCCGTATTATTTGAACCGAAAATTTTAAAACGCCACTCTTACAATACTGAGTTTCTCGTATGTCTTTCTAAATGCTTAGAGTACAGTTTTCATGGGTATTCTCCCATGCATTGTATATTATGTATCTAGTTTAGTTTAGTTTATTTCAGATAATCGCTGCATACATAAGAATTTAATTATTTTAAATTATACAGATAGATATGAACAGATGAGAACAAAATGAGAATATTAATATGATAAAAAAGTAAAGAATTAATAATAATAATGACATAATATGAAACAAAATTAAGACATATGGGGTGAGTAGAGCTGAAAAGCGCTTAAGTACTTGATGTATTGGTACTGTTATTGGCGCTGCAGTTTGGGTATTTGCCCTGTACTTGTCTTTTTGAAGTAACAGTAGTTTCATGTATATTAAATAGTTATATTAATTTTTCATTGTCCCATCCTGCAAATAGTGCATGGAAAACAAAAATGTTTATACAGTGCGTTGTTGAAACGATTGATACGGGGAAAAAAAATTTGAAAAATATGTCAAAAATCGCGAAGTGAGTTGGTTCGCTTCATATCTTACGAACCGATCGACCTTTCGAGTCCAAAGTGTGGTGAAATATGGTCAACTGGTTCTGTTTGCTGACGACGCTCTTCAATTCATATCTGGGAATGACGTCGAAGAATGTCAGCGGAAAATTCAACAAGATTTAGATAATATTTTTATACATGGCTTTATCAAAACAGGTTAAAAAATAATGCAACGAAAACCAAACATTTTAAATAACAAAGGCAGCACAGAACTCTCTAATTTAGAAAAGTTTTCAACTATTTAATCATTTGTCTAATTTTTCTAAAAATATAACAAATTGAAGAATATTTAAGAATTATGTTACTGAATTCGTAAAAATACAATTTTAATAAATAAATGCAAAAAAGGAAAAATTGTAAACAATAGCTTAAGACAATGCTAAATAAATAAATCTATCTATCTATCTATCTAATAACAAAATAAAAGACTAAGATCGGATCTCTTATAGTGAGAGGCGGTTGTCTGTCCGTCCGTCCATTCGTCCGTCAGTCTGCATGTTATATTGTCATAACTCATTAATTATTTAATAAATACATTTAGAGATTGACCTTAATAGACTTGCGAAGTACTCGAAAAGCATTACAAGTACTTGAAGGTACTGGTACTGGTACTTGAAAGTACTTTAGTATGTGGTCTTGGTAGTTGTGTCTATTTACTTCGCTCAAGTATCAGTACCGGCGTACTCAAGTACAAGTACCAGTCTCGGTACTTGTACTTGAAATTTTCCAGTTCTGGAGTGAGATATTAGATTATTGTTATTATTTCAAGCTTTATTCACCATATAAGTAAGTGCTTACAGTTTTTGTTTTTGCCACAATAAACTTTTACAATAAAAAATTACAATTATTGCAGATAACCAGTACAAAATCATAAAGTTACCCATAGTTGTCTGTCTTTAGAGTGATTCTATCAGTTTTCATTAAATTGACCTAAGTTATCTGTCGTCGTCTTTGTCTTTTTTTTTTCTGACGGGATCCATTTAGTTGTTGTCCTAGATGTGTCCTGCCCAACTCCATTTTAATAGTTTGTTTTTTTTATCATATCAGCTATTCCCATTCGTCTTTCTATGCTTTGCGTTATTCCCGTATTAAATAATTTTCTTTCCATCCTTGACTGGTATGTTTTCAGTTTGTTAAGAGCGTTAGAAGTCAAAGCTAGTGTTTGAAGACCATATATCACAGGTAAAATCGTCGTGTCCATGATATATTTCCTCGTCAGTTTACTGTGGTGTTTGCTTCATGCTCCAATATTGTTTTGAACTACATATTAAAGATACGTCTGTCATAGTCAAGCTGTCGTTGATAAAGAAAGCATTTGAAGAGTTGAAACCAATTTCGCTTAGTTTGAGAAACTTTTTTACTTTTGCAATAACGGGTGATCGCTTTCATCAAACTTTGCTTCTATCGTTTATAAGACAGCTGTAGTATGATGCTCATCATCAGTGATGTGCGCTTGATTAGGAGAACGGGGAGGCTGTATATTTACGGTAGAGCAGATTTTTTGAAATATGTTCTCCAGATTTTCGTTAGCGGATTCCGGTATACCAAATATTACAGCATCTGAGTTAAGTTTTTCTCGTTGATGTTCATCCACCAAGAGCTCCAACCGCTTAATGTCTTGGCAGTTTTTTTTAATTTGGTGTTCGATAGCCATTTTTGTATCATTGATCTGTGATTTGATACGATAGCATCGAACAGAAGAGAGAAATTCTCCATCCATTTTTCAAGTTTCTCCTCAATTCGGCTCCAGAGTTTGTCAGCGATGCTATTGGAATTAGTTACGGTCGGAGAGGCAACATTTTTTTGTTGTTGGGATCATCCACTTCAGAACTCGTAGAGCATTTTTATTGTGGAAAAGCAATAACCGAAATTAGTAAAATTATGAATAAAACTATTTTTGCTGGACCACTTGATGAAATAAACTTTGCACAATTTTACTTGATAGATGGCGTAGTTATGCTCTTAACAATAAAAACTTTGGTTATACTGGGGAAATTAGGAAACCAGTCGGATTTTGAAATAACACGTCTACTCCATACGTACACTTAACACAACTTATAAGGGTAGTTACATTTAATAAAGTTTATTGTTTTTCTTTTAAACATAGCAAAGTTACTTTCTCTTCTGATTTCATTTGTTTAAATAATTGAAATCCTTTTTTTACAATGCTATACCCTAACCAGGGTATATTAAGCTTGATACATAGTTTGTAACATAGAGAAATAATAATGATAGACCCGCAAAAGTATATATATTTGTGATTAGCATCAAAAGTATTCGTCCGTATATCACCACTTTTTGGGACTTAATTTTAAGCTAGGAACATGGAATTTGATATACATATAAGCTTTCCAGAATCCGAAGCAGTACCAATGTTAAAATTGTAGAAATACGCAAATAGACACTCCCACTTTTAATCAAAATTTGGTCTTTCTCAATATTTGTGATAGAAACTGAGAAATTTGTTTAGTAAAATATGTAGATGTTGACTTTTTCTACATTTTGTCCATATATTATATATGGCCACGCGCACTTGAGGTGGAGGGGTTCTTAAAAAAAAAAAAACATTTATTGCCTTTTCAAAGCTATTTACGGTGATGGTTGTGAATATCTCATTAAAATCCGTGAACTTCGGTTACACATTTTGAGAGCCACGCCCACTTTTGTTAAAAAAAAAGTTGTAACAACAGTTTTGTGACAGATTTTTTTAAAAACTACGGAAATATTCTCTGCATAGAAAGATATCATTGCATTTGTTTTTAAAATTCCGTAACCCTACGCTCACTTTATTAGGGGTAAGTTAAAAGATAGGGGTAGGGTATCATACGATCCGTTTCAGATGCATTGTAACTTTCATATGGGTTTTTATTTGAAATTCTTTTGCTGTCCATATAACGTCGTGGTCTACTGTGTCAAATACCTTGCTAAAGAAGTTGAATAGCAAATATGATGGATTTTTGCACTCATTGCAGTTCTCTATAAGTTGGTTTATTGCGTGTGACCGACCACTTGGTCAGTTATTGGGAAACCTCATTATTCAGGCCTTCTTTAATTTTGTACATACTGTCGTTAAGAGTGATTTGTAAATCGTCGAAATTAAACTAATAGGTCTGTAGTTGTTGATATCGTCCTTTTTTCCTTTTGTTCGTATAATGTAATAGTGCTCTACTTCCACTGCCTCGGAATTTGTTGGGTTATTAGAATTGAATTGAATAGGTATAAGAGTATTTTTTTCCGTATTTAAGCAGTTCAGTTTCTATTCCGTTATAATAGATACAAGTACAAAAAAAAATTAAAAATAATAATAAAAAATAATAACTATGATTATTATAACTTATACATGGACATACTTAATTTGAGAAAAATAAAAAGGAAGATGATAAAAACCTTTTTTTTTGTGAATGAATTTGCGTCTCACACTGAGTGGTAATCTATTTTTTAGACTAATGGAATGAATAAAACTTGTCTACCTGAATTTAGGCATGTATACGTAGAGGTCTTATTGCAGGATTACAACTCACCTGTGAAGATGTGATTTTCTCGAACAAATAAGTCTGATGCTGTTTGAGAATATTGTGGAGAAAGGCAATAGTTCTGTAGTTGAGAAAAGTTTTAAGATTACATCCGAGAGTTTGATGAGTGAAAGCCGAGATATGATCATACCTTCTCAGGTTAGAAACAAACCGTGCAATTGAGTTTCCTGCCTCTAATAATTTTCTATTGGAATAATATTCGGAATCGACAACTAACTACCGTGTAACATATGGCGCAGTAATGCGTTTCATCCAGTACCGAATGGTGCGTATTTTATGTGGCCTACAGAGTTGACAAACATTAATATTTTCAAATTTCTAACATAGTACTTGTATATTCATTCTTAAGATATGGAGTATCCGGACCAACCCGTAGCTGGACCCCTAATCCAACTCCGATGATACGGGATGTTCAGAAAGGTACAGACAGACAGACAATACACCATCTCCTCAGACAAGAAGGGCAGCAAATAGTGTCAAGACCTCCTTGGTCGTTGTGAACGGTCGACGGGTTGCGATAGCGGACTTCGGTAACCCAAAAAACTGACTAATGATCAGTGGAAACTAATGGATATAAGAATTCTTGATGGTATGAATGATGCTATCCTGAAATGCGCAGGTTCAATCTCACTTTTCGGACAGTTAACCACCTTAAGGGGATTCAAGGTGATGACCTGTGAAGATGAGCTCACTTTCACATGGCTAAGAGACTTCATTGGCAAAACGGAAGCCCCATGGCCAAATGCCGAACTTCTATTAATCGAACGGCAGGAGTTAGTTAACCTAAGAGGCGTCTACTCATACCGGGTCCATAAATCCCAAAAGCCAGACTGGAGAGAAACCCTCAGCATCTCAATACGGAAATGCTTAGCCGTAACTGGAGGTTTTAAATATGGGAAAACATACGGAGGAAGGAACGGAGGTTGTGTTACTTCTCAACCACCGTTGGTATTTTTTTTTTTTTATTTTTTTTTCCGAGAGGGTGAAAATCTTCTTCCCGACCGCGCGTGCTTATGGTAGTGTGAGATTTTTACTCACTAAAAACACCACTCTTCAAGATTAATACTACAACTAAGCCAACGCTTATCCAGCAGTTTTATTTTCGCTTACGAGACTCGTAATTTTTGGAAAAAGATGTTCGTATGTAATTTAAAAAGAATGTAGCGCTTTAGACAGGTTAAATTCCAATGAAAGTTCCTGCTGTTTTCACGACCGGCATATACTATGACGCGAGGTCAAAAGGTTTTCCCCTTTGCAGACGACGAATTGAATTATTTGCGTTAAGTAGTTGAATGACGGTACTGTTACAATGGCCGTGAAAACGATCTTTGTGTTTACGAGCAAAATTTGTTATCTCTTCGACGACGCTAGGAATTCCCAGGTCCCGATGAATATCTTCGTTACGTACATACCACGGTGCACTAACGATCGTTCTAAGAACTTTATTTTCAAAAGTTTGTAGGATGTTTCTATTGCTCTTCCTGGTACAACCCCATAGTTGTAGACCATACGTCCACACTGGCTTTAGCACTTGCTTATAGATAAGCAGTTTGTTATGTAGGCTCGTTTTGAAAGTAGTTTTTCGAATATTTTAGAGATAAACGGCAATAGGGAAATAGGCCGATGTGATTTCTTCTCATTCAAAGGTTTGCCTGGTTTCGGGACCATTATAATCTCTGCGACTTTCCATTGTCCTGCTCCGTTATCAAGTCGTAACCCGGTGCTTTTTTAGTCTTTAGATTTTTAATCACTTCCCTCAGTTCAATTAATGCAACTTTTTTTACTTTAAAGTTGTCAGATGTCGTGACTGGGGAGTCGGGCGTTATCAAAGGGCCGTCGAATGGCTTAAACGTATCTTCTAAGTGCAAAGCAAAAAGTTCTGCCTTTTCTTTGCCGCTCTTGGCCCAAGTTCTATCGTTTTTCCGAATTGGTGGCGCTTGCATATGAGGTTTCCGGATGCCTTTTAGCGCTTTCCAAAGTGAATAATTTGATTCTCTTCCAGCGGAGAGATTTTCAAGGTAGGTCGCTATCTTATTGCTTTTAAATTCCCGAACACTATCGCTAAGGCGATTGCATAGTCGGTTAAGGATCTTTTTATGCTGCGGTGCACGAGTGATTTGCCATTTCTTTCGCGCTTTTCTTTTCTCCCTCACCAGTTCAATGATTTCACTTGGATATTTTTCGTTGCGGTTAATCTTATAGCTCCTAAAAGGAGTGTTTCTCCATGCCGCTCTTTGGATTGCTTCCACGAAACGATCAGCTTCGTTCTCTAGTTCACAAAGTGTTTTAAGTGATACATTTAAGGGGATATTTGTTTCGCAATCATTTCTAAAGCCCTCCCAATTTGTTCTACTGCTAGTAAGTCTTACAGGTCCTTCTTTCTTAATCAACGCTTCACCAAGTAATAAAATTACCGGAGAGTGATCAGAAGAGAGATTAAACTTTCTTCGACTGTAATAAATTTATCGTAAATACCTTTTGAAACGAAAAAATCGATAAGATCGGGAATTTTTTCTGAGTCGGTTGGCCTATAGGTGGGTTTTCCTGTCGAATAAAAACAACAACCGAATTTATTTGCCACTTCGTAGAGAATTTTTCCTTTAGATGATGTACATCTTGAACCCCAGAAGGTGTGCTTCGCGTTGAAATCTCCACCAATAAGGAAATTTGAACCAAGGGCATTGAAGACACGAAAGTAGTCGTCTTTTTCGAGCGAGCATCGCGGCGGACAGTAAACAGACGCTATGTTGTAGCTCAAGTGTTTATTTTTAACTCTTACCGCGCACAACTGAAGTTTTTCGAGCTCTATGTTTATATCGACCGAATGTTCGATGTTAGTTTTAATGAATAAGGACGAACCGCCCCGCGCTCTATCAGAAGGATGATAGGCGTGATAACCAGCGTAGCCTCTTATCTTTATTTGTGATTCCCTTGTTAAATGTGTTTCAGAGATCAAACATATGTCGATATTTTCTCTCATTAGAAAATTTTCTAATTCGTTAAATTTTTATAGGAGTCCGTTGCATTCCATGTTATAATTTTAAGCAAAGAGTTCATATCTACTTAGATTTAGGTATAAGATTAGCCCTACAGAAGCTTTCGACGTTACTGAGTCGTTCGAGAATTCTTTTGTTCGTTTCACATTGTTCCTCGAACTTAGCGTAAATGCAGTTCAGAATTTCTTTCAACGGATCAGAGGGTGGCCCGTCGTTTTGTCTGGTTGCTTTGACTGCAGCCTGAGAATATGTCAGAAAACTGGGATTCGTTGGCTTATCCGAGGTTATTTTTCGTTCAGTCATTTTAGTGGACGACTTCGACGTACTTTTAATCAACTTAGAGGGCTGATTGACTGGTTTAAGTGTCTGCACTGCTGATTCGAGCGTCCTTTCAGTCGGCTTAGGAGTCTGTACAACTGGCTTACTGATGCCACTACTGCGAGCCATTAATTATTAGGTTCGTATCGGTATAACCCGATCCAAAATTAGGCCGATCGCAGGGATAGCTGACACAAAAGGAAAGAAAGAGGTAGGTGGTGTTGAAATTTTAAATGATTTAGATAGTGCAACATTAAGGCTACCACAGTAAGGCTGCCATCGCCAACCTCGTCTACCTCATGGGAGTTAGACATATAGACATCGCCCTTATACAGGAGCCCTGGGTATCAGGAGGCAAAGTTAGGGGTCTATATGCCAAAGATCTGGTACTGTATAAAACGACAGAGGTAAACTCGGATAAAAACTATAGAACATGTATCGTAGCTAGAAAACAAATCAAACTCTTATTTCTATCTGCATACAGCGATTTTGACAACACAGTGGTTAAATATGAAAGGAAAGGCCTTACTCCACTGATTATCTTATCTGTTGTGCATTACATGCCGTATAATGCGACAGAGTGACCACCCCCGAACTTACCGCATCACTAGTCCAGAAAACATAGCAGGAAAAGTGGGATCTACGATGCGAACCCCCATCACTTCCAATGGGGCAGTAAAGATATCAACAAACAAAGTGAGTTGGCTTTCGAATTTTTTAATTGAACATAACCTGTTAGTGGGTAACAGAGGCAACGAACCAACGTTTGCAGTTAGAAACGGACAAGAGGTTATTGACGTCATTAGTAATTCCAAAACTGTAGAAATTGAGGAATGGAGGGTTTTGAAGGAAGAAACTTTCTCTGACCATAGGATGATAGAATTCACCTTAAAAATTAGGAAAGAATTGTCTAAATCATGTAAAAACCCTAGGAAGAATAACTGGGATCTTTTTATTAGTGTGGTTAATAGAATGAAAACGAATCCACAGGACCATGCTTTTAATGGAACTACAGAAATTAATGATGCAACGTCAATATTATCAAATATACTCGGTAAGGCCTATCAAAAAGCCTGTCCGCTGCGGACAAAGAAACAAAAGAACACACCACTATGGTGGTCTAAAGAATTGTTTAACATTAGGAAAGGAACTTGACAAATTTTCAATACGGCTAAAAGAACAAAGTTAGACGAAGGCTGGGAAATATATAAATCCAGTCAAAGAAAATTCAAAACCGAAACGCAGCGCTCTAAGCGCAACTCACGGCAAGCTTTCTGTAGAGAAATAGAAAGTATCGCTAAATCAGCAAGGCTCAGAAGGGTTCTTTCCAAAGAACCGATGGCGTTAGGCTATCTAAAAGACGCGCTTAGCAATTGGACTGACTCCAATAAAAAGACATTAGAAACTCTAATGGATGTTCATTTTCCAGGATGTATAGTCGGTAGAGATGTCATCTCTGGCAGCAGCATTAGCAGACACGAAATAGTGCCGCCTGAATTGGTTACGGAAGAAAAAAATGAATGGGAAATATACTCCTTCTTACGGTACAAATCCCCAGGCACGGACGGCATTTTCCCGATGATGCTAGAAACAGCCAAAAAAGAAATAGCAGGTAAAGCTAGTCATACCTGCGCTGAAATTAAAATGTTCCGTACATCCCAGTAATAATAAATGATAATGAAGTAGAATACACAAACACAGCCAAATATCTAGGCATGACACTAGATGCAAAACTGCGCTGGAAAGCTCATGTAAAGAAAAAAAGAGAAGAACTTAACATGCGCTGCGGTAAAATGTATTGGCTTATAGGCAATTATAATAAATTACTGCTTTATAAGCAATTTCTAAAACCAGTATGGACCTACGGGCTCCAGCTAAGGGCATGCACATGCAAAACCAATTTACAGAAAATACAAACATTTCAAAATAAAGTACTACGGAATATAGTAAATGCAGCATGGTAAATAAGAAACACTGATCTGCATAGAGATCTAGAAATTGAAATGATTGAAGATGAAGTCAAAAAAGTAGCTAATAGACACAAACTTAGACTTCTCAATCTCGTCAACTCAGAAATGTCGGAACTATTAAATACTAGCAATCTAACTAGGAAATTAAGAAGAGTAAAACCTTTCGAACTACTCGTAGCTAGATAGGTAGAAAAAAAATTTGTATCGTCCACAGATGAATACACTTTAAGATATGAAAGACAAATTGCTGATTGGTCTAATGACTAGGTGCAACAAGTGGAAGGCTGGCTCCTCCCCGCCCTGCGATGAAATGCCAAGACGGCGGTACCGTAGGGAAAACGGGAAGTAGGGAGAAGGGGTCAGTGGGTAAAAATCCCACACTGTTACTGAGTACGGGCTCAGTTCTCGTCTTTTGAAGATTATCACCTCCCAGCGTAAAAAAAACCTGCGCTGGTGACTTCAGACCAATAAGCCTGATATCCTTTATTCTGAAGACCCTTGAAAGGCTTATTGACATACACATGCGCTGCAGGCTGAATCCCAGTATCATATCTCCGGCACAGCATGCATATAACGAAAGGTAAAAGTGTTGAACCTGCACTTCATAGCGTCGTCAGTACGATTGAAAAATCATTGATTGATAAAGAGTACACCCTGGCCGCATTCTTAGACATTGAAGGGGCTTTTAACAATGTCATGGCGGATGCAGTTGAAGGTGCCTTAAAAAACCTGAATATTGAGGACATTCTGATCAGATGGATAGTTTCCGTGCTAAGAAATAGGTACATAAACACATAACTAGGTAATGCGATACTAAGAGTATCAGCTGGTAGAGGTACTCCCCAAGGAGGTGTTCTCTCTCCTCTACTCTGGGTTATTGTGCTAAATGAAGAGTTAATAAAACTTAGATCCAGTGGGGTTAAGATCGTAGCGTGCGCAGACGATGTGGCGTTACTGGCTACACGTAAATTCCGTCCAACCCTAAGTGACCAAATAGAAGGTGCCTTTAAGATAGTCAGCAACTGGACTAAAAGAAGTGGACTCGCAGTAAACCTACAAAAAAACGGAGCTGACACTATTTACTAACAAGAGGAAAATACTGGAATTCAATATTCCATTCATTGAGGGCACTCCTCTTAAAATTTCTGATAGGGCTAAATATCTAGGGTTAATACTAGACAAAAAAAAACTAAATTGGGGACTAAATACACGGGAGAGTACAAGGAAAACTATGAAATAGCTCTCTATACTTGTAGCAGGCTATTTGAAAAAACTTGGGGGCCCAAATCAAAAGTCATTTCCTGACTCTGCACAGGAGTTGTGAGACCAATATTGACATACGGCAGCCTAGTATGGTTGCCAGCCGCAAGTAAGGGCACTAACCTCAAGATACTAACCAGAGTACAAAGAATGGCATGCATTGATGTCACAGGAGCTATGAGAACCACACCAACTGTAGGATTAGAGACCTTACTGAATCTATTACCTTTAGATCTATTTGCACAAAAATCTGCAGCTAGAAGTGCTCTAAGATTAAGCCAATCTGAAGCTTCGAAGTCAAGCATGCGCAGATTTTACGCAAATACATGGGCGGAGATGTTAGCACAGACTACATAGTGGCCTATTTAAACTTTCATAACCCGTTTTCCAGTTCATTTCCGAGTCGGGAAGAATGGGAAACTAATATCCCGCTAAATGATAACTCCATCTCCTCCTACACTGATGGATCTAAGATAGACGTGGGAGTATGTGCAGGGATTTTTCCTAAAAAGCTCAATTAGAACAAGTCAATTCGACTTCCGGACTATAGCAGTGTTTTCCAAGCGGAGGTGTTGGCGATGACAACAGCTGCCCGAGACGCTGCAATGAAAGCTATACCACCAGATGATATTACCTTTTCATTGACAGCCAGGCAGCGATAAAAGCGATTTCCGCCACACAAATAAAATCGAATCTGGTGCGTTGCTGTCGCGAAGAGCTACGGGTTCTTGGTACGCAACACAATGTAAAGGTCTGCTGGGTACCCGGACATAATGACGTTTCAGGAAATGAGAAGGCTGACGAGTTGGCAAGAGGGGGCTCAGCACTAAATCCTGAACCAGCTGACTCGTCATTTAAGACACCACCCTGCAACCTGAACCTATAATTTACAAAATAAAATTATCGCCATAGCAAATAGCAGGTGGAGATCACTAGAATCCTATGTAATTACAAGAAAATTCTGTCCACTCTACGATAAAAATCGTATAGAGCAAATTCTACACTTCAACAGATATACCTTATCTGGTTTAGTGGGAATGATAGCTGGACATAACTTGTTGCGTTACCACACAAAGAAATTGAGAATAAACGAAAATTATATATGTAGAGGCTGCGGCAACGAGGATGTACACGAAAATACATCTCACTTCATGTGCCATTGTCCAGGACTCTACCACCTTAGATTCAGAATACTAGGTAAATATTTCTTCCAAGCCTTAGAAGAACTATCAAATGAATCGGTTAATAAGATAACCAAATTTATCAATGCATCCGGTTGGTTTAAGTACCCATAGAGTTCACGAGTGGAGAAGCTTCACTCCTTGGGCATCACAATGGATCTACATTGATCTAAGTGTGGCGTAGTAGGTCTTTCCCCTTTACGTCAACCCTTAAAATATAACCTAACTTAAAATCATTTTCAAAATAAAAAATATGTTTTTTTTCCATGAAATTTAAGCTGAACTTTCAGGTGTCAAAGCGTAAGGAACGTAGACTATGTGTTTTTAGACCCTGCCTGTGGGAACTACATCTACATACGTAATATTCAAATTTGGTTCGTAATGGCATTTGTGTGAATGAAGAACATGTGGATGTTATTTCACATCTTTGCATGATACTTTTTGTCATTTTAGATACTTACCTAATAACAAAATTAGATTTGTCAAGCTAAGATTACTAAGGATATTGATTTTTACTTTTTTGCAAGCAATGCGGGATGACGATTAAGCTCAAATGTTTTAAAGCAACATATGGTCATTGGAAACACACGATTTGAAACGATTAGCTTCAGTCCAATTTAGAATATTAATTTAAGAAACTTTTCGATAAAGTCATATCGAGAGTCTAATGATGAAGGATATAAGACCAACCAGACCAGTAGATCAAACTGATCTCTTTTCACGTCAATTCCCAATTTCAGAACTATTCCACACAAAAATGTGTTCGTCGTTATTATCCAGTACTACCAACTACGTACTTACTTACGTAATAATAATAAAAAAAAACATTATTGCTAAATATTGTACGTTCAATAATACGTACAAAGAAAAGACAAATTATTAGAATTTATGCTTCTTCCCCACATATTTTTCGTCATGTTACGAAGGAAACGCCCACAAAAAAAAGTACAATAAAATCCGACAATGAGCTTAATTGAAATTATTCAGTGTTGGTCTTAAGCAAGACTTAAGTGAGACCGTCAATGTGGTCCGATCTTAATTAACTAAGGTCAAGCTGCCACGAAACTGTGTCTCTTACATATCAGGTTAATAATTAAATCTATGTGGTCGTACATACACGATTGTTTTTTCAACCGCTAATATGACAATTTTTTAATTTGATTCGATAGTAGTATATAGCGGGCATTAGCAGATCTAACCACCTTCGCCAGTTCTTCGTTAGCATATTAAATCCGGTTTTGGATATTTATTGAAATTCTCTTCTGTAGGTACCTACTATCCTTCTTCACTCCGACCTCCGTGGCTCATTAGAAGACACGGAAAGAGAAAAAGTAAGCAAACTTTTCGAACTTCACAACTCTGTAAAATGTTCCTGTGATGCACACCCAAAAATAGACCACAACGTTACCATTTCCATCTTCCTACTCATACTTCCACTTTTCAGTACCTATTTTGCTAGGAAACATGTACAAGGTCATAAATTAAGAAATAGTTATACATATATATGAGTAATGTCGATCTTATATTGTTGTGTTAGTTCTAGTCTTCACTGGTATAAATTACGACAGGAAGCGGGTGGCTCTTAATGGCAACATATGGTTGGGGGGTTGTGTTAGGTTGCCCAAGGTGGCGATGGATATGTATTCAGAAATGAAGCAACACACAAGCAATTGTAAAATAGGGACAATAGAAAAAATACAAATTTAAACAAAATATTGTTTTCGAAAATTTTCAAGATTTGTGCTCCAATACATGTTTATAAAGTGGGCTGAGGAAGGAAGCTTTTGGGAAAAAAAAAATACTCTTTGCTTTACTGAGTAGGATGTGGAGCAGATGTATACATATTTGGATGCGTTCAACGTACAACGAGAAGGGAATTGCTCTTGTCAAATATAAACCTACCCTACTTCTATCATGTTTCTCTCTCTCAATTTCTACAAACGCCCGTGCCCTGAAATAATTTAATGGTATTCATATCCCATTTGGCGCGCGCAATATATATATATATATATAAAAAGATGCCACGCATATTTTTACGTGTTTCCTGAAAATTCTTGGTTTCGAGATCAAACTTGACATTACGATAGTAGCGAAACTCAAAAGAATCGGTCTCTAAATTTAGTGTCTGTCTGATTTTATATATGGCCGACTGCAGCCTAATGGTCTGGACGGGTAGAGTCACAATTCGAGACGAAAAAGGAATTTTAATTTTAACACCAAAACTAACGGTCGCTTGTGACCCGAACTGTGCAGGTTCAAGCCCGGACGGGGAACAGCAACCACAGCCACCCGAGCGTAAGAGAGAAACGAATAAAATTCAAGTTTCTCCAACCACTACACCAAAAAGGAGTTTCTGTTTGGTAGTACAATTGATTTCATATGAGTATGAGTGCTCCGGGATTTGGATATTTCCTATTTAAAAAATAAAAAAAAAAATTGTCAATTTTGTAAAAAATAAAAAAAAATAAAAAACATTCATACCCGTATGTATACATATCTACATACATACCCAGATTTCTTTGCACTTCCAAAATCTCAACATAAGTAACAACGGTTTTCTTCTATTAAATTCAGTTGACAGGTGACTGCTACCAACGAAACTTAAAATTAAATTAGAGACTGAAATATTCGTATGTCTGTTAATGTTTAATTACTTTCACTAGAACACTTAAAGTATTACACCTCCCAGAAATGTTTCCGAAAAAATCGTTTCATGTAGATAAAACAAGAAAAGAGGGCACCCCTCCTCAATTTTAGTCTTTTCAACAACAACTAAATAACACATGTAATTATAATCGCAGCGGTATAACCCCCTCAATTATCACCCATTTAAATTTTCATCACTAACAAAAATACTGAGGGGTTCGAAAGTTTAGAATAGTATTTTTTTCTATAAAACCTTCCCTACGCTCAAACGAAACATATAAGCTACATGGTTCTTACTTAAGGACGACGAAGCAGACATTTAAAGAACGAGTGAAACAAAATTGTGTACCACAATTTCAAGTGGACGCACATAAATCCCTTGCGTAAATAATGTAATTCCCCAGTGAATTCTAAATTGCACCAACCAACCACCATGTCATTACGCGCTCGTGTCCCTTGTACCATGCACCACTTACCCTAGGGTTTAAACCGAAAATTGTTACTGAACTGTAACCAAATCATATAGATGGATAGACCTATAACTATTTTGTCGCTCATCTGTCATCACAAAAGTGGTTATTTAAAAACTGTTCAGATATGTTTCCACAGTTGAAATACTACACTACTCGAATGTTACGTGCACAACCCTCAAGTTTCTAAGGGTGAGGGTAGTTTGACGAGTATAAATTCTAAAATACACTCAATGAAATATGTATACAATTAGCCAACAAAATGTATAATGAAGTGCGCTATTGTGATATGTTTATGGGCCATATTATGTCAAAGGGTCAGGGAAATTGATACACGTTTCAAGTAAAGTCCTATTTTTTACTTTGCCTATAAGGACAAGTATTGGTTTCCTGCAAATTGTCTATCTTGAAATTTTCATCAAACTTGACATTACTATGGTAGAGAAACTCAATAGAGCGGGTCTCTCTATTGTCTGCCTGTACGCAGAACTGTAGTCTAAACGGCTTGACGAATTTTCTTCAAGCTCCATATCTGGAATCAATATGTTCACAATTAGAGACGAAATATGAGTTTTAATTCTAACCCCAAAATTAGCGGTACTTTACGAATGGCCGATTTTGAAAAAAAAAAAAAAAAAAAAAAAAAAAAAAAAAAAAAAAAAGAGAGATTTTCTCGAAAATGGTTCTAACCATTTTGATATTTGAGTTATGGTGGATATATGATATCAAATGGCATTTTCCAAATGCTTATAATGGTACTTTGCTTAATTAGCTATTTCTCGGCTACGATTCAATTAATTTTATTCGAAATCAATGTTTGAATCATGTTTGACATACGAGTATGTGTACAAGATAATTATAGCATACCAGGATTTGGAAAATCTTCAAAATTTCTACTGTTCTATTTTAACGTTTTTAAAAAATAAAATAATAATTAAACGATTTTGTTTAAATTTAAAATCTGATTGATTTGCAATTAAACAACATATACACATATATATACGAGTATAGAGGTGCACGTACGTGCAACCCAGTCGTGTACTTCATTTCTTTTAGGGCATCGGATACTTTTTCACTTAACGCGGAATTTCATATTCAAGTTCTCATATCCATAATAATAACAAAGAATTATGAGAAAGCGTGGCAAATCGATAGATTTTAAATATGGTAAACGCAAGCAACAACTAATATTCAAAACCATATGGTGCAGCGACATGTTCTAGTGGAACATGGTCCCTAGTTTACATAAGTACCTAAGGACTGGTGGAGATCATGGGTCGATTTTGAATAAACAAATGCAGTCACTTATTAACTGATATTAAAAATATATATATAACACTGACAATAGGGATATTCAAAAATAATGACAAAGCTAAAAAGGGTCATCCCTCTTGGCGTATCCAAACTAACATTAACCTAAAGCTAGTTCAGCTGAGGTACGTACAGTTTTTCATTTCATAACAGAAATCCAGAAATTGACATAAATAAATTCAAATGTGTGATGTAATACAATAGCAACTAAAAGACAATCTTTAAAGGCAGAAGATCACGTCGAAAATATTGTCAATAAAGTAAAGGAAGTACGGGCTGCCATCGAGGAGAAACATTTAATCTGAAAAAGTTGAGGAGTAAATACTACTGCATCTGTATTTACATCCCTTTTCAGATACAGCAATACGGAATATAGAGTAGCGAATTTTAAAACCTGTTATCAAAAACTGCCATATACAATATTAGCCTTTACGATATCATTTTTATATATTTTGTATTTTTTATTATTATATTACGCCAATGATGTTTGCCTACCATCGCATGAAACAGTAGAAAATGAATTACTGATTTGGTGAGATAGTAATGGGGTGGCTGAAAATCAACTCCACTAAAACCAAAATCCAACCCACAAAGAACTAAACATACATACGTACATATGTACATATACAGAGCAAATGGTCGAGAGAAAGCTGAATTTTTCGAGAAGTATTGTCCTAGAAAACGTTGGCAAAACATAATTTACGAGCATGATAGGAGAAAAATTGACAGATTTGAAAAAAGAGTTGTTCAATAAGTATCATAAATGAGAAGTTAATAAAGAAGTATTTTCAGCTAACGACGCGCTTACCCTGCCAAATGCAAAATGCAAAAAATCAAATAAATTGCCATAGATACTGTGAAATGTTTATACTACGAAACAGTAACAATAAATGTAACATGTACCGTCATTTTGCAGACTATCTCCCTACCTTAAAAGTTATTTTAATTAACATTAAATTTAATCGTCTCAGTAGGTACTCTGCATCATTGTTTTTGTTCCTTTTTTTATAAACATGTATATAAACTGATGTTTTTTCTTCTTATTTAAATTTGCACAGTAAGAATACGCACTGAAAAAAAATCCTTCAGGGTTTCCCTTTATCCTAGTATCCAATAAGGGATACGACAGAAAAAAAATAAGCAGGGAAATCCGATTTTCTCCACCTGTCTTTTTTTTCTCACTGCTTTTTCTAAATATGTATATGTATGACATTACTTTCTGTTTGCTGCTTTGTGGTATATTTTTCCTCATTTTTATATTCTATTGAAAAAATAACAGCATACTAAATAAGGGGAATAGAGATCAAATACTTAAAAGATAAACTTTGTATAGATTAACAAGGGATAACAATAAAAGCAGAGAATAAGGAAAATAAACTTGTCCCTTTTATTTATATACCTATATTATAAATATTTTCTTGTTATTTGAAAACTGTATGCAATTGAGATTTACTTTTGTGTCGAATCATTATGAAACAGAAGTTTTTATTTATTTTACTCGAAATATGGCAAATCGAACGTTGCTGAAAAACTGACAGATGCCTCAAATTTTTATTTTTTACTCCTTCTCTTAGTCTTCTTGTGAAACATTTACTTATACAATGCTATTATTATACTAGTGAACCAGTTCAAGCCAAAATATCGGTTGTGAGTTACGTATTAATCTGCGGTGCAAAGTCTCGCTGTAGAAATAACTATATATGTATGTATATACACATGTTTCTCCTATTCCAATAAACATATTTGTATATATGTATGTAGGTATTCTGTAATGTCCGATAGTTTTTCCAACGCATTAATTTTGTGCATCAATATAATTGATTTTCCGATTTACTGCACACGTGTTGTATGGTCACAAACGCAACGGTCTGTCTATTTCATGCATATCGATTCACCTATGCTAATGTACACATCTTTCTGCACAAAAAAAAATCTGGATTCCCAGCTAACATTTCTTATGAATAATGAATTTGTAATTAATTTTACTTATATCTGAGAATGCACTCTAAGATTATTACCCCACTAGTTCACATCCAATAGCTAGTAATCTATCTATGTATATCCACAACTAGGGACGTTCCTTATATGATGCCAATATCGATACTTTTCTTTCGATACCACCGATTTGGTATCGATACTAACCATTAGAAACTGTACTAATATAATAATTTTCTTAATTTTAACTAATAATTCACAACAAAATTCCAGTGTTTCGACACCTCAAATAATTTTATGGAGTATTTAGTACAATAGAAAATAATGCAAATGGGTCTAGTCTTTTTCAGTATTTCTCTCTCGAATACACACAAAACAGAATTTTTCAGTGATAAAATGGGTACAAAGTATTCCACCGTCCCTCTCAAAACATCACAACTATCATGATTATTAGCAATAATTATTGTTTTTATCTAGGGTCAGAAGAGCAAGGCTTCTGCATTTTAGTACACTCTTCGAAATTTTGGAGGCACCACACCGACATGAGAAGAAGAAATTAAGAACAGGCCATGTGCCTTAAAGAGAAGTTATCCCTGTATTAAAAACAGCATTATTGAAATCAAATCCATTCCGAGTTTGGGACTCGTATGTACAGGCAGTCTTCCCCAGCTTGTTTAAAATTGGCCAAATACTTGGACATGTAAGCAACATCAGATTCTTCAGGGCGCCTATTTTGCAAAGCAGGAACCACTGTATGAAGGGACAGAAATAGACTTCTGGGTAAGAGACTGGGTAAGCTGCTATTCTTCAACACTTGCAGTTACATTGAAGGAAAATGGTTCACTCCATTTTAATCCATTTTTTATAAATTATTTACGAATAAAATAAATGTTCGTTTTCAATTTTCTCCTGCTTTATTTTATTTATTATCGATATTTCAAAGTTACGATACTTTTCTTTCAATACGATACCGGTATCGATACTTTTGAGACACAAATGTCTACACTTTTTTGTATGTATGATGTCATATAATGCAAACTGGGCTGAATCACTAGGATTGCTGTTGACAACACACTTTGAGTGGGCAATTAGATCTTCTCTCCCTATAAATCCTTCGGAATCGTTGCTATTCTTCAGATCATGTTACATAAAACTTTATCTAAATAGCCTCATTTGGGGGTATATTCCAAGGACATGGAGACAGGTTGGTTTTCATACCTAAGGCCGGTAAGGCAAGTCACACTACAGCAAAACACTTCAGATCAATTAGGTTTACCTCCTATTTCTTGAAAACTTTCGACGGACTAGCAAACATAAACATACATTCGTAGCAAAATCAACCCTGGATATTAATCTCCAGCTCAACACGCTTATACGAAAGGCAAAAGTGTAGAGACAGTGCTGCACTGTGTCGGCGGCTCAATAGAAATCGGCTGAAAGATAAGGCATACACATTAGCCGTCTTCCTAGATATTTAAGGAGCCTTTAACAATGTCAGAACGGATTCGGTTCGCAGAACCTTAACAAACCTCAATATTCAGAACACCTAATAAATTGGATAGTTAATATACTTGACGATAGACATATTATAGTTGAACTTGGTGAAACAAAGTTAGAAGCATACGCCTCTGGAGGTACACTTCAAGGCGGAGTTATATCCCCACTGCTGTGAGTAATCGTTCTAAACGAAGTACTTCTACCTATACAACTCAGAAACAGCGGTGTAAAATCAACTGCTTAAGCAGACGACGTAGTGTTGCTGGCTACAGGCAAATTTCTTTCAACTCTTAGCGAACAATTGGGGGGGCTTTAAGGACCTTAAATACCTGGGCCTCTAAAAACCGAGTTGGTACTATTTACTAAAAAAAAAAAAATCCGCAATTTTTAGCACCTTCTGTTGGAGGCACCTCTCTTAGAATCTCTAACAGTGCCAAATACTTGGGCTCGATAAGAAACTTAATTGGAGGTGAAATATTGATGAAAGAATCAAAAAAGCTGCGATGGCCTTCTACTCGTGCAGTAGAAATTTTGGGAAAACCTGGGGACCTAACCCCAAAATCATCCTATGGATATATACGCCTATAGTAAGACCTATACTGATTTACGGCAGCCTCGTTTAGTGGCAGGTAACCACCAAAATAATGGCCATCACGATAGTACAAAGCCTAGCGTGCATTGGAACCACCAGCACCTACATCAGGACTAAAGGCCATTCTCTAGCTTCCGCTAGACATTTTCATACGAGTATCGGCGGCTATTAGTGCCCTAAGAATCACTCAATCAGACAGCTTGTGACCAAATACAATGGGTCGCACTACGATCCTACAGAAATATCTAGGCAATGTATCTATTACTGATTACACCACACCATGAATGGAAAAGCGGCATAATACCCAATACACAATCTACAGTTGTATACGCCGAAATTCAAGATTTGAAAATATTTTTTTCTTTTTAATCCGTTAAAATAAAAAAAATAAAAAAAATTAATTTACAATCCATTCAAATTAAAAAATTTTATTTGACAATTTTCCAAAAACTTGGTACGCCATGACCTTCTTGCATATGTCAAATATTGTTTAAATGTTAATTTTGAATAAAATCGATCGAGCCACAGACAGGGTATCTGTGCTGCCCGTTCTCTGATCCATACCGGTCTATTTATTTAGGAAAAAAATTTACTTGAATTGAAAAGTGCTTCCCAAGTGCGAAAAGTACAAATATCTGGGATCTATGATCAGTGAAGCAATTTGTGATGATGACATCAATCATCGCGTAAGCGTAGGGTGGATGAAGTGGCGGGAAAACTCCGCAATCTTCTGTGACCGAAAAATGTCCCCTAAGCTGAAAGGAAGGCTCTACACCGCAGTTGTATGTCCGGCGCCCACATACGGTTCACAAAAGAAAATGAAGATGCTTCGCATGACAGCAGGAGTAACAAAGCTTGATAGAATAAGAAGTTCGAAGATTCCGGGAAGCCTTCATGTAAAGGAACCCATCATGTTCAAAGGAGAGATCCTTCGAGCCTCTTCAAAAAGCCAATATCAATCAACGTTCCTACACAATCGCGCAAAAAAGGAAGACCAAAAAACAACTAGATCACAAAAATGCAAAAACACCAGCATTTGATTAACCGGGAACCCTGCCGGTACTTCCTTGGGTCAAACCGGCAAACCCCACAGGCGGACCAGTAGGGATGCACTAAAGTTGGTGGTTGGGTTGTGATCCTTCCAACCCAGATCATAACCTCGCCGTAAGGAAAAAAAGAAGAAGAAAAGCCATAGCCGAGAAATAGCCAATTTTAAGAAACCAATTAATAATTATATTATCGTTATACATATTTTTTGGCGAAAAAACAGATGGTGCGCTATCTGATAGCATATGTGTACACCGTAACTCTAATATTGAATTTGATAAAAATCGTCGGAGATGTTTTCGAGAAAATCGATATTTTCCAAAATCGACCATTAGTAAATTGTGACCCTACTGATCCCAGATATGAAGTTTGAAGAAAATCCGTTCAGCGTTTAGGCTGCAATTGGTCATACATACATACAGACAGACAGACAAAATTTAGAGACCCACCTTATTGAGTTTCTCTATCATAGTAATGTCAAATTTGAACAAAATTTCACGATCGAACATTTTCAGGAAACCAATACTTGCCCTTATACATAGATGCGAGTAATAATAAGAAGAAAATTAGTTTGACGCAGAAATCAATGAGTAGAGATATCCAACTTTTGTCCCTCTTTCCCCCAACACCCATTTGTTTACAATGTTGTTTTTGCAATACGATTCCTGTCTGGTAATACGTGTGAGTAAAAGCAACAATACTTTAAATATGGCTGAGCTTCCCGCCTGCAATTTTCACATGGTGGAAAGCGCTCTGTTTAAAAATTGAATCCGTTCTGTTTTATTTTTAATAAAAAACAATGGGAAATGAGAAAAATACTATTAATTACCACTGGTTATTGTTAATGAATTGTCCGGGTCGTTTGTGGAAAGAAATAAAGGGCAGATTTGTTCAGATTTCAAATTTAGGAAAAACCGATAAACAACAAAATTGGTTATTTGTTGGTAAAAGGCGTTACTACTAAGTAAAATACCGTTCATTTTGGGGTTAGAATGAAAATTCGATCAGTCCACAGACCCCAGATAAGAAGTTTGAAGAAAATCCAGTCTTGCGCATACAGACAGACAGAATTGCGACACCCCTTTTTTTAGATTCTGCATTATAGTAAAACAATTAATTGATTAAAATCTCCAGGTCGATTTTTATCACGAAACCAATACTTACCTTTATAGGTGCAAGTAATAAAAATCGATATTACGAATTTTAAGGGATTCACGGATTTTATACAAATGTGCGTGAAAATGTAACAATATGCTTAAATTAGCTTGAGGGCACCTGGAAAGTCATGGGATTTCTTTACTTATTGATCTCTGATTTGAAAACAATTTCGTGCTACACAGATTCACCTTGACTAGACTACAGTTAAGAGCAGCATTAGAAAATTCTATTTGCAATATTGTGGAAATTTAGTATCAAACGACATTACAATCGAATTTAATAAGTAATAATATTTTTTATGGGATGTACTTACATGTGCCTATGACAATGTGTATGTGGTAAGGTAATATGTAGGGGAAATACGAGAGAGTTGACCATGGGGGAGATTAAACCATTCGAGATATTTCATTTCCACTTCACGCAATGATTTTGTTTCTGTTTCTAAAACGCACTTCACCAAGGAATCGTTTATTAAATTTAAATGGTGTAAAGTTTGTCACACCATCCACCCGTATAATTCGGCTAAAGCGGGAAGTGCTATTATTATAAAAGAAAGCATTCAGCATTATGAGGACTCAAAAACTCAATCAAACAAAATACAATCTACAGCTGTAGTTATAAAGACAAAAAACTACCCCTTAGTTGTTGCTAGCATTTACTGCCCTCCTAAATACTCGCTAAAAAAAATCGAGTACTGTGAATTCTTTAACCAATTAGGACGATAATTTATCATCGGCGGAGACTTCAACGCCAAAAATACGTATTGGGGTTCGAGGCTAACGACAACTAAGGGAAGGGTACTATTTCGAGGGCCTTGTCTACAGGAAAGTCTACTTACAGGCCGGACTAATCCAGAAAAAAGTCCCCGACCTCATAGACTTCTTCATAGTTAAGAATATTTCAAGTCATTTTCTGCAGATTGAAGAAAGTCTACATTTAAGCTCGGAACATTCACAAATCCTTTTGACCCTGAGAACATCATTCAGAATGAAAATAATCCAGCTCCTACTAATAAACGCACCGACTGGGTAAGCTTCGAGTCAAGTCTTAAAGAGATGATAACAACACCTACACCAATTCATAGTGCAGAGCAACTCAACTCAGAGCTTGAGCAATTTATCAAGGATATCCAAATCTCAGCTTGGGAAAATACGCAAAATATTAAAAAAAAAAAAGGTTGAAGGGTAAAAATTATCCTCTCGAAATTAGAGTACTAATTGCTGAAAAAAGGAGAGCGATAAAAAATGGCACCAAATTAGAGCCCTGTAAGATAAAAATAGGTTAAATAACCTGACCCAGCAAACAAAACGAGCCATTAAGGAGCTTAAAGATTCGTCAGTTAATTCTTACTTATAAAACCTGAGCAACAGTAAAAATACGGAGTACTCATTCTGGAAAGCTACAAAAAAAAAAAAAAAAAAAAAAAAAAAAAAAAAAAAAAAAAAAAAAAAAAAAAACCATCAAGCATACTATATTCATTCAATCAGAAACCAGGCTGGAAAGTGGGCTAAGAGCAACGAGGAAAAAGCTGCGAGATTTGCAGAGCATCGAAAGTATTTTCCAACCAAATTCAGGGAAGCCTGGTTATTTACCTGGCGAGGGACTGGAAGAAGAGGTAGAAGAAATACCTTCCACATTATCATCTGAAGTGAGGAGAGAAATTCAAATTTCTATGGATGCAAAAAAGCTCCAGGATTCGGGCTGATAACTGGCCAGATTCTCAAACAGCTTCCACAATTTTGAAGTTAATTTACATCATAAATGAAGCATTCAAATTGAAATATGTTCCACAATTATGGAAACTAGCTGAGGTGATCATGATCGCCAAACCGGGAAAACCACCTCATGAAGCATCATCCTATATGCCGATACACTTGCTGCCTATAATGTCTAAATTATCTGAAAGACTGCCACTTAAAAGATTTTTGTCTACTATAGAGAGAAAACGCATCATCTCAGACCATCAATTTGGATTTTGTGGAAAACATTCAACCACTGATCACGTACATCAAATCACTAACGTGGTCGAAAAGGCACTTGATGAAAAGAAAGTTTGTTCTACAGTCTTCCTCGACGTAGCTCAGGCGTTCGACAAAGTTTGGCATCAGGGATTAGTCTACAAACTAAAACAGATACTGCCCAAACAACACGCAGAAAGTCTAAAGTCATACCGGGTGTACCCCAAGGAAGTGTTCTGGGGCTCTTACTCTATCTTCTGAACACTCATGATATTCCAACGCTAGAATTCAACATGATTGCAACATATGCCGACGATACGGTTATAATGGCAATTGGGGAAAGCAATGTGAATTCAACTCACAAACTTCAAGAGGCTATCTCGCTGATTCACAATTGGACAATGAAAACAAAACCCTCAACCATTATAAATGGATGGTACTTGCATTATTGAAACCGAAAGACTTGGTGTAGTGGTAACATCATCGCTTGTCACGCTGTTGATTCACGGTTCGAATCCTGATATCAAGAATCATCTATTTATTTCGCATGAAATAAATAAAAAAAGTCGATCACTTGCGAAAGCTAAGTCAACTCTACTGTGAAGGCATAACACTGGGAGTAGGGTGGTCATATATTTTTTTTATAGTTTGCACGTATTAAAGGGGATATGAATACCCATAGACTAATTATTCAGAACACGTGTGTTTTGTGGAAAGGGGAAGAGACAGAGAGAAAGACAGAGTGGTGTAGTTTGAAACTCAGGTGGTATTAAGTTTCTGTAAACTCCAAGGGTGGCTGTCCAGATAACTGGGGAGTATTTTGTTTGTTTTCGCTATTATTGTCATTGCTTA
The DNA here is from genome assembly GCA_963082735.1 of Pocota personata. Lineage (NCBI taxonomy): Eukaryota > Metazoa > Arthropoda > Insecta > Diptera > Syrphidae > Pocota > Pocota personata. The sequence continues at coordinate 20,917,025 of OY720433.1, forward strand.
TGATTCACAGTATTTTTTTCCGTCCTCCTGATGTCATCATCACGACCAAGTTGCATTTTAGCCAACTAATGATTTTAGCCAAATGCAACTTGATCGTGATGATGACATCAGGAGGACGGAAAAAATAAGACATTGTGAATTCCATACATTCACTTGAACATAGGAGAAATATCTCGTGTCTCTCCCTATTTTATCGCTATTTTAATAAAAAATGTTCCAGCGAAATAGCCAGTTGCATTCCTCCCCTTCAAAATTTCACACGCAATACGCGACATGCTTCGAATGCACATTAGTTCACCCTAAAGCCAAACTTCGGTCGTACTATCAAATATAGGGATTCATTTATAAGCCGAGCAACACGAATGTGGAATGATCTACCAGGCTCTGTATTTCCCCATCACTACAACCTTCAAACATTTAAAGTCAACGTGCACAGACTTTTCCTCTGTTCCTCTTCCCCATTTAAATACAATTAAATGAATCGAAATCTGTTCATATTGATTTCACAAACAAACAAATTGAGTAAATACCAGTATACATTAACAACCTAATAATACTCGTACCATACGCTAATTCTGCAAAATATCTTGGTATGACATTAGATGCGTAGCTTCGCTGCAAAGCTCATGTTAAGAAAAAAAGAGACGAAATTGGTATTCGTTACAAAAAAATGTAATGGATGATAGGAAGATAATCTTGCCTGTCAATATACAACAAAGTTTTGGTTTATAAGCAAGTCATGCTCGTAAAACCCATCTGAACTTATGGTACTCAACTTTGGGGTTGTACCAAGAAAAGCAACTTTCAAATCATTCAACGGTTTCAAAATAAAGTACTGAGAAACATCGCAAATGCACCTTTCTATATTAGGAATGAAGACCTCCACGAGGACTTGAGCGTGGAGTCAAAAAAAAAACAAAATTGCTTATTAGTCCTAAGACTAGATTATAATATTTCAAAATTCAAGCAAAGTTGATGCATAAGGTGTGGGTAGTGTTTCCCTGTTTTATTATTGCACTAGACGGCGTCTTGTTCGCCAGGTCGCTATGGCCTTCAGGGATGTTTACGCGTTTTTCAGCGCGAGAAATTAAACAAAAAAAAATTGTTTTTGTTTGTACAATTATTTGTGATTAAGTAGAGAAATTTTATTTGCAATTGAATTTTTTTTTTTTTTTTTTGGCAAGAACCTGTGGGGAGTCTCGATCCACTGGCTTCTAATCAAGAATTACGCACAGATTTCAGTGAAATTCAGTTTCTAAGTCCAATCTAATTTTCAGATGATGCTACTTAAAACTCCTCAAAATCTAACCAATTTTTAGCCACACGCATTATTGTCATCGCTCATGAACCTACTTATGTGAGACCTTATCGACACTAGGCCTTCAGAGTCACTAAACCAAATCGAATCAAATTAATTTTTTCTATAATTTGCGCGCGCCAAAGGGAATATGAATACCTTTATATTTTTTCAGGGCACGCGCGTTTAGGAAAATGGGGAAGAAGCCTGTGCACGTTGGCTTTAAATGTTTGAAGTTCGTATTGATGGGGAAATACAGAGCCCGGCAGATCATTCCCCATTCGTATCGTTCGGCTTGTAAACGAATCCCTATATTTGACAGTAAGGACGAAGTTGGGCATAAGAATGAACTGATGTGCATTCGAAGCATGACGCTTGTGTTCGATATCTGAAGTCAACGAAATTAAAAAAAAAAAACACAAAATTCAACACGCTTTACTTTCTGCGTATACTTCAAGGACCCCGGAAAAAAGGAGATAAGAACAAAAATTGTGTAAATCAAATATGTAGGTATTTTTTATTCATATATAATAACTCTTTTCATGCATTCACAACATAACTGAACACTGGCTCAAGTACAAAAAATAGTTTTAAATTTTATATTTAAACTCACCATAGACACAGGTAATCCTCCCGCTCCACCATTCGTATATGAATATGGTGATACTAAGTAGCCCATATTAAAACTTGACGCATGCGGTTCCACTTTACCTGAAAAATAGTAAAGGACATACATATGTATGTATATAAAAACATAACTTCCATGTAAAACTAAGTATAAGTATGAACATAGATAAGTACATACCCGTAGGTATGTACATACTATGAAAAATAAATAAGCTAAAAAAACATAAATTACTGCGGTTTTGATTGTTATAGGTATGTATGTAATATGTTTTCAGATCGTTTATCTTTATTGGTAATTATACCTTATAGCTTTAAACAACAATTAATTAAATTATAATTTCTCTTCGTCTAATTCGGAAAAACAATGCTTATTATATGTATTGAAACAGATCATATGCCTTGGGGCCCAAAATTTCAAAAAAAGAATTAAGAGTTACCTATTTTAATTATAACATATATGTATGTACATATGTATACACAAAAGTTCATTAATAAAAATACCACCAAACACACAGCATTATTTCGAGCGAAAAACCTCAAACCTTAAGCAACAGCAAGAAAAAAAAAACTACAAGTTTCATTAGTAATTATCCTGTTACGGTACGTCGTTCACATATTTAGCATGATAAGCCAGCAATCTACAACAAGAATTCTTCCATACAATCAAAACATATACAAACGCCAACGAGGCAATATAAATAAACAAAACGAAAAAGAAAATAACAATATAGAGATATTTTCGATGTTTTTTTTAATTTCCTTTTTTTATTTTTTTGATTCATGATTGTATTATCTACCTTCGGTTGTTAACGACCTAACAGGCAGGCAACCTAGCTGTTTGCCTGCTGCATGACGGGGTTCAAGAAATTCAGTCACGTAAAAAGAAACCAACTGCAATTTACACACACATAAATAAAAATAATAATAAAAAATGGGAATAAATACAAAAGATATCCTTCACCAGAAAACAGGTAAGTTTTATTTACTCTCACCCTATCTCTTACTCTCTTTTCTTCGTATCTGTTGCTTCCCGATTTTTACATTTTTTATGATTCCTTGCTTCATGTTGATGCTTCATTGCAGAGCCCGCACCCCACAGGAGTTTTTTTCTTTTACCTTAGTTTCACTTTTTGTCGTCCTCATTTGTCACCAAAGAAGGTAGACGCTTCAAAACTAAAACCAAAAATGTTTGTTTTTTTTTTTTTAAATTCCAATGCCACTTTATTTTAACTATTATATAACTCGAGATTTTTTTTCGTTAGAGATTAAATGAGATTACGTTATGCCTAAATGAATGAATAAATTTGAATCATCATTCAAATACAGGAGATCCTACACTTGCGTCGCCACAAAAAATTGCACACATGCTGCGATGCGAGTTTGTCCTTACAATCTGCAAGCATCCACACTATGCGCAATTTTTGGTTCGGTTTTATGGTTTTTCCTTGAATTAAACAGGCTTTCTGTAAGGACTACATGATTTATGCACATGCACACTTCCTTTGGTGGTTGATTGGATCCGATCTTACCGTACTGTCGTCGGTCGTTGTTTTTCTAGAACGAATTACGAATTGTTCCTGCTTGTTACAGAGGATATCAGTTCAGACTTTATAGTGACTGTGTTACATTGAAGGTTATATTATTATTTCAATTTGTAGTTCTTTGATAATTAGGAACGATATTTAATATTTAACTTGCAATTTATGCCATAAAGGATTTAGCAAGTATTCACTAACAAAGTTCTACTTTGTTCTTTGTTTTTTATTCATCGTAATTTGTTTCTATTGAGAGAAGCTTCACATGTTAATTTTGGATGCTCGTCAGACGTACGCGAGATCGTGAAAAAAAACGTTGTGGTGTTTTCTGGAATTCGAACCTTGAGTCTTCGCTCAGTGATCGCGTACGTTATCTTAGAGAAATGTGAACAAAATCATTACAGCCATTTTCGAGAATTTTTTTTTTCACTTTCGGATTAAAATAAAAAATTCGACTTCGCCTCGAATTGTGATCCCATAGATCACAATTTAAATAAATAAGACTTTTGTTTGTAGACAAAAACCATTTTGAAATTTTTCCTTATAAAATGTTTTCTTATAAAATTTGTTTCTATTGAGAGAAGCATCACATGTTAAGTTAATTATATTTTTATTACACAACCCAAACTCTGATAAGATCTTCAGAATAATTCTTCATCATCGCTTTGAGATATAAAAATTTTGTTTTATGAATGCCACGTTTTCGAAAAGTGGCCCTGTCTTTTGTGGGTAAATGTGAATATGGGGGAATTACAGCAGTAAAGTGGACGTGTTTATTTAAGGATTTTGATGCATAGGATAGGCTAACTAAAATACTAATACTTAAATTACTTCAAACTACCTACTTTAATGGAGATGGCCCTTAACATATTAAGTGCTTCCTTAAAGTTAATAATTACCAATAATCCATTAGATATTCATATAAGTTAATTTATTAAATATTCCCGCCTGAATGTTTGTTTCAGCACAGTTTTTAAATGCCTCAATAGATTTTGACAAATGCACACATTTAGATATGTCTCTCACTTAGAAAATGCCACTCTTTATATTGGGTATAGCCCCCATAGAAGTTTCTGCCCAATGTTTTTTAAACGCTTTATATATATACTTTTATATACTCATCTCCTTATACATCTACAGATCTCCTTAGATTCCTTAAATGGGTAGTTCGCCTATGTACAGTGGCGAGCAAAACTGAACACAAACTTAATTAAAATTCATGTATTATTATGTAGGACTGAAAATTGGTACGGTATGCATATACGTATTTTTTTTAATATTATTTAAAAAAGGATGTATTCTATCAAATAATACAAAAATCTACTCAGTTAGCCGACTTTCTTCATGTGATATATAACGAATAAATTGGGAACTCTGAAGTACTCAGTCTTGCACGATCTTGTCTTGTTTTGTTTTTAGCTTTATTCTGAAAATTTGTTCACAATTGTAAGTACGCAATATTAGTTTTCAGTTATTTAGTGCTCGAAGTGATATTTTAAGGTATTATTAAAAAAAAATAGAACAAAATATTTGTTTTAATAGGAGCTTTTATAGGACAATGGGAAAAGTTACAAAAGATATTGAAAATAACATTGTTCTGTTGTCTAATAATGGCTGCAGTTCAAGAAAAATTGCAAAACTCTGTAACGTGTGTCAGACAATAGTAATTAAGGTCCAAAAGAAGAAAAGCTGCAATTCCCAACAAAATGTAGGCGGAAGACCAAGGTTGCTAACGGATGTCGATGCTCGTGTCATGGAAAGGATACTTAGAGCGAATAAAGTAAAGACACCAAAGGCTGCCTCTAGGGCTATAAATAAAAACGTTAGTGAATGGACTGCCAGGAGAGCACTTAGACAAATCGGTCTTGTATCGGCAATCAAGCAGAAGAAGCCTGAATTATCTGACAAAAATGTGAAAGCACGGCTAAAGTTCTGCAAAGACCATAAAAATTGGACGGTTGAAGACTGGAAGAGAGTAATATGGTCTGACGAAACAAAAATCAATCGCTACCAGTCAGATGGCAAAGAATACTTCTGGCACAGACCTAACGAAAGAGTCCTCAAACACCAAGTTAAGGAGACTGTAAAGCACGGCGGAGCTAGCCTAATGATTTGGGGGTTTTTTACTTGGTGGCATGTCGGACCCTTGGTGAAAATCGATGGCATAATGAAAAAAGAGGATTATCTTCAAATACTCCAGACAAATTTGCCGGATTTTGTTGAGGAATGTGCGTATCCCACTGAAGAGATTATCTTCCAGCAGAACGGCGACCCCAGACACACCGCCAAAATTGTCAAAAACTGGCTCGGTAACTAACTTTTTTCAAAATTACAATGGCCCGCACAAAGTCCGGATTTGAATCCGATAGAAAATTTGTGGGCCATTGTTAAACGGCAACTTCTGGGATACGAAAGTCCACCCACAAACCTAAACGAACTTTGGACTAGGGTTCAGGCGGAATGGGAGAAGATTCCAGACGAAATTATCCAGAAATTGGTAGAATCAATGCCGAAGAGAATAAAAAGTGTGATAAAAAACGAAGGGCTATGGACAAAGTATTAGAAGCTACTTTTTACCTACAAGTATTAAAACGTGCAAAAGTGAATACTTTGGACTATGAACTATTTTTTATTTTTTGTTTGTTAAGCTAATGGAAACTAAATTATTTTTTACGTTTAAAACAAAGTTATTAAAGCCGTCTAAACAAATAAAATGAGTTAAATTAAAATACTGCACTTCTGATTTATAATTTATGTTATAACATTGTTTTTTCATTTTTGGTACTCAGTTTTGCTCGCCACTGTATATTAAATAAAACTGTTAAGTACTGATCTGTTCATTTGTTTGCTCCATAACGGATTGTGACTCTTTACACTCGATAATTATGATATAATTTCTATGCAGGTCCCTGCGTAGCCTAACATTATTTTGCCCGCAACTTGATCGGTTTGAACATCGTTTTAAGGTTCATGGTTTTCTGATTTCAGATACAAACTCATTCTTCAGATTCAATGATATACACTTCTAAAACATTTTTTAATAGCAAAATCCACGCGAGTAAGGCCGCGGCTTACAGCTTCTAATTATCTAATAACTATGAAAATGTCTTAATTAGAAAATAAAAAAAAAAAAAAAAAAAAAAAATAATAGAAATCAACAAAAAAATTAATAATTACGGAACTATCAAAACCAGAATCTGCCGAATTTCAAATTGAAAAAAAAAAACAATGTGTAATCAATCGCTAGATTGCTTGCTGTCAATATGAATTCTTAGTTTTAAATATGTGCTTCATGTGCTGTGGGCAGAATTAATTTCTAATGACATACAACAGATTGACGTAAGCACACAAAATACAAGAAAATTATCACTTTAACTCTTTGCAGAACAAAAAAGAGATTCAAAACATAAATGGGCAAATACCACACAATTGCAAGCAGCCTCAGGGCTAAAGGATATCGTTTAATTTTGTATTCACGTTCGTACCAGAAATTCTTTCATTCTTGTGTGGTGGATTGAATTTGGCGCAGTAAGGACCACTATCATTAACACATCATGATGATCATCAACTAACTCATTACCAGATACCCAAAATACGATTAAAAAAACACATTTCTTTAATAAAAATTTCAGCGCGTTGTCCCGGTCGTAAGCAGCTTTTATATTTTAAATTCTATTAGGTTTTTGTTTCCACTTATATCCTAACTAGCTTCTTCGTATTTTGTTCGCTACGATTTTTGTAGTTCTTCTTTCTTTGCTTTTTTGTATCTTAGCGTCTTTTTCGTTCGTTCGTCATTTCCTAACAAATATTATAGATGACCGATTCTGCTGTTGGCGCTTCTCCTTCAGCAAAATAGGTAAGTAATACGTAATAAAAATGTATTATAGAGTTGAAATACAAACAAAAACGAGTGTTAAGGTGAGAAGAAGCTAATAAGAAAAAAATCTGAAACATTTCCTGCATTTGATTTGATTGGGTTTTTATCCAATTGTAGGACTGACTGAGACAAATTGCTTTAGCAAGTTCAACACTAGTTGTTAAATTTGCGACTTATTTATGTAACAGAGAGTTTTCAGTGTTATATTTTAGATTAAGATTAACAGATGCGAATTGAGTTGCGTAATGCAACACGGTATCGACCGTGACTAAATTTTCACATTGTAATTGTAATTTCAATTTAACTGGTGAGGCAAAGATAACTGGTGCGTTTTGAATATAGAATTTATGCAGAACTATGTAAAAACTTATGCCACGACTAAAGTTCGATTCACCGCACGGGGAGCTTTTCTAACCCAGATTAAATTCAATCGATTTAGACACACATTAAAATTACCTAACATTAGATTAAAAATAATACTCACTGAAAACAGGACTATGATCCGGCCGTGTCGTTATCTTTCCACCTTTCTCCTGAGTAAGCAATGAAAATAAATAAAAATAAAGAAAAAAAATATTATTAAATTATTTATTAAAATTTTATGGTCAATTTAGGCATCTATGACTAAAAAGAATAAGTCAAAATAAGTTAATACAGTGAAACCTCGATATAATGTTATTATCAATTCTTTAGAAAGGACACAGGCGTCTCTCAATGGTATATACATATGAATGCAAATCATTTCATTAAACTGAAAAATTTATTATAAATTACTATTTGACTTAACTTGAAAACAAGTAGTTTGACTTATACTTATTTGCCCTAGTACCTTATCAATATCGCCGGTATGTAAGAAAATCTGGTCAAGTCCAATGTTCGTATCCACATAAGCACTTACAGCCTTACTTTAATAGATTATATGCGTTTGACTAGTTTGTTTGAACTTAATCAGTTTGAACTTCTATACCCACGATATGTTTATGAAATTTTTTATTTACTTTAGATGGCTTGAGTAGGTTCCAACTCACCTCACTCTCTGTCAGATCAATTAGGCTGGACTTCTCTTCAACTAATAAGTTTTCGGATGAGATTTTCTCATCCTCTCGATCGCCTTCATCTTTGAAGATTTTTACTTCATCAGTACTGCCCAAATCGTCGCCGGAGGAGCCAGCATGACGCGAATGCGAACTATGACTATTATGTGGCATATCTTTGTTTGGTTCACTTGTTAAGTTACTTCGCTTTAACGGGACAACATTCGTGGCAATTAATAGGACAAGAATTTCATTCAAATATATAATCCCCCTCTTTCCTTCAGCCGCAATTAATTATGGTATGATAAACTTTTTTTAAATAATTGTATACTGTTTTGCTTATTTATGTGTCAAGACAAGTTCACTTTCCCTAGATTTTGATATAGTATACTGCAGACAATTTGTATTTCTTTTTCTTATTTTTTTAAACTTACGTATAACGGCGATAAATATACATGGATAGATTCTTGTAATTGTTTATTTTTAAATTTAAAATGAGGTAAATATTTGTGGGGCTTTTCCTTGCGTTCAACATTTTAGTTGGGATTTTTTTTTAGTCAGCTGGTGTTTGTAACTTTAATTTGGAATATCATGAGTGCCGTGGTTAGTTGAGCTATAAAATAAAGTAGACAAAAAAATATTTTTTTAGTTCGAATTTTAGTTAAACTACATAAAAATGAATATTATTCGTAAACGCACAAAATTGAGTCAGAAGGATATGCGTAAGGGTATTTAACAACAAAACGGGAAAATGGTATAACTTATTAATAAAAATGTTTGTGCCGTTATTGTTTGTCCTTCAATATTTAGAAAACGGAACAACGTCGTCTTATTAAACCTTGAAATGTTTGTTAAGAATATTACCTAACAACTTGATTGATTGACTTGGAATTGGCAAAAAAGGTACGCAATCACCATAACATCCACAGAGCTGAATGGAGTGGAGCCTGGATGTTGTTCGAAAATTAGCAATGTCACTGAGCCGTCAGGGTCAGAGCGGAACCTTTGATTAGTAACGATTTACACCAATATTATGTACTTAGATCTTGAATAGGATTGTATGGGAAAGCGAACGCACCACGTGTGCCGTGTAAAAGGCTTGGTCAACCTTGGAGTAGAAGTAAACTCAAATACAAATCATATGCAACTGACTTTCTGATTTCTTGCTAATCTACAGTTAACAAAAACACGTTTAAATGTTAAAGCCTTAAAAGATTAACGTTCAACTTTTGAAATAGTGTAGCATGTAATCAACTTTTAAAATAATTGTTGGCCGGCAAAAGAGATGACTTCCACTTTAACTCCTTAAAGGTATGTATGTTTTTTTGTTGGCACTCTTCAGCTATACTCGGTAGAGTACCCTCCATTTTGAGGAGGGTGGTTCCATTCTCTTGCGGCAGAGGTTTTAATCTCTTCGATATTTCTTTTCGGGCAATTGCCCTAACAGTTATTATTAGTGAAAACTATTAATTTTAAAGTTGTTTTGTTAAAGCTGAATTTTTTGTTCTTTAATTTTTGTTTTCAATAAACATACATTTTTTTAATATAGAAGATTAAAGACTTGAAACAAATTTGATCGTTACAAACAGTATAAAAAATAAAACAAAAGCAGATATGTATCATAATAAAATAATAATAATAATAACAACAAAAATCAGCTTATATGCAAGTAAAGGTGTAGTTTTTAAAACCAGCTCACCAACCATATATTGTCACTATCACTAGTTTTTGTTTTTTTATTATTATTATTATTCTGATAATATAGCTTGTAACTATGATAAACGTAGTCTTTCCATGGCAGACCAGAGGAAAAATCGTAACTAAGCTAGCGGATGGGTGTTAATTGCACGACTTTTGTGATTCAGGTTGAATCCAAAAAAGAAGACACCTTAACATTTTCCTATTGTTTATAATGCTTATCTCTTGGCAAGTTTTGCGAATAAATAAGAACTAAAGAATAAACGACCTCAATTCGAGTAACCAAACCGGAGTGGAAATTATATGACAATAGTAACTCGTTAGAAGAATTTAATGACACTCCAAGCTTTCCATAAATGATGGAAAATAATAGAAATCTTGATTGAAATCAGGAGCTTCAACAATGAGAGTTTTTTCTTATTTGTTCCTGTGAAGAGCAAGTATTGTTTTCGTGAAAAAATGCAACTGCCTATTTCGCTGGAGCATTTTTTATGAAAATAGCGATAAAATAGGGAGAGACACGAGACATTTCTCTGATGTTCAAGTGAATGTATGGAATTCACAATTTCTCTATCACCTATAAGATTTAACGCGCGATTCTGTACCCTGTCTAGAATGTGCAAAACGGACTTAGGTGCACCAGACCAGATATGGGCGTTATATTCTTGCTTGGGGCGGATGAATACCTTATAAATTGAGAGCAGATCAGACGGGGTAAAATATTTCTTGCACCGCTTGAGGAATCCTAAACAATTTGCTGCATTTTTGGCCAACCTCGAATATGTAATCGTTCCATCGACGATGGCTATTAATACACATACCGAGAATGGCAAGTCTTTCGGTTTCAATGACGCAAGTACCATCCATGGATAATGGTTGAGGGTTTGGGTTTCGCTTAAGAGACAGAAGACAGCATTGTGTTTTGGAAGCATTAAATCACACCCTGTTGGTTGAACCCCATTTGATTATGCTGTCCAGGTCGGAATTTAATGTGTTTCACATACGTTGTCGTTCCTCTTCTATGGACGTAGGGTACAGTCATCAGCGAAGGAATGGATTGGATTAGAAGTTCCATACAAGAGATCATTTATAAAAATAAGAAAGAGAGTCGGAGGCAAAACAGAGCATTGGGGAACACCAGCATTTATTTAGTGAACTGCAGACTTGAAACCGTCTAAAACAACTTGTATTGAATGCCCCGAAAGGTAATTTCTAATCCATTGAAGAAGAGACTCATCGATGCGTGCATATGGACGCATTTTCGACAAAAGAGCTTGATGCCAAACTCTGTCAAATGTCATTGAATAACAATCGCAACCATCTTAGTTCCGCCGAAGTGATGGAGAGATTAGTTTCACTTCTCGGTGAGATATGCCATCAAATCACCAGTGGACCTGTTGCTACGAAAACCATACTGCCGATCATTAAGGAGTTTTCGTGAATCGAGATATTTCATAAGCTAGTTGTCTGTTTTTATCTCGTACTGCAGCCGCAACAGGTGGACGGATTTACTACAAACGTTATACTTGTATATACCGTATAAGTACAAAAATACTGTTATCACATTTGTAGCACCCATTGCGCGGACAAGACTTAGGCGTACCCAAAGATTGACATAACATTTATAGCAGTTAACGTCACAATTGTTTCTTTATAAAAATATTGCAAATTTGCTTACATTTTCGCTCTGGAATGAATTGAGAAGGTGAATCGCATCTCTGGCGTTGCGCTTCATAAGTGCGGTGTGAACAAAGGTTCGATTTTCAAGACACTGCATGCGATCTGGTCCTCCTCGCACGGTAAGAACGTTACAAGTCATCAACAAAACCTTTAAGGCTCAAAAAGGTCCGTAATCTTTAAGGCTCAAAAAGATCCCTAACCTTTAAGGCTTAAAAAGGTCCCTAAAAGCAGAAAACAATGGTATGCGAGATGAATGTAACACAAAAGTCAATGATTCACATATCAAGATCGGCTTGAGGAAGGAGTCCTTCAAACACCATACTAGAAAAATGCTGACGGTGGCTTTTAAAAAAATTGGGTACAAAAATCAAAGCGACACTTAGTGGAATACGCTGTTGTTCTGTACAGACAAATTCTGTTTCATGTAGGGAAGTGTTCGAGCCAGTCTCAACGGTCCGTAAAGGACACCCCTCAGGGTTAGCCATGGTGTGCTGGGTAGTCTCTTATGACGCGGTCACTAACCTGCATTTTTGCGTAAAAAGCATCGAAACATAGGCCAAAGTGTACCATCAAACAATTTAATGAACCTTTGTGAAACCTCTAAACCATACTCTATACCAAAAAAAGGAAGAAACATTTCCAGAGAAATGTACCCCGTTTTATTGGTACAAAGACTAGCCTTCCACCACCCTAGACCTTAATCCACTTGATCACAAATTGTAGACTGTTTTAAAGGGCATTATGTGCCTCAAAAGATTCCCTAAAATGGAAATCTTAAAGCGAGATCTGGCAAAAGCTGTGGCCAATTTCCCAATTAATGAGGTGCGTAATCTAATTGCTGAGTGGCCAAAAGGACTAAAGACTTGCATTAAGGCCAAGAGAAGCCCTTTTAATTAAAGTTTCGATTACAATATTCAGAATATATACAGTGCTTTGCAAAAGTATAACCGCACCCAGTAAAAGGCCTTTTCCTGGAAACTCTAAACGGATACAGGCCCTTTATAATTTTTGTATTTTATGGCATCAATTAACGAGTAATTAGAGCAAACAAAATATCCCCCATATTTTCTTTTGGGATTTCCAACAATAAAAAACTGTTTTGTCCGGCTTGCAGAAGTATAGCCGCACGATATAAAAACTGCAATTTTCATTCAGTTTTTATTGTGATTTTGACAAATAAGAATGCCGCGTGGTACGCATTTAACGGAAGTAGAAGAGGGAAAAAGTCTGGCTTTTAGCGAGGATAGTTTGGGGTTTAGAGCAATAGCGAAAAAATATCAAAATCGGCCCGTGTTATTTGAAATTTTTTACAAGACCCGGAGTCGTATGGCACAGCAATCCGACCTGGCCGTCCACAGAAGCTTACAAGTCGCGGTCAAAGGTGAATAATAAAGGCTTCGTCCAATTCGGTGCGTTCATTGTCAAAAATTCGGAGTGATTTGGATTTAGATGTTTCGGTTTCGACGGTTTCGCGTACTATAAAAAGCAGCAGATTAATCCTTCGAAGCGAAATGGTGTCTGATCCATGTCTAACAGCAGCCCACAATGAAAAGAGAGTGGAATTCGCTCGTAACAACATGGATCGTAATTGAAAAACTGTAAATAACATTGTGTTCATTTCCTCTTTGTTTTAAATTTTAAATGTCTACAATATTTTTTTTTTTTAAAGATTATTTTTAGTGACGAAAAGAAGTTTAATCTTGATGGACCAGACGGCTTTAATGTATATTAGCACGATTTACGGAAGGAACCAAGGTTTTTTTTGAAGAGGAACTTCCGCGGTGGAAGTTGTATGGTATGGGGGCTTTCTACGCTCGCGGTAAGGTTTCACTTGCCTTTATCTCCACAAAAATGGATAGTGCATCATACATCCAGCTACTTGAAGAGAACTTGGTACCATATTTATTTAAAACGATATCGGCGATTTCCTCATGTTTTTCTACAAGATAATCCAGCGATTCACGCCAGTCGTCGAAGATTGGAATGGATTCAAGCACAAAATATCAGATTGATGAAGTGGCCGGCACGTTCTCCGTATTGTAATCCGATAGAAAATCTTTGGGGAATTATTACACGCCAAGTTTATGCCCATAATCGTCAATTCGCAAACATTGCCGAGCTCCGAGCATCAATTATGGATGCATGGAACTCCTTGGAGGATTCCATACTAAGAAAACTAATTGAGAGTATGCCCAATAGAATTTTTAGTATCATTGAAAAAAGGGGTAATAAAATCCCATACTAATATCTGTAAAAACAATTAGCCAAAATACAAAAAATTGAGAAAAATGTAGTGCGGTTATACTTTTGCAAGCTAGACAAAACAGCTTTTATTTCTGGAAATCCCAAAAGCAAATATTGGGGATTATTGTTTTTGCTCTAATTACTTATTAATTGATGCCGTAAAATAAAAAAAACTAATAAAGGGCCTGTATCCGTTTAGAAATTCCTGGAAAAGGCCTTTTACAGGGTGCGGTTATACTTTTGCACAGAACTGTATCTGAATAAATCCTGAAAGTTTCATTAAATTATCTTTCGAGGTTTTTGTTTTATAGCAGTAAATGTGTGTAACAGTACTATTGTCCCTTCAAGGTATGTGGCCTATACCGGGGCTAGATCAAAATTTTCATTCCAACTTCAAGATTAACTGTAATTTATTTAGAACCAATTTTGAAAAAGTGCAGAGTGCGGACTTGCGAAAATCAACTCAGTTTTTCGCGAAAAATTATAATAACGGTACTTTACTTATTAGCGAACTTGCGAGAATTGGCCATTTCTCGGATATGCCTGAGACGATTTTATTCAAAACTGATATATAAGCTATTTATTATATACATATATGTATGGATATGACACAAAAAAGTTTCTTTTAATAGATTTTTAATGCATCTTACCAAAAAGCACATTTTGTTGCTTCTTGTCGATTTTTCCAAAATTTTAAATCTGAACAATTTACAAACGAACTGCATATATGGAGCAAGTACGTGCGATCCAGTCGTGCACTACATTTCTTTTTACAAACTTCTCTCAGGAAAGGCAACCCTAGGGGTTATCCCTATCTGTGTGCATAGAAGCCGCCCTTCTGGAATCAGACGCTGACCAATGTGCGCCAGACACACCGGGACTTGGCCTTCAGTTCCGACTTTCAACTATGACCTTACTGCTTAGGAAGGACCTGCCAGAGACTGGGGTCCCAGAATTTTAGTCTCCTCGATCGATAGCCATACCTTATCTCAGGGCTATTCTTACCTCCGAACCCGTGGGAATACATTTCTTAATGCATACTGTATGAGTTGATTTGTACGTATCGCGCGTATCTAAGACTGGATTGCACATCTAAACTAATAAACCAAACTGAACGTATGAAAATTCTTACAAACGAAAGGGGGGATAAAAGCGCACTAAGTTGTTTCGCACTAAGTTGTGTTGCTTGAATATTATTATGATTTGGTGCGGCTTCTGCCATGTGTCATCTAGGATTCCATACGAAGAACACGATTATATTAATATATAAAAATAAAAATACTGGGTCACACGTACATACTTGATCAATATGTGCTGTTCGTTTGTAGTGTTCAGATTTAAAATTTTGTAGAAGTCGGCAAGAAGCAACAAAATGGGATTTTCGGTAAGCTGCGTTAGAAATCTAAAAACTTTTTTGTGCATAAGTCAAAAATTTTAATGTTATACCCATACATACATATGGGCGCCGTGACTCAGTGGTTGAGTGCGCGATCACTGAGCGAGGTTCGAATCCCAGAAAACAAAACGGTCCCACCTCTCGCGAACGTCTGACAAACATCTGAGAGTAAAATTGTCATGAGAAATTTCTCTCAATTGAAATAAATTGCCGGCATAAATCTGTCGGTCCCAACCATTGATGCGGCGCACAGCATAAGTGGCTGCGAGAAGCTAGGTCTGACCATGTATGGACTGTTATCGCTAAAATATTTATTTATTTATTATCCATACATATGATACATAAGTCATAAATAGCTTAGATATCAGTTTTGAATAAAATAGTCTCAGCCATATCCGAGAAATAGCCAATTCTCGCAAATTCGCTAATAAATAAAATATCTTTATTCAATTTTTTATCGAAAAACTAGTGTGCAGTCGTATTGAAAACATCCATTTTATTCTGTGTATGAAGTTTTATAAAGTGCCGTTCATTTTGAGGCTAGTATGAAAATTCGATCCTGAGCATTACACCACAGACCCTAGACATGAAGTTTGAAGAAAATCCGTCCAGCCGTGTAGGTTGCAACCGGAGGTACAGACAGACAGAATTGCGATGCCCACTTTTTGTTTATAGTAATGTCAAGAACTCCTCATATAACTAAGTCAAATGCAACATATTTAAAATGCTGTGTTATAATAGTGGTTTACGATGCATTTTCTGAGTAAAGAAGGTTAACGCCATCCCTGGAAAACGTGAGTCGAAATGTATTGTCCCACGATATAATTTTACAGTATAGGGTTTTTGATAATTTTTTTTTTTTATATTATAATAAAACATTTTATATATTACACATATAAAGGTGAACAAATTAAAGTGTATTTTAATTTTGAAAACTTGTGTGTTTTTGCTAATGAGGATTGGTGTTCGAGTGGGACCAAGCATGATCGTGTTGTGGACATACCTGTTGACACGCAGAATGTAACTCACTGTTTTAGTAGAACGTAGTTTGTAAAAAAAACCGAGTCAAGAAAAATATCTTTAGTGCTTTATTTGGAGTGTTAGAAGCTTGGGATGAATGTGCCCACCTACCCCTAGTAAATTAGGCCATATCGGAGCATTTTACAAGTAATTCTTACAATGATATGACTACAAATTGATCAAAGCATCCGAGTGAAAAATTTTTAGTGACATTTACAGTTGAATATTGCTTTATAGCTGTGATCACATTTAAGCAACGTGCACTGTAGGTATTATTGTATAACAAAGCAAAAACATATTACACAAAAAGGTGGGTGTGCGAATGTGCCCGACCTTACACGAGCAGTAAATACAATGGATTTTCAAATAGTTTTTTGACATCCTTAGAAAAGGGTACTTACCTACATGTTTAAAAATTTGATTCAACTTAGATGGGACTTTGAATTTGAAAGAGGTTTAAATCCTAACGCAGTAGATAGCTACCAAGTGAGTTAAGTAATTCATGCGAAAATCCTTAGAAAATGAAACTCACTAACAAGTCTAATTAAAATTTAAAATTAAAACAAAAATTGTACCAATCTTACTACAGGGTGGGCCAAAAAAGACCAACCAATATTAAACACGAATAACTTTTTTATTTTCCAATATAATTGTTTTTTTCTTTTTGCAGGTTATAACTGACTTCTTGGAAATTTATAATGGATACATACAGTACACAACAACGCGTTAAAATTATTGATTTTTTCTATTCTTGTCAACGATCAATTGTTATGACGCAGCGAAAATATCGCCAATATTTTAATTCAAGATCAGCTCCCACAGCCTTTATGATTAGGAGTTTGGTCGACCGTTTTGAGGAACGGGGTTCAGTGGCCGACCGTCCTGGAAGAGGTGCTCATCGAAATATTCGCACTGAAGACAACGTGGAAGCTGTGCGGCAGAGTGTTGCAAATGATCCATCTATCTCAACTCTTCGTCGTTTAGGCCAATTGGGCATGTCCAGAACAACATTGCGGAGAATTTGAACTTAAGATGTACCCATACAAAATTCAAATTGTGCAAACACTGCTACGGACAACGACTACAAAACGCTATTCGTTTTACACAATTAGCCACACAAATTGATTTTTTAAATAATGTTTTGATGTCGGATGAAGCTCATTTCCATTTAAGTGGTTATGTCAACAAGCAAAACTGTAGATTGTGGCGCTCCGAAAATCCAAGGGCAACACACCAGCATCAGTTACACCCATTAAGATGCACTGTTGGGTGCATTCTCTTCGAGAATGAGGATGAAACGCCAGAAACGATTTCCGGGGCTTCTTACAGAACAATGATCGACAACTTTTTGCGGCCAATGGCTTAACAGCATCCTAATTTGTGGTTCCAACAAGATGGAGCGACAGCGCACACTGCTAGGCAAACTACCTGCTGCGTGAAATTTTTGGCGAACGTTTGATTTAAAAAAATTCAGATTTCCCTTGGCCACCTCGTTCACCAGATTTAACGGCGCCCGACTTTTTTTTTATGGGGATATTTAAAAGACAAAGTGAATGTTAATAAACCAGAGGCTACTATTCATATATAAAAAAAATTAATTAAAAGAAATGATTATTACAAGAGTTATACGTGTTTAACATTGGTAGGTCTTATTTGGCACACCCTGTATATGCACTAAAAGGCATGAAAACAAAAGTATATAGTACAAAGGACTAAATCTAAGCAGTATACCTACCTACCTAGGACTTCTAAATAGTTGTTGTTATTCATCAAATGAATGGCAAAAGAAGAAAATTCGCACCAAAACAATGACAAAGCAAAAAAGAGAAGAAATAAATAAATAAATAAAATAAAGAAAAGAAAAGTAAAACAATATAAAAACATGGACTTGAAAAAAATCCGCAGAAGCAGCAGAAGCTGAAGGAGTAGCAGAAACTGTAGAAGCAATGAAGTAGACGGCAATCGTTAGTCGCCCGTCCAACAGAAACCGTATTTTAACCATGTTTTTTTTTACAAAAATATTAATATGGGCTAGTGGTATGGCACTGGAAAACAAAGGATTGCTGCAATTGTAAAATCAATGCATAATATTGGAGTTGAACGAGTCCAACGAAGCATAAGAATAATCATAATACATACAGTATAAGTGTATATATGTATGTATATATTTAAAAATAAATAGCCGCACAGGAATTTAAGAAAACGAACATCGTCTTCGCCTTCGTCTACGTACGTATTCTTCATCATTATGGACGGTCATTATGACCATCATCATTATCGTCGTGATAGTGTTGTCCAATGAGAGGCAGTAGGATGGAAATAAGTGGCACCTTCTTCAGGTCCAGCCCCAAAACTATTGTAGACCACGAAGGAATATTTTTTACTGCTTTTTGCACATCCCATCTCCCCACATATTCTCCGCGTTTGTATCTTTCTTGTTGCGTTCGCGATTTTGCCATTTTCGTATATTGGTAAATTTTTACTTTTGTTTTATTTGTTTACTTTATTTTTTAATGTAGAATGTCGACAATAAAAGCGGCGAACTTCATGCATTATCATCGTCGTCAACACTAGGAGAAGCGCAGCCTCTTAACTAGCGTATTTGGTGCTAGTTGCGTAGCCACAACACCATTTGCATACTGCTTTTTTATTATTATTTTTGTAGTTAACTTTGTAAGCCATACAAAAAACATACCTACACATATACTGTATGTATTTATATTAAAAATCAAACACACATGAAATTTTATCTGAGAGAACATATGTAGTTATGCTTAGCTACTATGGGTTAGAATTATTCTATAATTAGTAACTGAACTCTCTACAGATTCAAAAAACAAACGAGCAAGTAATTTGGGGATTCGGATGCACGCATACGGTGATTACACATTTCAATTTTGAGTTTCTGTGTCAACTGAGGAGGAAATGTTGCATTATACAAGAGTATAAATAAATTAGAATTAATTTATAGATATAGAAGATGAGGTGTAGGGGATTATCGGGTATATCAACATGAGAAGCTTTTAGTTCCACAAGCGTTCACGTGGGTGGTCAATTCCAATGTTCATTTTTCGAATGGTAACAAATAAAGACTTGATCTTATTTTGATTAATTTATGCTGTTAATAATTTGAACACATGAGTTGTGTGAAAATAATAGGTACTTGCTATTGGTCATGTTTTCAATACCAAATTCACAAGGTCATTGTAATATAATAAATAGCACATACGGCTATAATATTCCAGCACCCCTATTTCGACAATTTTTATAGCACATGCTTGGAAGAAAAAATGGTCGGTGGTGCTATTATTTTTGTTCGGTGTAGAAATATTATATCAATGCAATAAATGATTCCAATTAAAAGTTGTACCTAGCATCTGAAGTTTCCACTCACAAAAAAAAGCATGATTTGGAACCGTACCTTCAGTTCAAGAGCTGTAAAATTCAAGTACAAGTACAAGTGCCAACTCCTCGTTACTTTTACTTTAAAATTTCAAGTACCAGTACCGGGAATTGTACTTATACGTGGAATTCCTTCGAAGCCCTTGAAAAACTGGTTATGTATGATACATAATCAGTTTCTGCTACATATTTCTTAATGATGTTCTTATCAGTTGGCAAAACGGTATTATTAGCTTTTACATCAATGTTATTTGAATGAAGCACTTCTCAATGAAAATTTATTTTTCATACGTTCGTCACTATTTGTGTCAATGTCTAAGTACATAACCAATTTGCCCAGTGCTTCGAAAGAATTGCAAGTACAAGTACAAATAACGGTACTGATCCTTGCAATTTTTAAGTAAAAGTTCCAAGGAATTGTACGAGGTAATTGATATGAAATGGATACGATTATCTGTAAAATGGGAATTAAACGTATAGAAAAACGTACAGAAAAGTATTTTATTAATATTTTATCAGAAAAACTGTTGCTTCGACTTTTTCTTAGTCGAGAGTGGGCGTAGCTGTCACTATCATATTTGCAACCGAAGCTCACGAATTCTGATGAGATATTCACAATTAGACTTAACCACCGTAAATAACTTTCAGAAAGTGAAATATGTTTTTTTCTAGAAATGGCTAGATCGACATAAATTTCGATGTACAAATAAAGGGTTTTTCAATAGGGACATAACAATTTTGTATTTTAATACAAACGCACCCTTAAACTTTTTCTTTGATCTGTCAATGTCAAAACGTCAATCAAGGTTTACATTTTTATCGTGGTGAAGTTCACGAACGAGCAATGTTTAGAAATTATTAAAAATTACTACCGAAATTCTGAGTCAGTCCCACCAGACGAGCTGTAGTGGCTAAATTCGAGTCAACGTATTCACTATTCAATGTTCCTGTGCCAGTGAGATAACGCACCTATCGAAGTACCGAAAATATCGCAGCTGTAAATGCTTGTTTAAAATGAGCCAAATCAGTCGATTTCACGCCGTTCACAGGAATTGAGAATCTCTCAGTCCACATTGTGGCAAATTTTGCATAAAAATCTTGGCCTACACCCTTACAAGATCAAATTAACTCAAGAACTGAAGCCTCTTGATCATTTGAACCGCCGAAACTTCTCCGATTGGGCTCTGGAAAAGTTTGAAGAAAATCCTGAATTTCATCGAAAAATCATCTTCAGCGATGAAGCTCATTTTTGGCTTAATGCCTTTGTCAATAAGCAAAATATGCATTATTGGACAGCAAAAAACCCACAAGTGTGCTTCAAGAGACTCCATTGCATCCACAAAAAGTGACCGTGCGGTGTGGATTTCATGTCGCAGGTGTGATTGGACCGTATTTTTTCGTCGATGAAAATGATCGCCATGTTACGGTCAATGGAGTTCGCTATCGTGCCATGTTGGAAAACTATTTTTGGCCAGAATTGGATGGACTTGATATCAGTGATATTTGGTTCCAACAAGATGGTGCCACATGCCACGCAGCTGTTCAAACAATTGATCTACTGAAGTGGAAGTTCGGTAATCGTGTAATCTCGAGAAATGGTCTGGTCGATTTGACCTTTGCGATTTAACGCCGATAAGTTTATTTTTATGAGGTTACGTTAAGTCGTTGGTTTATGTCATGTGTAGAAGAGTGTTGGAAAATTGGCTCCAGAGAATCGATCGCAGCAAACGTACTCGCGGTGGTCATATGAACAAGGTTGAATTCCATACTTAAACTTAACATGTGTACTACACCTGGAATATGATAAATATCAGCCTGATATCTCAATTAATTTGTGTTTTATTTAAATACAAAATTATGTGCTTATTAAAAAACCCTTTAAATATACCTGTGGGGGTCAATCGTTAGTATTTTTCTAGGTTACAAACTATGCATCAAAATTAGTATACCCTATGGACACCTTGAGGCAAATCCAAATGAGATAATCGGATGCAACATTCTTTAGCGGAAACACGCACACATGATATCAAATATTTTAACTAGCTAGATTTTGCTCACAGAAGAGTGTTCTATGAAGAGTATGTTTCTTATTTTAATAGCAATATATAGTTATATATATATATATAGTTGACCTTTCAAACAATTATAAGCAATTGCATATCACGGATTACACATCAAGCTTTAATGGTTGGTCAAGAAATGTCGACTTTTGAAATACTTCGAGTGATTTACTTTTTTATAACGCGTCCGGAAGCTTCCGTTTTTTTCTACCTTGACATTGAACACCTACAAGAAATACGAATGAAAACTCAAGCTTCATGTCGATGCACGATACTAAGCAATAGAATGTAATGAAAAAAATGTCTTCTAAGCTCAATTTAATTAGGCCTGAGTTTGTCTCTTCTAAATGGCAAATTGAAAATGAAAATTAGTGCCCCTCTCCCCCCGTATACTTACAACACAACTTAACAACCCCAGGCTTATAAAATAAGCTTTTTTTATTTTGATAGCAAAGAAAGTAAACACAAAAGTTCAACAAAATAATCGAACAAATTTCTTTAAAAGAAAGACTACAATATTAAATTAAATATTAGCTTTTCATACTTTTGTATTCATGTAATTTAAAGTGCAATCTTTAGGGAACGAATATTTGGCACCGTTTAGCTCTTTTCTACAGTTGCATATTACTTCTATTATCCATCTAAGTCCACAAAACTTATATAGTTTCTTCTCTCTATTTATACTCGGCGTGATGGATACATAAAGCTATGTATATCTACCAATTGGTGTACACAAAGTTACGAAATAATAATAATAACATACCTATCATCTTATCAACTTTATCAATTACAAATAATCTTATCTCTGGAAAACGAAAAAAAAAAATATTTAAAAAGAATAATGAAATAAAATAAAGCGAAAGAAAGCAGTGAAAAACATTATCTACAAAAATGAAAATAAAAGAGAGTAGGTATAAATGAGTTCACACGTAACTCAATCATGCCGCTTTGATATTAACTATTTGTCTTGTGACACAATGCTAGGCTACATTTATTGTGAATGTTTGTTTGTTCAAGACGTTTTTATTAAATTTTTATTTTTCAAATTGTTGGACATTATGTACTTGAATAATGTTTTTACATAGGTTTTTTTTATATTCCGAATCATAAAACGCATTCCTTCTACCAGATTGGAATGTGCTTTTCAATGTTAGAAATTGTTTCCAGTATTTTTTTTTTTTTTAAATAAGCACATACATACATTCAATATTTGTACGTACACCACCTTCGGTATATATGTACATACATTCATACATAACAGAACCTAGGTATTTTTGAAAAGCACAGGAATTTAAAAAACTAGACCGATATCTGAAGCCCATAAATTACATATGTTGATTCTCGAGTGGAGTCGATAACAAATATTTATTTCCAGAACTAATAGGTAGGTTTACAATGTGCAGATTAAGTGAATGCCTGATGGGTTGTATAAATCGTATTCCAGTTATAACCCCAAAAATAATTTCAAGAAATACATTTCTATCCAAAACATGCACGAAACCTTTTTTTAAATTGCTTAAATAAACAATGTACCTACCTAAACTTTTTGTTTTATAACTTTGGACTAATTGGTGACTTTCAATGTGCTGTTCAATTAAGAGTATAAATATTTATATATTATGTTTCCCTACAAAATTTCAAACAAAAGACAACCTTGTGAGACGCGCAGACAGATATTTTTATGACCTCTCATCATTTTGCATTTAAAGTCAACCTCTATTCATACAAAAGGAGTTCGAGAAATGACATTTCGGTCCAGAAGAACATCTAAATACATAGCACTGAAAAGTAAGAAAGTTGTCATAGACTAACTATTTGAAATCTCAATTTTTGACTAACTACTTTTCAAAGTCTGTAAACATTTTAACACAAAAGTTTCACATCGTATATATAAAACTAAGTGGCAAAATGCGTATGTGTCCCTCTACCGCCCGTAATTTTCAACCAATTTAGTTGATTTAAAAAAAAAAAAAAAACAGTTAATTACGGTACAAAGGTGATAGGAAAAGAAAAAAAATTACAAAAACATTGGAAAAAAAAACTTAGACATTTTTGTGTGCGATACAGCTGAGTACAACAAAAAAAAAAGTTTTTTTTTGAATGGCTGACGAAGCGGGCGGGGTTTAAGCTAGTTATGTACATATATACCTATAGACGACGAAGTAGCTGTGGAATCAAAGATGAACCCTAATTTTCCTTCAAAATTATTATTTTAATTAAAATCTAAGTACGTAGGGACTACCAAAAGTTTGCTTAGTTAGTGTCAATTTAGTAGTTTTTGAAAAGCTTATAATCTAACAATGCTTATTTCCAAATTTTAGAACAATAGGTAAAAATGGAGACGAGAAAGAGAAAAATTAGTGACGTAAGCTCAGTTGAAGTTCCACCGCCAATACAGGAAGAAATTCGTTTTGGCATTCTCTTCGGATTTCGACGTCAACTCACGCCAGTCAAAATTCTGCACGAATGCCAAAATGCATACGGAATAAATGCACCATCTCTTGTTACTATTTCAAAGTGGTTTCGAAGATTCCAGACTGACCATTTTTCTGTGGAGGACGAATCCCGTGAATGTCGGCCCAAATCCTCGACCGACGATACAAATGTGGCCCTGGTGAAGGCTAAAATTGACGAAGATGTCAAGATGACGCAGGAGATGATAGCGGATGAACTGGGCTTGAATGCCATGGCTGTGTCACGAATTTTAAATTATCACCTGAAATATTCGAAGAAGTCAGCTCAATGGGTTATAAAAACTTTGAATGGAGAGAAAAAAGAAGCTCGTGTTCGTTTTGCTCAATATTTTCAGGATAAGTTTGAAAATGGAGAGTCAAGCTGCTTCAATAAGATCGTTACAGGTGGTGAATCTTGTACTACCGGGAAACTAAACAGCAGTCCATGGTATGGAGCCCAGAAGGTGCAAAGTAAAGTAAAGGCCAAACAGCAAAAGTCAGCGACAAAAGTTATGATGTCGATGTACTTCACTAGACGAAAATGCTCGCCGTCATCCCGCTTAAAACTGGTCAGGCAGTCACTGCTAATTGGTATACAGAAACTTGCTCACCACAAGTTTTCCAAAATTTACTATTACACCGACAAAAAGAGGATCTGCGCCGATACTTTTTGCACCACGACAATGCACCTGCGCACACTGCTGAAAAACCAACAACTTTCTTGCGCTCTCGGGGATCAATGAAATTCGCCCAGCACCTTAGTCCCCGGATCTAGAGCCGTGTGACAAATTTTTGAAATTCACCTGCGGTACCTGCGACATTTCAGTTGGTGAAATATTAAATCAATATTGTATAGAGCAAGTATTGGTTTCGTGAAAATGTTCGACAACTAGATTGTGATCGAGTAGGTTTGCCGATTCTGTCTGTCTATGTAAGGTACGCACGACTACATCCTTAAATTTTATCTGATTTCTGTGGGGTTACAATTCGAAACGAAATAGCAATTTTAATTCTATTACCCCAATTTAACGTAAAAAAACTAAATTAAATAATTGTCGCAGAAACGACTCAATTTCGTTTATATTTAATATTTGGTTTGATTTAGTCACATATATATGCATATCACTGGATGGTGTACCAAGTTTTTGCAAAAAAAAAAATTAAGAACGAATTTTTAGAAATCGTTTACTTCTTGGTTACGAATCTGAATGATTTGCAAATGCACAAGCACGTGCAACTAGGCCATGGTAAAACTGCTAAACATTGTTTTTTCTTTTCTCTTTTCTTAGAGTGGATCACCTGCTACTACTTTGAATTATTATGAACCCTCTCCTTGCGCGAATGAAAACAAAGGACTCTGGGAAAGGATTTATAGAGTGATATAAAAAGATACGAGGGTCTGTTAGACACATGGGGATGGGAAAGAACAAGACCGTCCGTCAAGTTAAGAATATACACGAAGTTCAGTAATCAGGTACGTATTTCAATTTTTTTTTCTCTGGTATGTCTTTTAATGTTGATTACTATCTCAACATCTCGGTAATCATAAATCAGAAGTCTTTGGTAGTTTCTCTTCTCCGTTCCTTCTCATTCCTTAGTGGATTTTTCACTACAGTTAGAAGGGTCTATACATAGATGTAAGTTTAAATGTGAAGGATACGCGTTTAAAACAATAGTGTAAGTGATTTCTTATTATCGAAAATAACAAGAAAAATAATCTGAGACACTTTATTTTATTTTAGCTCTCTTCCTTTGTGTGTTATCCTACAACTACTGCGCAACAATTTGTTTTCTATTTACAACTAACAGCTTAACAAGAAATCTACCTGTGATGGAAAATATGTACTTACGTTGTGTTTTACCTTTTCTCTCTATTTGACATAAAAAAAAAAAACTCTAGACAATCCAAGTGAACACAAAAGAAAAGGTATCTAAGCTTGGTTCTGCTGTATGTCAGTCAAATTCTCTTGTACCAATATGTGTGTGACTCAATATTGATTTTTTTATTTCACTCCAACAACCAGAAGGTAATACTGTGTATAGAATGTTGGTTAATTTTATGATTTATTAAATTTTTCTTCCTCATGCTATTAGATTTTCAGTATTTTTTTTTTCCGTTTTGTTTGCTTAGCCTAAGTTATGAGTCTTATCTAAGCTGGGTGCGGTGTAACGCACAATAATAATAATAATAAAACAAAATTAAATCACAGTTACATACAAGGAACATGAGTAGAATTCTTGACACTTTTTTGAGAGCAAATAAATGCTTCAATTTCCTGTTTAGTAATTTCATATGCAACTTTTACCGTTCAAATTGATGTTTGGAGAATATTTTTTTTTACTTTCGTTTTTCTTTTCTCCAAAATGTCAATAATTTCAAAATTTATGAGGGTGTAGAATTTAGGATATTATACAATATTAATTGATTGATTGATTGATAATGTGATCATAAAATTGTATGGAAAGGAACGGAATCGATTTGAGTAGTTACTGACAGGATCTAGTGTGGAATGTATAAATGATTTTTGGGTTTGGAGATTCCTGCATTTCAAATACGCGTCTTTTAGAGTTTGACTTTTTAAAATTCCGTGTTTTGGGCAAAAAGACTACATTTCACACATATGTAGATGATGAGCCTGAAAATATACCTCAATATTAAGAGTCATACCGTGGGACTTCAACCGGATAAACTCAACCAATAAGAAATTGGAAATTTTCTTTAATTTCCTTGTTTAAAGGGCTCTGGATCATGAAGGTCTTAGCATGAAAAATACAAGAAAATCTTTTCAATCATAATAAGACCACCTTGGTGTGATGAGTTAATTTAACTACTCATACACAGTGTTTATTAATATGGTGAACTTGCGCCAATTCAGAGAAGTATGCTGTTGACGTACGAACAATTTAAACCTAACACAAACTGAAACGACCCGGCAATGGGTCGTATGCATAAAACGGAAGTACTTACTAGTAGTAAAAGGTTATGGTTAATACTAGTACTAAGATTAATAGTATTTACTTCATTTGGTAAGCATAAAATTAAGTTTATACTTGCTAAATACTAGTAGTATTTACTATATTCATTCAAGTAAATACTACAAGTTCATTAATAGGCTGTATATATGGCTGTATATATTGGCTGTATATATGAATGTACACACATATGTACTTATTTTTTTTATTCTCAATCGGTGTTGCAAGAAAATTGCTTTGGAAGCTATACCGGTATGGTCATTTACCGTTTCTTTAATTTTTGTATTGTAAAAAATCTCGTTGGGCTATTTCGTAAATCATTTCGCAAAGAGCACTTAAGAGTAATCGCCATGACAAGCGAAGCTTCACACAATACTCAAGTGCAACTAGCTTTTAGGCGTATTTTAAAAGTGCATACCGTACTTATGAATAAGTCACAGCAATTTATTATTACTTTTAGTTTTTATTAAAAGATTTTTTTTTGTACAGCCCTTTTTATTTTAATTTGTATTTACTATTATTATTTTGTCTTGTATTATGAATATACGTACAATAAAGTTCTATGACTAACCGTTATATACTATTCCTGCTAATTCCGTTCTCTTCATCTGCCTAATCTTCGGATTTGAACAGAAATCTCATTTTCTACGCCTTCTGGTAATCCGAAATCGTCATTATCTTTAAAATTCTTTCCAACATTGTGCAAAACGAAACACGTCACAATTATATTTGGAACATTTGCTAAATGAAGCCGTATGCATAAGTTTTGTAAAATTGAAAATCGTCTCTTCAGTTGACCAAAATATCTTTTTATTATTATCCCCCTTTTAAATGCAATTTATTGAATGCCTTTTCATGATTACTTGTTGGGTTTTTAAAAGGCGTCATTAATCAAGGTGCAATTCTATACCCTTCGTCTATCAACAAAACGCTGTTAGTGGAATTTTTCATTGTTACTTGTCATTCATTTTACACTTGTAAAACATTCCATTATGTCACATGTTGCTTGAATATTGATGGAAGCATATCCCTTTCAATTAATATATTCGTTCGAATGGAAGTACGACTTCATTATTTCTACATGAGTGCAGTGCAAGGCTCCTATACACGATGAGAAACTGTATTTGCTAAGCTATGCTTTCAATTGTTCTTCATAGTCGGAAGGAAACTTTATCCAATGGTAAGCTTTATCTGTCATAAGTTTTGCAACAGAACTTACTGTTTTAGAAACAATACTCTGATGTACCTTCACCAACTCCAACTTGAAATCCAGGATCTCTAACGCTCCTTAAAAATATCCTCATATTTTCTTGAGGTGGAACTCCCTCCTCTTGTTTCAGTTTGAATACCTTAAAATATATGTATGTATTTATGAAACAATTCGTTCGTTCGAGTAAAGTCCCATAGTAATTGCTTACCAATAAAGTTCACTCGTTTTCCTTCTAAAAACGGTAAAGCCTCGAAACGAGACACACGACTGTATTCCTTCGGCACTATAGCTGCAAAACTCTGGACGTAAAGCAGAAATGTATATACTAGCAAATTTTCAATTTGCTATTCACCAACTTTGAAAAACCTAAGTAATTACTACAGAAAATAAGTACTTACTAGTTTTTATGCATGCTATATAAAGTATTTACTAAATTCAATCCGAGAGTAGTAAGTACTATGCCTTCTAGCAAGTACTTATTTTTCAGTATTTACTTACATTTTATGCATATGAAAGTAAATTCTCTAGAGTAACAGCATAGCTTTTATGCATATGACCCAATGTAAAAATATATCATTCCGCGTTACTTCGGCATGAGTTGACTCATACATATGTTTACACTGGTTTCAAAATAAAGATGCACGCCAGTGATTCATGTAACAAGTTATCCAGCAGCGGCATGACTAGATCTGGTGTACATTAAAGCGATGAATTGTAGCTATTTTCTAGTTAAGACATCTTTTTGTATGATAGTACGTCGACCATCTGCCTTTTGAGGCGAGAATACTTCTGTTCGCACATGATGTATACTCGTAGTGCTACTAGCGCGTACAAAAAACAACCTGGTAAAGAAAAATATTCTTACTCATACACATGTACTTTTTCTACACTGAATTTTGAAGATGTTTTTCTTTAAGATGAAGATGAGTTCATGGGACAAGCTCTTTTTCTGCACCAGTGGATGTCCTTAAAAAAAAGTGCACAAGAATGCATTTTTAACTAAAAACCGTCAAAAATGTAACATGTGTCGTCTCTGAAGTAACCGATTCAATTGAACAAACAGGTCATTACTAATAATCGATGTAATATTTTCTCTAAAAGTCACGTGTTTGCATGGTAGACATGTACTAATGTATTTTCCACTCATATTTATGTTCATTGATTTTATATGCAAAAAAAAAAAAACATACGAGTATCAATGGTGAGATTTATTTATGAGAAAACGATAGACGGAATGAATAAAAGTTTCGTTTTTTGCTTTTTATTTATGGTACGAGTATATTTTTCATATTGATTCTTTTGTTTGGTAAAAAGGAAGCGTTCTTAAATCCAATATACTTGGATGATCCTTAGGCGATATACTGTGAATGTCAGTTGTGTGATTTGTCATACAACGTATCATTTTATTCCATAATTCAAGTATGGCTTAGGGTAGTGGACATCACATAAACAGGTTGCTTATGTCGATGTGGTAAGAGTCGGTAATCGTTCTTTAATATCTACGGTGTAGGGAAACAAGACCTATTTTAAAGGAGCAGTCAAGTCAAGGCATCCCTTTTGAATACAAGCACCGCCGTCCGCTAAGTAAACAATCTACACTAATATCATGAAGAGAGAGTGTGAGTTTGTATTATATACATATAATAGTTATATTCACCAAGCTCCAAGTCATGAGACTTGATTGTGAATTTGTTCAGCGACACGTGTCATAAACAGTAGCTACAGTACAATAGTCATGCCTTAATACTTATTCCTGTACCGAAAAGCAATTAGCTTTTGTTTTGAAAGTGCCCACATACACACAAATATGTAATTACCACCCTCACATTTGAATAATTACTACGGCAAGTGGAGAGCATGCTTGCATAAGTTGGTCATTGGGTTCCTATTGGTCGTATATATACTCGTACCAACTGCCAACTATGTTGATATAGTCCAAACGAACACAAACATGTTGGCTGAACCAGATGCCAACTCTTGTCACCAACATTCTCGACCAAAATATTTGTGCACTTTAGGTTTCGTTCAATAGTATTAACAAATTTATTTATTTTCTGTATCAACTAATAAGTAAAGAACACTTTTTCCATTTTGTATCCAAAAACCGAGTATGCACATCAAAGCGATGTGGTACATGATCTGGCTATGACACAAACCAAAGTATGATTTAGGCACATGATTACCTTGGTCTCAAGTGCAGATTGTAACCATTGTCACAAAAAGGAATATTAATTCGAGATTTTGCTTTCGAAATTTATGTTTTAACAATGTTCGTCATTCGGGATTTTGTTGTTTGAGATTTTAGAAATATCATTAAGGGATCGTATACTCAATGAAGAAATATGACATAGAACTTAAGAACAAGACTGAAGATGGACTGAAGATGGACCAAGAAAATTAGCGTGCTGTATCCACAAATAAAGGATATTAAAGAAGTACATATGTAGGTCATCTATTTCAAACAAAGTACGTCTACGGGCAGTTTTGAACTAAAATAGATTTGTTAAAGCGAAACTAACCTGTTTTGTATGAGGTAATTTGATCTTTAACAAATTTGTTAAGAATACGATATTATATAAGTTTATCCCTACTATATCTGTCGGTGTGAACACGCGAATCTCGAGAACCAATTAAAAATGTAAGTATCTACACATTTAAGTCGAATAGAAAATTGTTGCTGATACAAGATGCCAAAACCACAGAAAAGTCAGGACATTCACTCCATGTCAAGAGATAACTCACATTTAGGCAAGGACCGGACGGACATAGTCTAATCCTTATGTTACATATCACTAAATTTAAAGTGTATTGTAGCAGTAGTGAATGTATCTGTACATTATGCACCTACTTATGATATATAGGAGTCAGTTAAAAGCAAAGTGGCAGAAGTCATTCACTACTATTTCCATTCAGCGCCCTGAGCATTTTACATTCCCATGGTCACATGTGAGACTGTCAGTGGTGTTTTATTATTCCCATAGTCACTTGCTCTCTCATCTGTGACGAATACGAATTTACATAAAAATCGGAAATATTCGATTGCATTTCAATACATTAAAGCACTTTAAGGGTAAAAACTACAAAATTTACTAAAAATACCTTTGCAAATATGAAAAATGACTAATCGTTTTACAGTATGTAATAGGAATGTAAATCCTGTTTCCTTAAACTTGTGTTTTAGCAACACAAAATTTTTATTAAAGAGAATAAGGAAGTGTACCAATTTATAAATAATTGCAACTCACGTTGAAAATAACCGACCCCTATTTAAATAATTAATTAAATTACTAAAATTTATAGTAACTTTGTGGTAATAGTTCCGAAATGAAATGTCATTCTGCTAAAAGAGCTTTTGAGTAAAACCTATTTATATGAATTTTGTGAGCGCTAGTCTGTGCTTGTGTTTAGTTTTTTATACAGACTCGTTAGCAAGACAAAATTTATAAATAATGACTTAAAAAGCAAATATAGTTCTATAATTATGTTGATCCTTTTTCTACATCTAAGCGTACCTATTATTAAAACAAGTGTAAAATAAGAATTAATACATTTATTCATTTCTCTCGTTCAAATAAATACATCTAGAAAATAGGAGTCTTTTATAAAGATAGTAGAGGGCGAAGAATTTAAGATTCCCGTAGTTTTAAAATTTGCAGAACTCACTGTTCTTTTACTACCACTTTGGAATGCAACTTTTGAAAGCTTTACATAGACCCAGTGAACAAAGCGCTGGGATTAAGATTATCTTAAATGAAAAAGTAGTGAAGAAATAAATAACCCCAGATTTTAAGAAAATTACGGTTGAAAGATCTGAAGTATAAAACAAAATTGTTAGAGGTTATGACATTCTGTTTTGTTTCAGTTTTCGGGGATAAATGATATTGCAAAAACTGCGAATATATTCCCATTTTATAGGGATCGAGATCTGAAACGAGAGTTCTGAATAATCCAACAATTTTGGAAATATCATAACTTGTTACCTTTTGTGAAAGGGCTGTTATGTACATATGTATATCACTAAAATTAAAAGCAAGAATGAATTTGTACAAAACACAAATTAGTAATGTATATATAATGGAGTGTTACCATTTGTTTATCCTAAATTTGAAATTTGATATTACTTCTAAATAATTTTATATTGCCGACGGCAAAACATCGGTGGGTAAAAAAAAGGCATTGACTGGACCAAATGTACACGGGTTATATGTGGTCACCGTCAGTACTCATACAAAATAACAAAACAAATATTTAGGTACTTGAAGATAAATTGGAAAAAACTTACGTTTTGGAAATTCAAATTATGTTATGTTCAAATGAATCTAAGCAAATTTAATTTTTACTCAAACAAATCTCTAGTAGAATTAAATGTTGTCTAACCTATGTACAATAAATTATTTTTAGGTGTACAACTTGAGATTTGACAAAATGCATTCAAAAATGTAAACTGGTTTTGTAAAGAATTTTGCGTAAAATAATATAGCTTTGAAAATATCCACGTTAGGTTTGCTATGTGAATTCTCGCAATTAAATAATGTTGATTGCAGTGTTGATTTAATATCGACGTTAAACGTTGTTTCCGGTGGTGGAATTTTGCTTGTTGCGTGAAGATATAATTTCTTGTGGTTCGTTGTTGCTGTTTATGATGCATTATAGAATAATCAATTGTCCACTGATAACAAACCTGTACAAGAATAAAGATCCTTCTTGGTAAAGCAGAACATAGAGAAAGCAGTGTTGATTGTAGATTGTTGATTAAAGTTGATTGTTGATTGATGTAACACGGTAGATATTCCAGGATAAGTTTAATATTGCATTTCAACTACGGGGACAGAGAGAGGATGTAAAAAAGAAACCAAACCAAATCGTTGAGAACGACTACTAAATGCTAGGCTTATTTTGATTCTTGTTGTACTAGGTACGTTGAGTTAAACTTATTATGAAAAGAAGGGGACATAGACCAATAGGCAGAAAGAAAAGGAAGAGACAGATAAAAAGGAATAATATTGTTAACTTCTTTCGTTTGTTATAAAACAAAAATAAAATTAGAAATAAAAATGATTCCCTTCTGATACACTTTAGCGTAATGCGATCGAAATTGAATAATTTTTTTTATAGAATAAAAAATAAATATTTACATTGAATTAAGCTGAAAGCGCTGTGTGTTGATCTGCTTTTGTGAAACTTAGAAACTGAGAAACACGTTTTACTGATACAACTGAATTTTCACTTTTCATTTGACTTTGATTTTTTATTCACACACCCGCCGCCGAAATCTGACTCAATTAACTATATTTAAATTATTGTTTTATTTAAATTTTTCGGGATGGTTTTTTAACCATTTATGAATGACATTATTTTTGGTTTATTTACAATGTTGCAGAAGCACAAGATTTAGTAAACAGACAATTTGCTGATGATGGTGCTGGTTGGACTCAGCTTTCGTAAAAGCTTCTTGTTGCATTTATCCAGTTTTAGTTTCACACTTGCACTTTGTTTTAATTATGTTTAAGTTCTTCAATTAAAACCCTCAATTTGTTGGCAGTGTGGCTAAAGGCCTGTTGCGCACCCGCACTTTGTAGTGGTGGAGTAATTATTTAACGCGATGACAGGCAACAAATAAATCCAACAAATTACAATATTCACAAACAAGGAATGACAAAAAACACCGTCGTGCTTAAGTATAAATAAATTCACCGCCGCTTTTCAAAAACAATTTTTCTAAACCTGCACAGATTCGATAGAACAAGTTTCTTCAATTCGTGTAAGTATTGTTGTTTTTAAATGGTATTTATCTATTTTTATCCAGCGTCAATTTGGTGCTTATTTAATTGTTTATGATATTTTTAATATCTTCTGGCAACAATTTTTTTTTTGAGAGAAATATGTGCACAAAAAACTTTAACAAAACGACCAACCAAAACGTAAGATATGTGTACGAGAAACGAAATAACCGCACATTCTGGGCCGCAGAGGAGACGCACGCGATTATTATTGTTAAATATCCATTTAGTTTTAGTAATTGGTTGTTGTCGTCGTCATCGTCATTGCCGTCGCTTTGCTCTCTCAACTGTTGGTCTCTTCTGCGTCGACCGGTTGAATGCTCTCGCGTACAATTGTGAGATACACTAAGGTGGTGTTACGTGGGTGCGAAAGAGTTCGAACGAGTGCACCAATACATGCATTGCAATGCTACTAAGTTCTAATCTCCTTTACATGTGGATGGAATGGAATTGCCGGAAATCATGTTCATATAAGAACAAACACTCGCGCATAAACACGCACATGCAGTTGAAGCACTTATGTCAAGTAGCCCTCCCATTTTACGTCTCTGAGCATTTTCACTGAGAATTCAATAAAAACGGTTCCGTAACCGGTTCGAAGGAGAAGTAGATTACAGTATTTTCGGCACATGTTTTGGCCGGCTGTATGCGTTTACATTTAGCGTTGAGATGGTGTATGTTCATTTGATAGGACTGGGACGACAAAAAGTCGCGCCGTCTCATTTGGATCATGTGATAGCAATATGCTTGTTTGCATCAGTCAAACAGTGATTCTAAGTAAAACGGGTAAATTCAAAATTTATTTAGTAAATCAACTTCATATCTGTTGTATACATAAATTAAGAATTTAAAATTTGGGTAATAATTGCAATACAATTTTGTTTTAAAGCACGATATAGTGATGAAACTTTTCTCCATAATGTGCGCGTTCAGTTGGTTAAACCGCTTCAATATTTCTGAAGCGTATACTCACTGAACATCATTTTTTTATTCATCGCTAGTTTGCATCGCTCATGAACTTTGAAGCGAAGAAAAAGCGTGCTTCATTGAAGCGGTAAGCATTTACTATCCGCCATATTATGTAACATTTTGGTCTCAAATTAATAGTGCAGCATTTTCATTTCATTTTTGCTAACAAATAATTAATGTTTATTCAAGTAAAATTAGATGATTGCTAGACCTTGTCAGTTGGTCAATGAGCTATTTGCGCCTTAGCGAACGTGTCCAATGATTGAACATCGTCATAACTAACCACAAATTTTTACCCACTTTGACGTATAGAGAATGGAAATTCTGATTAGTGAAATTCAACCAAAGTTTTTAAATGATTGAAGAAACGATTAAATGTGTGCACTGTGTGCAGTGTTGATTTGTGTGTGACATTTGTAAATGTTTGCATCGGAATTTTTTTTTGAATCTTTTGAACACACTTTTTTTCCTTAAACTATTTGATCAAAAAGCTTGAGAATTTGTACCATGTTTAAAAGTCTGATAAGAATGTGCATCTGAGTCTGAGTCACAACATTGCAGCGCGGCTTGCTGATTTTATTATTAAAATTTTGATAATAAGGTTCGGATGCATAATATATATGTAAATAAAGAAGTACGGTTTATCAGTGAAAGCTGACTTAGAACTTTAATTTGAAAGGGCTGACAGGTTGCCTTGAAAAAACCCTGAGTTAAGGACTCAGGGTTTTTTCAAGGCAACCTGTCAGCCCTTTCAAATTAAAGTTCTAAGTCAGCTTTCACTGATAAACCGTACTTCTTTATTTACATATATATTATGCATCCGAACCTTCTACCGCTCAATTTTCTTTTCTCAATCTTTTTATGATTGAAATTGGACAAGTTTCAAAATAATTAATTTTTCCTCACTTCAATTTATTTGTTCACATCCATTCAACATAAATAGAAAAGGGCAACTTTAAAATTTCAAATCATAAACGACAATTTTGGGAGCTTCAAGGAATTGAGGTAAATTGAACTTCACGATTCACACCGCAAGCTCAGATTCATATTGTTGTTGCGTCTTACGGCTTTACGTATGTTTAAATTCTCGACAGCTCGCTACTCAAACGCACATTTTGATCAGCCCTTAAGAATGAAATTAATTGTTTGAAGCTATTATTCGAAATCACTGAGTCAGTTGTGGCATTTATTAATTATTTTTAATATTTTGGAGCACTTAAGACCATATCCTTTAAAGTTTATTAAAACTCAATAATTGGTGAAAAGGAAAGGATAGAAATTGAGATGACAATTCCCTTTTTAATATATAAATATTATGTATTATTTAGATGACGTAGTTTTTTGAAAGTTGTTTTTTTCTAAATTTTGCTGCTATTTGCAATATTTTGTGACGTGCCAATTGTAATCGAAAATTCATATTTTTTATTTTAATAGTTACTTTTCGAAAATGCCACCTGATTTATGTAAATACGTATAGGTATATACAAGTACAAATTCAGGATTTTGCAATACCTTCGTATAACCGACGCTATAAGGATTTTACTTTTTTTTCTTTGT
Organism: Pocota personata; assembly: GCA_963082735.1. Classification (NCBI taxonomy): domain Eukaryota; kingdom Metazoa; phylum Arthropoda; class Insecta; order Diptera; family Syrphidae; genus Pocota; species Pocota personata. The sequence continues at coordinate 20,953,837 of OY720433.1, forward strand.
GAAATCTATATTTGTAACATATCTGTACGTTGCTAAGATGGATAGATCCGTCTACTGATCCGAAGACGATCCCTGCGCTGCTTAAAGCTCCTCAGTTATCTGGACGCAACCCTTGCAGTTTACAGAAACTTAATACCATCTAAGTTTCAAACCACTACACAAAATCTTTCTTTCTCCCTCTCTCTCTTCTTCACAACGCCCTTGTTCTGTCAAGACATTCACCACAGCTGGGGCCAAAAGAGAGAAGCGGAAACTGCCGTTCTTCCTAGTTCAGCTTTCACTTAATAGCAAGCTGGATGGTCCAAGGAGTATTAAAGTCCTAAACTACCAGGTGGTTGCATGGGAAAAATTAAGAAGGAGCGAAAACATTTTACAATGTGTTCGCTGCCAAAGGCTCGGGCACGCCGCGTCGAACTGCGAATTGCAGCCTCGATGTGTCAAGTATGGAAAGCAAGAAGAATGCACTCTGGGTAAGAATGGAGTGGCAGATAAGAGCCAGCTCTCGTGTGCTAACGCACCTCCAGTCGTAATGGGTACGAACATGGAGGAGCAACCTTTGAAGATCCTTGCGGTGAATGTGAATTCACTGATTAGAATCGAGCGAAAAGCCGTATTGTTTAAGTTGTTAGAAGACCAAACCCCTGATGTGCTTATAGTTAGCGAAACAAAGCTATCCCAGAAACACAAATTGGGGCACAATAAATACAATATTGTCAGAAGAGACCAACCCAACTCCACACAAGGAGGAGGTGTTGCGATCTTCATACGCAAATAACTGCAATTTAAAGTAATGTACAGCGGTAAAGTCCGAATGTTCCAGGAGCTGGAAGCGTGTATCGTGTGCATCCCTCCATTTTTTTTTTAGCTTTTTATTAATTTCAATTCATTTCATACATACAAAAACGCTTAGAACTAGCTTAACTAACTATCTTTATCTCTAAGCTAATCTTAATTCTTCTCTATGTCTTTCGACTTAATCTACTACTTATTAATATTTTATTTACAGAACAAATTAAGACTAAGACAAATTTGTATTTTTTTTTTTTAAAAAAAACTTAGTAACAGTACTTTTTTTTACATCTTATATATAAAACTTAAGTGCTACCTTAAAATAAATCTTAACCTAACTTAACTACATGCATAATCAAATATGCACTTTTTTGTGGTTTTTATGATTTTTTTTTATTCAAGTGCTGTGTTTTTTTATTTATTTATTTTTTTTTTTTTTTTTATTTATTTATTTATTTATTTCGTATAAATAAATAGACTTAAACTACCTAAACCTAGATACCTAAAAACTATGTAAGCCGGGCATCCCTCTCCATAGTGGAAAGAGGATGTACTTAGTCGCACTCTATGCACCTGAAGCTACTCAGTCTACTTTTTTTTTTTTTTTTTTTTTTTTTTATAATTTGCGCGCGCCAAATGGGATATGAATACCATTAAATTATTTCAGGGCACGGGCGTTTGCAGAAATTGAGAGAGAGAGAAAGGAAGATTGGTGTAGTGGGTTTGGAACTTAGGTGGTATTAAGTTTCAGTAAACTCCAAGGGTGGCATCCAGATAACTGGGGAGCTTGTTTGTTTTGCTTTTTGTCGTTGCTCATGATTCACAGTATTTTTTTCCCTCCACCTGATGTCATCATCACGATCAAGTTGCATTTAAGCCATATGACCACTCTACTGCCAGTGTTATGCCTTCGCAGTAGAGTTGACTAAGCTTTCGCAATTGATCGACTTTTTTATTTATTTCAAACGAAATAAATAGATGATTGTTGAGATCAGGATTTGAACCGTGAACCAAGAGCGTGACAAGCGTTGATGTTACCACTACACCACTTTATTTATTTCAGAGCTCGAGACACTTTTTCGATGCCTAAGGCTGGAGTCGGAGGAGAATTATTTCATCATGGCCAGAGATGTAAACGCCAAACATAGAGATTGGGGAAATAACACATCTAATCCTAGAGGGAACCTAGTATTCAATTGGTGGGGTCGGCACAGTGTCGAGTATAAACTCGATTTGAAAGCTACAGATAGTCCGTCGTTTCCTAGAAGCGGCTCCTATCTGAATCTTATGCTGTTCGACGTACGGTTACAACTGACCGACATGGACCGACCAACATTAAACTGCCTGCACACATTTGCGTATGACAGTGACCATTGCGGACTCAGTGCCGTAATAACGATTCCCAACGAAATTGCGGAGTTGGAGGAGTTTGTCCAAACGTACTTCTATAATTACAGTAGGACGCTTTGGACTCACTTCTCCAGAACTTGAACAAGAGCACTTACCTCGAACTCGCTCTACCCACCGTCCAATAGGAACTTGTCAAACGAGGAGATTGACTAGTACCTAATAGAAATGCACGAGACAATGGTGGACAGTACGAGTTGAAGATCAACTTCCAGTAATCGGAAACCATTCTTTTTAGGACGCCGCTGTCTGGGGCCTCTAGGGATACCAGAAAGAATTGGCGAAAGTTCCCAATCATGGGACCGCACAGACAGCCACTTACGTGTCGAAGTGTAGTCAGATACCTGGGGCTTCGGTTAGACCAATATCTATATTTTAACAAACATTTAGATGCTGCTCTGGTCACAGCCAAAGGTGCTTTTGCCCTTACAAAGAGACTTTTTTATAGCAAGGAACTCGGTGCAAGGGTAAAGGTAATCTGCTACATGGCTCTCATTTGGCCCATGCTCGTATATGGATGCCCCGTGTGGTTCAACGTGGTAGCAAGCTTGTTGGAAAAGATTAGTGTATTTGAGAAGGCTTGCCTTCGGATTTGCCTTCATTTGTACGGAACACCAGAGTCCCAGTATATAAAATTCTATCCGAATGGGTTCCGATACAACAGGGCTAACCTAATAAGAGTGGATAATTTCGTTATCAAGCTGATTTGAAGGCACATTGCAAGAGCAATGAGCTCGACGAACAACCTAATCTCCGGGGCTTATTACACCAATCACGAGAGAGTGCGCCTTAACGGCTTTGTTCTCCTAGAGGCGTTCCTCTATTTTGATGAGAAAGGTCTGATGCAGGACAGATTGGTGGTGCCGCTTCCACGTTGCTCGTGCAGTTGTGGATAGGCGACTCAACTACGACTGGAGCGTCTCCGGTTTAGTAGGGCGGTATCGCCTTCCTTCGTTGTTTCCCCAATATCCACGGTAGCCTGTTTGATGTTTAAGTTTGGCTGTACTTTGTCCATGGCCGACTTATATAGTTTAGGTTTTGGTAGTTTAGGTTGTAGGTAATAATTTAAGAAATAAATAAAATAAAAAATCCACAGCACTTGGATGAAAAAATACCAAAAAGCACAAAAAACGTAAAAAAAAACAGCAGTCGATAAAAAAAAAATTACGTATAGAATTACGTAAGGTAGAATAAGATAGGCTAATTTGGAACAAGGTAGTTTAAGATTTATTTTAAAGTAGATTTGTAAGTTTTATATATATTTATTCAAAAATAAATTCATATACTAAGTTTTTTCAATTGGTTAAACATTTTTCTCAGTAGTAATAGTTAATGGAATAATAAAATAAATAAATAAAGAATCTAAAGTTAGTTACGTCGAAAGACATAGTTTTAAGTATTAGGTTTAGCTTAGAGCGCCCGCATAGGGCCAGTAAGTTAGAATAAGATAGTTAAGTTAGTTAAGCTAGTTTTAAGCGTTTTTTGTCTAGCAATTAAGTTGCAATGAATTTAACAATAAAAATGCAGTAATAATGAAATGAATGTAGTGATAGTGGACCGTGAGGCGGTGGTCACGGGTTCAATGCCCGCAAATATCAGACTTTTTTTATTTCTTTAATTAACAAGAAGAAAAAACAAACACTAAGTGTAACAAACACGTGATGGGAGACAGTGAAAAGTCCGCACTCCAAGTAGCGGACAGGCAAACATCTGCCGATGAGGCAGCCAAATCAGGCCACCCAGCAACGGTGCCCAAAAAAGGTACTGGGAAGAGAAGAACATTTAAACCAACTCCCAACTTGGTAAAGCGCCCCTCCATAACAGCTGCATCTGAGAAGCTGTTGAGTTGAGTGATGGAAGGGGCGCCTGGTATAGCAACAGCAGCAGCAGCAGAAAAGAAGGGGCAAAGGTCAGCAGATGACGATGACCAATACCCATACGTCTCCGATGGTGGTGAAGGCCATTATATGGGGGATAACAACTACTTCGCTGCTCTGGTTACGTCCGAGTCAGAGGACGAAGACGATCAGCTGGAATGCCTTAACACCAGTATAAGGCAGCTCCAGCAGAAAGTATTCGCCATAAATGCCAAGAAAATGTCCAAAAAATTAACTGAAGCGGTCTCACTTTTGTAGGTGTTAAGCCTTTCACCACAGCTAGGGCCAAAAGGGAGAAATGGAAATTACCGTTCTTCCTGGTTCAGCTGTCGCCCGATAGCAAACTGGATGGTCTAAGGAGTACCAGAGGCCTAGACTACCAGGTTGTCTCATAGGATAAATTAAAGCGCAGCGAAAGCATTATTCAATGCGTTCTCTGCCAAAGGTTTGGGCACGCGGCGTCGAACTGCGATAAGCAGCGTCGATGCCTGAAGTGTGGTCAGAACCACAAGATAGAGGAATGCCCTCTAGGTAAGGAGGGAGTGGCAGATAAGGGCCAGCTCACATGTGTGCTATGCAAGAACTCGGGACACACCGCAAACTATCGGGGTTGACCCTAGTTTCAATGTATTAAAGCAGCAAATCGGGCTGGTAAGCAGAAAAGTGCAGTGAAAGTCCCACCAGGTCTAGTTCTAGCGTCAGGTCGGAGAACCACGGTACAGCAACAACCGAAGGTAACTGCACAGGACCCAGTGCCTAAGGCACCTGAGGTACAAGGCGACTTGTGACCTTCAGAACCGGCTCCTATCTGGATCTACTGCTGTTTGACGAACGGTTACAACTGACCGACGTGGACCGACTAACGATAAACTGTCTGTGCACGTTTATGTATGACAGTGAACATTGCGGACTTAGTGCAGAAATAACGATTCCCAACGAAATTACGGAATTGGATGGGTTTGTTCAAACATACTCCTACAACTACAGTAGGGCTCGTTGGACTCGTTTCTCCGGTGCACTTGGTAAGAGCACTCTCCTCGAACTCGCTCCACCGACCGTCCAATAGGAATCAGTTAAACGAGGAGATTAACAGATACCTTAAAAAAATAAGCGAGACAATCAAACGAACGATGGACAATACGATACCCCAGTATCGACCAACTAACAACGTCTTCCGGAATGCAAAAATCGACGCACTGCACGTACAAACAAAGTAGAGTACTTACAAGTTTAAAAAACTTGTATAGGCAGTTTACTGACAGACAAAACTCGGAGGTCAGGGCGCTGAAATCGTTGATAAAGAACCTCCAAATACTAATTAAAACAAATTATAGGCAGTCGGCTAATTTGCACTGGGGCAACAAGATTCTGGCTATCAGGTCTGATAACCCGAGTATGTTAACCCAGATTAATAAAATATTTCGGGGGAACGATGTCAACGAACTTCCGTGTCTGAAAATCCTCCTAACAACGTATAATGAACGCCTACTTATAGCAGCAGGAATAGATCCAAAGGCCGCTGTCGATGATGACGACTTTTTTGTGACCGAAGATCCACAGGAGAAGGTGGAGGTATAGGAACTATTTTCGAGGATGTGTACAACGTAAATGCTAGCATTCGCCCGAACCACGACTCGAAGAGTAGCGTCCTTGTGCACAACTTCTACATTCGAAATGATATAGAGTACTGGCGGTCATAGAATACTAGTTTTACCGGGTTCAATGACGAAAACTTGGCAAACAATGTCATCGCTAATGAAAGGGTTCTTCCCCCGTGCGTGTCGAAGGTAGAACTCCAAACGATCTTCGAATTATTGAGAAAGAATAAATCAGTGGAAATCGATGGAATATCGAACATTGTGTTTCGACATCTTCCTCTAGGAGCGGCGGAAATTTACACCATCCTGTTCAGCAATGCACTGAACAATGCCCATTACCCAGAGGATTGGAAAACAACTGTGGCACAGCCGATCCCCAAAAGGGGAAAGGACACCTCCAATCCGGCAAATCTCTGATCGGTAACTCTCCTTCCGAATACCAGCAAGCTATTTGGAAAAGTGATCAATAGAACCTTGATTAACTGGGTTGAGGACAATAACATAGTTCCTTATAACGAATTCGGTTTCAAGGCGGGGCTTGGTAAAATACGTACCGCGTCTAAACTGGTATCGGATATCCAATGGAACAAAGGCAAGAACCAATGCACGGATGCCTGTCTGATTGACTTGGAGAAGACCTTCGATACCGTATGGTTGGAAGGGCTCTTTTACAAGTTGAGCAGGTTGGGCATAAGCAAACCACTGCTGTACATGTTGCTTAATATGCTCATCAATAGAAAGTTCGTTATGAAAAATGGCAATGTGACTTCTGCTGGGACGTTCGAAATTAAAATGGCCTGCAACAGGGTGCGGTTAATTCACTGATCCTTTTCAATATTTACACGGCTGATCTGATAGGACCTCTTCAGCACGCAATGGCATACGCAGACGATTTGATTGCGTACAGATCAGGACCTAAGATCGACGTCATTGCAACACTCTTGCAGAGTGACTTCGATAAGATTTAGCGATATTGCGACGACTGGAAGTTGAAGATCAACCTTCAGGGGTCGGAAACCATTCTATTCAGAACGCCGTTGTCTCTGGCCTCTAGGGATACCAGAAAAAATTGGCGAAAGTTTTCTATCGTCCATTTGCGTGTCAAAATGTAGTCAGATACCTTGGACTTTGGCTAGACCAATATCTATATTTTAACAAACATGTAGATGCTGTTCTGGCCAGAGCTTGAGCTGCCTTCGCACTTACAAAGAGACTTTTTTATAGCAAACAACTCGATGCAAGCGTAAAGGTAATCTGCTACATGGCCCTCATTCGGCCCATGCTCGCATATGGTTGTCCCGTGTGTTTCAACATAGGTGCAAGTAGGATGGAAAAGATTCGGGTGTTCGAGAGGGCCTGCCTTCGGACTTGCCTTTACTTGTACAGAACACCAGGGTCTCAGTACATAAAATTCTATTCTAATGAGGTCCTACATAACAGGGCGAATCTGATAGCAGTGGACAATTTCCTGGTCAAGACGGCACATTGCAAGAGCAATGATCTCGATGAATAACCTGACTTTCGGGGTTTATTACCCCAACCATAGGTACCATGAAAGGGTGCGCTTTAACGGCTTTGTCCCCCCAGAAGCATTCCTCTATTTCGATCAGGCTGGTCTGATCCATAATAGATAGCGGTGCCGTTAATGTTCCACGTTTCTCGGACAACTGTGAACAGGCGGCTCAACTACAGCCTAGACGTCACACAGAGCACTGAGGAGCGTCTCCGATTCAATAGTTCGGCATCGGGGCGCGATATTAAAGATTTGAGGATGCAGCACCAGCAATTCTGGTGGTTACTAGAGGGAGCTCCCTCGTCGATCCCTTTTGATCCGGGGTAGATCCAGCAGCGCAAAGTTGGCCGTGATATTTTTGCCTTGGCCGACTTACATAATTTTTAGGTATCTAGGTTAGGTAGTTTAAATTTATTTATACGGAAAAAAAATTGAAAACAATACAGCACAAAGCACAACAAAAAATCATAAAATATAAAAAAAAGCCACTTGGCTAGAAAAAATAAAAATAAAAAAAAACAAAAAAAAAAGTGCATATTTGATTATGCATGTAGTTAAGTTAAGTAAGTTAAGTTAAGACTTATTTCAAGGTAGCATATAAGTTTTATATATAAAATAAAATAAATAGTACTCATACTAAGTTTTTAAAATAAAAAATTTTCTTTGTCATAATTATTCAAATAAAATAGTAATAAGTAATAGATTAAGTCGAAAGACATAGATAAGGATTAAGTTTAGCTTAGAGCGCCCGCATAGGGCCAGTAAGTTTTTTTTTTTTTTTTATAATTTGCACGTGTTAAAGGGGATATGAATACCCTTATACTAATTTTTAGAACACGTGCATTTTTGTGGAAAGGAAGAGACAGAGAGAAAGACAGAGTGGTGTGGTTTGAAACTCAGGTGGTATTAAGTTTTCTGTAAACTCCAAGGGTGGCTGTCCAGATAACTGGGGAGTTTTTGTTTTGTTTTCGCTATTATTGTCGTTGCTTATGATTCACAGTATTTTTTTCCGTCCTCCTGAGCGATGATGTTACCACTACACCACGGCCACGGTTAGAATAAGATAGTTAAGCTAGTTTAAGCGTTTTTGTATAGCATGTAAGTATAAATGAATTAAAATTAATAAAAAAAAATTGTTCATAATTTCCCAGACTTCAAATTCCAGAATATATATAAACCTATATTTACGAGTCGTAATGTTTTCATGAAGTCAAGTTATCAAAGAGATGGGGAATTAAAAACAAAGCCGTGCAAATCATTAATAACCGATTCAGTGTTGTCTTAGCTACAAATCCTCATATACACAAACCATACAAACTTTTAGGCCTATTTGTTCTAAAAACAGAAGGCGCCATCTATTGAACTCTAGTAGCAAATGCTTAAATTTATTCTGTTACAGTTTCCAGATTCCACAATATTCAGCTGATTTTTGAAACAAAACATATACTTTTAGAAACGGAAAGTTCAGTACTAAGCTATGGAATGAAAGAATTCGGCAACTTTTTGATTGGTGGCTGCTGACAACAAATACAATTGGACTATTTTCGTATCCTATCAGTGATTAAGGGTGGATATTTTCCATTTTGTGTGTGTCTCCCATTGAGGATTTTTATTAGCTTGTGCGCGTGTCAGCCCAATAATACGGCGGCAAATGTCTATCCATTCCGCGATTTGACTGACTTAAATGAAACTATATAGTAGAAGGAAAAAAAGATGCAGAAGGCAATATGAAAAGAAGTTTATTTTATGAAATCGGTGTATTGGAAGAGGAATTCACTTTAGGGCGGTCGCACGTTGAGTACTTTAAGTGTGTTGGTGTAGTGGGCGTAGAATACAGGACGTATGATTTTACTGCAGTTTCGAACTTTACCAAGTAAAGAAAGTAAGAAGAAAATGTGTATGCCGGAGTTTATGAATTAATAATTAAGAATTATGAATAACAACTAATCAACAAAAGAGATACCTACTCTATCCTAAAATTAAATTTAAAACAATCAATTGAATTTTCCAGCATAGTTTTTAGAGTAAGTTTTTTTTTTTTTTTTTTAATTCGTCTAGGAATTCGATTGTTTTCAAATGGTGGATATGTATTTGAAATTAGGTGAGATCAGATTAAAACTTTGTGCAGGCAAATGCAAATTCAGACCAAGGGGTAGGTCCATTGTGATCGTGATGTGCATAGTACTGGGTTCCCAGTAAGCGGGGAGCTTTCATTATGAATTATTCTTGAAAGAGAATATACCTGAAGATATAAGGTCTGGAGTATGTATGCCTACTCCTACTCTTTTTTAACGGTTATATTAGCAGAACGAGGGAGGGTATATCTACCCAATCTTTTAACGGGTCTATCTACATAGCATCCATTTTTTCTTTTCTTGTCTTCAAATCCACCTTCTAGGTCTACTTGCACGTAAGATAGCTATCGACCTTGTTCTACATATCGTTATTCATTCTTCCGATTCTAGATGGAATCTGGGTGGCCAGTTCCGACCAGTACCATCTCAAACCGGCTTGTCCGTTTTGCGGTTATTTGAAATATTACTGATCCGTGGCATTGCTTTATCAGCAATTAAGTATCGTGATTTATTTAATGCTGCTTGACTTTCTATGTATGCAAAACACATACGCAATCCAATGTTAAAATACCGTAATCTTCTTTTTATTTATTTTTTTATTTCGTTTTTGACTACAAAAGTAAAATTCGGTTGACAAGTAAAATTCACTAAGTGCGTTTAGAGTTAATTGGAGATATCGAGGTTTGAATGAATAATTTAGTATTAAAATTCTATTTTATTAGTTATCGATGCTATTACGCAGATAAAAATAAAATATAATTTCGTTATTATAATAGACCTTACATTTTCGCCCTAAATGCAAAAGTTTTCGAGAAAATATCAAATAAAACACTTAATGCATTTTTCCTGCCGGATTCGCAAACATGGAGGGAGATAAAAAACAACAAAACTGTGATTTACTCGGATATTTAATTGTTATTTAATATAAAAAAAACATTTTATTCATTCTCCAAATCGCTTTCATCATTAGAAGCCTCTGGTAAGCCCTCAGGATATACTAAATTAATTGTAGGCAAACTTTTGAACCATGGAATTACTTCCTCTGGAATCAGACCAGCATTGCAAAGTTTTACAAGGTCGGCCTTTTTTGTTTGCTGATGAAATCGGTAAATAATCAATGTATGCTGACTTCAGTGCGACTACTTTCTTTCGGCGACCTCTTCCAGATACATTTATCTTTTTGTAATCAGATGTATGATGGTATCTGTAAATTATTTTTCAAATTTTAGACACTTAATTTTAAGCCACGACACTTTGTGCTATCAGCTAGTTCCTGAAGATTATAGAAATCTGAGAACATTAAAAGATTAACTTGATATTTGCTTTTGTTTTTATCTTTTTTAGATGATTTAGTTGATTGAAAGATACGTGTCCAATCAGTCATTGTATACGCGCTTTTATTTTTCTTTGCCCACTCTGTTGCTATGGAGCCAGACTCCATGTGTGAATGCCCTGACTTTACAATGACATCCTTATTTTTGGCGACTTTAATCTACCTCTGCTGCAGTGAAGTCCTTCCGATGATGAATCCTTTTTCATCGCTTCAAATGCCAACTCCACTAAGGAATGTCTCTTCATAGATCGGCTAACTGATTCAAGTCTATGTCAAGTTAGTAATGTCTTAAATTACATGGGAAGGCAATTAGACCTTACATTCACAACTGATCCTATTAAATCCACAATCTCGCTTTGTCCCCTAACTCTGTCGACTATTGATAACTTTCATCCTCCCCTTCTTCTTTCACTTTTCCTCAATTCTCCACTTCAATCTATACGTCCTGCATTTCGCACTTCTTACTACTTTCATAAAGCTAATTTCCGCAAAATAAATGCCTATCGGAGTAGATGTTCCTTTGAGTTTGCTAACTTATCCTTAAACGAAGCCGCCACAAATTTTCTACAGAGAAATGTTTAATTCTATTTCTCTTTATGTCCCCTTTTCTCGTCATAAAACTTCATCTTCCCCCTTCGGGTAGGGGTTAGAATATACCCGAGGTAGGCATGCCTGTCGTAAGAGGCGACTAAAATCCACCCTCCGTATACCGAGTATGGCGTATACAAAAACATGCAATGAACAAAACGAAAGATATTAATACCCCAGGTGGCAGTCCAGGTACACTGGAAAATCCACCCTCTTCGGAGGTCGGCTCTACGGATTCTGGGGAGAGCCATTTATTGCGTTCATCTGACCCTTTTAAAAAAGGTACTAGGGTAGTTAGATCTCCAACATCAAGATCTACCATGAAAACGTGCGGAACTAGAAGTCCGGCGACATCGATAGTGTCGGCGCACGAACAACGGACTTCAGCGAAAATTCAAAGCCTAACGGACGAAAATATGGAACTCCGGACCAGGCTAAGTAAAATGGAACTTCTCTGCGAAGAACTAAGTAAGGAATTAAATGTACTTAAAGCAGAAAATAAAGCATTTAATAATACATCGAAACCTCGTAATGAGTCTGCTGCGAGTTCAATCGTCCCCGATAACACGGATTATAAAACGGATGATGAAGAACTAAGTCGGGAAACCAATTGGATTCTAAAAAAACGGCCAGTCAAAAAACGAAAAGCTGGCTCTTCGCCCGAAATGTTAACGAGGCAAGAAAACACGCAAAATAAACGAGAAGGTAAAGAACAGCCTGACAAAATAAACACGCGTGCCGAAGAAAATCCACGAAATAAGGTACGACCACCGCCACCAATATACGTGATCGGAATTGCAGACTATAATAAACTGCATTCTTTTCTCAAACCTTTGTTGCTATCCGATTTTGAAGTAACATCGCTCAACAACAACAAATGGAAAGTAAACGTAAAGGACTCAGACAGTTACCGCTCAGTATCTAATAAACTGAATACTGAAAAAATCCAGTGGTATACGTATGAAAATAAATCTGAAAGACCGATACGAGTCGTAGCTAGAGGACTTCATGCCTCATGCCGAAAGGAAGACGTTGTTCACGATTTGAAGAACAAAAACTTTAAAATCGTCGATGCGGTAAACTTAATTAAACGGGAAAAGCAAAAATTGGAAGGCGAGGAAACGATGGTTAAGCGCGAGCTTCCTCTTTTTATGCTAACCTTTGATAAGGCTGAGAGTTTAGAAAAGATATACGAAATAAGAACAATTCTGAATGTCGTAGTCAAAATCGAACCCATGCGCAAGAATACAAGGTTGATACCTCAGTGCAAACGATGCCAAGGATTCAACCATACGCAAACATATTACCGAAAAGAACCGCGATGTGTCAAATGCGCCGGTAAACATCTTAGTCAAGAGTGTGGTGTAAACAAAAAAACCCCTGCAGCGTGTATTAACTGCAATGGTAAGCATCCGGCTAATTACAGAGGCTGTGAAGTAGCCAAAGAATTACAAAAAAGAAGAGATCGACTTATGAAGCCGGAAAACCCACCCTCAAAACCGGTAAATAAGAAAAAGTCGAAAACTGCTGCAAGAAAGGTGACTAGAGACAACCAAGCCGACCCTGGCGCGCTTACGTACGCTCAAGCTGCGACATCAAACACCGATCAAATTCCACACCGCGTTAAGGTAAAAGCGCCTAAAGAAAAGCCATCAGATTCTGACATGCAGACGCGTGCTCAAGCATCAACATCAATAAAAACGAACACTGATAATTCGGAAAACCCCGTATCTCACGTCTTTTCTATTATCCTTGCGAGGCTTGAGGAGCAAACAAAAACGAACACGCTAATTGTCGACAGGTTGGAGAAGCTTGAATATAAGCTTAACAATAGGAGCATTTCAAAACGAACATGACGAAACTTCTTAAAATTGTTGCATGGAACGCCAACGGTCTCATACAAAGACTAGAAGAGCTAGAAATATTTCTACGGGAAAATGACATTGACATATGTTTGATCTGTGAAACTCACCTGACGAAACTATCGCGTGTAAACATTACTGGATACAGTACCTATCACGCTTATCACCCGTCGGAAAGAGCCAGAGGCGGATCGTCTTTAATCATAAAAGATTGCATCGAACACTCTGAAGAGATTATGATAGAGCTTGAAACAATGCAAGTGAGCACTGTACGCGTGAAAAATGGACATTACTCTTTCAATGTCTCGTCTATTTATTGTCCACTGCGTTGCAGGCTTGAAAAAAATGATTTTACAAATATTTTCAACTCTCTTGGACCGAATTTTATTATTGGCGGTGATTTTAATGCAAAACACACCTTCTGGGGTTCAAGATGTGTCTCACAAAAAGGCAGAGCACTTTACAACGCCTGCATGCAACACAGATGCGACTTTCACTCGACTGGTAAACCAACATATTGGCCGACTGATAACAACAAAATACCCGATCTGATCGATTTCTTTGTTGTAAAAGGAATACCAGACAAATGTATTAAAATTGATGAAAGTTTTGATCTCTCTTCCGATCATTCCCCTATCATTCTAACGATGAGCGAACGCCTAATTAAAAAAGATGTACCTGCTAGACTAACTAGCAGAAAAACTGATTGGGAAGGCTTTAAAAAAGACGTTGAAGAACATATCGAACTGAGTGTGTCACTTAGGACGTCTTCTGAACTCGAAATCGAAGTTGCTGCAAGAATAGAGACAACCGAGCCGTCCCTGGTGCGCTTACGTACGCTCAAGCTGCGACATCAAACACCGATCAAATTCCACACCGGGTTAAGGTAAAAGCGCCTAAAGAAAAGCCATCAGATTTTGACATGCAGACGAGTGCTCAAGCATCAACATCAACAAAAACGAACACTGATAATTCGGAAAACCCCGTATCTCACGTCTTTTCCATTATCCTTGCGAGGCTTGAGGAGCAAACAAAAACAAACATGCTAATTGTCGAAAGGTTGGAGAAGCTTGAATATAAGCTTAACAATAGGAGCATTTCAAAACGAACATGACGAAACTTCTTAAAATTGTTGCATGGAACGCCAACGGTCTCATACAAAGACTAGAAGAGCTAGAAATATTTCTACGGGAAAAGGACATTGACATATGTTTGATCTGTGAAACTCACCTGACGAAACTATCGCGTGTAAACATTACTGGATACAGTACCTATCACGCTTATCACCCGTCGCAAAGAGCCAGAGGCGGATCGTCTTTAATCATAAAAGATTGCATCGAACACTCTGAAGAGATTATGATAGAGCTTGAAACAATGCAAGTGAGCACTGTACGCGTGAAAAATGGGCATTACTCTTTCAATGTCTCGTCTATTTATTGTCCACTGCGTTGCAGGCTTGAAAAAAATGATTTTACAAATATTTTCAACTCTCTTGGACCGAATTTTATTATTGGCGGTGATTTTAATGCAAAACACACCTTCTGGGGTTCAAGATGTGTCTCACAAAAAGGCAGAGCACTTTACAACGCCTGCATGCAACACAGATGCGACTTTCACTCGACTGGTAAACCAACATATTGGCCGACTGATAACAACAAAATACCCGATCTGATCGATTTCTTTGTTGTAAAAGGAATACCAGACAAATGTATTAAAATTGATGAAAGTTTTGATCTCTCTTCCGATCATTCCCCTATCATTCTAACGATGAGCGAACGCCTAATTAAAAAAGATGTACCTGCTAGACTAACTAGCAGAAAAACTGATTGGGAAGGCTTTAAAAAAGACATTGAAGAACATATCGAACTGAGAGTATCACTTAGGACGTCTTCTGAACTCGAAATCGAAATTGATCGTTTTGTTGAAGTTCTGCAGCGCGCCGCGTGGAAAAATACTCCCTATCAAAGGAAAACGCCAATCAATCATGCCCAAAAATATCCACCGGAAATAAAAGAAATGGTAAGGGAGAAGAGAAAGCGCGTAAAAAATGGCAACAAACTCGTGCTCCGCAACATAAATCGCATTTGAATCGCTTGTGTAACTTGCTAAAAAAGGTCATTATTGATTTTAAAAACCGGACAATACAAACCAGCATTGAAAGCTTAACAGCGGACAAAGATTCCAATTATTCGCTCTGGAAAGCTATAAAAGGCATTAAAAAACCGAAAATACAAGCGGCCCCAATCAAGAAAAATGACAACAAATGGGCCAAGAATGATAAAGACAAAGCAGAGGTCTTTGCCGCCCATTTAGAAGAAACATTTAAACCATTTGATGGGCAAGCGCTTGCTGAAAATGATAATGCGTCGGATATAGCATTTCACATTTACACAGTAAGAAATGCAAGGCTGACCGAACTTCAACAAGAAATAAAGAAACTGAAACCGAATAAAGCTCCTGGATACGACCTAATCACAGCAGAGCTTCTTAAATCGTTACCTAGAAAAGCGTTAGTTAAGTTCCTTTACATTATAAACGCAGCGATAAGATTAGAATATGTTCCGAGTCAATGGAAAGTCGCGGAAGTAATAATGATTCTGAAGCCTGGAAAACCACCGAATGATAAAAAATCGTATAGACCTATTTCGCTGCTGCCGATTATGTCTAAAGTTTTCGAAAGAATAGTACTTAAGCGATTACAGCCGGTTATAGAAGAAGGATCTCTTATTCCCAATCACCAGTTTGGGTTTAGAACCAAGCACTCAACAATAGACCAAGTGCATAGAATAACTGATTTAATTGAAAAAGCTTACGAAGAAAAAAAGATTTGCTCGAGCATATTCCTTGATGTTTCTCAAGCTTTTGACAAGGTCTGGCATGAAGGCTTGAAATATAAATTACGGCAAGTTCTGCCGGAACACTTATATAATATTCTAGAAAAATACTTGACGAATCGACTTTTCCGAGTCAAACACGGAAATGAATATTCGGAATTTAAAGAAATAAGGGCTGGGGTGCCGCAGGGAAGTGTCCTTGGACCGCTTTTGTACCTATTATATACTCGCGATATACCGCAAGAAGAAGGCACCGTATTAGCTACATTTGCCGACGACACTGCCATCCTGGCAACGGGTAAAACGATCGAAGAATCGACTGAAAAATTGCAAGAAGCATTGAATAAAGTAAATGAATGGACAAAGATTTGGCGACTAGCTTTAAACGAAAACAAATCTGTTCATGTCAATTTTACTTATAAGAAAATAAATAATTTGCCCATCTTTTCAAACTCGGTTCAAATTCCGTTTGCAAACGAGGCTAAGTATCTTGGAATGACACTTGATGCTAAGCTGAAGTGGAAATCGCACGTGAAGAAAAAACGTAAAGAACTCGAAACCAAATACAGAGAAATGTACTGGTTACTTGGAAAATATTCCAAGCTTAATGTAGAGAACAAACTGCTTTTATACAAGCAAGTGCTAAAGCCGATATGGACATATGGAATACAACTTTGGGGTTGTACCAAAATAAGTAATGTCAATATTTTACAAACTTTTGAAAATAAAGTGCTAAGATCAATAGTTAATGCACCGTGGTTTATTAGAAATAGCGATATCCATAGAGATTTAGGAATTGCGACAGTCGAATATGAAATCAAAAACTTCGCGCGTAAGCATAAAGACAGATTACAAGGACACGTTAACAATGAAGTCCTTCGAATTCTAAATGAGAGGAATCTACTGCGTCGTCTACAAAGGACTAAACCTTTCGACTTAACGCGATAGCAAGAAACCGCGCCTAATTTGCGGAACAAGCAGGAACTTTCAATGGAAAGGGACCTGCCAAACGATCTCAATACGTGAAAGGAAAACTGCTGGATAAGTCAAAACTTAGTTGTAGTATGTAATCAAAGAAATTTATCACGAAGGGAGGTTTTTTTAGTGAGTAAAAATCTCACACTACTATGAGCACGCGCTATCGATCCTCATAGTGTCTTCATGAAGATTTTTTACCTACCCTCGGGGAAAAAAAAAAAAAAAAAAAAAAATAAAAAATAAAACTTCATCTTCATCCCCCCCCCCCATAGTATAATCGCAAACTTCGCGCCTTACGTAACAAGAGAAACAAGTTATGGGCAGCTTTCCTTCGTACCAATTCTGTTTTAGAATATTCCAACTATCTCGGTTCCTAACTTCAATTCAATCATCTTTATAACTCTCTCTACCAGAGGCACCTACAACTATAAAAAAAAATCTGACGGTTACTCTCCGTCCCTCTCTTTTGAAAACACATCCTTAACTAATCCGCAAACCATTGACAACTTTTTTGCCACCTATTTTAAACAATCCTTCGCAGACAACTCTTTTGAACCAGACCCCTCTTACTTCACTCACCTTCTTAACTTCTCCGTTGGCCCCTTTCTGTCCCTGCCTTTTGATCCTGCTGTAATTGAAAATAAACTACAAAATCTTAATGATGAATTCTCACCCGACCCAGATGGTTTCCCTGCCATTTTTCTTAAAAAATGCTCTTCCATTCTCTCCCTCCCCCTCTCTCATCTCTTCCGTTTGTCTCTATCACTAGGAGAATTCCCTCAGATTTGGATGACCTCATTCATAACCCCCATACACAAAAAGGGATCAAAGAACGAAGTAACAAACTATCGCCCCATTGCTAAACTTTCTCATCTACCCAAACTTTTCGAAAGTATTTTATACGAAGCATTAAGCTTTCAGCGCAAGTCTCTTATCTCACCCACCGAAAACGGCTTTCTGAAAGGTAGATCAACTACCGCTAACTTAGTCGAATTCGTGTCCTTCGCCCTGTCTGCCTTAGAGAATGGCAAAGAAGTCGACGTTATTGCAACTGATTTTAATAAGGCTTTTGATAAGATATCTCATAACTTAATCCTCTTCAAATTGTCTGCCCTCGGTTTCGAAACCAAAAAAAACCGTTCTTACAGAGTTCGCTTCAAATCCATCTTATCGACTCCCTTCTTGGCCACTTCTGGTGTTCCGCAAGGCAGCCATCTAGGTCCCCTTCTCTTCATTCTAACAATAAACGATGTCGAGATTGCTGATGATACCAAATTTTTCAAAGCCATCTCTTCACCACATGACTACTGTCTCCTTCAACAAGACCTTAATAGTTTTTCGAACTGGTGCCTACAGAATCGCTTAGAGCTCAATATCGTGTCCTCCGCCTGCCTTTACCTTCTCCATGGTCAACCTAAAGGGTGGTTAAATTTTAAGGGCCGATGTTGAATGTGAACCACACCTAAACGTCAAGTTTTTTTCTGCATTTCATTTGACATTTCTCAATTTCAGACTAACTCAATTTGAACCATGGAAAGATACACAATCGAGCAACGCGTTAAAGTTATTCAGGCTTATTATGAAAATGGGCGTTCAAATCAAAATGCATATCGTGCATTTCGTGATTCTTTCAGTCAATTTAATCGTCTAAATGTGCGTACAATCGGAAAAATAGTGCAAAAATTTGTGCAAACCGGGTCTGTAGGAGATGTGAAAACACCAGTACATGCTCGTACAGCTCGTACTGCAGAAAATATTGCTGCTGTTCGCGATAGTGTGGCTGAAGAGCCGTCCACCTCAACTCGTCGTCGTGCCCAACAATTGCACCTCTCACGCTCGCCGTTGATGAACATTATGCATAAAGACTTGCATTTACGCGCTTACAAGGTGCAATTGACTCAAGAACTAAAGCCTCTTGACCATTTCAAGCGTCGTCAATGGTCGGCAAGAAATGGCAACAGTGGATGATCAATTTTCGAAGAAAATCATCTTCAGTGATGAGGCACATTTTCACCTCAGTGGATTCGTCAATAAGCAGAATTGCCGCATTTGGGCGAATGATAATCCAAGAGTGATTGTCGAAAAACCAATGCACCCAGTGACTGTTTGGTGCGGTTTATGGGCTGGCGGCATCATCGGGCCGTATTTTTTCCAAAATGAGGCCGGTCAGGCAGTTACTGTGAATGGTGTTCGCTATCGTGAGATGATAACGAACTTTTTATGGCCCGAATTGGAAGATATGGATGTGGACGATATGTGGTTTCAACAGGATGGTGCCACTTGCCACACAGCTAACGAAACAATGGCTCTTTTGCGCGACAAATTCAATGGCCGTGTTATCTCACGTGGTGGCGATGTCAATTGGCCGCCAAGATCATGTGATTTGACACCGTTGGACTTATTTCTTTGGGGTTATTTGAAAGAAAAGGTGTACGTCGATAAGCCAGCAACAATTCAAGAGCTAAAGGATGAGATAATTCGGCACATTAACGGCATAGAACCTCAATTATGCCTCAGCGTCATCGAAAATTTGGACCATCGGATGGAGGTGTGCCGCCGAGGTCGCGGCGGCCATTTGGCCGATATTTTGTTCCATACATAAAAAACCATACCAATATTATCATAATAAAAAGATAACTGATAACAACAAAATACCCGATCTGATCGATTTCTTTGTTGTAAAAGGAATACCAGACAAATGTATTAAAATTGATGAAAGTTTTGATCTCTCTTCCGATCATTCCCCTATCATTCTAACGATGAGCGAACGCCTAATTAAAAAAGATGTACCTGCTAGACTAACTAGCAGAAAAACTGATTGGGAAGGCTTTAAAAAAGACGTTGAAGAACATATCGAACTGAGTGTGTCACTTAGGACGTCTTCTGAACTCGAAATCGAAGTTGCTGCAAGAATAGAGACAACCGAGCCGTCCCTGGTGCGCTTACGTACGCTCAAGCTGCGACATCAAACACCGATCAAATTCCACACCGGGTTAAGGTAAAAGCGCCTAAAGAAAAGCCATCAGATTTTGACATGCAGACGAGTGCTCAAGCATCAACATCAACAAAAACGAACACTGATAATTCGGAAAACCCCGTATCTCACGTCTTTTCCATTATCCTTGCGAGGCTTGAGGAGCAAACAAAAACAAACATGCTAATTGTCGAAAGGTTGGAGAAGCTTGAATATAAGCTTAACAATAGGAGCATTTCAAAACGAACATGACGAAACTTCTTAAAATTGTTGCATGGAACGCCAACGGTCTCATACAAAGACTAGAAGAGCTAGAAATATTTCTACGGGAAAAGGACATTGACATATGTTTGATCTGTGAAACTCACCTGACGAAACTATCGCGTGTAAACATTACTGGATACAGTACCTATCACGCTTATCACCCGTCGCAAAGAGCCAGAGGCGGATCGTCTTTAATCATAAAAGATTGCATCGAACACTCTGAAGAGATTATGATAGAGCTTGAAACAATGCAAGTGAGCACTGTACGCGTGAAAAATGGGCATTACTCTTTCAATGTCTCGTCTATTTATTGTCCACTGCGTTGCAGGCTTGAAAAAAATGATTTTACAAATATTTTCAACTCTCTTGGACCGAATTTTATTATTGGCGGTGATTTTAATGCAAAACACACCTTCTGGGGTTCAAGATGTGTCTCACAAAAAGGCAGAGCACTTTACAACGCCTGCATGCAACACAGATGCGACTTTCACTCGACTGGTAAACCAACATATTGGCCGACTGATAACAACAAAATACCCGATCTGATCGATTTCTTTGTTGTAAAAGGAATACCAGACAAATGTATTAAAATTGATGAAAGTTTTGATCTCTCTTCCGATCATTCCCCTATCATTCTAACGATGAGCGAACGCCTAATTAAAAAAGATGTACCTGCTAGACTAACTAGCAGAAAAACTGATTGGGAAGGCTTTAAAAAAGACATTGAAGAACATATCGAACTGAGAGTATCACTTAGGACGTCTTCTGAACTCGAAATCGAAATTGATCGTTTTGTTGAAGTTCTGCAGCGCGCCGCGTGGAAAAATACTCCCTATCAAAGGAAAACGCCAATCAATCATGCCCAAAAATATCCACCGGAAATAAAAGAAATGGTAAGGGAGAAGAGAAAGCGCGTAAAAAATGGCAACAAACTCGTGCTCCGCAACATAAATCGCATTTGAATCGCTTGTGTAACTTGCTAAAAAAGGTCATTATTGATTTTAAAAACCGGACAATACAAACCAGCATTGAAAGCTTAACAGCGGACAAAGATTCCAATTATTCGCTCTGGAAAGCTATAAAAGGCATTAAAAAACCGAAAATACAAGCGGCCCCAATCAAGAAAAATGACAACAAATGGGCCAAGAATGATAAAGACAAAGCAGAGGTCTTTGCCGCCCATTTAGAAGAAACATTTAAACCATTTGATGGGCAAGCGCTTGCTGAAAATGATAATGCGTCGGATATAGCATTTCACATTTACACAGTAAGAAATGCAAGGCTGACCGAACTTCAACAAGAAATAAAGAAACTGAAACCGAATAAAGCTCCTGGATACGACCTAATCACAGCAGAGCTTCTTAAATCGTTACCTAGAAAAGCGTTAGTTAAGTTCCTTTACATTATAAACGCAGCGATAAGATTAGAATATGTTCCGAGTCAATGGAAAGTCGCGGAAGTAATAATGATTCTGAAGCCTGGAAAACCACCGAATGATAAAAAATCGTATAGACCTATTTCGCTGCTGCCGATTATGTCTAAAGTTTTCGAAAGAATAGTACTTAAGCGATTACAGCCGGTTATAGAAGAAGGATCTCTTATTCCCAATCACCAGTTTGGGTTTAGAACCAAGCACTCAACAATAGACCAAGTGCATAGAATAACTGATTTAATTGAAAAAGCTTACGAAGAAAAAAAGATTTGCTCGAGCATATTCCTTGATGTTTCTCAAGCTTTTGACAAGGTCTGGCATGAAGGCTTGAAATATAAATTACGGCAAGTTCTGCCGGAACACTTATATAATATTCTAGAAAAATACTTGACGAATCGACTTTTCCGAGTCAAACACGGAAATGAATATTCGGAATTTAAAGAAATAAGGGCTGGGGTGCCGCAGGGAAGTGTCCTTGGACCGCTTTTGTACCTATTATATACTCGCGATATACCGCAAGAAGAAGGCACCGTATTAGCTACATTTGCCGACGACACTGCCATCCTGGCAACGGGTAAAACGATCGAAGAATCGACTGAAAAATTGCAAGAAGCATTGAATAAAGTAAATGAATGGACAAAGATTTGGCGACTAGCTTTAAACGAAAACAAATCTGTTCATGTCAATTTTACTTATAAGAAAATAAATAATTTGCCCATCTTTTCAAACTCGGTTCAAATTCCGTTTGCAAACGAGGCTAAGTATCTTGGAATGACACTTGATGCTAAGCTGAAGTGGAAATCGCACGTGAAGAAAAAACGTAAAGAACTCGAAACCAAATACAGAGAAATGTACTGGTTACTTGGAAAATATTCCAAGCTTAATGTAGAGAACAAACTGCTTTTATACAAGCAAGTGCTAAAGCCGATATGGACATATGGAATACAACTTTGGGGTTGTACCAAAATAAGTAATGTCAATATTTTACAAACTTTTGAAAATAAAGTGCTAAGATCAATAGTTAATGCACCGTGGTTTATTAGAAATAGCGATATCCATAGAGATTTAGGAATTGCGACAGTCGAATATGAAATCAAAAACTTCGCGCGTAAGCATAAAGACAGATTACAAGGACACGTTAACAATGAAGTCCTTCGAATTCTAAATGAGAGGAATCTACTGCGTCGTCTACAAAGGACTAAACCTTTCGACTTAACGCGATAGCAAGAAACCGCGCCTAATTTGCGGAACAAGCAGGAACTTTCAATGGAAAGGGACCTGCCAAACGATCTCAATACGTGAAAGGAAAACTGCTGGATAAGTCAAAACTTAGTTGTAGTATGTAATCAAAGAAATTTATCACGAAGGGAGGTTTTTTTAGTGAGTAAAAATCTCACACTACTATGAGCACGCGCTATCGATCCTCATAGTGTCTTCATGAAGATTTTTTACCTACCCTCGGGGAAAAAAAAAAAAAAAAAAAAATAAAAAATAAAACTTCATCTTCATCCCCCCCCCCATAGTATAATCGCAAACTTCGCGCCTTACGTAACAAGAGAAACAAGTTATGGGCAGCTTTCCTTCGTACCAATTCTGTTTTAGAATATTCCAACTATCTCGGTTCCTAACTTCAATTCAATCATCTTTATAACTCTCTCTACCAGAGGCACCTACAACTATAAAAAAAAATCTGACGGTTACTCTCCGTCCCTCTCTTTTGAAAACACATCCTTAACTAATCCGCAAACCATTGACAACTTTTTTGCCACCTATTTTAAACAATCCTTCGCAGACAACTCTTTTGAACCAGACCCCTCTTACTTCACTCACCTTCTTAACTTCTCCGTTGGCCCCTTTCTGTCCCTGCCTTTTGATCCTGCTGTAATTGAAAATAAACTACAAAATCTTAATGATGAATTCTCACCCGACCCAGATGGTTTCCCTGCCATTTTTCTTAAAAAATGCTCTTCCATTCTCTCCCTCCCCCTCTCTCATCTCTTCCGTTTGTCTCTATCACTAGGAGAATTCCCTCAGATTTGGAAGACCTCATTCATAACCCCCATACACAAAAAGGGATCAAAGAACGAAGTAACAAACTATCGCCCCATTGCTAAACTTTCTCATCTACCCAAACTTTTCGAAAGTATTTTATACGAAGCATTAAGCTTTCAGCGCAAGTCTCTTATCTCTCCCACCGAAAACGGCTTTCTGAAAGGTAGATCAACTACCGCTAACTTAGTCGAATTCGTGTCCTTCGCCCTGTCTGCCTTAGAGAATGGCAAAGAAGTCGACGTTATTGCAACTGATTTTAATAAGGCTTTTGATAAGATATCTCATAACTTAATCCTCTTCAAATTGTCTGCCCTCGGTTTCGAAACCAAAAAAAACCGTTCTTACAGAGTTCGCTTCAAATCCATCTTATCGACTCCCTTCTTGGCCACTTCTGGTGTTCCGCAAGGCAGCCATCTAGGTCCCCTTCTCTTCATTCTAACAATAAACGATGTCGAGATTGCTGATGATACCAAATTTTTCAAAGCCATCTCTTCACCACATGACTACTGTCTCCTTCAACAAGACCTTAATAGTTTTTCGAACTGGTGCCTACAGAATCGCTTAGAGCTCAATATCGTGTCCTCCGCCTGCCTTTACCTTCTCCATGGTCAACCTAAAGGGTGGTTAAATTTTAAGGGCCGATGTTGAATGTGAACCACACCTAAACGTCAAGTTTTTTTCTGCATTTCATTTGACATTTCTCAATTTCAGACTAACTCAATTTGAACCATGGAAAGATACACAATCGAGCAACGCGTTAAAGTTATTCAGGCTTATTATGAAAATGGGCGTTCAAATCAAAATGCATATCGTGCATTTCGTGATTCTTTCAGTCAATTTAATCGTCTAAATGTGCGTACAATCGGAAAAATAGTGCAAACCGGGTCTGTAGGAGATGTGAAAACACCAGTACATGCTCGTACAGCTCGTACTGCAGAAAATATTGCTGCTGTTCGCGATAGTGTGGCTGAAGAGCCGTCCACCTCAACTCGTCGTCGTGCCCAACAATTGCACCTCTCACGCTCGCCGTTGATGAACATTATGCATAAAGACTTGCATTTACGCGCTTACAAGGTGCAATTGACTCAAGAACTAAAGCCTCTTGACCATTTCAAGCGTCGTCAATGGTCGGCAAGAAATGGCAACAGTGGATGATCAATTTTCGAAGAAAATCATCTTCAGTGATGAGGCACATTTTCACCTCAGTGGATTCGTCAATAAGCAGAATTGCCGCATTTGGGCGAATGATAATCCAAGAGTGATTGTCGAAAAACCAATGCACCCAGTGACTGTTTGGTGCGGTTTATGGGCTGGCGGCATCATCGGGCCGTATTTTTTCCAAAATGAGGCCGGTCAGGCAGTTACTGTGAATGGTGTTCGCTATCGTGAGATGATAACGAACTTTTTATGGCCCGAATTGGAAGATATGGATGTGGACGATATGTGGTTTCAACAGGATGGTGCCACTTGCCACACAGCTAACGAAACAATGGCTCTTTTGCGCGACAAATTCAATGGCCGTGTTATCTCACGTGGTGGCGATGTCAATTGGCCGCCAAGATCATGTGATTTGACACCGTTGGACTTATTTCTTTGGGGTTATTTGAAAGAAAAGGTGTACGTCGATAAGCCAGCAACAATTCAAGAGCTAAAGGATGAGATAATTCGGCACATTAACGGCATAGAACCTCAATTATGCCTCAGCGTCATCGAAAATTTGGACCATCGGATGGAGGTGTGCCGCCGAGGTCGCGGCGGCCATTTGGCCGATATTTTGTTCCATACATAAAAAACCATACCAATATTATCATAATAAAAAGAAATGACAGTAATTTCCTAAATAATTTGTTTTATTCAAAATCAACATCGGCCCTTAAAACTTAACCACCCTTTATATCCATCGTTCAATCTCTCCGCAATCTTGGTATATTGTACGATATGGAACTAAATTTCCGTTCACATATTGATGAGATAATTCGTAAAGCTAACTCATCACTTGGCTTTGTCAAACGATGGTCCAACGAATTCTCCAACCCTTACGTGACCAGATCCCTCTACATTACCTTTGTGCGCCCCCTCCTTGAATACGCCAGTCAAGCGTGGTCACCCTTTCAGCAAGTTCATGTGACCAGAATCGTGAATGTTCAACGTCGATTTCTTCGATTTGCCCTTCGAGGTCTTCCTCGGAACGATCCATTTATCTTGCCTCCCTATCAAGACCGCCTCAACCTCATCAACCTGAGCACTCTAGAGAAACGCAGAGATGTTACAGACATTCTTTTCATTCATCGACTTCTTTCAAGCTCTGTTGATTGCGCATCTCTTTATAATTAAATTTTTTTCAATACCAGCCCTCGTCTTTTCTATCTACCGTCCCACCGCACTTCATATGGATCTAATGAACCAATTTCCCGTATGCTGCGAAAAGTGAACTCAAACCTCACCCAGTTTGATTTTAACCTCAGCACTCCCTGCCTCAAAACCGAACTCCTTCACCATTCTCCTTAGCTTTAAGTCTTAGTTTTAAGTTTTAGGTTTAAGTTTTAGCCTTAAGTTAGTTGAGCTTGTAATAAGCCAAATAAATGGGGGCTTTCGCCCCCACCAAAATTAAAATTAAAAAAAATAAATTAAATCAAATTAAATTAAAATTATACACTTAAGTTCCACTCTGTTCAGATGACTTAAATTTTGTACAGCATACATGAAAACAGCTGCCACTTGTTGGTTTCTGTTCTAGCCACCACATGTGTCACAGAACAGTGAAACATCTGTGGCGGTAAAGGGCAATGTTTTGAGAAAACGAAACAAAATTGAGACTATCTCATTGTTCCCTCGCTTACCATGAGCGATTTCTCCGCTTCCTATCATACATAGATAGTCAAATTATACATGCATATTTTTCGGGAATAATAAAACAATGAAACACTTGAATACGGCAACTGAAAGACACTTTGCAAATCAAAAGTGCAAGTAATGAATGTAGGATAATTTTTGCATATCAGTTTATCATTTTCCTTGGCTTCATTGCACTATTTTTTTTTTATCAAATGCATTGAACATTCTGCCTCCAGTTCTCTTTTATCTGCATTAGAAGATTGATCATATTTTGCGCACGTTGCGAAAAGGTCAGAATATTCTCCTATAAAATCTTTCGCTGACATTTTCAGTTATGTTACGCTTCTGTAAAAATCGATGAAGGTCATACATTTTCCAAGTAGACAAATTGCTATCTAGGTACAATTCCTTGGTAGACTTTCGTACGTAGTGGAATTATATTACCGGGAAGTTTTCTATATGGCTTTTTACTAAAGCTAATCCTGCTCCACTCGTTTTGTTGTCAGACACTTTTCGACCCATTTTATCATTGCCAGTAAATAATCCAAAATTTGAGCCTTTGATGGCTGTATTAATAGGTCCATTTGAAATGCAAAGGGTCATTTCAAAAAAATTTCCAAATACTCTATGCCTTCCAGTAATGTTTTCTAAAAAAATATATTTTAGACACATGACGTGATTTTCCATAATTGAGATCATTTTTTTTCTGTTTTTGGTAGTATGTTCGGACATACTTTAGTATAAAGTGTTTCTGTCTGTTATAGTCGGAAAATCCCCAATACGATTTACAAATTTCTTGTCTGTCGACCTCAGAAATATAATTTGTACATTTAAACTTATACTTGCAACAATCAATGGGTTTTGGAGCTTTGGCAGGATGGTTCTATATTTTGGTTGTATAGGGGAGACATTTCGCTCGATCAGATTTCGCTACATTGGCCTTCCAGGTTTCTGAGTGATTTTTTCTACGCCTTGTTAAAACTTTCAGCCATATAATCTGAAATCAGAAATTTCAGAATCTTCCGAGACTAAGTTGGGTTGCAAAGTTGGGTCTTCCGTGGAATCGTCACGTAACGTCAGTGATCGGTTGTGTTTTCCTTGCTCTCTCAAAGTTTTTCTTATATTTCTTTTAATTCTTTAAAATGGTGCTTGAAAATTGTGCAAAATGTGGAAAGGAGATTACTGATTGCAACTTCAGTAAATGTGAATCGTTTTGCAATCAAACGTTTCATAAAAAATGTTCAGACATTTCGGACACTAATTTTAAAATCTTAATCTCCGAACCCAGCATGATCTGGAGATGCACTTCTTGTATTGTGTCTCGTGAATCCAATACTATTTTAATTCAAACTATCAAAACACTCTCTTGTAAAATTTGCGAATTGAAAAAACAAGTTTCGGTTTTGATTAAAGACAATATTTTTTTCGAAAAGTAAAAAATCTAACAATTCGGATAATAAGGGCAAGTTGGGCAAGTTTAAGAGTTCAGTGAATCTCTCCCGCTATGATTCTAACGCTCCGGTAGCAAGCACCGAAGATAACACAGTTTCTCGTGCCGCGCCCCTTAATAATGCACTCTTTGAAACTAACGTTGCTGTTGCCGGGACCACTGGACCATCATCAAACAGTGCCAGGAGTTTGATGGGCCTCTCGGTCAGTACACCTACTTCCGAGCCACCAAACACCCAAGTAACTATAGCTCATCGAATTGATCCCACTAATGTTGATCCTGCAACAGGTAATTCGACGTCGCCAGCGTGTAATGTAGCCGCATCGACATAATCAAAAACCAAAAGCTCAATTGGCGGAAATAGAAAAACGCAGAAGAAACGCGTCATCGGCCCGAATACCTCCGCTGTCCAATTCAATATAGGAGTAATCCCATCGTACAAATGGCTTCATCTTTCTCGTTTTTCTATTTCTACTACGGCTGTATCGATTGTCAATTATACCTCGCAAAAACTCAACATTCCACCTGATCAACTAAAGTGTGTACCTCTTATCAAAAGAGAGGCAAATCTATCTTCTCTTAAGTTCATCAAATTTAGATTAGCTGTACCATCCACGAGCATTGACGAAGCTCTCAATGCTGATAACTGGCCGTGTAATGTGCATGTCAGAGCTTTCAAGTTCCAGCCAAGAAACGAAAAACCTGTGGCGGTTGTAACGGCCCTTTAACAACGTCATCAGTCGCTACAGAAAGCAGAGAAATTGTTGATTTAAGCTCTCTTTCTGTTTACTTTCACAACACTGGTGGTATGCGAACCAAAACAAATCAACACTATCTCAACTCTTCGCTTAATGAATATGACATAATTATAATGTACTTACTGGATTTCATCGTGGTGGGGGTGTAATCATCGCCGTCCGTTCATCACTGCGCAGTATGGAAATCGAACTTCATCATAGTGCGCCGAATATAGAACAAATATGTGTTCGAGTGAGTCTCTCTCAGTCATCATCTAATGCAGCTGAACTATTTTTTATCGTAAGCTATACACCACCTCATTCTATGTTATCAGTTTATGAAACTCATATTAAAAATATTGAGCTCATTGTGTCCAATTTAAAAACTAATCAATACCCAGTTGTGTTGGGTGATTTTAATGTTGGTGACATACAATGGATCTACTTTGAGGAGGAGCAAATGTTAATGCCATTTAATTTAAAAAGTGAATGTGAATTTTTGGTAATTGATTATTTGTTTGCATTCAATTTATTTCAAATCAATAATATTTGTAATTCTATGACCCGAATTTTGGATTTAATTTTTATTAATAATGAGCTATATCATAATGTTAGCGAAGTAATTGTACCACTTTTAAATACTTCCATTTTTCACACTGCTGTTTGCTTTAAAGTATGCTTCTATAATTATTGTTTAAAATCAACTTCTCAAGATAAATTGTCCCAATTTAACTTTTATAAAGTTAATTATGGTGCGTTAGATAATTTTTTTATAATGCTAATTGGGAGTTAGTTCTGGCGAGCACTAGTCTTGAAAGAGTTTATAAAAATTTTGTTGATAAATTGTTCGAAGCATTTTCCTTACATGTTCCTAGATCTAGCAAGAAGGTTGCTAGGAAGCTACCGTGGCATAATAAACGCCTTCCAATCTTAAGAATGCTAAAAATAAAGCATTTAAGTTATATAAATTAACTAATAATGAATGCGACCGTGAATGTTTCCGGAGATTGCGTAAGGAATACGAATTCTTAAATGCATTTCTGTACAAACAATATGTATTGAATTCTGAGTCTTATTTAAAAAATAACTCAAAACATTTCTGGCAGTTTGTGAATATAAAAAGGAAAACGAATGGTTTTCCTGTAAATATGGAATTAAATGGCCATACCGCCAATGATTCACAAGGAATATGTAATCTGTTTGCGGAATTTTTCCAAACTGTTTATAGAAGACCTGATAATTGTTCTAAATACATTGAACATTCCGTAAGTGAATCCTCCATAAACATTGGATTTTTACTGCTTTCTGAACTTGATGTCTAAAATGGCCTTAATAAACTAAAGGCAGACACTAGTTCTGGTCCTGACGGCATTCCCCCTATTGTTTTAAATTTCTGTAAAAATTCCCTCTGTAAACCACTAACGATTTTATTTAACTTATCGTTGGCTACAGGAGATTTTTATTAAAATGTGGAAATGGTCTTACATAATTCCTATCCATAAGTCTGGAAGGAAGCAATTAGTAAATAATTACAGAGGAATATCCAAAATTTTAGTCATACCCAAATTATTCGAAAGTTTGGTTTAAGATAAAATTATTTTTGATGTTCTAGAATACATTTGTCCTGCTCAACACGGCTTTGTTAGCAGACGATCTACATCAACAAATTTAGTAGTGTTTTTAAAATATATTTCTCAGTCATTTGAAGAAGGTTTGCAAGTTGATATTATATATACAGACATTGCAAAAGCCTTCGATACTGTTGATCATAAGCTATTGCTGTTTAAACTTAATAAGATCGGCTTTCATTCAAGTTTTTTTAAAATGGGTTTCCAATTACCTATTAAATAGGAAACAAATTGTTAAAATTGACAGTTGCACTTCTAATCCTATCAATGCTTACTCAGGTCTACCACAAGGTAGCCATCTTGGGCCAATATTTTTTATTCTTTTTATAAATGGTGTATCTAAAGTCATTAAGCATTCTAGGTGCTTGCTTTATGCAGATGACCTAAAATTGTTTTTGAAAATAAAAAGTGTAAATGACTGTTTTAGGCTACAAAGCGATTTGGATAAAATCGTCAGCTGGTGTGAGCGTAACAAATTAACTTTGAACACTTCTAAATGTAAGGTCTTTTCGGCATATCGGCGTTTCTTCCCTGTGAATATGTCTTATTTTATCAATGGTAGCCGATTAGAAGCTGTATGTGAAATAAATGATCTCGGTGTAATTTTCGACACTAAACTTACTTTTAATGCGCATATCGATTATGCCATAGCCAAATCGAACGCAATGGTGGGTTTTATCAAACGTAACACTAAAGAATTTAGTGATCCATACACATTAAAAATCCTTTTTGTTTCTATGGTTCGACCACTCATTGAGTATTGCTCTATAATATGGAATCCCTACTATGGAGTTTCTATAAACAGAGTTGAGAGAATACAGAAACGCTTCACTAGATTCATAATATCCAAACTTGGATGGGATTTTATGCCCTCATATAATAGCAGATGCGCTCTATTAGGGCTAACTTCATTAGAAAGAAGACGTAAGATTCATGCAGTAATGTTTGTACAGGATGTTTTTGTCTATAAAGTGAAATGTACGGAGATATTAGAATTGCTTCATATGTATGCTCCGATAAGAACCCTAAGGGAGTGTCAGTCATTTACATTTTTCATTTTTAATGCATTTTTATTAAATTCATTGTAACTTATTTGCTAGACAAAAAAAAAACGCTTAAAACTAGCTTAACTAACTTAACTATTCTTATTCTAACTTACTGGCCCTATGCGGGCGCTCTAAGTTAAACCTAATACTTAAAACTATGTCTTTCGACGTAACTAACTTAAGATTCTTTATTTATTTATTTTATTATTCTATTGGCTATTACTACTAAGAAAAATGTTTAATCAAATGAAAAAACTTAGTATATGAACTTTTTTTTGTTTTTAATGTTCTTATATATAAAACTTATAAACTACCTTAAAATAAATCTTAAGCTATCTTATTCTAAATTAGCCTATCTTATTCTACGTAAATTTTTTTTTTTTTTTTTTGTTTTTTAATTTTTTTTTTTTTTTTTTTTTATCGAGTGCTGTTTTTTTTTATTTTTTTTATGTTTTTTGTGTTTTTGTGTTTTTTTTTTGTATTTTTGCATCCAAGTGCTGTGGATTTTTTTTTTTTTTTTTTTTTTTTTTTTTTTTTTTTTTATTATTAAAATATTACTTACAACCTATTTACATAACACTACCTAAACCTTAAAACTATGTAAGTCGGCCATGGACAACAAACAGCCAACCTCAAATATGCAACAGGCTACCCTGGATTAGGAGGAAACGACGAAGGAGTTTCCTCTCTTTCGGCTAGCCACCAAAAACGACCGTACTGACGTTGTACGTCATAAATATCGCGACCCGATACCGCCCTACTAAACCGGAGACGCTCCACACTGCCGTGTGCAACGTCTCTGTCGTAGTTGAGTCGCCTATCCACAGCTGTCCGAGCAACGTGGAAGATTAGCGGCACTGCCAATCTGTCCTGGATCAGACCTTTCTTATCAAAATAGAGGAATGCCTCTGGGGGAACAAAGCCGTTAAGGCGCACTCTCTCATGATACTCGTAATTGGGGTAATAAGCCCCGGAGATCAGGTTGTTCGTCGAGCTCATTGCTCTTGCAATGTGCCTTCGAATCAGCTTGATAACGAAATTATCCACTCTTATTAGGTTAGCCCCGTTGTATAGGACCTCATTGGGATAGAATTTTATGTACTGGGACTCTGGTGTTCTGTACAAATGAAGGCAAGCCCGAAGGCAAGCCCTCTCAAAAACCCGAATCTTTTCCAACAAGCTTGCTCCCACGTTAAACCACACGGGGCATCCATATACGAGCATGGGCCTAATGAGGGCCATGTAGCAGATTACCTTTACCCTTGCATCGAGTTGCTTGCTATAAAAAAGTCTCTTTGTAAGGGCAAAAGCACCTTTGGCTCTGGCCAGAGCAGCATCTATATGTTTGTTAAAATATAGATATTGGTCTAACCAGAGCCCCAGGTATCTGACTACACTTCGACTCGCAAGTGGCTGTCCGTGCGGTCCAACTATTGAGAACTTTCGCCAATTCTTTCTGGTATCCCTAGAGGCCCCAGACAACGGCGTCCTAAAAAGAATGGTTTCCGATTTCTGGAAGTTGATCTTCAACTTCCAGTCATCGCAATATCGCAGAATCTTATCGAAGTCACGTTGCAAGAGAATTGCAATGACCTCGATTTTTGGTCCTGATCTGTACGCGATCAAGTCGTCTGCGTACGCTATGGCATGGTGTAGTGATCCTATCAGATCGCTCGTGTAAATGTTGAAAAGGATCGGTGAATTAACCGCACCTTGTTGCAGACCATTTTTAATTAGAAATGTTCCAGTAGAAGTCACATTGCCATTTTTGACGATGAACTGCCTACCGGTGAGCATGTTATAAAGTATGTACAACAGTGGTTTGCTTATGCCCAGTCTGTTCAGCTTGTAGAAGAGTCCCTCTAACCATACGGTGTCGAAGGCCTTCTCCAAGTCAATCAGGCAGGCACCCGTGCATTGTTTCTTACTTTTGTTCCATTGGATGTCAGATACCAGTTTAGACGCGGCATGTATTGTATCATGCCCTGCCTTAAAACCGAATTGGTTATCCGGAATTATATTACTGTTCTCAGTCCACTTAAGCAGGGCCCTATTGATCACTTTCTCGAATACCTTGCTGATGTTCGGAAGGAGACTTATCGACCGGAGATTTGCCGGATTGGAAGTGTCCTTACCCCTTTTGGGGATGGGTTGTATCACTGCTGTTTTCCAATGCGCTGGATAATGTGCATTATTCAGCGCATTGTTAAACAGAGTGGTGTAAATGTCCACCGCTTCTAGAGGGAGATGTCGAAGCACAATGTTCGACACTCCATCGAATCCTACAGATTTCTTCCTCCTCAATGAGTCGAAGATCGCTTGGAGCTCCACCTTCGATATGTACGGTGGATGTACCCTTTCATCGGCGATGACATTATTTGCCATGTTATCGTCATTGAACTCGGTAAAACCTATGTTCTCGGATCGCCAGTGCTCTATATCATTTCGGGCAAATGGTATCATTCACCTTGTACACTTCCTGGAAAGTCGCTCCTATAGCCTCTACCTTCTCCTGCGGATCTTCGATCACAAAGAAGTTGTCATCCTCTACTGCGTTATCTGGATCTATACCTGCTGTTATAAGTATTCGTCCATTGTTCGTCGTTCGGGGGATCTTAAGACACGGAAGGTCGTTTTGATTATTCCTCCGAAATATTTTATTTATTTGCGGGAACATACTCGGGTTGTTGGATTTTACAGCCCGAATTTTGTTGTTCCAATGCAAATTTACAGAAAGTCTGTAATTTTCTCTAATTAACTTCTGGAGGTTTTTAATCAACGATTTCAGTGTCCTAACCTCCGAGTTCTGTCTGTCAGTAAACTGTCTGTACAAGGTTTTTAGTCTCGACAGCAGTCTACTTTTGTGTTGGTGTAGTGCGTCAATTGTTGCATTACGGAATATGTCTGCGTTGTCAGTATGTTGATACCGAGGTATCGTATTATCCATAGTTCGTTTAATTGTCTCGTCCATTTGTTTTAGGTACCAGTCAATCTCCTCGTTTGACAGATTCCTATTGGACGGTGGGTAGAGCGAGTTCGAGGAGAGTGCTCTTGTTAAAGTTCTGGAGAAGCGAGTCCAACGCGTCCTACTATAATTGTAGGAGTACGTTTGGACAAACTCCTCCAACTCCGCAATTTCGTTGGGAATCGTTATTACGGCACTGAGTCCGCAATGGTCACTGTCATACGCAAATGTGTGCAGGCAGTTTATAGTTTGTCGGTCCATGTCGGTCAGTTGTAACCGTACGTCGAACAGCATAAGATCCAGATAAGAGCCACTTCTAGGAAACGACGGACTATCTGTTGCTTTCAAATCGAGTTTATACTCGACACTGTGCCGACCCCACCAATTGAATAGTAGGTTCCCTCTAGGATTAGGTGTGTTGTTTCCCCAATCTCTATGTTTGGCATTGAGATCTCCGGCCATGATGAAATAATTCTCCTCCGACTCCAGCCTTAGGAATCGAAAAAGTGTCTCGAGCTCTGAAATAAATAAAGTAGATTGAGTAGCTTCAGGTGCATAGAGTGCGACCAAGTACATCCTCTTTCCACTACGGAGAGGGATGCACACGATACACGCTTCCAGCTCCTGGAACCTTCGCACTTCACCGCTGTACATTACTTTAAATTGCAATTGTTTGCGTATGAAGATCGCAACACCTCCTCCTTGTGTAGAGTTGGGTCGGTCTCTTCTGACAATACTGTATTTATTGTGCCCCAATTTGTGCTTCTGGGATAGCTTTGTTTCGCTAACCATAAGCACATCAGGGGTTTGGTCTTCAAGCAACTTAAACAATACGGCTCTTCGCTCGATCCTAATCAGTGAATTCACATTCACCGCAAGGATCTTCAAGGATTGCTCCTCCATGTTCGTACCCATTACGACTGAAGGTGCGTTAAGCCCGGCAGAAGTGCGTAGATCTGGTCCACCCGCTTCGCCTGCTCCTGTACCTGACGTTGAAGCTGCTCCATCTGCCCTTGGATAGAGAGCAAGATGGTAAGCAAGTCAGTTTGAGCCTCCGGTGCTCTAGGCGCTGGGGCCTGAGAAGCAACCTTCGGTCTTTTCTGTTCCGCGTTTCCCCGTCCTGCCGCCATTTGGGCGTAGGTCACTTGGGGAGTCACGGATGGTGTTTGAATTGGAGCAGGTGGACGTTTCACTACAACCTTCTCCTGACGAACCAGATTTACTTTCTTAATATACTGGAACTTAGGACAACCCCGATAGTTTGCGGTGTGTCCCTAATTCCTGCATAAAGCACACGAGAGCTGGCTCTTATCTGCAACTCCATCCTTACCTAGTGTGCATTCCTCTGCTTTGTGGTTCTTTCCACACTTGACACATCGAGGCTGCATTTCGCAGTTCGACGCGGCGTGACCGAACCTTTGGCAGCGAACACATTGTAAAATGTTTTCGCTCCTTCTTAATTTTTCCCAGGCGACAACCTGGTAGTCTAGGACTTTAATACTCCTTAGACCATCCAGCTTGCTATTGGGTGAAAGCTGAACTAGGAAGAACGGCAGTTTCCGCTTCTCCCTTTTTGCCTTAGCTGTGGTGAATGGCTTGACCCCTACGAATTCGAGCTCGTTGCACTCTTTCTCTTTAAGCAGCGCAAGGAGCGTCTCCGGATCAGTAGACGGGTCTATCCCCCTCAGCAGCATTGTTTGCCGCTTTTCCCCCTTCGGGGTGAAGGAGAAGAACTCCGTCGTCGTGTCCTTTAACAAATCTTTAATTTTTTTATATTGCTCCACTGTATTGCAGTGGATAGCGTGCCTGTCTTCATTTAATCGTTTAATAGAAAAAGTGTTGCCTATGGCCGACTTACATAGTTTAATGGTGTCCATAAGCTCAATCTTGTACGTATTTATTGGCGGTACCCTCGCTTTTGTCGTCGTCTTCGATTGTTGTTGCTTCTGCTGCGGTTGCTGTTGTTTCTGCTGCTGCTGCTGTTGCTGCTGTTTCTGCTGCTGTTGTTTCTGCTGCTGCTGCTGCGGTTGTTGCTGCTTTTTCTGCTGCTGCAGCGGTTTTTGCAGCGTTTTCTGCTGCTGTTGTTGTTGTTGCTTATTCTGCTGCTTTTGTTCTTGCTGCTGCTGCATTAGTTGTTGTTGCAGCTGGCCTTCTGGCTGCTTCTCTTGCTGTTGAGCGCGCTGGAGCTCTAGCTGCCGCTCCCTCTCTCGCCTGGCCATTTGTTTGGCCTTTATGGCACGCACCCTCTGTTCGAGCTGCCTGATGCTGCTAGTCAGACTCTCGACTTCTTCTTCTTCATCATCCGATTCGGAGGACGCCAGAACTCCGAAGCTATTGTTCTTCTCTCCAACGTAGTGGCCTTCCCCACCGTCGGAGATGTAAGCTAATTCGACAGAGTCATCGGACCTCTGTCGCTTTTTTTCTGCTGCTACTCTTGTTGTTGTGCTCGGCGCCCCTTCACTCACTCCACCGGGCAGCTGTTCAGTTGGAGCTGATGTGGAGGGACGCTTTACAAGGTTGGGAGAAGGTTTTAACTTCCTTCTCCTTTTCCCTTTACTTGCGGTTACCACTGTTGCTGAGTGACCTGCCTGCATCGGATGATGCTGTTACCCCACCAGCTGGTCCCGCTATTGGGAGCGCGGACCGCTCACTATCCATCACCTGATTCTTCTTGTCTACACACTTTTATTTATTTATTATAAAAAAAAAAAAAAAAAAAAAAAAAAAAAAAAAAAAAAAAATTCAAATTTTTCCTGGCTGGGAATTGAACTCAGGCCCTTGGGTTGACGGTTCACTACTACTGCCACTAGGCTAACTCGTCACTTGAAGAAATACTGTCTAACCTTGTAGTTTAGAACACTATTATTTTAAATTAAAAGCCGAAACACGTGCGTACTCTAAGAAAGTCTGTGAACGACTGAGGGAGTGTCAGTTTTTATACACTTATGCTCATAGATTTAATTATCGTTTAAATGAGCCTATTGCTAGATCTACACGCTTATATAATCTAGTTAGCAACATAGTTGACTTTAATCGTAGTAGAACTACAATTAGAAGTTTGCTTCAATTTGAATTGCTGTAATTTAATAAAGTTTTATCTTTAATACATACATATATACTTATTTATAAATATATTATACCAGATATATAAAATTTTATAAAATCTGTAAGAGATCAACTCCGTAGATAAATAAATAAATAAATCTCCACTAAAGTCTTTCTCTTCGTCACTAGTGCAATCGTAGTCCACAAGTCTAAGTGTGTTGTTTTGCATCTGCAAAGAGTCAAAGGGAGTTTAGGATTCTATATATTGTGATTTGTGCGGAATGCAACTGGCTATTTCGCTGGAGCATTTTTTATAAAAAAGAAAACGATAATACAGGGAGAGACTGGAGTCATTTCTCCGTTGTTCAAGTGAATGTATGGAATTCACAATGTCTCTATCGCCTATTAGTTTTAACGCGCGATTCTGTACCCTATCAATAATGTGCAGAACGGTCTTGGGTGCACCAGACCAGATATGGGCTTTATATTCCAGCTTAGGGCGAATGAATGCCTTATAAATTGAGGTCAGATTGGATGGGGTAAAATATTTCTTGCACCGTTTAAAGAATCCTAGACATTTTGCACCATTTTTGGCGACCTCGAATATGTGATCGTTCCATCGAAGATGGTTATTATTACACATACCGAGAATGGCAAGTCTTTCGGTTTCAATGATGCAAGTACGTTCGGTTTCAATGATGCAAGTACCATCCATGGAAGGAGTGGATTGGATTAGAAGTTGCAGACAAGAGATCATTTATAAACATAAGAAAGAGAGTCGGAGACAAAACAGAGCCTTGGGGAACACCAGCATTTATTTGGTGAATTGCAGACTTGAAGCCTTCCAAAACTGCTTGTATTGAACGCCCCGAAAGTTAGTTTCTAATTCATTGAAGAAGAGACTCATCGATGCCATATGCACGCATTTTCGACAAAAGAGCCTGATGCCAAACTCTGTTAAATGCCTTTGAGATATGCTATCAAATCACCTTTGGACCTGTTGAAAAAAACCATACTACCATACTACCGATCATTAAGGAGTTTTCGTGAATCGAAATATTTCATAAGCTGACGATTTATCAGCGTTTCCATGACCTTCGAAAGAAGGGACGTGAGTGCAATAGATCGGTAATTGGACAGAGATGAAGATTCGCCTTTTTTAGGGACGGGCTGGACAAATGCTGTTTTCCATCTACTCAGAAAGAGCCCTGAAAAGTAGGATAAACAGAAGAACACCTTTGTCAGCGTAGAAGAACACCTCTTCAGAACTATGGGGGGATACCATCTGGGCCAGCGGATTTGTGTATGTTAAGACCTTTGCGTACTCCTGCAACTGTACGAGTGCGAAAGTAGACCTGTCCCATGGAAAATTTTACGCTCTCAAATACAGGTGCAGACGAAGCATTATCTGGCAGCGTAGAGTTCGCTGCAAAGTGAGCAGCAAGCAGATTGGCTTTGTCTAAGGAG
Organism: Pocota personata; assembly: GCA_963082735.1. Lineage (NCBI taxonomy): Eukaryota > Metazoa > Arthropoda > Insecta > Diptera > Syrphidae > Pocota > Pocota personata. Next base: position 20,992,586 of record OY720433.1, read on the forward strand.
CCGACAACTGGAATGTCATTGTAAATGAGCGTGGGGATGGCAGACGGGGCAGAACTTTTAATATTTTTGACTAATGACCAGTAATTTTTACTACCTTTGGGACATTGCAGGATTTTTTGTCTCAATTTTTGGTCATGTAAGAATTTTACACGTCGAATATGGGCATTGCAGTCTTTTCTAGCTTGTTTAAACTTCTTTCGATTTTACTCAGATTTGTTGGCTTTATAAGACCGAAGGCTAACTTCTTTCAACCTGATAGCCTCTTTACAGCTCTGGTCAAACCACGAGTTTGCCTTAGGTTTAATGCTCTTCATTCTGTTAGGAATAAAGTCATTCATACCTAAGAGGGTAGTGTTAGTGATCATATCAGCTGCGGTATCCACGTCGCTATCAAGGAAGCATAGCGACCAGTTAAAACTCCTAAAAAAGCTATTAAGGTCGCTCCAGTTGGCTTTCTCGTATTGCCATACTTTTGTTTTAGGAGTTTTTTCTTTAACTGAGTGGGCGAGGTACGAGAATTTATCTGATACGATATTATGGTCAGACCGACCTAGAAGCGCGAAAGCATTAATAGTGTATTTATCAGGGTGCGAAGTAAGAAACAAGTCCAAAGTGTTGGCGGAATGACTTTCAATGTCCGGTATACGTGTAGGCTCATTTACAAGCTGAGCCAAATTGTTTATCTCAGCAAAAAGTTCAACATACCTTCCTTCGGGTGTTGCCTGGCCAGAATGTTGAAGCCAATCCGAATTGTGTATATTGAAATCGCCCTCAATGACGATTTCAGTATGAGGGTACAAGGAGACAATTCGAGTGCTGGAATCGGACAGCGCATCAAATTCATCAAAATTTGAGTTTCTGTCCCCACTAATTCACTCCTGCTTTATTTACAGAGGCCCTGTAAATAAAGCAGTAGTGAATTATTTCCTTACGGACGGTGAATTTTAGCCATTTGAAATTAAATTCCGGGTTGGAACAGTAGACATACTGTGGTGAAACTTGGTAAGCAATAATGACACTAAGTTATACCCAGGCAGTTTCAAATCGGAAGATTCTCCCAATACCTGTGTTTCGCTTAGTGCCAAAACAGAGCTGGTTTATAGGAATGTGCGTGGGCGTACACATCGAAGAAATTCTTTCGAAGCCCATGAATGTTATCAAAATCAACCCTAAATTCCCTCATCACTACAACATAGAAACACAAAAAGACACAACTCTGACGTACTAGTTCCAAAGAATAGTTTTCCAAAACAAACTGTCGCAGGTGCTATGCTCAAACGACAATTAGCTAAGGTCCGCTATTCGGATAAACATTCACAGTCCGCTATGCATCAAATGTTACGCTCTCTCAATCATCGCAATTGGAATTATGTACATACATACATAGCACGTACTCCAATTGCGATAACAAAGAAGCGCAACAGCGGGTGAGAGGGTGTGAAAGATGGGAAGCACCGGCACTGAATTATTTTTTTTATTTTTTCCACTGCACTTTATAGCATTGGTTTTTTATTTATTTATTTTTCCATTGCACCACACTGAATGCAATTTGACGCGTGCGAACAGTTATTGTTTGTCGATGGAATTATTTTTTTTTTATTCTTTATTTTTGTTTGTAGCGATCTTATACTACGTGCGAGCACGACGGCATGCAACAGACAACTCCCTCTGCAGCGAGGGACTTTGCAGTTCATCAGCAGCATGTCTTTCTTGTGATGTGCCATGGTTTGGGTTTAAAGCATAAAAACTACTTGTAGCACCAGATTGTGATAGCTTACACGCGCTATTAGATTTACGATCAAACAAATCTTGTTGGGCAAGAATTATGGATTTACGGTTCTATAACAAAGATTCCATAGATAATATCCTTAGTTTTAAAAAATATAAACAACGAAAGAAGACGCCACATAGGCACGACATGAAACTTTAGTACTTACGAGATTATTAAGAGTTTCATTATGCCTATGTTTGATCATTGCCAATCCGGCCAAGTATCTACCTCTTAAATTATTCATAATAAAATTATAACACTTCAACCAATATAAATAAACACTTCACAATAAACTTTTACTTTGCGATAAGCTTTGTTCCAATAAATTTTCTATTTTCGTATTGCCATAATTGAAAATAAAAACCGGAGGAAGCATACTTCGTTTTTAGACCAAAACGGTTTTTTTTTTTGGCAAGTCAAATTCATTAAATACGTTCATGATTTTTTCCTGCCGTGAGAACCTAAAAAAATACAGTTGATGAAATTTATAGATCTGAAACTGGTGTTTTGGATCGTTTAATGGACATAATGAATTTTTCTAGCGATAGATTCCTGAAAAATACGGTATTTGGTGATATAAAGTCATTTTGGCTCAAATTTGTACTTAGTGAGTTTTACCTGTCAACCGACGATATATGTCGGAAACTAATGACGAGCGACTCCTACATATATGTACATATACGAGTATATTAGAATTCTTAGAAATGTTCTCTACAATGAAATCAATGAGTGAGGGGGTTCTTTTTCTAAATAATTACCAAAAATTTGGTCAACCGTAAAAGGAGCTGCTGCGTTCATTGAAGGCCAGGATGCGAATTCCGACTTGGGGGTCTGGATTGCGATTGCTCGGGAATCTACTAATCGCCCGTAACATGGCTCGGGCCAGTAGCGCAACAACCAAGTTTGTGATCAAGGGCTTGCTTTACCTCCCCGTGGTGGTCCCCGGTAACAATGTGTATAAATCCTTAAGTGCGGGCAGGCTAGTGCTTCAACTCTAAATTGGTAACGTGGATGTTACCCCCCTAATTCAGGGTATTATGCGAAGCCGAGCCTATTGGATGGTTTGCAGCTGGGTGGTATACCGGCTGTATTAGTACGGGGCCCTCCAGATACCTGGCGCCCTCTGGTTGTAACATAGCCTTACCACAATACATGGTCTCTGATGTGGCGGACATGACTTCCCCCATACGGACATAACATACCAGCGGTTATACAAATTTTTATGGGTGCCAAATGGTGTTTCTGTGGCACCAATGGAATTCCAGAAGACTATGGATACTATTCTCAAAAGTTTGGAAGGTGTTGAAGTATATATAGACGATATTCTTGTAGCAGGGAAGACTTTTCAAGAATGTAAGTCTAGATTGTGGAAAGTACTCCAATGGTTGGAAGAGTATAATATGCACGTAAACTGGGAGAAATGCAAATCTTTCCATACAAGCCTAGAATATTTAGGGCATGTTATATCTGGGAGTGGTATTGGTTCTTCAAAAGCGAAAAGTGAGGCAGTAATGTCTGCACCCCAGCCCAAAAACAAAGAGCAGCTGCAGAGTTATTTAGGATTAATTAATTATTATTCCAAATTTTTGCCGAATTCAGCTGATCTTTTACACCGCGTCTCCACGAGAAATTTTTCATAGAATGCCATCTGTCATTCTATCAAAATTGCTCATGGAGACCACAAATAGTATTCTATGAGAAATTTCATTCTATAGATTGCTCAGCTCATAGCATTCTATGGATGTCATTCTATGGGCTGTCATTTTCAGTTTGACGTTTGTGTTTTTTTCTATCTTTTTTTTTTTGTTTGTTTTGTTTTGTGATTTGTTTTGCAATTTGTGTTGTTTTTCGCGATGGTTGAGTGGCGTATGGACGAAATTATAATATTTATTAATAATTATCGGCAGTTCCAGTGCCTATGGAACTATAAAAGTGTCAGAATATAAAAGGCTCGGCCTAAAAAAAAATGCTTGGCAGCAGCTATCCCAAGAAACTGGGATGGACGTATCAGAGCAGAAAAAAAAAAATTAAAAATCTCCGGACAACTTACGTTGTTGAAAAAAGAAAAGTGGACGAGAGCAAGAAATCGGGGACATCGGTGGAAAATATTTATCATTCCCATCTGTACTACTAAGACGACCTGCAGTTCCTTGATTCCGTAATTGTATTGAGGCGCACGAAGAGCAACTACAATGTGGTAAGAAGGATATCAAGAAACAATTGCTTATAGTATATTTTACGCTTATTTTTTACAGGAAGACAGTGTGGAGCTTGGAACGGAAGCAGTTGAAGTAGATTTTAACGAATCCGTTTACTCAGAGACTGCAATGACACATTCACCTCCATTACCAACTCTGTCTCCTGAGTTGCAGTCCAACCTGCCATCAACTTCAGGCAAATCCAAGAGGAAAGCATCAGGTAAAGAAGACGTATTCCACTCTGCTATCGATCGAATAGTTAATTTTGCAAAAGGAGATGAGAAGGAGAACATGTACTCCTCATTTGCTAAAAGCATTGCTTTGCAACTGGAACAACTATCGGTCGTGGAAGCTGCTGAAACAATGGGAGAAATTCAGCTGCTAACTAGTAGGACAATTCTGGAGTCCTTGCGCAACAAAAATGTAGGCCAGTCATCGCTGTCATCGTCAATAAGAAGTAGCGGGAGCGACAAGCTGTGCACAGCATTAGCATATGCCGACATTCAGTTCGACGAATAAAAAATAACCTCAGAGTTGTTCTTCCTCTAATTTTAATAATTAAAAATAAACATTGAATTAAGAATTGAGGGTGGCCGTGGTGTAGTGGTAACATCAACGCTTGTCACGCTCTTGGTTCACGGTTCAAATCCTGATCTCAACAATCATCTATTTATTTCGTTTGAAATAAATAAAAAAGTCGATCAATTGCGAAAACTTAGTCAACTCAACTGCGAAGGCATAACACTGGCAGTAGGGTGGTCATATGGCTTAAATGCAACTTGATCGTGATGATGACGTCAGGTGGAGGGGAAAAAATACAGTGAATCATGAGCAACGACAAAAAGCAAAACAATCAAGCTCCCCAGTTATCTGGACGCCACCCTTGGAGTTTACTGAAACTTAATACCACCTAAGTGTCAAACCCACTACACCAATCTTCCTTTCTCTCTCTCTTAATTTCTACAAACGCCCGTACCCTGAAATAATTTAATGGTATTCATATCCCATTTGGCGCGCGCAAATTATAAAAAAAAAAAAAAAAAATAAGATATTGTTTGTTTTTTAATTCTTTCCCATTGGTATGGAACATCGCCATCCGTCACACAATATCTCCTTAAATTTTCCTTCACTTCCCACGCATATTTATATCTATTATGATCTTGCGTATATAAAGATGTTATTGTTGCAGGCAAATCAATAATGACTTCATCGGCGTTGTCTGGCGTCTGTTTTTTTTGGTGAAAGGTAGTTGTGTAGTACACAACATGCTCTCACCAGATGGGTGCAACTATCCACGTCTATCTCTATAGGACGATGAAAAATTCGAAACCGAGATGCAAGCCTCCCAAAAGCCATCTCGACTGTTAAACGCGCACGACTTAGGCGATAATTTAACACTTCCTGGGATGTGCTTAAGTTCAAATTTCTACCATAGGCCTTCATAAAGTTTTGATCCAAACCAAATATATCATCACCTATGAAAAAGTATGGCGTTCTCACATGTTGACCCTTTAAAGGCTTTGGAGATGGAATGTTTAACTTTCCAATTTCAACAACGTCGGACGCTCTTCCATTACCGCCCACACCGATATATACAAATTTGCTGTGCGCATCAACAACAGCAAACAAAACGATGCTAAAGAATCCTTTAAAGTTGAAGAAATCGGATTCCGATTTTGGTGGAGCTTTGATCCGTATGTGTTTGCCATCAGCAGCACCTAAAGTATGCGGGAAGGACCAAAACACATCAAAATCTCTGGCAATGTCATACCACTCGCCTTGTGTGGTAGGTGTCTAAAGGGAAATTATTAAAACAATGGCCTGGTTTATAGCACTCAGTACTTCTGGTACGAATTTGGAAATTGTCTTCCGGGAAATATGAGAAAGAAACTCAAGAGACCTGTATGAGTCCCCAGTAGCAATGTATAAGTTATTGCAAGCCGCACTCTCGAAGTGATCGCATAACGCATCACAGTGTCCTTTTTTTTTATTGTACTATCTACCTGTAGGCGATTTGGAAATGAAAATGAAAATATTTTAGGCAAAGAACAAAAATTAATCTTACCATTGAGAGAACCTCTTCAAACTTCTCAATAGTCATTCTGCAAAAGTTACGATACTCCTTGTCATCTCCCACAAAATGTCTTTCAATAAGTGTTGCTCCAAACTGTGTAGTTCCCTTTTTTCCAAAAATGGATTCACCCAAATCTTGCGTTTTCTTTTGTGCGCTTGTTTTTGCAGTTCCTTCAATTCCCTTAATGCCTCTAATGCGAGAACACATCGAAGTGCTTTGCTTTGCGACATTTGCACGACTGAAATAGTATTCTATGAAATGCCCACCCTTAATTTGATATCATTCTATCGATCTTTCTTTCTATGAAAAGTAACAGATGGCATTCTATGAAAAATTGCTCGTGGAGAAGTCGACTTTATAGCCTATTACACAAAGACATTCCATTTATCTGGCACGAAAATTGCACCAAAGCTTTCGAGAACAGTAAGCTTTTGTTGTCAAACAACAGTTTGTTGGCTCATTTTAATTCAAAGCTTCCTATCGTTATTACGTGCGATGCGCCACCGTACGGTGTTGGAGCGATTCTCACTGTGGTGGAATTTTACTTGGAGAAACCATGTTACATGGTCTATGCAATTATAAGTGTAGCTTGATCGTAAAGCGGACGGATTACCACGTCTACCGCAAGAAAGTACAACTGGTGTGGATGGATATAATTTAAATTAATTTGGATTGAGTGAATGTTTTCCAATAAACATAAAAGAAATAGGAATTGCTACAGAAAAGGATAAAGTATCAATTAGAGTCATGCAGTACACAAATGAAGGGTGGTTAATCTTTAATTGTAAAAATGAGAATAACTTATCACTAAATTCATTTTATAGAGTCAGGAGATCCATAAGCATGAAATTTTATGTTTATTCTATGGAGACAGGGTTGTTGTCCCTAACATTTTTCAGGAGAAAGTGCTAAATATCTTGCATGATCGGTACGTTGGAATCATTCGGATGAAATTGTTGGCTAGAGATAGTGTTTGGTGGCCGTCCATAGATAAAAATTGACAGTTTTGTCAAAAATGATTGCTCATGTCAAAAAGGCCAAAGTAGCGCAAAAGAATGCCCAAATTTTACATGCAACAAAACAACGTTCCCTTTCCAGGTTTATTGCAGTGTGGTGGAAAAGATTTTTTAATAGCTGTGGATGATTTTAGCAAATGGATTTATATGTATTTACATTCTTACAAAGACTACTGCGTTGTCCGTAATTGATAAATTAAAAAATCTATTTGCAACATTTGGTTTTTGTAAAATATTAGTTAGTGACAATGGTCAAGTAAAATAGTTTTTTCTTTTAAACCAAGAACTTTGCTTACATACATATATAAACCCTCTTAAAGAAAATGCTATAGATAATCTAATTCAGAACAAATATAAAGAAAATAAATTAGAGGTCTATGAACAATTTTTAAAACACAAAAATAATTCTTTAGATTTTTTACCTAGGCAAAAGGTTTTGTATCTAAATCCTGAAAAATGTTATGCAAAATGGATACCAGCTTCAATTGTTAAGCGAAAGAGTATTTGCTATACATAATTGAATGTAATGGCATACGAAAAGTTGTTCATAAAATTCAATTAAAGAAGTATGAAATTGATACATATATTCCTAAACAAAATGTTAATACTAAAAGTAACAAAGACAATGAATTTGAAGATATTTCTAGTCAGGGGGGAAACAAAGTAGAAGAAGAGATAAATAGAAAAGAGGAAAAGCTAAACGAAAATAAGACAGAAATTAAAGATAATGCGGTCCTTGGACGACTTGGTTTCCAACTCAAATAAAAACTTTAGTTGAATGAAACTTTAAGTTAAACAATACTTTATTTCATTTTAATTTTACATTAAGATAAAATATGTGGTGTGAGCGTGCGATACGTCGATGTCTTTTCTAACCTCCTCTAAACTCGTGTCACGTTTTTTATATATATCCGATCGATGACATTTGTCTGGAATGTTGCTTTTGGGTGATGACGTGGCTGGAAGGTTGTGGGTGTTGCTACTTCAACGTTTAGGATGGATGAACTCACCGGGAAGATTAAGTTTTTCTCCGTAGATCATTTCAGAAATCGCACGCAGACCCAAAATAATGATAGGCAGGAAACTGCACCAGTCCTCGTTTGAATAACACTTGTTTGACGTCTTTAGTGTTCTGTGCCATCGCTCAATCATCCCGTTGGCCTGTGGATGGTATGGAGTTGTAAATACCTTGTTAGCTGTACCAGCCAAAAGTTGTGAAAGACCTGGAAAAGTTTTTAAGAATTATCAATTTTTATAGAAAATTTATTCCTCACGCAACAAAAAATCAATTGGTATTGAAGGATCTTATCGTTGGAAACAAAAAGAACGATACCACTCCAATCAGTTAGGATAAGAAATCGGTACAAGCCTTCCAAAATTGTAAGCAGGAACTAGCAAATGCTACACTTCTACATCATCCCGCTCCGAACGCTGAGTTAGTTCTATATACGAACGCTTCTGATTTTGCAGTGGGTACCGTTTTAAATTAACTGGTCAACAACGAACTTCAGCCACTAGGTTTCTATTCAAAGAAACTGACGAAGTCGCAGACAAGTTACAGCACATATGACCGCGAGCTCCTTGCGATCTACCATGCGATACGGGTTTTCAAACATTTTGTGGAGGGAAGGCGTTTTATATTCCTGACCGACCACAAGCCTATAACCTTCGCTTTTCAACAAAGTCTTGAAAAGGCCTCGCCACGTAAACAACGTGTGCTGGACTATATTGGACAATTTGGCACCGACATACGGCATACGAAAGGAGAGCACAGCACGGTTGCTGACTGCTTTTCACGCATCAAACAAATTTCATCCAAAGAGCTAAATTTTGAGTAGATGACACAAGAGCAACTGAAGGATATAGAGCTGCAATCATATTTGAAACAAGGTAAAAAAAAAACGAAACTTCAAGTTGTTTCCTATTCCCAGCTCCAACGTATCTCTGTATTGCGACACATTTCAGGACACCATTCGACCTTTCGTGCCGGAATCATTTCGCCACCGGGTAATCGAAAAACTTCACGGAATTTCTCATCCAGGTGTGAAGGCGACCACCGCACTTATCAAAAAGAGATTTGTTTGGCCTTAAATGTCGAAGATCGTCACTGAATATGTCGGACGATGTACACCATGCCAGATATCAAAAGTCCAACGACACAACAAGACCGGGTTAGAATCCTCTGAGGCTCCAACGCAGCTTTTCGAGCATGTGAATATCGACCTCATAGGCCCTCTACCACCGTCCAAAGGAAATCGGTACTGTTTGACTATGATTGATCGCTTTTCGAGAAGGGCTGAAGCTGTGCCCCTACCGGACATCACAGCTGAAACAGTAGCCAGAGAATTCATCAACACCTGAATATCACGTTATGGCATACCACGACGTCTCTCAAGCGACTTAGGACGACAGTTCGAGTCCAACATATTCAAAGATGCCCTAGGAAAGTGACTTCGCTTTTTCCAAACACACATTTGGAGACGTTGATCTTCAAGTTGTTCTCGTCCAACGTTTGGAAAACTCGACGCTTTTCGATGTCCTCTAGAAGGTGCACATATCGAAAACAACAATCAAACAGGTCCTTGAGTACCAAGTTGATGTGGCGTTGGAACGTCTGGGCAGCGTTCTTTAGTCCATTTGGCATGAATAGAAACTCGAAGAGTCCGCACGGAGTTGTGATGGTGGTCTTGAGGATGTCATTTTCCCGAATGGGGATTTGATAATAAGCACTTCGAAGATCGATGGTTGAACAAATTTTTTTGCCATGCAGCATGTGGACAAAACCGTGCAAAAAAGTCAGTGGATATCGATCAGGTAGAGAATCAGCATTTAGTGCTCGGTAGTCTCCGCAGCATCGCCATTCTCCATTAGACTTCATCACCATGTGCAATGGGGAAGCCCAGGCGCTCTTGGATTGTCGGCAAATCCCGTTTTCTACCAATTTGGAGAATTCCGAGCGAGCTGGCTCAAGCTTGTCAGGTGGCAGTCTTCGTGGACGAGCGTAAACGGGGTATCCTGAAATCACGATATGATGAGAGATTTCTATAGCCGTGGGCTTTCTCATTGCGTCGAATTTGGTGAAGTTCTTGAATTAGTCTAAAAGAGATGCGAACGTACCATTGACTTTAAATGTATGTATTTTTACTCTACCTGATTTGCACGAGTCCCCCGATGTTTCTAGTTTCGTCATTCTATCAATAAGTTTGCTTTTTCGAACGTCTATAAGCAGACCGTAGTGCATGAGAAAGTCTACGCCTATGATAGCATATTGCACTTGAAGGGCAAAGTCCAGTGTGAGATGTTGTGTACCGTACGTTTTTATTTCGCTTCCGTTAGCAGCATACAATTTTGATGAATGCGGAGATTTGTAAATATCACTTCGGTGCAGTGGGATAACGGAAACATCAGCACCGGAATCGATAAGAAATGTTTTATTGGATTTATTATCTTTATTAAACAGACGAGCAATTTGTAAGCCACTATTATTTGTTTCTTCTGACATCTCAAACGATTGGCTTAGTGATTTTTTGTTTTTGACTGTGAAGAAAAACTACATGGTAGAGAGAATTTTATCTGCGAGAACCGCTTTTCCCTTTAGGTCGGCAGTAGAGGCTTGAAGAACCGCTCGCACATGTGAAGGTAGCTGGTTGAGCCACAAATCATGCAAAACTCATCCGTTAAATGTGTTTCACCCAACAGGCGCATTTCGTTTAACAGTTGCGTTAGTTTTTTGTCTCCCAGCTCGATGTCCGATAGCAAGCAAGGCAAGGGTGGCCGTGGTGTAGTGGTAACATCATCACTTGTCACGCGGTTGGTTCACGGTTCGAATCCTGATGTCAACAATCATCTATTTATTTCGCATGAAATAAATAAAAAAGTCGATCACTTGCAAAAGCTAAGTCAACTCTCCTGCGAAGGCATAACATTCATTTTAATTTTTAATGCATTTTTATTTTTTTAAATTCATTGTAACTTAATTGCTAGACAAAACGCTTAAAACTAGCTTAACTAACTTAACTATCTTATTCTAACTTACTGGCCCTAAGTGGGCGCTCTAAGTTAAACCTAATACTTAAAACTATGTCTTTCGACGTAACGTACTTGAAAATTGTTTATTTATTTCATTTATTTAATTTTAATTGTAACTAAGAAAATTATATAAAAACTTAGTAACTGAACTTTTTTTGTATTCTTATAAATAAAACTTATAAACTACCTTAAAATAAATCTTAAAACTATCTTATTCTAAATTAGTCTATCTTATTCTACTTTAAGTATTTTCTACGTAAATTTTTTTTTTGGTTATTTTTTTTTAATTTTTTTATCGAGTGCTGTTTTTTTTTTTTTTTTTTTTTTTTCATCCAAGTGCTGTGGATATTTTTTATTGATTATTATTTTTTTTTTCTTTTCGATTATTACGTACACCTACCTAAACTACCTAAACCTAAACTATGTAAGTCGGCCATGGGCAATAACAGCCAACTTTTATCATCAAACAGGCTACCCTGGATTAGGAGGAAACGACGAAGGACACCCGATTCTTTTGCAACAAGCTAGCTCCCACGTTGAACCACAGGGGGCATCTATATACGAGCATGGGCCTAATGAGGGCCATGTAGCAGATTACCTTTACCCTTGCATCGAGTTGTTTGCTATAAAAAAGTCTCTTTGTAAGGGCAAAAGCACCTTTGGCTCTGGCCAGAGCAGAATCTATATGTTTTGCGAAGGCATATCACTGGCAATAGGGTGGTCATATGGCTAAAATGCAACTTGACCGTGATGATAATATCAGGAGGACGGAAAAAATTACTGTGAATCATAAGCAACGACTATAAAAGCGAAAACAAACAAAATACTCCCCAGTTATCTGGACAGCCACCCTTGGAGTTTACTGAAACTTAACTACCACCTGAGTTTCAAACAAACTACACCAATCTGTCTTTCTCTCTGTCTCTTCCCCTTTTCACAAAAAACGCCCGTGTCCTAAAAATTAGTATAAGGGTATTCATATCCCCTTTAACACGTGCAAATTATTAAAAAAAGCGTCTAATTTTCTGCTGTTTCGATGCACCAAACCTTTCAAGAAAAACTTTTTTAAAGTTTTCGAACTTACCAGACTCTGGTGGGTTGAGGACAGCATCCGTAACTTGGGTTAAAATTCTGGTTTCGATAGCGGCGACAACAGTATTGAACCTTGAGACGTCTGAGCTAACTCCTGTGTTGGAAAATTGTGCTTCCACTTATGCGAACCAAATTTGCGGGTATTTTTCCCAAAATGGGAGCACTTTGACTGCAACACTGTTGACTCTTGAAGTTTCCATCGGGGTGTTGACTGCAATCTCTCTTAGCGGCAGTGGAGGTACTCGTATCATCTTCAGTTCCCATTGCGACCACGTTTTAACAAATTTCACTTCAAGAGTAGCTGTAATTTTACCGCACGCGCTCTGTGACAGAGTTGCCACAATAACAAAGATTACAATAAAAAAAAAACTACGACCAAGGAAACCAAAGAAATAATACGAGATAAACTAACGAAGGTCCATACATACACGTATATGTAGGAAATCTCTACTAGATTACCCTAGGGAAAATCCGTTAACTATGGAAAGAAAACGCCTTATTAAGAATACAAAAGATTCGCTTTATTGGCTAACACGTACGCTTTAAAAGGTGGTTCACAAAAAACTTATTGTGAAAATGACACTGTTCTACAATTTATACACAAATAGATTTTTTTTTTCTGGCTGCGCCAGGGAGGTGAGGAATCTTCTAAAGATATCATTAGCCCGTGCTAATGGCATGCACGATTCATATACTTGGTCCTGGCAATGAGTTGCCAGGCGATATATGCCTATGCCTAAACCTCGCCCCCGCACACAGACTTCACCCATTCCCCCCGCGGGATTGCCGTTAAGTATTACTTCACGGGGTAGGTTAGCAAATCAAGCTATTCGTCTTGTGTCACCTGCTACTGAGGCTCCTCTTGCTTCTGTAGCTTTTCTCAGCCTTTCTAATCTCCGCAGCTCATTTTGTATATTTGTTATGCAGTCGCATATTACCGTCCAGTTCTCTTCTGACTGCAATATGTGGTTGAGGAGTAACGTCGGTCTGGATAAAGTACTTCTCCATGCCGTGAAGCGTCTACAGTAAAACACTGCGTGTTCCGTATCTTCGTCTTCATTAGGGTATTCGGGGCAAAATGGTGAACTGTCGTGTCCAAATCGGTGGATAATACTTGCGGTAGCCATCGTGACCAGACGGGAACTGCGTAAGGTTGTAGTTGCAGTCTCCATGTTTACGACTTATCCAGTTTTGGATTGTCGGTATTAGTTTGTGTGTCCATCTGCCTTTCGTTGCATTGTCCTAGCGAGCTTGCCACATTGCTGCTGATGCTGCCTTTTCTTCAGTTTTTTATTATCTTGGTACCATTGGCGTCGTGTTGGTTCAAGACTCTTTTGTTATATATCCTCAACGTTTCATCTGCAAGGATATCGATAGGGATCATCCCAGCTATAACAAACGCGGCCTCGTCTGAGATGGTTCGGAAGCCGCTGATTGTCCGTAGCGCGCAGAGTCTGTACGTTGACAATAGTCTTATTTTGGTCTCCTTCGTCCTTAATGCCTGCGCCCAAACCGGGGCGGCATATAGCAGGACTGATGTAATAACTCTGGAGACCAGTATCCTTTTTGCGTATCCAAGGCCCCCAATGTTGGGAAGTGTAGCGATCGTGACTCACTGTACTTGGAGCTCTCTCTTGAGAGACTATACAACTAGGTGGAAAAAACATGTCATGAATATAAAACGCGTCAGTTAGTTGTTCGTCCTCCACCATTCCTGCAACACTCCTATTAATCTCCTAGTTCTAAGTGAAATAAAATAATGAGTGAATTTAAGAAAGCGTGTGTTTCACTTTAGAGTTCGAATCATTACAGTGGCGACGAGGATTAAACCAAAATATTAAAATAAATCGATCATGTGCATGATTGGCTCGGTACAGACTTTTGATTATAATAATAGTGACTGGAATGTGTTCAAATCCCAGTTAGAGCAATTTTGTATTGCAAACGATGTGACCGATGCAACATAGAAAAAGGCGATCTTGTTAAATGCCTTATCGGAGGGGTCTTATAAATTGCTAGAGAATTTGATCCATCCCGTTAAATTACAAGCGGCAAAGTATGAGCAACTGAGTGAAGCTTTTAAGAAAGATTTTAAACCAACGGTCTCTGGTTTTGGTGAGCGGTATAAATTTTATTCAGCGATTAAAGATCGGCATGAGTCGATAAACGAGTGGGCAGCGCGAGTGCGGACGCTGGCAGTTTGCTGTTAATTTAACACTGAGCTTGATACAGCACTCAGGGACAAGTTTGTGATAGGGCTGGAGCAGGGTGCAACGAAAGACAAACTTTTTCTGGAAGCGTGGTAACATTGACGTTCGATAAGGCGGTGGAGCTAGCTAATGCGGTGGAGTGTGTTAAAAACCAATACGAGGTCGATGCAGTGGTGAAGCAAGAGCCAGGCACATCGGCAGGCATTTACAGTATTGGTCATGCGAAGATAAAAGGCGGTAAGAGTCCAACAACAAGGAGACAAGAGCAGCTTCAGCAGCGTGGACAACAACAACAACAAAATGGAGGTAAAAGTGGCAGCAGCAACAGTAAGTGCAAGATTTGCGGTTTATTGAATCATGCGGAAAATATTTGTCGGTTTAAGAATTATAGATGCAATCGATGTAAGATCCGTGGTCATTTGCAGCGTGTTTGCATTAATAAAACAAAAAATTATAACTCTTATCAAAATGATTTAAAGTATTGTTACACTTCTGGGGGGGTTATCGGTGGCGACCCCGGGCTGTAGCTGGAAGAGGGAGGAAAAAGCAAGATTGAATCACAAAAACCAAGAAAACCCACAGGCGAAGAAAAGAGAAAAACACTTATTAGTTTAATTTCAGCAGATTTATTTCTGGTTCCCGAGAGGTTTTATTTTGTTGTTGTTAATTTTAGAAATGTTGTTGTTCGAATTTGTTGTCTGTGCTGCGTCTTTTCTCCGGCTGTCTTCGTTTCTCCGCGTTGCTCTGTTAGTCCGGTACTTCCGCGTTACTTCGGTCTTTCTCCGATTTCTTCGATTACGATCGATTTCTTCGATTAAAACCCCGACGGACTTCCGAGTATGACACGATGACTATCACCAGTAAAAAGCCAATCTCTCTTGCCGAACGCGCTCCTTTTAAACGCTTCCAACTCTCCACCAAAATTTCCCTCGTTGAATCTATCCGTCCTCTCTTGTTATCTCACTCGCGCCTGGAAAGATTCCAAAAAAATTATGAAAATTTCCAATTACCTTCCAGCCTTTCGGATTTTTCCTCCGCCATTTTGGAAAATTTTCTATCCCAATTTTCCATTTGTCCACCTTTTCCTTGCCATCGTCACCCATTTTTCCTGATTGCCCGTAATTTTCCCTCTCCAACGAGGGGTCTATCGTCTCGGAGAACCTGGAGTTACTCTTGTAATTGCATTTTTCCTCTTTTTGCCACTTTTCATCGCTTTCTTGCGATTAAAACGCGCTCCTGTATTTTCCCAACCATTCCCAATTATTTCCCTTTTATCCTACAGCACACCAATGTAACCCAACCCGCAGAATGTCTGAATGGGAGCGCCGCATCAAAAAGTGTACTGAACGTGCCCCGGATGACATTGCTGACAGACGTCAGAATTCCCATTATTTTGTTTTTCGGCAATTTATTTTTTTTTTCCACCGCACCGGGTATTTTCCGTGTTTTTTTGTGTTTTTCGGTGCACAAAAGTGACTTCTTTTGATTCGGTCGTGTGTGTGATCATTTCCTTCTTCGTCCGACACCAGTTCCAGGAGAGTGCGGTTCCTCCTGGCAGCAGTTCCGCGCCGTGTACTTCCTCGGATTCGAGTGTTTTCGGGTCGATAGATCCAGATGTTTTCCCGTCTGGGAGGAGTGCGAAGTCCACCCGCACTCCAATGAAGACAATTGTCCACACGCCACAACTTGTTGTCGGCTATAGTTGGATACCCTCTGCAACAGGTGAGTGATTAAGCTCTTTGTTTACCTTTTTTTTGTAGCCATTATTGCCTTTCTCGGTGGTGTTTTTCGCGGGTGTATTCGATCCCTTTGTTCCAGTAAATGAAACTGGATTCCTCGGTGGCCTATGCCATGGGGAAAGCCGACATCGTTGCTGTGAATCGAGGGGTCCGCGGTTGTGCTAGCGCAGGTGCAGCCGTGTACAATTGCGCAAGTTGAAATCGGGGTTGTTTACTTTTGTGCGGTGAAACTTTTCCCAGGTAGATATTGCGGGTGGGTTTCTTTTCAGGCGACTGCGCTTCGATGGTGTGATGGATACTGGAAGAGAACAGGTGAGTAGTGAGGTACTTGTGAAATTACCTTTTTAATTAATTTTTCTTTCAATAGGTGACGGCTGATGGACATGACGGAGGCGCTGGAGGTAACCCGCTCGTTCGGCGCTGAGGGTTGATGATGATGCTTGCAAGCAAGATGACTCTGGAGAGGTGGTGTGTTGGTGGAGTATTGGAAGGTGCCTAAAGTTGGAGGTGAGATTCATTACCTGTGTGTTAATTTTATTTTAATCTCGTGTCTCTTTAGGAAGTGAAGTATAGGCGAGAGGAGAATTTCGCTGCGAATGGCTGCAGACAACCGGACGGGTGTATTGGACAACTGTGGGCGGCGAAGGCAGCGGTTGATGGCAGCGGATGATGGCAGCGGTTGACGACAGCGGTTTATTGATGTGAATCTTTTTTTCTTCTTTTCTTGTAGTTTCTAGTAGTAGTACTAGTAGTGGTGGTGGTTCGACTTGGTCGTTCCCCACTTTTGTAACAGTATATAAACGATTTTGATTTAAGTTTATTCAACATGTCTGTGAAGTTAAGTAAAAATGAACCAATTGAGATAGAGGTGAGGATGAATAGTATTTCTATAGTTATGGAAATAGATACGGGTGCGTCGATTTCCGCGATGTCTTTAGCTACTTACCGAGATCGTTTTAATGGTCATAAAATGGAAAAAAACTAATATGGATTTTAATAACTATAATGGCTCCCAAATTAAACCGGTTGGGGTGTGTGTTATGAAGGTGTGCTACAGAAATAGGTGCGAACAGATTGATGTTGTTGTTGTGGAAAACGGGGGACCACCATTACTGGGTCGAAATTTTTTAAAGGCTTTTGGGATTGAATTCGCAAATTTAAATTTTTTTGTTGAAAATGCCAACAACAGAGAGAGTGAGGAGATCATTTCAAAATTTGGAGCACTTTTTGAAGGAACACTTGGTAAATTTAATAAAGGCACAGTTACGTTGAAACTAAAAGGCGACGTGACCCCGAAGTTTGTTAGGGCGCGTCAAATTTCAATAGGGTTGAAAGGAAAGGTTGAATGCGAAATTGATAAGCTAGTGAAGTTAGGGGTTTTAGAACCTGTAGATTACAGTGAATGGGGAACGCCGATTGTGCCAATCCTAAAAAAATCCGGAGACGTGAGACTCGGTGGTGACTACAAAATCACCATCAATCCGCACTTGTGTATTGACAAGCACCCCATGCCAAGGCCTGAGGACATGTGTGCAGAGCTACATGGGGGAGAAGAGTTCTCGAAACTAGATTTGTCGATGGCATACCAACAAATGGTCCTGGATGAGAAATCTAGGAACTTGACAACTATTACCACAACAAAATGCTTGTTTCGATATACCCGACTTGTGTACGGGTTAGCTTCAGCGCCTGAGCTTTTTCAAACAAAAATTGAAAGGTTATTAAGTGGAATAGAAGGTGTTGTCCAGTTCATAGATGACATTTTGATCACGGCTTTCAATAGAGAACTTCATCGTCACAAATTGTATCAGGTTTTGACAATTTTACTCAAGGCTGGGTTAAAGTTGAATGAGGACAAATGTGAATTTTTCTCTAAATCTGTGACATACTTAGGTCATGTCATTGACAAATATGGGTTACACATACGCCCAAAAAAAATTGAATTCATTCAAGAAATACAGGACCTAACTTGTGTCAAGGAAGTTCAATCTTTTCTCGGGGTGGTAAACTTTTACAGAAGGTTCATACCCAATATAAGCTCACTATGTGCCCCTTTATACGAACTATTAAAGAAAAATGTTAAATTTCAGTGGACGGGGGTATATGCAGAAGTGATGACAAATATTAAAAAAGAATTGATAGCAAAAAGAGTGTTAGCCCATTTTGATCCGTCCTTATCGGTCAAATTAACAGTGGATGCCAGTCCAGTAGGTTTAGGCGCGGTGTTATCCCACGTTTATGAAAACGGCAGCGAAAGGCCAATTGAGTTTCCCTCTAGAAAATTAACAGAAACTGAAATGAAGTATTCGCAACTTGACAGAGAAGCCATGGTAATCCTTTTCGGGGTTGAAAAGTTCCACCACTATGTGTATGTTAGGGAATTTATACTAGTGACGGACAACAAGCCACTCATGCACATTTTCGGGCATAAAAAGGGAATCCCGGTAATGGCGGCAAATCGTCTGCAACGAATAGCACTCAAGTTGGCAGGCTACACTTTCAAAATTGAAAGTGTTAAATTGAAAGATAATGTGGCCGACTATTTTTCCCATCGTCCTAGCGAAAAACCGAGAAATTGGGATGAGTACGTAATTGAGGCAGATTCTTCGTACATAAATTATGTCAAACAAATAGATAGAATGCCCACCACAGTGGAGGAAGTCGAACAAGAGACGACAAAAGATAAATTGTTAGTGATGGTCCAAAAGTTCATGAAAGAGGGATGGGTACATGATAAGATAGATGAAAAATTACGTCCGTTTTTCCTAAGGCGGCATGAACTCAGTGTGGAATCGGGTTGCTTGTTCTGGGGCTACCGTATTGTTATACCCTCTGCACTGCAATCAGCTACGTTAGATGAGTTGCACAAAACACACATGGGAATAGGTAAAATGAAAGCCATGGCGAGAGAGTATTGCTGGTGGCCAAAACTCGATTCCGACTTAGAAAAAATGGCTAAATCATGCGAGCAATGCTTAGCTACCATGAACAATCCCCCTAAGACGACATTAATAAATTGGGAATGGCCCGAAGAACCGTGGGTACGAGTGCATGTCTACTTTTTAGGTCAATTTTTTACCAAATGGTTTTTGGCTGTCGATGACAACCCATAGTAAATGGCCTGTGGCTTTGGATATGGGTATCAATACGACGAGCAAAGCCACCATTGGAAAGCTGAGATCGATATTCGCTCGTTTTGGGGTTCCAAAAATGTTGGTATCGGACAATGGCACATTGTATCGCATGAATTTGATAATTCTTTAAAAGTAAACGGCATTAAACACATAACAACACCAGTAGGCAACCCGGCAACAAATGGGCAAGTTGAAAATTTCGTAAAGACCGTGAAAAACGCGTTAAAGCGGGCACACAATTGCAAAGAACAGATTGAAATTCAAACCGCGTTAAACTCATTTGTACTAGATTATAGGAATACTATTCACACTAGCACAGGGGTTTCTCCTGCAGAATTAATGCTAGGTAGGAAACTAAGAACCAGATTTGATTTGTTAAATCCTGATCGTAATATGAAAATTGACATAAATATAGTTAAGACAAACATTGAAAATCAAAAAAAAAAAAAAAACCAAGAGAAAATCACAACTCGAATAAAAGAAAATCTTTTAAAATAAATGATATTTGTATGGTAAAAAATTATTCAAAGCCAAACAAAGTAGTATGGTCTAAAGCAATTATTATAAAACGTTTAGGTATGCAGACATATTTAGTTAAGGTGGAAGAATCTAACAAAATTTGGAAAAGGCATTTTTTTTTTTTTTTTTTTTAGAGGAAGAGATCTTCAAAAGATACTGATGATCCGAGTAATCAGCATGCCGGATTTTTACCGACTAAAACCACCTCCCACATAATTGCGAGCTAGTCAGTTGGACTAATAAGCAATTTTTTTCTGACATCTTAGTCTTTGTATGAGTTACACTCCCTGGTGACCCTTTATTTCGAGTGTGTATGTATTTATAAGCAAGTATATACATTTTTATTTTTCTTATATTAAGTTAAATCGAGAGGTTTTGTTCTTTTAAGCCTTCGTAATTGATTTTAATATGCATTAGTTTTCTTGCATCTATGTTTATATGCTCTTCTAGCTTTTCTTTGTGTTTTTTTGCATGTTTGGGAATCATTAGGACGTCAGCAACCTTCCACAAACTAGGCACATATTTAAGCTTAAATGTGGCATTTATTAAATTTGTTATTTTTATTATTGCCTTCCTTGGTAAGTTCTTTAGTACGACACCAGATATAAGGTCATATCCAGGACTTTTCTTTGCATTTATTTCATGCTTAATTAAGTTGTAAATTTCATTAGGAGTTGTGAGCAGAATTTCTTCGCTTTCTTCTTCTGAAGGACCTATTAACGTAGGTTGTATATTTCCATTTTCAACTGGTGGTTTAAATATGTTTTCTAGGTAGTCTGCGAAGAGAATGGTTTTGTCCTCATCGCTTCTTGCCCAGTTTCCATCAGTTGCTTTGATTGGAGGTATTTGCACAGTAGGCTGTTTTAATCCTTTTGTTGCTTTCCATAGAGAGTAATTAGTTACGTATTCAGCTGTTAACCCTCTGAGGTACCTTTTCATTGAATCTTCCTTAAATTTTTTAATTTCTCTTCTTAGTTGTTGACAGAGGTTGTTTAGCTTGGCTTTATGTTGTGGAGCTCTTGTTTTCTGCCACGTTCTTCTTGCTCGTCTTTTATCTGCTACTAAATCTTTTATTTCTTTCGTGAAGTTCCTTTTTGTGTTCTTTCTCTTTAGGGCGGGGGTGCTTTCCCAGGCCGATTGCTGAATATCGCTGACCAACTTATGCAGTTCTTTTTCTACATCATTTTTGGTTAAAAGGGGTATCATTAAATCTATTTTACTTGTTAAGTTCAGCTTGAAGGCTTGCCAATCTGTTCTGTTATTTGTTAAGGTTTTAATATTTGTATTTTTAATTATATGTTCACTCATTTGGAGAATTATAGGTGAATGGTCAGAGCTTAGATACTCGAACTCATCTATGTGTATATAACTGCTTGACAAATTTTTGAATATGAAAAAATCAATTAGATCTGGTATCTTATTTTTGTCTGTAGGCCAGAACGTGGGCCTTCCGGAAAAGGCATTTAAAATAGATTATTAGTGCTAAAGAAAATGTAAAAACAAAAAAAGAAAATTATGTTCCTACGTTGGATCTAATAAAGTTTTATTAGATCCAACGCTTAAAATATGTAAAGAACTGTGAAAAGGAAAACAGTGAAGAATTGATTGTAGAATCTACTGTAAATAAGCAAATTCATGTAAACCCTGTTGAAAATCAGATAAGTCTAGTTAAGCCTAATCCGTATAATTTAAGAAAAAGAAAAACGAAAATTTTGTAAGTGGTTAAGGACAAGCAACTAAAGGGGGAAGTAGTAGTGATCGTGACTCACTGTACTTGGAGCTCTCTCTTGAGAGACTATACAGCAAGGTGGAAAAAACATGTCATGAATATAAAACGAGTCAGTTAGTTGTTCGTCCTCCACCATTCCAGCAACACTCCTATTAATCTCCTAGTTCTAAGTGAAATAAAGTAATTAGTGAATTTAAGAAAACGTGCGTTTCACTTTAGAGTTCGAACCATTACACGAAGTATGAGCTCCCTTTTATTTTCGCTGCCTTCTTGGTTAAGTAGTCAACATGTGTTTTGAACCGGAGTTTGTTGTCCAGCATTACTCCGAGGTATTTCACCGCTTCTTTGGACCTGATTGTTTGGTTACCAACCTGAAAGTAGTCAACATGTGTTTTGAACCGGAGTTTGTTGTCCAGCATTACTCCGAGGTATTTCACTGCTTTTTTTGGACCTGATTGTTTGGTTACCAACCTGAAAGTTTGAAAACTCTAAAATATTTCGGCTGGTTATAAGGACCACTTCTGTTTTATGGTCGGCCAGTTCTAATCCGGAGGCTGATAGCCACTCTTTTATTCGGGCAATAGCTTCGTTTGTAGCTGAGTCGACTGCACGAATCTGTTTAGCTACTATCACGACGGCTATGTCATCGGCGAATCCAATTATCTTTACTCCCCCGGGAAATGGTAATCGTAGGACTCCGTCATACATGATGTTCCACAATAACGGTCCTAAGACCGATCCCTGTGGAACTCCCGCAGTGACGTTGTAGTATTTTACGCCTTCATCTGATTCCTTCTTCGAGGCACTTCTGCTTCGTCATTATGAAGAGGTCTGGTCTCTTTTTTACAGCCGCTTTTACTGCTTTATTCGGGATGGCGTCGGGTCCAGGCGCCTTGGTGTCGCCTATCTTGCTACATGTATTTAGCAGCTCCTCCGGAGTAATTGGTGGAATGTCCGCTGGACTGACTTCTCTTACGATGTTGCACATAGTAGCTGGTATTTGGGGGAAAAGATGTTCTACTATGGGTCTCAACATTAGTGGACATGTTATTGGTGGGGTCCTATAGCCATTCAATTTAGTCATTACCATTCTGTAAGCCGAGCCCCATGGATAAATGTCGGCTTCATCGCAGAGACGTTTGGAACATGCGTTTTTGCTTTCCTTGATGGCTCTATTTAAATTGCGTCTTGCCAGTTTAAGAGTGTCCAGGCATTGTTGGAAGTCTGGGCTCCTTCTTGATCGCTGGACCCTGCGCCGGGCTTGTAGGCATCTTGCCCGAAGTGTGCTTATTTCCTCATTCCACCAGTAGCACGGTGATGCCCTCCTGCTCTTTGCTCTCCTAGGCATGGATGCATCGCACGCTGTGGTGATGGTGTTTGTAAGGCGATATGCGAGAGTCTCCGCTGTTGCAGTTGGGGTTAGATCACCGTTCAACATTTCTTCGAATGCTTCCTTGTCGAAAGTTTTGTCATTACATTTTGGACCCGTGAGTTTTGGGGGCAGGACTGGGTTCTTTTCTTTTATTTCCAGAATTATCACTTGGTGGTCGCTGTGTGAATATTCCTCACTGACCCTCCATTCTATTGTTCTCAAGATGGAGTTGCTCACAAAGGTGATGTCAATGATAGAGCCAATTCCATCCTTCCGACAAGAATTTGCTCTACCCTTGTTAGCGATACCTATCGATAGGGGAGCGAATGTTTCCAGTAGGGCCTGTCCTCTTGTGTTGGTGAGTCTACTGCCCCATTCTGTGGCCCACGCATTAAAGTCACCTCCTATTACAACTGGGGTTTTCTGGAGTATATCTGCGGTTAGATTATCCAGCATTAGTTGGTACTCGCTGCCCGTCAAACTGGGTCGGGCATAGCAGCTATAAAAATGGATCCCATTTATTTTCGCTCGCACGAAGCCGACTGTTTGGTCGTTTGTTTCTTGAAAGGCATCGCGTCCATATATCCATATCGCCGCCTGTTTTGTCTTATCGCAGATCCAATTTTTATTCTCTTCGGGACATTTATATGGTTCACTGATCATAATAACGTCCGCGCTTTCGTCCTTGGCCATTTGTGCTAGGATGTCCTGGGCTATTCTACAGTGATTAAGATTTAGAATCTCCATGGTAATTTTCTTGTAATAGCTCTCCGGAATACTGGGCATTTCCTACTGCCGGCTACATGCTGCGCGGCGGCCGGTTGGTCTTTCTTGCAGAACATGCAGGATGGATCCTTGTTGCAATTCTTCGCTATATGGCCTTCTGCTCCACATCTCCTACATAGCTTGGAGCGGTCTTCTTCGCTTTTGCATTGCCAGGCTAGATGACCAAACTCTAAACATTTGAAGCACTTTGTAAGGAGGGTTCGTTCGCGCATGCGATAGTTAACCCAGCCGATTTTAATTCTTCCTGCTTCGAACAGCTTTCTTACGTCTTCTGCGGGAAAGCTTGTTTGGGTTCCTCCGTACGCCCTCCGCAGGGACAAGATATCTGCCGGTGAAACTTTCACTCCAAACTGGGCTTCGATTGCATTGATTACGTCATCTATAGTCGTAACCTCATGGATGTCTTTGACCTCAAGGGTAGTGCGATGCGTAAGCGAACTTACATTCGCTTGCTCTGCTAGAACTTCACTAATGACGCCTTAAAATTCGTTTGCCTTATATCCCGTCTCCTTGAATTGTATAAGGAGGTTTCCCTTCTGTGTCCTCCTGATTTTAGTTACCGCCTTTCCCACTGTTTCCAGTTTGGGGTCTGCCTTCACCCTGCGCAGTATCTCCGCGTATGAGAGGAATGTTACATCTGGACCTACACCACCAACTTAATGGTGACGAAACATTGAACGTACTTTTAACCCTGCCAAGGTTTTAACGGGATGGAGGCGCTTGTAGCATTAGCCTGAAGGCCATTTTCGCAGGATTTCACTCTTGCTTACTCAGGTAACAGAATACTACAAACTTCAGCCCTCATAGCTGTCATTCCAATTCGTTTTCAAGTATTTTTTTTTTTTTTTTTTTTGTAATTTGCACGTGTTAAAGGGGATATGAATACCCTTATACTAATTTTTAGAACACGTACGTTTTTATGGAAAGGGGAAGAGACAGAGAGAAAGACAGAGTGGTGTGGTTTAAAACTCAGGTGGTATTAAGTTTATGTAAACTCCAAGGGTGGCTGTCCAGATAACTGGGGAGAATTTTGTTTGTTTTTCGCTATCATTGTCGTTGCTTGTGATTCACAGTATTTTTTTCCGTTCTCCTGAGGTCATCATCACGATCAAGTTGCATTTTGCCATATGAACACCCTACTGCCAGTGTTATGCCTTCACAGTACAGTTGACTTAGCTTTCGCAGGTGATCGACTTTTTATTTATTTCGTGCGAAATAAATAGATGATTCTTGACTTCAGGATTCGAACCGTGAATCAACAGCGTGACAAGCGATGATGTTACCACTGCACCACGGCCACCCTCAATGGAATTTCATCTGTTCTCGCCAACGTGCTAAGTCATAATTAAGACCTTACTGGGCTCAGTCTTAATGTTTTTGCGTAGTGGTTAAGGTTATATATTAATGTATATATATATATATATATATATATATATACCTATGTATATACATACAGTTTTTTTTTTAGTTTTTTATTAATTTTAATTCATTTATACTTACATGCGAGACAAAAACGCTTAAAACTAGCTTAACTAACTTAACTACTTTTTATTCTATCTTACTGGCCCTATGCGGGCGCTCTAAGCTAAACTTAATCCTTAACTATGTCTTTCGACTTAATCTATTACTTATTACTATTTTACTTAAGAACAATTATGATTAAGAGAAATTTTGATTTTGAGAAAAAAAACTTAGTACAAGAACTGTTTATTTTTGTTATCTTATATATAAAACTTAAAAGCTACCTTAAAATAAATCTTAACTTAACTTGACTACTTACATAATTAAATATGCATATTATTTTTTTTTTATTAATTTTTAATTATTTTTTTTTTTATTTTTATTTATTTTTTTATCCAAGTGCTGTGCCTGCCTTAAAATACTACTACTTACACTTAGACTACCTAACCCTAAACACTTAAAAGCTATGTAAGCCGGCCAAGGCAAAAATATGGCGGCCAACTTTGCCGTACTAGGCACCTACCCCGGATCGAAAGGGATCGACGAGGGAGCTCCCTCTAGTAACCACCAAAATTGCTGGTGCTGCTTGCTTACATCTATAACATCGTGCCGCGACACCGATCTACTGAATCGGAGACGCTCCTCAGTGTTCTGTGCGACGTCTCGGCTGTAGTTGAGTCGCCTATCCACAGTTGTCCGGGCAACGTGGAAGATTCGAAAAGTCGTTCACAGACTTTCAGAGTGTGTACACGTGTTTCGGCTTCTCATTTAAAATCGGGTTGATTTGAAGTGCAGTATTAGACAGTGTTATTTCAAGTGGCGAGTTAGCCTAGAGGTGGTGGTGGTGAACCGGCAACCCAGGGACCTCGGTTCAATCCCGGACTGGGAAATATTAAATTGTGGACTTTTTTTTTCATTTAACAAAAATAAGTGAAAACCAAATAAACAAAAACAAATATCAGGCGATGGGGAGTGAGCGGTCCGCGCTCCCATTAGCGGGACCAGCTGGTGGGGTGACAGCATCATCCGATGCAGTGCAGGCAGGCCACTCAGCAACAGTGGCAACCGCAAGTAAGGGGAAAAGGAGAAGGAAGTTAAAACCTTCTCCCAACCTTGTAAAGCGTCCTTCCACATCAGCTTCAACTGAACAGCTGCCCGGTGGAGTGAGTGAAGGGGCGCCGAGCACAACAACAACAACAACAGTAGCAGCAGAAAAAAAGCGACAGAGGTCCGATGACTCTGTCGAATTAGCTTACATCTCCGATGGTGGGGAAGGCCACTACGTTGGAGAGAAGAACAATAGCTTCGGAGTTCTGGCGTCCTCCGAATCGGATGATGAGGAAGAAGAAGTCGAGAGTCTGACTAGCAGCATCAGGCAGCTCGAGCAGAGGGTGCGTGCCATAAAGGCCAAACAAATGGCCAGGCGAGAGAGGGAGCGTCAGCTAGAGCTACAGCGCGCTCAACAACAACAACTACTACAGCAGCAGCCGCCAGAAAACCAGCGGCAACCGGCAATACAGCCGCAAATGCTGCAGCCGAAGCAGCAGCAACAACAACAGCTGAAAAAACAGCAGCAACTACAACAGCAGCAAGAAATTAAACTACAACCGCAGCAGCAGCAGAAACAACAGCAGCAGAAACAGCAGCAGCAGCAGAAACAACAGCAACAGAAACAGCAGCAGCAGAAACAACAGCAACAACTACCACAGCAGAAGCAACAAAAGACGACTACAAAGGAGAGGGTGCCGCCAATAAATACCTACAAGGTGGAGTTGAAGGATACCATCGAACTATGTAAGTCGGCCATAGGCAAGAATTTTAATATTAAAAGATTAAATGAAAATAGGCATGCTATCCACTGTAATACAGTGGAAGATTATAAAAAAATTAAGCTGTTACTTAGGGACACGACGACGGAGTTGTTCTCCTTCACCCCGAAGGGGGAAAAGCGGTAAACAATGCTGCTGAGGGGGATAGACCCGTCTACTGATCCGGAGACGCTCCTTGCGCTGCTTAAAGAGAAAGAGTGCAACGAGCTCGAATTCGTAGGAGTCAAGCCATTCACCACAGCTAAGGCAAAAAGGGAGAAGCGGAAACTGCCGTTCTTCCTGGTTCAGCTTTCACCCAATAGCAAGCTGGATGGTCTAAGGAGTATTAAAGTCCTACACTACCAGGTTGTCGCATGGGAAAAATTAAGAAGGAGCGAAAACATTTTACAATGTGTTCGCTGCCAAAGGTTCGGGCACGCCGCGTCGAACTGCGAAATGCAGCCCCGATGTGTTAAGTGTGGAAAGAACCACAAAGCAGAGGAATGCACTCTGAGTAAGGATGGAGTGGCAGATAAGAGCCAGCTCTCGTGTGCTTTATGCAGGAACTCGGGACACACCGCAAACTATCGGGGTTGTCCTAAGTTCCAGTATATTAAGAAAGTAAATCTGGTTCGTCAGGAGAAGGTTGTAGTGAAACGTCCACCTGCTCCAATTCAAACACCATCCGTGACTCCCCAAGTGACCTACGCCCAAATGGCGGCAGGTCGGGGAAACGCGGAACAGAAAAGACCGAAGGTTGCTTCTCAGGCCCCAGCGCCTAGAGCACCGGAGGCTCAAACTGACTTGCTTACCATCTTGCTCTCTATCCAAGGGCAGATGGAGCAGCTTCAACGTCAGGTACAGGAGCAGGCGAAGCGGGTGGACCAGATCTACGCACTTCTGCCGGGCTTAACGCACCTTCAGTCGTAATGGGTGCGAACTTGGAGGAGCAATCCTTGAAGATCCTTGCGGTGAATGTGAATTCACTGATTAGGATCGAGCGAAGAGCCGTATTGTTTAAGTTGCTTGAAGACCAAACCCCTGATGTGCTTATGGTTAGCGAAACAAAGCTATCCCAGAAGCACAAATTGGGGCACAATAAATACAATATTGTCAGAAGAGACCGACCCAACTCCACACAAGGAGGAGGTGTTGCGATCTTCATACGCAAACAACTGCAATTTAAAGTTATGTACAGCGGTGAAGTGCGAAGGTTCCAGGAGCTGGAAGCGTGTATCGTGTGCATCCCTCTCCGTAGTGGAAAGAGGATGTACTTGGTCGCACTCTATGCACCTGAAGCTACTCAATCTACTTTATTTATTTCAGAGCTCGAGACACTTTTTCGATGCCTAAGGCTGGAGTCGGAGGAGAATTATTTCATCATGGCCGGAGATCTCAATGCCAAACATAGAGATTGGGGAAATAACACACCAAATCCTAGAGGGAACCTACTATTCAATTGGTGGGGTCGGCACAGTGTCGAGTATAAACTCGATTTGAAAGCTACAGATAGTCCGTCGTTTCCTAGAAGTGGCTCTTATCTGGATCTTATGCTGTTCGACGTACGGTTACAACTGACCGACATGGACCGACAAACTATAAACTGCCTGCACACTTTTGTGTATGACAGTGACCATTGCGGACTCAGTGCCGTAATAACGATTCCCAACGAAATTGCGGAGTTGAAGGAGTTTGTCCAAACGTACTCCTACAATTATAGTAGAACACGTTGGACTCGCTTCTCTAGAGTTTTGACAAGAGCACTCTCCTTGAATTCGCTCTACCCACCGTCCAATAGGAATCTGTCAAACGAGGAGATTGACTGGTACCTAAAACAAATGGACGAGACAATTAAACAAACTATGGACAATACGATATCTCGGTATCAACACACTGACAATGCAGACATATTCCGTAATGCAACAATTGACGCACTACACCAACACAAAAGTAGACTGCTGTCGAGACTAAAAACCTTGTACAGACAGTTTACTGACAGACAGAACTCGGAGGTTAGGACGCTGAAGTCGTTGATTAAAAACCTCCAGAAGTTAATTAGAGAAAATTACAGACTTTCTGTAAATTTGCATTGGAACAACAAAATTCGGGCTGTAAAATCCAACAACCCGAGTATGTTCCCGCAAATAAATAAAATATTTCGGAGGAATAATCAAAACGACCTTCCGTGTCTTAAGATCCCCCGAACGACGAACAATGGACGAATACTTATAACAGCAGGTATAGATCCAGATAACGCAGTAGAGGATGACAACTTCTTTGTGATCGAAGATCCGCAGGAGAAGGTAGAGGCTATAGGAGCGACTTTCCAGGAAGTGTACAAGGTGAATGATACCATTTCCCCGAACCACGACCTGGAAAATCGCGTCCTTGTGCACAACTTCTACCTTCGAAATGATATAGAGCACTGGCGATCCGAGAACATAGGTTTTACCGAGTTCAATGACGACAACATGGCAAATAATGTCATCGCCGATGAAAGGGTACATCCCCCGTACATATCGAAGGTGGAGCTCCAAGCGATCTTCGACTCATTGAGGAGGAAGAAATCTGTAGGAATCGATGGAGTGTCGAACATTGTGCTTCGACATCTCCCTCTAGAAGCGGTGGACATTTGCACCACTCTGTTTAACAATGCACTGAATAATGCACATTATCCAGTGCATTGGAAAACAGCAGTGATACAACCCATCCCCAAACGGGGTAAGGACACTTCCAATCCGGCAAATCTCCGGTCGATAAGTCTCCTTCCGAACATCAGCAAGGTATTCGAGAAACTGATCAATAGAGCCCTGCTTAAGTGGACTGAGAACAGTAATATAATTCCGGATAACCAATTCGGTTTTAAGGCGGGGCATGATACAATACATGCCGCGTC
Organism: Pocota personata; assembly: GCA_963082735.1. Lineage (NCBI taxonomy): Eukaryota > Metazoa > Arthropoda > Insecta > Diptera > Syrphidae > Pocota > Pocota personata. Next base: position 21,022,420 of record OY720433.1, read on the forward strand.
TAAATTGGTATCGGATATCCAATGGAACAAAAGCAAGAACCAATGCACGGGTGCCTGCCTGATTGACTTGGAGAAGGCCTTCGATACCGTATGGTTAGAGGGACTCTTCTACAAGCTGAGCAGGCTGGGCATAAGCAAACCACTGCTGTACATACTTCATAACATGCTCACCAGTAGACAGTTCATCGTCAAAAATGGCAATGTGACTTCTGCTGGAACATTTCTAATTAAAAACGGTCTGCAACAAGGTGCGGTTAATTCACAGATCCTTTTCAACATTTACACGAGCGATCTCATAGGCTCACTTCACCATGCCATAGCGTATGCAGACGACTTGATCGCGTACAGATCAGGACCAAAAATCGAGGTCATTGCAATTCTCTTGCAACGTGACTTCGATAAGATTCTGCGATATTGCGATGACTGGAAGTTGAAGATCAACTTCCAGAAATCGGAAACCATTCTTTTTAGGACGCCGTTGTGTGGGGCCTCTAGGGATACCAGAAAGAATTGGCGAAAGTTCTCAATCGTTGGACCGCACGTACAGCCACTTGCGAGTCGAAATGTAGTCAGATACCTGGGGTTCTGGTTAGACCAATATCTATATTTTAACAAACATATAGATGCTGCTCTGGCCAGAGCCAAAGGTGCTTTTGCCCTTACAAAGAGACTTTTTATAGCAAGCAACTCGATGCAAGGGTAAAGGTAATCTGCTACATGGCCCTCATTAGGCCCATGCTCGTATATGGATGCCCCGTGTGGTTCAACGTGGGTGCAAGCTTGTTGGGAAAGATTCGGGTGTTTGAGAGGGCTTGCCTTCGGGCTTGCCTTCATTTGTACAGAACACCAGAGTCCCAGTACATAAAATTCTATCCCAATGAGGTCCTATACAACAGGGCTAACCTAATTGGAGTGGATAATTTCGTTATCAAGCTGATTCGAAGGCACATTGCAAGAGCAATGAGCTCGACGAACAACCTGATCTCCGGGGCTTATTACCCCAATTACGAGTATCATGAGAGAGTGGCGCCTTAACGGCTTTGTTCCCCCAGAGGCGTTCCTCTATTTTGATGAGAAAGGTCTGATCCAGGACAGATTGGCAGTGCCGCTAATCTTCCACGTTGCTCGGACAGCTGTGGATAGGCGACTCAACTACGACAGAGACGTTGCACACGGCAGTGTGGAGCGTCTCCGGTTTAGTAGGGCGGTATCGGGTCGCGATGTTGAGGACGTACAACGTCAGTACGGTCATTTCTGGTGGCTTGCCGAAAGAGAGGAAACTCCTTCGTCGTTTCCTCCTAATCCAGGGTAGCCTTTTGATGTTGAAAGTTGGCTGTTCTTGCCCATGGCCGACTTACATAGTTTAGGTTTAGGTAGTTTTTTAGGTTTCGGTAGGTGTAAGTAATAAATATAAAAAAAAAAAAAAAAAAAAAAAAAATTAAAATTCATATCCACAGCACTTGGATGAAAAAAGTACAAAAAAAGCACAAAAACATAAAAAACATAAAAAAAAATATTAAAAAAACAGCACTCGATAAAAAAAAAATTCAAAAAAAAATTTACGTATAGAATACGTAAGGTAGAATAAGATAGGTTAATTTAGAATAAGATAGTTTTTAAGATTTATTTTAAGGTAGTTTTTTCTTTAATTTTCTTAGTAGCACTTATTTAAATTTAAAAGAATGAATTAAATAAATATTTTTCACGTACGTTACGTCGAAAGACATAGTTTTAAGTATTAGGATTAGCTTAGAGCGCCCGCATAGGGCCAGTAAGTTAGAATAAGAATAGTTAAGTTAGTTAAGCTAGTTTTAAGCGTTTTGTATAGCATGTAAGTTATAATGAATTACCCAATAAAACCGCATTAAAAATGAATGAATGAAATGAACGTAGAAGATTAACGGCACCGCTGATCTATCCTGGATTAGACCTGCCTGATCCAAATACAGGAATGCTTCTGGGGGGACAAAGCCGTTAAGGCGCACCCTCTCATGGTACCTATGGTTGGGGTAATAAGCCCCGAAGATCAGGTTATTCATCGAGGTCATTGCTCTTGCAATGTGCCTTCGAGTCATCTTGACCAGGAAATTGTTCACTCTTATCAGATTCGCCCTGTTGTATAGGACCTCATTAGAATAGAATTTTTTGTACTGAGACTCTGGTATTCTATACAAGTGAAGGCAAGCCCGAAGGCAGGCCCTCTAAAACACCCGAATCCTTTCCATCCTACTTGCCCCTATGTTGAAACACATGGGACATCCATATGCGAGCATAGGCCGAATGAGGGCCGAGTAGCAGATTACCTTTACCCTTGCATCGAGTTGCTTGCTATAAAAAAGTCTCTTTGTAAGGGCGAAGGCAGCTCGGACTCTGGCCAGAGCAGCATCTACATGTTTGTTAAAATATAGATATTGGTCTAGCCAAAGTCCAAGGTATCTGACCACATTTTGACACGCAAGTGGACGACCGTGATGTCCAACGATAGAGAACTTTCGCCAATTCTTCCGGGTATCCCTAGAGGCCAGAAACAACGGCGTTATGAAAAGAATGGTTTCCGACATCTGAAGGTTGATCTTCAACTTCCAGTCGTCGCAATATCGCTGAATCTTATCGAAGCCACTCTGCAAGAGTGTTGCAATGACGTCGATCTTAGGTCCTGATCTGTACGCAATCAAATCGTCCAAGAACGCTATGGCGTGCTGAAGAGATCCTATCAAATCAGCCGTGTAAATATTGAAAAGTATAGGCGAATTAACTGCACCCTGTTTCAGACCATTTTCAATTTCGAACGTCCTAGCAGAAGTCACATTGCCATTTTTCACAACGAACTTTCTACTGGTGAGCATATTAAGCAACATTCAGCAGTAGTTTTTGCTTATGCCCAACCTGCTCAACTTGTAAAAAAGCCCATCCAACCATACCGTATCGAAGGCCTTCTCCAAGTCAATCAGGCAGGCACCCGTGCATTGTTTTTTGCTTTTGTTCCATTGGATTTCCGACACCAGTTTAGACGCGGCATGTATTGTATCATGCCCCGCCTTGAAACCGAATTGGTTATCCGGAACTATGTTATTGTCCTCAACCCACTTAATCAAGACTCTATTGATCACTTTTTCGAATACCTTGCTGATATTCGGAAGGAGACTTATCGACCGGAGATTTGCCGGATTGGAGGAGTCCTTTCCCCTTTTGGGGATCGGCTGTACCACAGCTGCTTTCCAATGCTCTGGATAGTGTGCATTTGTCAGTGCATTGTTGAACAGGGTGGCATAAATTTCACCGCTCCTAGGGGTAGATATCGAAGCACAATGTACGAAATTCCATCGATTCCCACTGATTTCTTCTTTCTCAGTGATTCGAAGATCATTTGGAGTTCTGGAGAGTGAACCCTTTCATTGGCGATGACATTGATTGCCAAGTTTTCATCATTGAACCCGATAAAACCAGTGTTCTCTGATCGCCAGTGCTCTATATCATTTCGAAGGTTGAATTTGTGCACAAGGACTCTATTCTCCAGGTCGTGGTTCGGGTGAATGCTAGCATTTACCTTATACACGTCCTCGAAAATAGTTCCAATAGCCTCCACCTTCTCCTGCGGATCTTCGATCACAAAAAAGTTGTCATCATCGACAGCGTTCCTTGGATCTATTCCTGCTGCTGTAAGTAAGCGTCCATTGTTCGTTGTTCGGGGAATTTTCAGGCACGGAAGTATGTTGATATCGTTGCTCCGAAATATTTTATTAATCTGGGGAAACATACTCGGGTTTTCAGACTTGATACCCAAAATCTTGTTACCCCAGTGCAAATTGGCCGACTGCCTATAATTTGCTCTAATTAGTATTTGGAGGTTCTTTATCAGCGATTTCAGCGTCCTAACCTCCGAGTTTTGTCTATCAGTAACTGTCTATAAAAGTTTTTTAGTCTTGTAAGCAGTCTACTTTTTTGTATGTGCAGTGCGTCGATTGTTGCATTGCGGAACACGTTGTCAGTTGGTCGATACCGAGGTATCGTACTGTCCATCGTTCGTTTGATTGTCTCGTCCATTTGTGTAAGGTACCTGTCAATCTCCTCGTTTGACAGATTCCTATTGGACGGTGGGTTGAGCGAGTTCGAGGAGAGTACTCTTGTCAATTCTCGGGAGAACGAGTCCAACGAGTCCTACTGTAGTTTTAGGAGTACGTTAGAACAAACTCTTCCAATTCCGCAATTTCGTTGGGAATCGTTATATCGGCACTAAGTCCGCAATGGTCACTGTCATACACAAACGTGCGCAGACAGTTTATCGTTTGTCGGTCCACGTTGATCAGTTGTAACCGTTCGTCGAACAGCAGTAGATCCAGATAGGATCCGCTTCTGGGAAACGACGGACTATCTGTAGCCTTCAAATCGAACCGAAACTCGACATTGTGTTGACCCCACCAATCGAATAGTGAGTTCCCTCTAGGATTTGGTGTGCTATTTCCCCAATCTCTATGCTTAGCTTTTAGATCTCCGGCCATGAGTAAATAATTCTCCCCCGACTCCAGCCTTAGGCATCGAAAAAATGCCTCGAGCTCTGACATAAATAAAGTGGATTGAGCAGCTTCAGCAGCATAAAAAGCTACCGCGTACATCTTCTTTCCTCTACGGAGAGGGATGTACACAATACACGCCTCTAGCCCCTGGAACCTTCGCACTTCGCCACTGTTCACGGCCTTATACCTAAGTTCCTTACGAATGAAGATCGCAACACCTCCCCCTTGAGTGGAGTTGGGTCGGTCGCTTCTTTCTACATATAATATAGTTTTTATGCCGTATCTTGCGTTTCTGGGTTAGCTTAGTTTCGCTAACCAGACACACATCAGGGCTTTGGTCGTCGAGTAACTTGTAGATCAATTCTTTTCATTCGATCCTAATCAATGAATTTACATTCACCGCTAGAATCTTCAAGGAATTTTCAGTCGCGGTCGTACCCATCACAATTGAAGATGCGTTAGGCTAGGCAGAAGCACGTAGATCCTGTCCACACCGGTCGCCTGGATGGTTCCATCCCTTTCAATAGCATCGTTTGCAACTTTTCTCCCTTCGGGGTGAAAGAGAGGAACTCCGTCGTCGAGTCCCTTAACAAATACTTTATTTTATTGTACTGCTCCACCGTGTTGCACTGGATGGAGTGTCTATTATCATTGAACCTTTTAATTGAAAAGTTGTTGCCTATGGCCGACTTACACAGTTCTATGGTGTCATTGAGCTACATCTTGTATGTATTGATAGGTGGAACTCGCACCTTCCCTGGCTTATTGTGCTGCTGTAGTTGTTGCTGTTGTGTCTGCTGTTGTTGCTGCTGCTGCTGATTCGGCTGCTGTTTTTTCTGCTGTTGTTGTTCCTGTTTCTGCTGCTGCTTTTGTTGCTGCTGCTGTTATTTCTGCTGCTGTTGCTTCTGCTTTGGCTGTTGCTGTTGCTGCAGCTTTGGCTGCTCCTTCTGTTGCTGCAGCTTTTTTTGTTGCTGCGGCTGCTTTGTTTTTTGTGATTGTTGCTGGTTAGGGTACTTTTGCTGTGTCTGTTGTTTTTGCTGTTGCTCTTGGGAGCACTGGAGCACAGCCTGTTTCTCCCTCTACTGCCTTGCTATTTGCTTGGCTTTTATGGCGAATACTTTCTGCCGGAGCTGCCTTATACTGGTGTTAAGGCACTCCAGCTCATCGTCTTCGTCCTCTGACTCTGACGTAACCAGAGCGGCGAAGTTGTTGTTGTCCCCCATGTAATGGGGGACACCACCATCGGAGACGTATGGGTATAGGTCTTCGTCATCTGAAGACCTTTGCCTCTTCTTTTCTGCTGCTGCTGCTGTTGCTGTACCAAGCGCCCCTTCCATCACTCCACCTGGCAGATTTTCAGATGCAGCTGTTATGGAGGGGCACTTTACCAAGTTGGGAGTTATTTTTAGTTTTCTCCTTTTCCCAGTACTTGCTTTCTCCTTTTCCCAGTACTTGCTTTGGTGGCCTGACTTGGCTGTCTCATCGGCTGATGATTGTTTGTCCGCTACTTGAAGTGCGGACTTTTCATTGTCTCCCATCACGGTTTGTTTTTCTTTTCTTGTTAATTAAAGAAAAAAAAAAAGAAGTTCGACATTTGCGGGAATTGAACCCGTGACCACCGACTGACGGTCCACTAACACGACCACTGATATATACATATATATATGTATGTATATGTGCAGCATCCCTTTCGGGCAAAGAAGCTGCGCGTTTCACGATGTGGAGGGTTTGTCCAGATATCGCTATTTTCTCCTTTCTGTATCCTTCGTAGCCACCTTGAGGTGGAAAGCACGTATATGGAAGACGGTGCTTACTCGTCTTATGGCAGAGAGTTCATAGGGGTTCCTTTAACCTTTTCAGCCAAACCCTCCTTCTCTGCCGCTCTTGGTCGGGGACTGCTTATTGTTTATTCGCAGTTCGCAGGCTGGTACCTAGATAGCGGAGCGAGCGCACACATGTGCAGTGACCGGAGTAAATTTGTGAAATTCGACAACGAAGATCATCTGAAAATTAAAACAGCTGGAGACGAAATTATAGAAGCGCATGGGATCGGGTGCATACACATTACTGTACAATCATCAGATGATAAAAAGGTGAAAATTCCAAAACTGTGACATAATTTGTTATCCATTTCGCAAGCTACGAAAAAGGGCTTTTCTTTCGCATTTGAGCGAGACGCTGTTTTAGCGCGGAAGAATTGTGAAACTGTTCTTTTCAGAGCATCCAAATCTGTTTTTTGTTTTTTTTTTTCTAGTTGCGCCATGGAGGTGAGGAATCTTCTAAAGATATCATTAGCCCGTGCTAATGGCATGCACGATTCATATACCTGGTCCTGACAATGAGTTGCCAGCCGATATATGCCTACGTACTAAACCTCGCCCCCGTACACAGACTTCAACCATTCCCCCCGCAGGACTGCCGTTAAGTATTACTTCGCGGGGTTGGTTAGCAAATCAAGCTATTCGTCTTGTGTCACCTGCTACTGAGGCTTCTCCTGCTTCTGTAGCTTTTCTCAGCCTTTCTAATGTCAGCTCATTTTGTATATTTGTTATGCAGTCGCATAATACCGTCCAGTTCTCTTCTGACTGCAGCATGTGGTCGAGGAGTAACGTCGGTCTGGGTAAAGTACTTCTCCATGTCGTGAAGCGCCTACAGTAAAACACTGCGTGTTACGTATCTTCGTCTTCATTAGGGCATTCGGGGCAAGATGGTGAACTGTCGTGTCCAAATCGGTGGAGATACTTGCGGTAGCTGCCGTGACCAGACAAAAACTGCGTAAGGTTGTAGTTGCAGTCTCCATGTTTACGACTTATCCAGTTTTGGATTGTCGGTATTAGTTTGTGTGTCCATCTGCTTTTCATTGCATTGTCCCAGCGAGCTTGCCACATTGCTGCTGATGCTGCCTTTTCTTCAGTTTTTATTATCTTGGTCCATTGGCGTCGTGCTGGTTCAAGACTCTTTTGTTATATGTCCTCAACGTTTCATCTGCAAGGATATCGATAGGGATCACCCCAGCTATAACAAACGCGGCCTCGTCTGAGATGGTTCGGAAGCCGCTGATTGTCCGTAGCGCACAGAATCTGTATGTTGACAATAGTCTTCTTTTGGTCTCCTTCGTCCTTAATGCCTGCGCCCAAACCGGGGCGGCATATGTGCATTTGTGTGTGTATTTGTGTGTGTATAATATGAACGGGGTGCTCATTGAAGCGTTTCTTGATTATATTCAAATTATTATATATACATATATATATATATATATAGTATGATTAGTTTCTGCCCGCCACATTTTTGAAATTCGTGCACTATATTTTATACCATGCTTCCAAAGCTCCCTCATACTTAAGTCGTTAACTGCTTGCTCTTCACTAGCCGGGTTTGGCGCGGACCATCCGATTAGAAACTTTGCTGGTGTAAGAGGCACTAACTCCAAGGGGTCATTGGATACGTACCTTAATGGCCGATGTTTGTTAGCAGCCTCTGCTTCGCTAACTACCGTACGCAGCTACTCAAATATAAGCCTAGATTTTCCGATGACAACCTTTAAGGTGTTCTCAACAGTCCTAATGAGCCTCACCCAGAAGCCGCTCCACGGTCGTTTCACAATGAAATTCCATTTTATTCGCCTGTGTGACATAAAATCGAGAAGAACGTCGCTATTGAAAATGTTTCGGGTTGCCTTTAGCTCCAAAGCTGCTCTTCTAAAGGTTTTTGCATTATCCGATAAAAGAGTTGATGTTACGCCTCGCCTTGCTATGAAACATATTATAGCCATTAATCAATTGTCAGTTGACACACTAGTGGTGAGCTCTAAGTGGACAGCTCGGACGGCGGCACACGTAAATATGAGAATGTATGTCCTGTGCATGACTTTATCTCCAGGACGCGTATAAGGCAATGGCTTAGCAAAATCGATACCCGCGTTATCGAATGGCCTCGTAAATGTAATTCGTTGAATAAGTAAGTAAGCAAACGGTTGGCTCGCTGGTTGACCAAATAATTTTTTGCACACAATGCAACTTCGCAGTCTCCTCTTCACCAGTTGAAGTCCTCTAACAATCCAAAAATCGACCCTCAACTTGGTAAGGACTCGACTTACACCCCCGTGACCAGTCAACAAGTGGCGATCATCCACAATGAGAGCGGTGATATGATGATCGGCAGGCAGTATAATGGGATGTTTAAGCTCGAATACCTCATCCAGCATTTGGAGTCTACCACCCACTCTTAACAGCCCATGCTCGTCTAGGAAAGGGGATAGTTCGGCGATCTTCGACGACATCTTTAGGGGCACTTTCTTCGGCAAATATCTTAAATTGCAAATATATTAAAACTGAACAATTGTACGTACCTCAGCCAATATCCTTCAGAACTTTCTCGTCCAGCTGTAGATAAACATCTGTCCTGGATCTCCAGTCTAGACCTGCAGTGGTTGACGAATCGAAAAACCCATCACGTTACTCGTAGCAGACGCACCCAGCTAGCAGACGCACCCAGCAGAGCTCAGCATTGGCTCTTCTAATTTTTGAGGTAAGTCATTAAATTCTGCCACTAGCGTTGTGCTCAGTTTAAATCCCTTGATATTTTGTTGGTTTGTACTAGCAAAAATGCGTGCATTGTTAAGGCAGTCTGGACCACGTTCTCACAAGAGACAGGTTGCAATTTACTCACCGGAAATACCTTGCGTTAATAAGTCCGCTGGGTTACTTTTCCCAGAGCAGTGACTCCAGTCCGAGGTCGTAGTATGACGACGTATTTCCATGACACGACTCTGTACGTAGGGCTTCCAACGTTGGGTTTGGCCATAAATCCAATTTAGAGTCATTTTTGAATCCGTCCATAGAAAGAATTTGTGTATGGGATTCGTAAATGTTTCTTGAAGTAAGCGTATAATCTAGCTTTGACCAAGGCAGCCGTAAGCTCCAACTTCGGTAGAGTAAGTTCATCTAACCTACCACCCTTCCAAGATGCGACTCGACCCCTTGCGCACAGAAATGAAGTTGTTCCCCCTAGCTCTCGAAGATAAGCAACCGCTCCGTAAGCGCTAATACTGGCATCAACAAATATGTGGCACTGAATGACGTTCGAAGCTGAGACTGACGCAACTGTTCTGGGAATTGCCAAATCCTTCAGCTGTAAGATGTTACGAATACACTCATTCAACTGTAGGCTTAGATCAATCGATAGAGCCTCGTCCCAAGAAAGTTTCCTTTTCCATGCTGACTGGAATAAGATTTTTAGCTTTATTATGGTTTGACAAACCATACCCAATGGATCGTAGACTCTTGCAATTGCTTGCAGAATATTCCACTTTGTTCTTCTGCACTGATTTCATTCAGAAAACTCTGAACAGAGTCCAACGGCACTGCCAACTCATCGCTAAATCCTGACCATCTTAAACCCAAAACCTTTTGATTGATAGGAAACTTCTGTGAGCCCGGTGCTGTCCGTAGTGCCACACTGTTGGAATGTCACTTTCTTAGATTCATGAAAGCCCTTCCCATGATATTAACAGCCCCCTTGTAAAGTTTTGAGCTCTCAGCTTCCGTATCAACACTAACGACAAGGTCATCCACATAAAAACTCTTACTAAGAATGCGGCAAGTCTCAGGAAATTTCTGCTGCTCCTGCTTCAAGTGAGATCGTATCCTAGCTAAAATAATGAATGGACTGCAACTGACGTCAAAGGTTACCCTGGTCATGCTAAATTCTTTATAACAGGGTTGTTCGCCAGCCTTTGGAAGCGAGGCATACCAGACAAATCGATGTGCATCCCTATCGGTTTTGTTTGAAACTATTTGCATAAAATCCTTTTCAATATCCCACGACGCCGATGCGACCAATACGAAAATTCAGTAAGATACTAAAGACATCAGGCAAGAGATTGGTTCCAGTATAAAGTTGATTGTTCAATGATGAAATTTCCTTGGCATGGCTGGAGGCATCGAAAACTATGCGCAGCTTATTAGTAGTACTGGTTTTCTTATAGACGGGTCGATGAGGTAGATAAATAATCCGCCCCGATGTCGCTTCTGAGGTATATTCAACCGGTTCTGCTATGCCTTTGTCGATCATTTGACGTATTGCCAAGTCATATTCCTTTAGCTTGCGCGCATCCCTAGATAAGCGTTGCGTTAGAAAGTTTAAACGACTTACCGCTAGACTCCTGTTGCCATCCAACACCAGCTGTGGATCCTTCCAAGGCATTGGAGCTTCATATAGTAATCCGGGCTTCTTCAGGCAAATCTTTGTCAGTTCTTCAGTCATGTGTGCCTTTTCCGATTCTTCCCCTCGTACGCAAATTGATTCCAAAGACCACATCCTTGATGTTCCTCATCACTATAACTCGGAGAGCTTAGCACGTTGGCGAGAACAGATGAAATTCCATTGAGGGTGGCCGTGGTATAGTGGTAACATCAACGCTTGTCACGCTCTTGGTTCACGGTTCAAATCCTGATGTCAACAATTATCTATTTATTTCGTCTGAAATAAATAAAAAAGTCGATCAGTTGTGAAAGCTAAGCCAACTCTACTGCGAAGGCATAGCACTGGCAGAGCGGTGATATGGCTGAAAATGCAACTTGATCGTAATGATGACATGGAAAAAAAATACTGTGAATCATGAGCAACCACAAAAGCAAAAAAAAACAAGCTCCCCAGTTATCCGGACGCTACCCTTGGAGTTTACAGAAACTTAATACCATCTAAGTTTCAAACCACTACACTAAATCTTTCTTTCTCTCTCTCTCCTTCACAAACGCCCGTGTCCTGTAATAGTATAAGAGTATTCATATCCTCTTTGGCGCGCGCAAATTATTAAAAAAAAACCCTTGCATCGTCCAACCGAAAATTGTTTCCACAGCTCTCAGACGGTTAGATAATTTACGTTGTTTGCCACTGACCACTTGCTAATAAAAATCGGAGCCAATGAGCAAGCTTAACCCATCAACAGTTTCCAGTGTAGCATGCAAATTATCCACTAGTTGATATCTCTTAAACGCATGACAGGAACAATCTGGAACCTTTAAGACATCAACGCATATGTCCGGGAAACAATCGCCTCACAAGTGCACTTTTAGCAGTGTACTGGTTTTTTAGCAGTACTTTTACCTTCTTAAACATTTTTGTGGGTGACTGTTCTTTAGACCCAAAAGGTATAACTGATAGATTTACAATTCCACTACATATATGCCAGCTGAAGTCTCTCCACTAAACTCTCCCGTATGTACGAGTGTACTACCATTTGAATGGACACATTGTTCTTTACGCTAGCAACTATGCATCGCGCTGTCTTTAAAAAGATATTTGATAAATTAAAAGTATGCGTACAAAGGTTACATCCCGTTTTTTTATCTCCTTTATCCCTTTTATACGAAGCGTCACACATCGATGTAATATGCCTGTCACCGCAGTTGTTGCACTTTAGGAATTTGACACTTCTGCATTTCCTCGAAGAATGGTTTACTTTCACGCACCGAAAACATCTGTTGGATTTGATGAGTTTGTCTCGTTTCTGTTTCACGGTCATTTCCTTAACACTATAATTTTCTGCGAAAAATTTTAAAAGACACGATCGCTATTGAATTTAAAGTAACTTCCTTGCAAAACGATGCATGGAAAATCAACGTTAATGACGCTGAGGTCTATCGGGCTGCATCTCAAAAGCTTAACAACGAAAAAATTCGATGGCATACTTATAAAGACAAGTCTGAGAGACCTTTGAGGGTCGTAGCTAGAGGACTTCATCCATCATGCGCTAAAGAAGACGTTATAGGTTATTTACGCGATAGAGGTTATAACATTATTGGCGCTGTGAACCTTGCAAAAAAAGAGTGAAAACGACCCGACCATGGAGAAGCTATTGTGAAACGTAAACTTCCGCTTTTTGTGCTATCGTTCGATAAAACGGAAAGCCAGGAAAAGATATACAATATTCGTACAATCATGAGTACTTTTATTTATTTATTTATTTCAACGAAAGTGTGCCAAAGAGATTTCTCTCGCGGGTGGCTGTATAAGTTAACGACAACTTTGTTCAACAGAAAAATATGCCACACGTTTCCGCTGCATGAAGCGTAATGATACCGTACGTGATGGAATACAGGTGGTGTCAAATGGTCCAGAAGAAAAGTCAGCATTTGGTAGCCGTTGCATCGTGGGAATGAGAATCAGCCGACGATGAGTAGTTTAAGTTAATTTAAGAAAATCATTTGTTAAGTTAGTTCTTTAGTAGCCGTGAAGGCCATCGGTTCGTTTCTAATAAAGATTTTTTTTATGAACATCCGTGTAAAAAAAAAAGACGACCTCAAGTAGCTCGTAAAACTCAAAAGTCGATCTCAAGTAGCTCGCAAAATACAAAAAGACGACCTCAAGTAGCTCGCAGTGGGTAGTGAAAGTGCAGTGGAAAAACCTGGGTCCCTAGAACTCAATTGTGGAAGACTGAGAATCTATCAATCAAAGTCACCGACGAGGGAGTGTGAAGAAAGGAGCCTGAGTAACTGTAAAAGACGAAAAGGAAAGTAGCCCCTTCACCAGCCTTGGAAAATGTTCCACATCATCATCATCATAGTGTCAGTTAGTTTTAAGAAATTATAATTTGTTAATCGTCTACTCAGCAAAAATATAAGCGAAAAAATAATAAAAGTGAAATCATAAAGGAACAAAAGAATTTAAATTAAATAAGTAAAATAAGTCAATGAGTAAAAAAGAAAACAAAGTAGAAAAAAAAGTCAATTTAAATTGAACGTAATCAAGACATAAAGTAAATTTAAAAAAAAATATAGGAAAAAATAAGATAGCCATAGAATTAGCAAGTTAATTTACACATATAATAAGTAAATCTTCAGAAGTCCAATATGACTCCACCAATAATACGTCCACCTGTACTAAACATTGATAATGTTGTTCCTACACATAATCCTCAACCTTTATCCCAACCTGTAGCAACTCCAGGACTCGAAAGTTTAATCACTAGCATAGTAAACCGAGTTTGTGCCAACGAATGTAGAAACCTGGTTCAGTCGATTATATATCCCGATACATCGTTTCAACGAGGTATCGACCAGACAATCGATGACCAGTATAAGCCAAATTTGAGCGATCTGGACAAAGTTCCAGATGTAGTGCGCAGTCTTAGGGAGTTCTCTGGAACTCCGGGTGAATTTAGTTCATGGCGCAAAAGCGTCGAAAGAATATTAAACATCTACGATCAATGTAAGTTAACACAAAAATACTTCGGTATCTTGAATACCATTAGAAACAAAATTGTCGGGAATACAGATGCTATTCTTGAATCATACAACACCCCGTTAAATTGGGAATGTATTTCGAAGTGTTTAACACTTCATTATTCCGATAGACGCGATCTGGGAACGTTAGAGATTCAGATGACGACACTTGTCCAGGGTAATAACACTGTAGAAAATTATTATCAATCCGTCTATAATCACCTTGATTCTAAATAAGATAGCTAGTATGAACCTTCCACCGGAAGCTCTGTATCATTTAACATCTTCATATAGAGACTGTTACGAGAGCCTGTACCTCGTCCAATAACAATAACAAAAAAAAAAAAAAAGGAAAAGAAAAATTAAAAGAGGTACCTGAACACAGATGATTACTCCAGCGATCCCACGATGGTATTTGTCGTCGTCGTCCTCTCGTTTTGTCCTACCGGTCCTTGTGCATCCTCGCACATGCACATCACATTGCAGGGGTGGGGTTTGGATTGACCAATTAATAGCAAAAGAAAAAAAAAGGACACAAATTCCAACATACCTGTTGTCCGTGGTACCTACATCCCTCCCACAGCCAGGTTCCTTTTGGGTTTTGGGGTTATTTTGCTTCCTTGTGCACCTTTTGTGCACAGGAAGCGACCCGCACACACCCACCCCAGTCCAAGGGTGGGTTTTCTTTTAGTTTGGTGGAAAAATTACAAAAAAAAGTAATTACAAAGAAAACACAGCGATTTGCCTCGCAAAAAAATTAGAAAATAAAAGAAATGTCAACAATCAGCTGACATGAGGGAGGGAGATACACCCGTCTCTCTTTCGCAAAAATATTAATGGCGATCGGGAAATTATCTGTGGTTCAGAGCTTAGAAAAATAACATAGAATTCGTTCGGTCAATATCTTTATATTATATGTTTATATGGGTTTTGTTAGTCAGAAATTTTGTTTTGGGTTAATTAGGGTAGGTTAGTTATATTAATGTAAGTTATGTTATGTTATTTTATTGTTCGAATTTAGGTAAATGTATTAAGTTATTAAAGTGTTATACGTATGTATTATCATCTTGACGAAGGATATTGGCAAAGGGAATTTCCCTTTTCCAATACCCTGAAATCAATATGGATAAAGATAAGGTACGACCGACATGACAAAGAGGGAGACAGAGGTAACATAGATGGACGAAGAGAAATGTAGGCAACAAATGTAAATAAAGGGGTAACGAAGAGAATGTAGTAAGAGTAAATTGAGGAAGACAAAAAAAAAAAAAAAAGAAACTAGGGCAAAAGAACATCGACCGTTGCTCACTTCTTTTGATTAGATCATATGGGAACGGTCGATGCCCCGGCACAGATAGTAAAGAAAAAAAAAAGTTTACAGACTCTGAAAAATTGTAAAATTTTTTTTATTGGTAAGTGATGACTGCCTAAGGCTAGAGAAAACAAAATTTACGTTAGTTTAATAGTAATTTTCCTAGAAAAAAAAAAGGAAAGGCAGAGGTCCAAAGGGCAATAGCTCCCCTTGAGAAGAGGACAGATTGGGAACAAGACAGCAGAGGTATCTTATGATAAAAATCGATTTCTACGAGCCAAATAATTTAACTTGGAGAACTTGTGGCAAATTTCTAGGACTTGGGTCGAACCGATACGCCCAAGCCTCTGCAATTTTTTTTGGTAGACCCGGTTTGCGGTACGCAAGCAACGGCTAGCGGAGACCGCTAATCAAACCGCAAGACGGCCAAGCGGTATCCTACAAGGGGGCAAGGTATTGCAAGGAGCAAAGGCCACACAAGGAACTGAAGCGAAGAAAATTTTTTTTTTTTAGTGAAAACAGTGCAGTGAATCAGCTTAGTTTTCTTAGCTTAGTTTTCTTAGCTTAGTTTTTTATTTGTCTTGCAAACCAAGTGTAAAGTAAGGATAGGAGAACAGTGAACTCTGCGCTTAACCTTCCTTTTTTTAATTTGATATCGCGATAATATAGCTGGGACATCAGCAACTGCTACTCTTCTTGTGCTGTCGGCAGGACAACGGTGGACAATAAACCGTGAGTAATTTTTTTTTGCTTTCCTTTTAATGAATTGTTGTAGACAAAGTTACCTAAGTGTTAAGGGCAGATTTTTTTGTTACTTAGGATAGGTTAGGGTAGTTTGAATTTAGTTTAAGTGAATTTCGTAGGTAAAATTATATATATAAATCTTGAGATCAGAAGAGGCTCGAAAGAATAAAGAGATGTTCAATGATAAAATTTTGGTAGTCGTATTATTATGATAATGATGTGCGGGTGAAAAATTTTTGTGCAAAGATGGTGTGTGGGGGAATGGGAAGGCCGTCCTTTCGTTGATCAGGCGCGACGATGACTTGACTGAACGACTACACTGACTTACTAAAGACCGGACGTGACGACCTTTAAGCACTTTAAGTACAGGACATTAGACAGTAGTGGCTGGATTGAGGCAGTAGGGGCCATCTCCAGTGAATATTGGCCAAGGAGATGGCGAAGGTTGTGTCATCCAGACACAAGGGTGGGTTGGTCATGCCGGTGCCATCAACATCTGGCACGTCTCTGGGACGAGACGAACCCACATCCTGGAGAGACTAGGGGATATGGATACCATAGTATAGGGCTAGAATAGGATAGTTATAAGTTAGTTTAGGTATAGGTTAGGGCCTATCATAAGTTGTTAGTATAGTTTAGGTTTAGATTAGAATAGTTAGATTAGATCTAGCATACCCTTCTTTCTCCGGGATATGGGCATAAGCCCTTGAGCTTCTTCTTCTTCTTCTCCTGTCTTCTTTTCTATCTTTGCTTAAGTCCGTCAGTGGTCTAATTAGGTTAGCTTTTCTCTTCTCTATTAGGTTCTTTTTTTTATGTAAATATGGCACGATTTTTTTGTGTTTGAGCAGGTGGTGTGAGAGTGATGGGAGACAAGAACCAGCCCCGTCCGACGAGTTAAGCCGTGCAACCGCGTGCGTGCCGCCATCCCCTTCACCCACACCGAAGACGCCTCCGTGGCCTGCCCCTAGCTCATAACAAGACAAGACCCTAAACACCTTTATAAGGGGTCTCAAAGGAGACCTGCCTAGACTCCTAGGTATCAGAGAGCCAGCAGATTTGCCAACTGCCCTCAATCTCTGCCTTAAATTTTAGAATCAACAATTCAGGGCTAACTACGCTCACCATAGCAACGCCCAAGTAAAGAGACTACCGACAGCTCCTCCATTACATCCTCGGAAAATCTCTAACCAACCATTTTATCCGCAACAGGTTCATCTCCCACAATTACTCCAACTCCCAGATGATCAAAATCAATACAGGACATGCAAAGTTGCAAAATGAGAAATAGATAAAGACATCTTCGTAAGGCGTGGACTTCCGCTCTTTATGCTTGCCTTCGATAAGTCCGACAATATCGACGATATCTACCGAATTAGGACCATACTGAATATCATAGTCAAAATCGAGCCAATGCGTAGAAATATAAGAATGATTCCGCAGTGCAAACGGTGCCAAGGATTCAATCATACGCAAATGTACTGCAAAAAAGAACCGCGATGTGTGAAATGCGCTGGAAATCACCTCTCCCAAGTTTGTGGAGTAAACAAACAAACCTCCGCAACCTGTGCTAATTGTAAGGGAAAGCACCCGGCAAATTATAGAGGCTGTGAAGTAGCTAAAGAGTTACAAAAACGAAGAGATGCTCTCCTTAAAACCCTAAATGCAAAATCAAAACCGCAAACTAAGCCAAAGCGCAAGGTCCGGGAGGAGAAAGAATGCAAATTCAAACTATCGGGTTCAGAGCGCAAAAAGGTGAGGGAAAGAATGACGAAAGAAAAGCCCTCGACCACTGTTCCTAAAAGAAACGGTACAGAAAAGTTACCATTGGAATAGCGACCGGGTAATGACCTTCGAACACCAGGAATGCAGGCTTACGCTCAGGCCGCGGCATCCGAAATAACAAAAAATATTGAAATTTCGAAAGACCCTGTTTCTCATGTGTTTTCAGTTATTCTAGAGAAACTTGAAGAACAAAGCAAAATAAATAAAATTATTCTAGATAGGCTGGTTAGGCTCGAAAGTAATTCAGGGAAAACACGTACTCCAACTAGAATATGAATGAAAAACGAATGCTAAAAATATGTACTTGGAATGCAAACGGACTTTTGCAAAAACTTGACGAATTGGAGATATTCTTGCGTGAAAAAGATATTAATATCATCATTGTTTATTAAAGATTGCATCGAACAATCCGAAAACCTAAAGATCGAGCTTGAAACTTTGCAACTGTGCATGATTCGAGTAAAGAATAGTCAGCGTACTCTTAAAATCTCATCTATCTACTGCCCACCGCGTTCCGCGCTTGAAAAAAGTGATTTTACTAACTTGTTTAAATTGCTGAAGCCTAATTTCATTATTGGCGGCGATTTTAATGCGAAACACACATTCTGGGGCTCAAGACACAGCTCACAAAAAGGCAGAATGCTCTATGAGGCAGGTATGGAGTACAGTTGTGATTTCCATTCGACGGGTAAACCGACCTACTGGCCAACTGATACTTCGAAAATACCTGACCTGATCGACTTTTTCGTCGTGAAAGGAATTTCTACCAACCACATTAAAGTTGAAGAGAGCTTTGATCTATCGTCTGACCATTCCCCAGTTGTTTTGACATTGAGCGAAAAACTAGTCTATACCCTAGAGCCAGTGAGATTTACCGGTAGAACAACTAACTGGGAAGGGTTTAGGAACGAAATTGAAGATAATGTTGAACTGAGCGTTCCACTTACGACACCCTATGAACTTGAGGTTGAAGTTGATCGCTTCGTTGAGATCGTACAGCTCGCATCTTGGAATAATACTCCTAATCCAAGGAAAACTCCGTACAAATACGGTCTACGATATCCTACGGAAATAAAAGAATTGGTCAAGGAAAAAAGAAAGACGCGTAAGAAATGGCAACAGAGTCGTGCTCCGCAACATAAAGCTCAATTGAATCTCCTGTGCAATTCGTTGAAGAAGACTATAAAGGATTTTAATAATCGTGCGATAGGCTCTTATCTTGAAAGTTTAACAGCGAAAAAAGATTCCAATTATTCACTTTGGAAAGCTGTAAAAGGCACCAAAAGGCCCAAGGTCCCCGCGCCGCCTATTAAATTAAATCACAATGAATGGGCAAGGGAAGATAAAGAAAAAGCGGACGTTTTTGAGGCCAACCTGGAAGACACCTTTAAGCCGTACGATGGTCAAGTGTCTTACGACAATATCAATAGGCCGGATTTACCATCTGACGATTTAGCACTTACAAGTGAAACGCTAAGGGAACTCAAACATGAGATCGGGAATCTAAAACCTAAGAAAGCTCCTGGTTATGACTTGATCACCGGAGAAATTCTCAAAGCTTTACCTAGAAAAGCATTGATTAAGCTTCTTCATATTGTAAATGCTGCGCTCAGATTAAAACACATGCCTAACCAATGGAAAGTTGCGGAAGTTATAATGGTTTTAAAACCAGGAAAGTCGCCAAATGAGGTAAAATCTTATAGACCAATTTCGCTACCTCCAGTTATATCCAAAATTTTCGAGAGGATATTACTAAGGCATCTCCAACCGGTTATAGAAGGAAATAATCTTATCCCTGACCATCAGTTTGGGTTCAGAAATAAGCATTCGACGATTGGCCAGGTGCATAGAATTACTGACATAATCGAGAAAGCACTTGGCGAGAAAAAGATATGCTCAAGCGTATTTCTTGACGTCTCGCAAGCCTTTGATAAGGTGTGGCATGATGGCTTGAATTACAAATTACGACAAGTTCTCCCTGTATGCCTATACGACATTCTAGAATCATATCTAGGGAATAGACTCTTCCGGAAATGAATACTCGGAGGTCAAAGAAATTTCGGCCGGTGTACCGCAAGGGAGCGTTCTTGGGCCACCTCTCTATCTGTTATATACTCGAGATATACCGAAAGGAGATGACACTATCCTGGCTACGTTTGCCGATGACACCGCTATCCTAGCCGTAGGCAAAACAATCGAAGAAACGACTGCAAAACTGCAAAACGCACTGAATAAAGTAAATGAATGGACGAGGAACTGGCGGATCGCCCTCAACGAATCTAAATCTGTTCACGTGAATTTCACTTATAAGAAAACTAATGTCTTGCCAATTTTCCTAAACTTGGCTCGAATACCTTTTGCAAACGAGGCCAAATACCTTGGAATGGCACTCGACGCAAAACTGAAATGGAATTCTCACGTGAAAATGAAACGTAAAGAACTCGAAATCAAATATAGAGAAATGAACTGGTTGCTCGGAAAACACTCCCCGCTCAGTACTGAGAACAAACTGCTTTTATACAAGCAAGTGCTAAAGCCGGTGTGGACTTACGGTATTTTTTTTTTTTTTTTTTTATAATTTGCACGTGTTAAAGGGGATATGAATACCCTTATACTAATTTATACTAATTTTTAGAACACGTACGTTTTTTTATGGAAAGCGGAAGAGACAGAGAGAAAGACAGAGTGGTGTGGTTTGAAACTCAGGTGGTATTAAGTTCCTGGAAACTCCAAGGGTGGCTGTCCAGATAACTGGGGAGTATTTTGTTTGTTTTTCGCTATCATTGTCGTTGCTTATGATTCACAGTATTTTTGTCCGGTCCTCCTGAGGTCATAATCACGATCAAGTTGCATTTTAGCCATATGACCACCCTACTGCCAGTGTTATGCCTTCACAGTAGAGTTGACTTAGCTTTCGCAAGAGATCGACTTTTTATTTATTTCGTGCGAAATAAATAGATGATTCTTGACATCAGGATTCGAACCTTGAATCAACAGCGTGACAAGCGATGATGTTACCACTGCACCACGGCCACCCTCAACAACTTTGGGGCTGTACCAAGAAAACAAACGCCAATATTTTGCAAACTTCTCAAAATAAAGTGTTAAGAGAAATTGTCCACGCACCGTTGTATACTAGAAACGATGATATCCACAGGGATCTCGGAATTCCGACAATCGAAGCTGAAATTAGAAGCTTCGCGAGAAAGCATAGAAACCGACTAATCGGACATGTCAACAATTCAATCCTACAAATTCTGGATGAAAACAATTTATTGCGCCGACTACAAAGGACGAAACCTTTCGACTTGGCGAGATAGGAATCAACCGCGCCTAGATTGCGGAACATGCAGGATCTTTCAGTGGAAAGTAACCTGCCAAACGAGTATTTTTCATGATAGAAAAATTGCTTGATAAGGTCCTTTTTTTACTCAGTAAGAATCTGACACTACTATGAGCACGCGCTTGCTATCCTCATAGTGTCTATGGAAGATTTTTTCACCAACCCTCTGCAAAAAAAAAAAAAAAAATAAAAAATTTAAGATTATACATACGATCGAGATAGAAGCTTATGAAGTAGCAATAAAGAGTCTGGAAACTACACTAAATTCGTCCATTACAAGTAACTACTCCTTATATCCTGTCCTTTCCTACGAGATCCTTCGTATAAAAACATATTTAGATAGACTTAGAACAAATAATAGATTTAAGAGATCTTTAGATTTTATAGGTAGTACATGGAAGTGGATCGCGGGGAATCCGGACCACCACGACTACGAAATAATTACAGACAAAATGAATAACGTGTTGAAGAATAATAATAAATAAGTTATTATCAATAAAATGTCGATAGATAAGATTAATGTGTTAACAAATATAACAAATAAAATACTAAGAATATTCAAGAAAAAAGAAAATAATAGTAACGAAATCATTATGGAAATTAAATATAAATTAGATGTAATTAAGAAAGAATTAGTTAACGTGGCATATGCCATACACTGGGCGAAAGCCAATACACTCATACCTCGGTTAGCGGCCTACATATATACGTTCCACAAAATCAGGCCGTAAAGCGAAATGCCGTCTCATTTTTTCATTTTTTTCATACAAACCCATTCAAAATCCATTAGATTGTTTCCAAATCTTCAAAAAATAACCAAAAAATTGATAAAACGTTATAAAAAAATTCATTTAATGTGTTGACTTCAGAGCATAGTTACGTTTCAATTTAATATTGACAGGAGCCAAAATAAAATCTACATACATACATAATGAAAAAGAACATAATTAGGTAAGAATAAATAGAGAAAAATGAAGATGTTGAAGTGGAAGAAGAATCACTGTCATATACACGAGCGGCTGCGGGCTTAAAAAACCGTTCCAGCGTTGGTTGTTGTGCTTTATTCCTTAATTCTTTTTCTATTATCCTTATTATCCTATCCTTATAGCAGTTAATGGCTACGTTAACAGCTCTTGAAACTTTAGCACTGCGTTTTTCGCCGGGATCGTTTAGGTTTAAAATTGGCAACCCCTCTTCGAAATGGTGCAGTGATTCACACAAATTTCTTGATGTCAACTGGCGACTCGTGGAAGGCTCAGGCTCTTAATCTGATTCTTGATCTGAACCCAACTGCATCAACTCTTCATTTGAAAGCGGAGCTCTGCCTGCGTTAAGAAGACTGGTGACATCGTACTCTTCTAAATCCTCAAATCCGATTTCCTTTGCCACATTTAAAACGTTGCGTTCAATTTCTGGGATAACAGGATCAGCATCAGATTGGCCGTTGGTAATGCATTCCGGCCATAGTTTCTTCCAAACATGATTCATCGTTGTTGATTTTAATTCATTCCAAGACCCACTTACGTTGTAAACGGCATCTTTGACATTGTAGTGCTTCCAAAAATTGTTTAATAGAGGATCTTCCATCCGTTTCATTAACAAGCTTTTGAAAAGTTCTGCGCAAATAATACGCCTTAAAAGTGGCTATTACACCCTGATCCATAGGCTGAATGAGGGCCGTTGTGTTTTTGGGAAGATGCTCAACTCTTACATTTTCAGACAGCTCAGCTAAATTAACCGGATGTCCTGGAGCATTATCCAAAATAAGCAAGACTTTATTGCTCAAATTCTTCTTTTCCAGGTAGGTTTTGACTTCAGGGCAGAAGTAATTCTTAAACCAATCTTCAAAAAGAACTTTTGTCATCCAAGCCTTTTTGTTGGATTTCCCTTGAAAGCTCTTGGATTTTCAGACAGGTACACTAATAGCGGCTTATGCTTGAAATCCCCTGCAGAGTTAGCACCAAGAAGAAGAGCCAAACGTTCTTTTGACACCTTATATCCTGATGCAGATTTTTCGTCCTTTGAAATAAAGGTCCGCTCAGGCATTTGCTTCCAATAAAGACCTGTCTCGTTCGCATTAAAAACTTGTTCTGGAACGTAACCACCTTCTTCAACGATTTTTTTAAAAATGGTCGGATACTCGAGAGCTGCAGCTGAATCGGTACTTGCTACTTCACCTTTCATCTTGATGTTATGCAAACTATGTCGATTTTAAAATTTTTGAAACCAACTTCGACTTCCTAAGATGATTTCATTTTTCAACGCTTCATCAACATCCTCCAATTTAAGATTTTCAAGAATGCTCTTAGCCTTTTCTCAGCATCTTTCTGTTGTTGTTGTCTTCGATCCATAGGATGAGCAATTTTTCCATTTTCTCCATAATATCAGTTCTTTTTCGAGTTAATTTTGTACAAATGCTTAAAGATGCAGCTGAATGTACCTGCGCCTTGATTTTGTCTTTATTATCTCGTATTGCTTGAACAGTGGATTTTTCGAGACCTAATGCTAAACAAATCTGGAAAATCTTCTCACCTGCTTCAATGCGACGTGAAACATCTAGTTTAGTCTCTAGTGTGATAGATTTTCGCCTTCTTTTTTTTTCGCCCTCTACTCGTTTTGGTGGCATTTTGTGTGTAAATGCCTATGTTCTTATCTGCCAAATCGTATTAAAACATTAATCTTAGAAAATATTTAAGGAATTTTGCAACATAATTTAAAATGTACATACCAAAAATAATTGAAAGATGAAAACTGAGAATAAAACTACACATCCATACTCGTACATAAATGAAGAAATTTTTTAATGCCCACTTTTGCACAAACTGTAGATCATTTATAAGTTCCATACAGCTACCGCCCCATGCATTTATTCCATAGATGTGATGACTATGGAAGAACGAAAAGTATAATGCTTTTTTTAGTCTCATAAGGAAGGTAGTCCCCTATTCTTTTGAAGACTCCAGCAATGGAGGACAATTTTGTTGTTGTTTTATTTACGTGCCCTTCAAAACTAAGTTCTCGATCAAACCAGACGCCTTGATATTTAAATTTCACAACTCGTTGGACAGTTTGCAGCTCATACGTAATATCTAAGTCAATAGATGTGCTATTAACTTCAGTAGATTGTGTTCGGTTTGTCAGATATGAATTAAACCACCTGAAGCTATTTCCTCGTATTCCCATTGACGTCAGTTTTTGTAACAAAATTCGGTGGTCTACTGTATCAAAGGCTTTCGACAAATCCACAAAGAGTAAGGCTACTACCTTTTTTGAATCTAATTTTTTTTTTTCATTTTAAATGCATTTTTATTAACTCAATTCGATTATAACTTAAATGCTAGACAAAAAACGCTTAAAACTAGCTTAATTAACTTAACTATGTTATTCTAACTTACTGGCCCTATGCGGGCGCTCTAAGGTAAACCTAAGACTTAAAACTATGCCTTTCGACGCACCGTACTTAATTGTTTTATTTGTCTTATTGCTTAATTATTAATAAATACTAAGAAAACTTTTTGGATAAAATTAAAAAAAAAATTAGTATATGTACTTTTTCTTTGTTCTTATAATAAAATTTAAAAACTACCTTAAAATAATTCTTAAACTACATAATTCTACCTTATTCTATCTTACTCTAATTATGTAATTAAATACAGACTTTTTTTTTCCCCTCTCTTTCAGTTAGCCACCAAAATTGTGAGAACTCACGTTCAACTTCCTTCATATCGCGACCCGACACCGCCCTACTAAACCGGAGACGCTCCACACTGCTGTGTGCAACGTCTCTGTCGTAGTTGAGTCGCCTATCCACAACTGTCCGAGCAACGTGGAAGATTAGCGGCACTGCCAATCTGTCCTGGATCAGACCCTTCTTGTCAAGATAGAATAACTCCTCTGAGGGAACAAAGCCGTTAAGGCGCACTCTTTCGTGATACTCATAATTAGGGTAATAAGCCCCGGAGATCAGGTTGTTCATCGAGCTCATTGCTCTTAAAACATGCCTTCGAATCAGCTTAAGGGTGGCCGTGGTGTAGTGATAATATCATCGCTTGTCACGCTGTTGATTCACGGTTCGAATCCTGATGTCAAGAATCATCTATTTATTTCGCATGAAATAAATAAAAAAGTCGATCACTTGCGAAAGCTAAGACAACTCTACTGTGAAGGCATAACACTGGCAGTAGGGTTGTCATATGGTCAAAAATGCAACTTGATCGTGATGATGACATCAGGAGGATGGAAAGAAATACAGTGAATCATAAGCAACGACAATAATAGCGAAAAACAAAACAAAATACTCCCCAGTTATCTGGAAAGCCACCCTTGGAGTTTACAGAAACTTAATACCACCTAAGTTTCAAACTACACCACTCTGTCTTTCTCTCTGTCTCTTCCTTTACACAAAAACGCATGTGTTCTAAAAATTAGTATAAGGGTATTCATATCCCCTTTAACACGTACAAATTATAAAAAAAAATTCAAATTATCCACTTTTATTAGGTTAGCTCTATTGTACAGGACCTCATTGGGATAGAATTTTATGTACTGGGACTCGGGTGTTCTGTATAAATGAAGGCAAGCCCTCACACGCGAATCTTTCCCAACAAGCTTGCTCCCACGTTAAACCACACCGGGCACCTATATACGAGCATGGGCTGGATAAGAGCCATGTAGCAGACTACCTTTACCCTTGCATCGAGTTGCTTGCTATAAAAAAGTCTCTTTGTAAGGACAAAAGCACCTCTGACTCTGGCCATGTTTGTTAAAATATAGATATTGGTCTAACCAAACCCCCAGGTATCTGACTGCACTTCGACTCGCAAGTGGCTGTCCGTGCGGTCCAACGATTGAGAACTTTCGCCAATTCTTTCTGGTATCCCTAGCGGCACCAGACAAGGGCGTCCTAAAAGTTTGCAATCAACAATCGTCGCTACTTGATGTGCTTTCGTTGTTCTCTCTATTTTCTAATTTCTCTCTATTTTCTAATTTTGCTAATTTGCTATTTACTTTAAATCGCTATTATAAACATTATTCTAAATGGATCTTGCTGTATGTACTAAGTGTAATCAACCTTTGCTCGATACGGATTATATAAATTCCAAACTCGATTTATTGCATAGTGATATACTCGCTTTAAAGAAACTCTTAGCGCGTCCCTCATCCATTTCTTCTAAGAAATTAAACATTGTTACACGTTCGCAATCGGTATCCAGGGTCAATGCACCCACTCGTGGTTCGCCGTCGCTGGCTATTGCTTCGAGTGCACCGAAAAAAACTGCTGCGAAACAGCTGTCTCTAAATGACTCACATTCTCCCCGCAACAAACATGCTGGACCGACACCTAACATTACTCTCACTGCCTCTCAGCCACTACCGAAACCAAATGTTGATCATTCGGACGATGCTGTCGCTGCTGTTGTTGTTGCTGCCACCACTGCTCTGCATAATCAAAATAATGTGTTAACGGTTGCTGCTGATGAGCATCTTTACGCTGTTAATAATATGCACTCTATTATCAATTCGAGTGACTCCGCTGATGCTGCTGCTGCAAATTCTGAATCAAGAATAACTACTGCTCCAAAACGAAAAAAAATGGGAAATTCAATAATTGGAACAAACACTAGCTCTACTGATGGCATAAAATTGGATGTAATCAACAAGTTCAAATGGCTCCACCTGTCTTCTTTCAAACCTACTACAAGCTGTGAACATATTCTTGATTATGTGTCATTGGCATTTAAGGTTGACATATCAATGCTCGCTTGTCACAAATTAGTAAAAACTGATGCTGATTTGGGTTCTTTAACTCATATTAATTTCAAACTCGGTGTACCTGAGGAATTAATCGGTTCCTTTCTGAACTCAAATGTTTGGATGAAGGGAATTCGTGTGCGAAGTTTTCAATTCTGGCCAAAAAACGAAGAGAGCGTTCGGATCGCACCGGGACCATAGTCCATATTGTGGATAGTCCTACCGCAACCACTCTCGCTCCCTTCTTCGTTTCTCCTGATGCTACACCTGCTGCTGTTTCAAATTGTGATTATCATGCTGTTGATTCTGTTGTTGTCGGAGCTGTTTCTGACTCAAAACTTAGTAACTTGAGTATATATTATCAAAATACTGGGGGTATAAGAACCAGATTGGATAAATTGTATTCTTATTTTTCTGCGCGCGATTATGATATTATAGTTCTCACTGAAACTTGGGTTAACGATGATCATAAGAATTTAGAAATGTTTAACGAAAAGCAGTATGAAGTTTTCCGTAAGGATCGCTGTCATATAAAAACTGGGCTTTCTAGAGGTGGTGGAGTTCTTGTAGCTGTTGGAAATTCCGTTTAAGATTAATCTTCCTACTTTTGATGTAGATCTTTTAATTATCAAATTGTCTTCTACCAGTCATGCGGATTTATATATAATTGTGTGTTACATTCGCTCGGGTAGCTCTCTAGAGATGTATAATTTATATTTATCCAATTTGGGATCTTTTTTAAGTAATTTAAACAGTAGCGATCATATTATTTGTTTGGGTGATTTTAATGTAGGAGATATTGAATGGAAACTTGACTTAGATGATAAATATCTAGTTCCTTTTAATGTCAGATCAAACATAGAAATTGCGGTCATAGATCTTTTTAGTCAATTTAAGCTTGTTCAAATAAATAATTTTTGTAATAGCCTAAATCGCCAACTAGATTTAGTATTTGTTGATAGGGAATTTGATACTTCTTTAGACCTTGTCAAGATTCCAGTTATTGAAAACACAATTCATCATAAAAGTGTTTTTCTAGAAGTAACATTTTTTGATTATATTAAAAATGTAAAAAAACCAAGTACTCAAACATTTGATTTCAAACACGCTAATTTTAATGAAATTAATCGGTTTTTTACTGCTATACCGTGGAATAACTTGCTTACAGAAACTAACCTCGAGCATGCATACAAAGTTTTTAGTCACCGTGTAAATTATGCACTAGAACAGTTTGTTCCAAAAAAGCGAATAAAGTCAAATTCTAATCCTCCTTGGTTTAATAAAAGATTATCCAATTTAAAAAATCGAAAGATTAAGGCATATAAATTATATAAACGTGACAAAAAAAACTCATTTCTTCAACTGAAATACTTGCAGTCTCTGAAAGAGTTTGATTATCTTAACAAATTTCTCTACAGTAGTTATGTATTGTCAGCTGAGGCTAAAGTCAAAGAAAATAGTAAACATTTTTGGACCTTTATTAACAATAAGCGAAAATGCATTGGCCTCCCAAACTGTATGCAATATCTTGAAGAGGAATCGAGCGATACTGGCACCATTTGCTCATTTTTTGCAAATTACTTCAAATCCGTGTATTGCCCATCCTCTCGAGTTACTCGTCAAGATTTCAGTTCTTTAAATCAGGGTTCTGTAGGAAATCTGCAGTTAACCCCAGCGGATGTTTTTAGTGCCTTAACAGGTTTGGATGTGAAAAAGGGTGTCGGTCCAGATGGGATCTCTTCCATTTTTTTGAAAGGATGTGCAACATCACTTGCATTACCACTATGTACAATTTTTAATGTATCCCTTAGGACTGGCAATTTTCTTAACGAGTGGAAGTGTCTTACATATCACCTATTTTTAAGGCCGGATCCAAGCGTGAAGTGACTAACTATAGGCCCATATGTAAGCTATCAGTCATTCCCAAGATTTTGGAAATGATTGTGTGTAATAAGTTAAATTTCTTTGTCAAGGAAATCATATCTGATTCTCAACACGGCTTTGTTCAAGGTAGATCCACAGCCACTAACCTAGCAATCCTGTGCGATAAAATTGTAACAAACTTTGAACGCGGTTTTCAGACTGACATAATTTTCACCGACTTTGCTAAGGCTTTTGACAGAGTAAATCATAGTGTGCTGATTCAAAAATTAAAATGTACTGGGTTTGGCTCACCTCTGTTAGATTGGATATCGTCATACTTAAGAGACCGAATTCAACACGTTAAGATTGGTGGTTGTCTTTCGGAGCCTATCTTTGCAACATCAGGTGTTCCGCAAGGAAGTCACATTGGACCATTGCTTTTCGTTCTCTTTGTTAATGATATTCCGTCTCGTATTCGTAATTCCACCTGTCTTCTATTCGCTGATGACTTAAAAATATTTCACTGCATTCAAACTGCTGAAGATTGCTTGCTTCTTCAAGATGATCTTGACAGTCTAGCTAGTTGGTGTCAGCACAACCTTCTAGATTTAAACGTATCTAAATGTCAAACACTTACTTGTGCAAGATGCATTGGTCCAATATCCTTCAATTATCAAATTAATAGTGTCCAGCTTGAAAAAGTACATCGAAAAAAAGACCTTGGAGTCGTGTTGGACTCACAACTCACTTTTAAGCCTCATATCGACTACATTGTGAGTAATGCTTTTAGAATGCTTGGGTTTATTAGGCGTAATACAAAGGAATTCTCTGATCCTTACGCACTGAAGGCTCTATACTTTGCATTAGTACGATCGGTATTAGATTATTGTAGTATAATCTGGAACCCTTACTTCCAAAACCAGTGCTACAGGATAGAAAGGGTGCAAACATGTTTCACTAGGTTTGTTTTTAAAAAGCTTAGGTGGAATATAGAAACTCCGCCCTACTTAACTAGATGCCTTCTTTTTAATATACTCACTCTTGAAAATAGGCGCAAGTATTTCAGTATTATGTTTATAAGAGATGTAATTAATTACCACATTAATTGCCCCTGTTTACTTGAGCGGATAAACTTTTTTTTTCCTGAAAGGAATTTGCGTATGAAATTTCATCTTCGAGGTCGGTTTCACAGAACAAATTATGGCAATAATGAACCGATTGAGCGTTGCACCATCGAATTAAATTTAGTTATTGATCGCATTGATGTTTTTGGTAACTATTCTAGAAATTCTTTTAAGAATCAAATAATGTCTGTTCTCTATCATAATAATTAATATTTTAAATCACAGTAATATTTTTTTTTTTTTTTTTTTTTTTTATAATTTGCACGTGTGAAAGGGGTTATGAATACCCTTATACTACTTTTTAGGACACGGGCGTTTTTGAGGAAAGGGGAAGAGACAGAGAGAAAGACAGATTGGTGCAATTGGTTTGAAACTCAGCTGTTATTAAGTTTCAGTGAACTCCAAGGGTGGCTGTCCAGATAACTGGGGAGTTTGTTTGTTTTTGCTTTTGTCGTTGCTCATGATTCACAGTATTTTTTTCCGTCCTCCTGATGTCATCACCACAATCAAGTTGCATTTTAGCCATATGACCGCCCTACTGCCAGTGTTATGCCTTCACAGTAGAGTTGACATAAGCTTTCGCAATTGATCGACTTTTTATTTATTCCATGCGAAATAAATAGATGATTATTGACATCAGGATTCGAACCGTGAACCTGTAGCGTGACAAGCGATGATGTTACCACTAATTGAGTTTATAGCTCTAATTGATGAAACAAATAAATAAAAAGAATGGTTTCCGATTTCTCGTAGTTGATCTTCAACTTCCAGTCATCGCAATATCGCTGAATCTTATCGAAGTCACGTTGCAAGAGCAGTGCTATGACCTCGATTTTTGGTCCTGATCTGTACGCGATCAAGTCGTCTGCGTAAGCTATGGCATGGTGAAGTGATCCTATCAGATCGCTCGTGTGTATGTTGAAAAGGATCGGTGAATTCACCACACCTTGTTGCAGACCGTTTTTGATTTGAAATGTTCCAGCAAAGGTCACATTACCATTTTTGACAATGAACTGTCTACTGGTGAGCATGTTATAAAGTAGTAGTGCAGTGGTTTGGCTATGCCCAGCCTGTTCAGCTTGTAGAAGGGTCTCTCTAACCATACGGTGTCGAAGGCCTTCTCCAAGTCAATCAGGCAGGCACCCGTGCACAGTTTCTTGCTTTTGTTCTATTGGATATCCGATACCAGTTTAGACGCGGCATGTATTGTATCATGCCCCGCCTTAAAACCGAATTGGTTATCCGGAATTATTTTATTGTTCTCAGTCCACTTAATCAGGGTTCTATTGATAAATTTTTCGAATACCTTGCTGATGTTCGGCAGGAGACTTATCAACCGGAGATTTGCCGGATTGGAGTTGTCCTTACCCCTTTTGGGGATGGGTTGTATCACTGCTGTTTTCCAATGCGCTGGATAATGTGCATTATTCAGCGCATTGTTAAACAGAGTGGTGTAAATGTCCACCGCTTCTAGAGGGAGATGTCGAAGCACAATGTTCAACACTCCGTCGATTCCCACAGATTTCTTCCTTCTCAATGATTCGCAGATCGCTTGCAACTCCACCTTCGATGTGTACGAGGGATGTACCCTTTCATCGGCGATGACATTATTTGCCATAATATCGTCATTGAACTCGGTAAAACCTATGTTCTCGGATCGCCAGTGCTCTATATCATTTCGAAGGTAGAAGTTGTGCACAAGGACGCGATTTTCCAGGTCGTGGTTCGGGCAGATGGTATTATTCACCTTGTACACTTCGCGGAAAGTCTCTACCTTCTCCTGCAGATCTTCGATCACAAAGAAGTTGTCATCCTCTACTGCGTTATCTGGATCTGTACCTGCTGTTATAAGTATTCGTCCATTGTTCGTCGTTCGGGGGATCTTAAGACGCGGAAGGTCATTTTGATTGTTTTTCCGAAATATTTTATTTATTTGCGGGAACATACTCGGGTTGTTGGCTTTTACAGCCCAAATTTTGTTGTTCCAATACAAATTTACAGAAAGTCTGTAGTTATCCCTGATTAATTTCTGGAGGTTTTTAATCAACGACTTCAGCGTCCTAACCTCCTAGTTTTGTCTGTCACTAAACTGTCTGTACAAGGTTTTTAGTCTCGACAGCAGTCTACCTTTGTGTTGGTGTAGTGCGTCAATTGTTGCATTACGGAATATGTCTGCGTTGTCAGTATATTGATACCTAGTTTTCGTATTGTTTATAGTTCGTTTAATTATCTCGTCCATTTGTTTTAGGTACCAGTCAATCTCCTCGTTTGACAGATTCCTATTGGATGGTGGGTGGAGCGAATTCGAGGAGAGTGCTCTTGTCAAAGTTCTTGAGAAGCGAGTCCAACGCGTCCTACTATAATTGTAGGAGTACGTTTGGACAAACTCCTCCAACTCCGCAATTTCGTTGGAAATTGTTATTACGGCACTGAATCCGCAATGGTCACTGTCATACACAAATGTGTGCAGGCAGTTTAAAGTTTGTCGGTCCATGTTGGTCAGTTGTAACCGTACGTCAAACAGCTAAGATCCAGATAGGATCCGCTTCTAGGAAACGACGGACTATCTGTAGCTTTCAAATCGAGTTTATTTTCGACACTGTGCCGACCCCACCAATTGAATAGTAGATTCCCTCTAGGATTAGGTGTGTTATTTCCCCAATCTCTATGTTTGGCGTTTAGATCTCCGGCCATGATGAAATAATTCTCCTCCGACTCCAGCCTTAGGCATCGAAAAAGTGTCTCGAGCTCTGAAATAAATAACGTAGATTGAGTAGCTTCAGGTATATAGAGTGCTACATATACATCTTCTTTCCACTATTCAGAGGGATGCACACGATACACGCTTCCAGCTCCTGGAACCTTCGCACTTCACCGCTGTACACTACCTTAAATTGCAGTTGTTTTTTAATGAAGATCGCAACACCTCCTCCTTGTGTCGAGTTTTGTCGGCCTCTTCTGACAATATTGTATTTATTGTGCCCCAATTTGTGTTTCTGGGATGGCTTTGTTTCGCTAACCATAGATCTGGTCCACCCGCTTCGCCTGCTCCTGTACCTGACACTGAAGCTGACCCATCTGCCTTGGATAGCGAGCAAGATGGCCAGCAATTCAGTTTAAGCCTCCGGTGCTCTAGGCGCTGGGGCCTGAGAAGCAACTTTCGGTCTTTCCTGTTCCGTATTTCCCCGACCTGCTGCCATTTGTGCGTAGGTCACTTAGGGAGTCACGGATTGTGTTTCAATTGGAGCAGGTGGTCGTTTCACTACGACTTTCTGCTGACGAACCAGATTTACTTTCTTAATATACTGGAACGTGGGACAACCCCAGTTTGCGGTGTGCCCCGAGTTCCTGCATAAACCACACAAGAGCTAGCTCTTATCTGCCACTCCATCCTTACTCAGAGTGCATTCTTCTGCTTTATGGTTCTTTCCACACTTAACACATCGAGGCTGCTTTCCTCAGTTCGACACGGGGTGACCAAACCTTTGGCAACGAACACATTGTAAAATGTTTTCGCTCCTTTTCAATTTTTCCCATGCGGCAACCTGGTAGTCTAGGACTTTTATACTCTTTAGACCATCCAGTTTGCTGTTGGGTGAGAGCTGAACAAGGAAGAACGGTAGTTTCCGCTTCTCCCCTACGAAATGGAGGTCGTCGCACTCCTTCTTTTTAAGCAGCGCAAAGATCTCCTCCGGATCAGTAGACTGATCAGTTCCCCTCAGCAGCATTGTTTGCAGCTTTTCCCCCTTCGGGGTGAAGGAAAAGAACTCTGTCGTAGTGTCCCTCAATAAATCTTAAATTTGTTTATATTGTTCCACAGTGTTGCAGTGGATCGTATGTCTATCTACATTCAAACGCTTTACATAAAAGTTATCGCCTATGGTCGACTTACATAGATTAATGGTATTATGAAGCTCAATCTTATAGGAGTTGATTGGCGGCACCCTCGTCTTTGAAGTCGTCTTCTTTTGCTGCTGCTGTTGCTGTTGTTTTCGCTGCTGTTGTTGTTGCACATTTTGCTGTGGTTTCTGCTGCTGTTGTTGTTGCACATTTTACTGTGGTTTTTTGCTGGTGTTGTTGTTGCTGCTTACTAATCTGCTTCTGTTGTTGTTGCTGCTTATTCTTCAGCTGTTGCTGTTGTTGCTGCTGCTTCTGCTGTTGTACTTGCGGCTGCTTTAGTTGTTGCAGCTGTCCTTCTGTTGGCTGCTGTTGTTTTTGTTGCGAAGCGCGCAGGAGCTCCTGCTGCTGCTCTCTCTCTCTTCTTGCCATTTGTTTGGCCTTAATGGCACGCACTCTTTGCTCTAGCTGTCTGATGCTGCTAGTCAGACTTTCTACCTCTTCGTCTTCATCATCAGATTCAGAGGACGCTAGAACAGTGAAGTTGTTATTATCATCTCCTCGTCGGAGACATACGGGTACTCGATCGAGTCATCCGACCTTTGCCGCTTTTTTTCTGCTGCTACTTCTGTTACTGCACTTGGCGCCCCTCCCTTCACTCCACCTGGTAGCTGTTCAGCTGAAGTTGATGTGGAGGGACGCTTTACTAAGTTGGGATAAGGTTTTAACTTCCTCCTCCTTTTCCCCTTACCATCGGTAGCCACTGTTGCTGGGCCTGATTGCACTGCATCGGCTGATACAGTCACTCCACCAGCTGTGCCCGCTAATGTGAGCGCGGGTCGCTCGCTTTCCATCGCCTGATATTCTCATTTGTTGCTTTGATTTCACTTTTTTTTATGTGAAAAGAAAAAGTCAAGAATTTAATTTTTCCCCCGTCGGGAATTGAACCAGGGTCTCTGGTTTGATAGACTACTACCACATTTTCATTCATATTTAATGCATTTTTATTAAATTCATTGTAACTTAATTGCTAGACAAAAAACGTTTAAAACTAGCTTAACTAACTTAACTATTCTTATTCTAACTTACTGGCCCTATACTAATACTTAAAACTATGTCTTTCGACGTAACGTACGTGAAAAATATTTATTTATTTCATTCTTTTAAATTTAAGTGTTACTAAGAAAATTAGAGAAAAAACTTAGTGAATGAACTTTTTTTTGATTGATCTTATATACAAAACTTACAATCAACCTTAAAATAAATCTTAAACTACCTTATTCTAAATCACCCTATCTTATTCTACCTTACGTATTTTCTACGTAAATTTTTTTTTTTGTTTATTTATTTTTTGTTTTTTTTATCGAGTGCTGTTCTTTTTAAATTTTTTTTTTTGTGTTTTTTTTTATTTTTTTCTTATTTTTTTCATCCAAGTGCTGTGGATATTATTATTATTATTATTTTTTTTTTTAAATTATTAATTACAAGCTAAACTACGTAAACCTAAACTATGTAAGTCGGCCATGGGCAAAGTACAGGCAACCTTAAACATTCAACAGGCTACCATGGATTGGGGGAAACGACGAAGGAGTTTCATCTCTTTCGGCTATCCACCAGAAATGACAGTACTGACGTTGTACGTCATAAATATCGCGACCCGATACCGCCCTACTAAACCGGAGACGCTCCACACTGCCGTGTGCAACGTCTCTGTCGTAGTTGAGTCGCCTATCCACATCTGTCCGAGCAACGTGGAAAATTAGCGGCACCGCCAATCTGTCCTGGATCAGACCTTTCTCATCAAAATAGAGGAACGCCTCTGGGGGAACAAAGCCGTTAAGGCGCACCCTCTCTTGATACTCGTAATTGGGGTAATAAGCCCCAGAGATCAGGTTGTTCGTCGATCTCATTGCTCTTGCAATGTGCCTTCGAATCATCTTGATAACGAAATTATCTACTCTTATTAGGTTAGCCCTGTTGTATAGGAAATCATTGGGATATACTTTCTTCTGACCGAATCTTGGAGACGAGTTGGTGTATGCTCTCCACCAGGTCATCTCCCACCGCCTTAAACAGCTCGGTAGTTAAGCCGTCCGGTCCAGCAGCCTTGTTGGATTTAAGCTTAGATATTGCTATCCTCACTTCATTTTGGTCAGGTGGACGGAAATCTTGGCTTTCATCGTCCAGGTTGAATGGTTCATTCTGCCTGACAGCGGAATTTGTGTCATCTTCGCCGTTTAGCAGTCTGCAGAAATGGTTTTTCCATGTCCACAGCACCGACTGTGACTCTACTACAAGGTTTCCTTGTTCGTCTCTACAGGTCTCTGTTCGGGTCTTTTTGGCACGACACGTTCTTTTTACCTTCTGGTAAAACTTCCGAACATTATTTCTGGAGTAGCACCTCTCTATATCCTCGATCGCGCGCTTCTCATGCTCTCTCTTTTTTCTCCGGAGGAGCCGATGTTCTTCCCTCCTCCTTTTTTGCTCGTAGAGCTGACGAGCTGCTCTCGTCCTTCTATGCAGTGACGCTTCGTAGGCACTTTGTTTTGCTGCATGTGCTTGCCGACACTCTTCGTCAAACCAGGGGTTTCGTGGGGGTGGACTGGTGAAACCGAGCACATCAGTTGCGGCGTTTTTGATGGCTTCTTGACATCGATGCCACTGGTCTTCGACATTCGATTCTGGCAGCATAGGACTTCTCAAGAGGTTTAAGGATACGCCATCGGCAAAGGTTCTGGCGGTTTGTTGCGTTTGTAGCCGTCCAACGTTAAATCTCCTCACAGTATTTCCTCGTTGTTTTGGCGTCCGGGATATCCGCATCCGTACCTTGGCTACAACAAGGCAGTGGTCCGAGTCAATGTTGGCCGCTCGGTAAGTTCGGACATCTAGAATACTGGAGGAGTGCCCTACGTCGATCGCAACATGATCAATTTGGTTGACGGTTTGATGATCTGGTGACCGCCATGTTCCTTTGTGGATATTAAGGTGAGGAAACCGTGAACTAGCTATGGTAACATTACGTCCCGCAGCAAAATCAATCAGCCTAAGTCCGTTTCCAGACGTGGTGTCGTGTAGGCTGTGCTTCCGATACCAAAGAGGTCCTCCTTTCCTATTTTGGCGTTGAAATCACCTAAGACGATTTTAACGTCATATTTAGGGCATTGCTCATATGCTTTATCGAGTAGCTCATGGAAACAATCTTTGGTAGCATCGTCTTTATCTTCTGTGGGGCGTGAGCGCATATAAGGCTGATGTTGGCGAATTTAGCCTTGATGCGGATAGTTGTAAGGCGTTCACTTACGTGTCGAAAGCTCAAGACTTCTTGCCTAAGTCTGCCGCTTGCAACTACAGAACACTATTGTTTTCAATTAAAAGCCGAAACACGTGCGCACTCTTAGAAAGTCTGTGAACGACTCTGTGAAGGCATAACACTGGCAGTAGGGTGGTCATATAGCCAAAAAGCAAATTGATCGTGATGATGACATCAGGAGAACGGAAAAAAATACTATGAATCATAAGCAACGACAATAATAGCGAAAAACAAACAAAATATTCCCCAGTTATCTGGTCAGCCACCCTTGGAGTTACAGAAACTTAATACCACCTGAGTTTCAAACTACACCACTCTGTCTTTCTCTCTGTCAATTCCCCTGTCTACAAAAATGCACGTGTTCTAAAAAAAAAAAAATAGTATAAGGGTATTCATATCTCCTTTTACACGTGCAGATTATAAAAAAAAAATATATACAACCTAGATTCAATTAGTATTGAACCAGAAATAAAAAACAGATTAGAAAAAATTAAAAACCAACTACAACTTGATCACCTAAATACCGAGGAAAAGAAATCCGTAATCGAAATCTGCCGTAGTTACAAACATTTATTCTTCCCCGATGGAGATACTCTATCATCTACAAACGGGATCACACACCCAATAAAAACAAATCAAAATATACCACCAGTCAACATTCGACCTTATCGTCTGGCACAGATTCACACACAGGAAGTAAAGAATCAAGTGAACGAAATGCTGAAAGACGAAATAATAAGGCCAAGTTCCAGCCCTTGGAATTCTCCTCTGCTAGTCGTCCCAAAGAAAGGAAAACAAAAGTGGAGAGTAGTAGTAGACTACAGAAAACGTAATGAAGTGACTATCGCGGACGCTTATCCGATACCAAATATCGAAGACATCCTTGGACAACTAGGCGATTCAAAGTATTTTACCACATTAGATTTAGCCAGCGGATTTCATGAGATCGAAGTAAGGGAAGAAGATAAAGAGAAGACAGCTTTCAGTATACCAAACGGACATTTCGAGTTCAATAGAATGCCATTTGGACTGCGAAATGCTCCCCCTACTTTTCAGAGGCTGATGAACAAAGTTCTTACTAGTTTACTAGACATAAAATGTCTAGTATACCTAGACGATATAATGATATATGGAAAAAATTTGGATGATCATAATAAAAAACTGACCGAAGTGTTCCAAGCTTTAGATAAATACAACTTAAAAATCCAACTAGATAAATGCAAGTTCTTGGAAAAAGAAGTTATGTACCTGGGGCACATCATTTCAGAATTCGGAGTAAAACCAGACCCAGAAAAGATATCTGCCATTCAAAATATAAAAACCCCAAATTCTCAGAAGCAAATAAAATATTTTTTAGGTTTAGCAGGATATTATAAGAAGTTTATAAAAAACTTTTCAAAAATAGCAAACCCATTAAACAAATTTCTGCGCAAGGACGTTCCATTCCATTGGGACGCATTTTGTGAAGAATCATTCAAACAATTAAATCAAGCAATCATTAATCCACCTATCCTACAATACCCTAACTTTAGCAAAACCTTTTATCTCACAACTGACACTAGCAATGAAGCCATAGGCGCAGTAATCTCGCAAAGAGATTCCGATGGAAATGACTTATCTATAGCATTCGCTAGTAGAATACCAAATTCGGCAGAAAAGAATTACTCTACTATAGAAAAAGAAGCTCTCGCAGTTGTCTGGGCAGTGACACACTTCCGACCTTATGTATACGGACGACACTTCGAAGTTATTACCGACCACAAGCCGCTGGTATGGATGTTTAATTTATAAGATCCTTCGTGAACAATAATGCGCTGGCGTATTAAGCTCGAAGAATATGACTTTACGGTTTCTCATAAAGCCGGACATCTAAATAAGAATGCAGACGCCTTGTCGCGGTTAAACGTAGCTGAAATCAAAGTAGTTACCCGTAGCCAAAGCAAAGTCACGCCAGAGGAACAAGAAAAAGAGAACGAAAACGTAATTGAAGTCTTAGATCCAAATCGAATAAAACAAATAATACACGAATTTCATGACACTCCTTTGGGAGGACACCAAGGAGTAAAGCTCACATTAAATCGAATAAAACAAATAATACACGAATTTCATGACACTCCTTTGGGAGGACACCAAGGAGTAAAGCTCACACTAAAGCGAATAAAAAAAGCATACAAATAGAAAAATATGTACGTAGATATACAAAAATATATTATGTCTTGCGAGTTGTGTCAGAAGAATAAAGTATATACACGTCGCAAAATCCCAATGGTTATCACTACTACAGCAAAAGCTCCTTTCGAAAGGATAGCTCTTGCTGTGGTGGGACCACTCCCAATTACCGAAAACGATAACAAATACATCCTTTCATTCCAGGACGACTTAACCAAATTTGTCCAAGCAGTCGCAATACCCAACCAAGAAGTCCAAACAGTGGCCGAAGCATTAGTAAATCAAATCATTTGTCCATTTGGAATTCCACAAACCATCCTCACAGATCAAGGAACAAATTTCACCAGCGAACTATTCAAAAACGTTTGCAAACTCCTAA
The DNA here is from genome assembly GCA_963082735.1 of Pocota personata. NCBI lineage: Eukaryota > Metazoa > Arthropoda > Insecta > Diptera > Syrphidae > Pocota > Pocota personata. The sequence continues at coordinate 21,061,772 of OY720433.1, forward strand.
AAATACAAAAGACCCAATCAAGTCCATACCATCCACAGTCAAACGGAGCACTTGAAAGATCGCACAGGACGTTAGGCGATTATTTAAGAAACTACGCAAGCAATGGTCAAACCAACTGGGATAAATATATCAGTTACGCTGTATTCTGTTATAATACTACAGAGCACACAAGTACCAACTACAGCCCTTACGAAGCTCTTTTTGGATTTAAACCCCCAATTCCTTCTGTTTTAAATAGACAATAACAACCCACATATAATTATAACGACTACATTACTGATATCAAAGCCAAGTTACAAACCGGTTACAAAATCATCCGCGAAAACCAGTTAAAAGCTAAAGAATTGAAATGTATGAAATTGTAGAAATTCTGTCTCCTGAAAACTCCAAAGTAAAGATAGGTAGGAAAAAATAGGTAGTACATAATAACTTACTAAAGCCTTATACACAGAGAACACACGATGCACACAACACAATAACCACATAAACTACAAAACCAAAACCAGTGGAATCCTCAAAATAAACCCATATTGCAAAGCAATAACGAATGAGGTATATCTTCAAGCGTCAAACGACGTGTACAATATGACCCCTATAACGTACTATTTACAAGAAACACTTACCGAAACCGTGGAAATCCTTACCAACCTATCTCAAATTTCACCCCATGTGATACACGTAGAAAAACTAGATTTAGATAAATATAGCGTTAATATTAAAAACTTAGCTAATACAAACAAATCATTGCTAACATTAATCATATTACTATTAATAAATAAATATTTTAAAATAAAATTGTCAATAAACAGAACAACAATAAACGAAGCTACAGCGCAAGAGAACGCTAACCAAGAGCTTAACGAAATTGTAAATTAATGATTGTAATGTAATTTTCTATTGTAATTAAGAAACATAAGTAATATTACAAATAAGAACAAGTAAAAATGTCAAAAAACGAAACATAAATTTATATATTCTTGCAAAAACAAATATCGTAGATGGTAATAACAACATGTATAATTATAACTTTAGTATAATCATAACTTTAACATATAGTCTAAAAATATTGAAATGTATAATCTTAACCCAAGAAGAAAAAATTTAACTAATGAATCGTAATTTTTCAAATAGATCAAATAAAAATCACCACTCTTGGTCCAGTCGACTCCTACGTCTTTCCCGCCGAAAGATCTCACTCGTAACCTCGTGCGCCTTTCGTATTTTAAGGGGGGAGGACTGTTGTGCCCACACATAATGCTGTGCCCATACAAGACGCAGCGACCTAACCCAATTCGACACATGTCATTCATATCACTATTTCAGTGCAAACATGCAACTGACCTACTGTGGCGACACACATGTCACCCTACCCCATTCCACGAATATGCATCTGACCCACAGCGGCGACACACTTGTGCAGTCACACTGACGCACTCAAGTGCCCGCAACAAATAACCGAAAAGGTCACAAAGTGTCGATTACAAATGTTACGTATTCTTGCGACCACTTGTAAATAAACTAGTGCAAGAATACGCCACATGGATCGAATCCATCAAAGTAGATGACCCATTGACGGTACAATGGTTAAGGTACGAACAATGAGACATAGAGGAAACATCGGAAACGATTGGATGGACAGTGGAGTCTCAACAGCCAAACAGAAAGGTCTTTTCATTCCAACTTCAAAAATCGACTCGCGTATCCATTCGCGCGTTACAACAATAAAAATAATATATAATAATTAAATTTAGTATTATCTCATAATAAACTATCAAATTTAAACATAATCCCCTTTAATTATACTTTATTTATAAATTTTATAATATAAATTAAATCAATATATACTAATTTAATTAATAATTATGTAAATAATAAAATATAGTATTATAAATTATATAATATAAGTATATATATTCATTAATTTACATAATTATTAATTAAATTAATGAATATATATATCAGTGGCGTGGGGTGAAATTTCAAGAGAGGGAAGCCGAAAAAATTTTAAGTAAAATGTTTTATTCAAAACTTACCTTTTTGGTGCTTATTCGAAACACAGACTGAAGATATGCAATCTAAGCCACCTTTGTTATACTCTAAGTCATTGGAATTTACGTAGACAATGAGCTCATCGCATAAAAAAGTGGCTTCGAAAGAAGCCGTTCTGGACAGAATAATCTATATAAGTTATTGATAACTCGGAGCGTTGTTAAATATAAAAAATTTAGCAATTTCAATTATGTACTACCTATTTGTACTCTAAAGCTATCCTACGATTCTTTTTTACGAATTCTTCTAAAACCCTTTCATAAAAATTTGAGTTATTTTTAATTTCTAAAAGAAGGTGCTTTTCGATAGATAAAAGTGCCAAATCTGAGAGTCTTTCTTCTTTGTGGGAATTTCTTAAGTGTGGACTATTTTTAAAGTCGAAAAAGATCTTTCGACAGAGGCCACAGTCAAAGGCAGGGTTAAAAAGATTTCACACAATGTTAGAGCTTGAGAAAAAGTATCTCTATGCATTTCCGCATTAAAATGCTTATAAAATTGGAAAACCTCAAACTTTTTAAGTGAAGGGGCAGTGCATAAAACTTTGAGTTCCTTTTTTTGAAGTAGTAAAATTAAAAATTCTATGAAATAGGGTAATTAAATAAGATATTTTGCAATCCGGCATTGAATTAGAAAAATATTCATATTTTGATTTGTTTAATAAAACAAAGAAAATATATGAACTAAATGAACTATACCTATTCTTATTTGACTTGTAACATTATCTATAATTGCTACAAAAATTCGACTATAATTTGTATTTAAAACAATATTAAGTAGTCGGCGTTTGCGTGGAGGTTCTGAGCAGTTACTTACGCTCTCATAGATTGAGTCAAATGAGTTTAAAAATTCAGAATGAATCCTTAACTCAAAACCCTCGATCTCTTGCTTCGCAAGCTCTATGTCTTCTCTGCAATTGAATAAGACGTTCACTATACGCGAATGAGTCTCTGATACCCCGGAATGCCAGCTCTTGTTTTCCTAGAAGAACTACAGTGTCTATGAAACGCTTCATTAAATCGCGATTGCGATCAACTTTTCTATCATGAGCCTCGTAAGAATTCCCTAAAGAAGTCTCTATGCTATATTCGCCAAATTCATGCGTATATGCTTTTCCGTTTGAATATGTTTTTTGGAAGAATTAACAAAATTGTTAATATCAAAGAAACCTGTGTGACTTCAAACACTAGGAGAATTAGAAAAAAGAAGACAAGGAAAACAAAACATTCTATTTAATTTGCAACTGAAAGAACTGATACCCATCCTTTCGCGTATAATCAATTTTCATTGATGGTGTCGAGCGACCTAGTTCTATAACTTTTTTTTTTTTTACAAAAAAAAAGCTTACTGAACTCGTGGGTTTCTTTTAGAAGAAAATCAGTTAAACAACACTCAAGAAAAACCTCAAACGCCGTTCGAACCACTACATCACCCACTAACTTGATTTTCGCCGGCTTATTTTGTTGCCTACAATAAAAAAAAAAAAAACTCCTTCGAACGAAAACCTTTCTGCTCCACCAATGTTCATCCACAAAAGCCGAGAAATCGCGGGTTATTTTCCTGATTAGCGAATGTATGTTAGACAAAGAAATCGCAAATAAACTTCTACTACATGCCAGAAAAGAATAGAGTTAAAAGTTCGTACTGTGAAGAAATGAATGCATAAGCCGGAAAATGAACGGCTTCTCAAAAAAATTCATTGCACGCTCTCTCGCTAGAGGAGTTCATACTTGTCTCGCCTATGTGTGCGAGTTTGTGTATGAGTGAAAATGAATAAACAACCGAAGCGGTTGCAGCATTTCATCTTCGAGCGTGTATAAAGTTATGAAAAATGGTTTGATGAACAAATAATTGAATGTGATGGTTGACAAGTGGCAAAATAAAAAATTTTGATATTTGAAAAGGGAAGCCGGAAGGAATCGGCTTGCATGCACGCCACGCCACTGATATACATATATATATATATATTCATTAATTTACATAATAATTAATTAAATTAATGAATATATATATATATATATACATATATATATATATATATATATTCATTAATTTACATAATTATTAATTAAATTGTTTTTTTTTATATATATATATATGATTTATATATATAAATAATTTAATTTTAATATAAATTAATTATTTACTCTAAAAAAAAATTTATTTAAAATTAAAAATTATATAATTAAACTATAATTATTTAATATATACAAATTTATAGTATTTATATTATTATTTAAATAAAAAATAGCAATTAATATAAGTAAAGAAACCACTAAAGTATAAAATAATAAATATGTTCCTGCTTGTAAACGTTCAGGTTGATAACCTCATCCTAAAATTAAAAACAATACTGGAATTAATCTACTTTCAAAAAATAAATAAAACAAAAATAAATTTATTATTCCAATTGTTAAAAATAATAATAACAATAAAACATGTAATAAAAATAAATTTGTTTAATTATTAAATTTATTAATTGAATCACTAGCCATTAATATTAAAGAACAAATTCAAAAATTAATAAAACTATTCCATAAGAAAGTAAATCTAATCCTAAAAAATAGGAAATTCTTACTCAATAATTCATAAAATAATTATAAATAATTAAAACAAATACAATCATAAATAATATATTTTGAACCATTCAAAATATATTTTTTATAAAACAAAATGGAAATAATAGTAATATTATAAATAAAATTTGTAACATTGTAAAGTATTAAAAGATTGAAAATAATCATTTCAATATATACGAATTATAGATACTAAAATTGATAATCCTAAAACACCTTCACAAACTCTAAAAGTTATAAAAACTATTCTAAAATAATTTTCATAATTTAATATATTTAAATAAATAAATAATAAATAAAATAAAGATAAAACAATATATTCTAATCTCAAAAGTATTGATAATAAATGATTTCGATTTGAAATAAAAATAAAAATTCCTATTATCATCAAAAAAAGGTAAACCTCAATTAACTAATATTATCATTAGTTTTAATAGTTTAACAAAAACATTGGTCTTGTAAATCAAAAATAAGAAAACATTCTTTTTAAACTTCAAGAAAAAAGAATCATTCTTTATCTTTAATCTCCAAAATTAAAATGTTTATTAAACTATTTCCTGATATTATACAACTTGTACTATATTCATTAACATTAATATTTAGATTTATTTTTTTTACAAATAAGTCATCCTCTCTGTATAGGAATAATACTATTAATTCAAACAATTATAATTTGCTGTATTTCAGGTCTAATAACAAAAAAATTAAGATTTTCATATATATATTAGTTTTATTTATTTATATTACTTCATTAGCTTCAAATGAAATATTTTCATTATCAATAAAATTAACAAAAATAACAATTATTAATTTATTATTATTAATTTTAATTATTTTATTTATAGATAAAATAATTTTTATATTTAATTCAATAAATATTGAAATAAATTCTATTATAAATATTAATTCATATATTAAAGAAAATTCATTAAATTTAAATAAATTATATAATTATCCAACTAATATAATCACTATTTTATTAATTAATTATTTATTAGTTTCATTAATTTCGTACAATAAATTAACTAATGAATACGAATTAATCATCGAATTGAATTATAAAAATTGCAAACAATGCTCTTATTGATTTACCATCACTAATTAACATTTCAATATGATGAAACTTTGGTTCCTTATTAGGATTATGTTTAATTATTAAAATTTTAACAGGTTTATTTTTAGCAATACATTATACAGCCGATATTGAAATATCATTTAATAGAGTAGACCATATTTGTCGAAATGTAAATTATGGTTGATTATTACGAACATTACATGCTAATGGTGAATCATTTTTCTTTATTTGTATTTATTTACATGTAGGACGAGGTATATATTATGGATCTTACTTATTTACTCCAACTTGATTGTCAGGAACAATTATTTTATTTCTAGTAATAGCAACTGCCTTTATAGGTTATGTTCTTCGTTGAGGACGAATATCTTTTTGAGGAGCTATAATAATTACTAATTTATTATCTGCAATTCTTTATTTAGGAATAGATTTAGTACAATGAATTTGAGGAGGATTTGCTGTTGATAATGCAACTTTAACTCATTTTTTTATTTTTCACTTTATCCTTCCTTTCATTGTATTAGCAACCGTTATAATTCATTTATTATTTTTACACCAACCAGGATTAAATTAAAATTTAGATAAAATTCCATTTCATCCTTATTTTAGATATAAAGATATTGCAAGATTTACTGCTATAATATTTTTATTAACTTTATTAACATTATGAAATCCTTACTTATTAGGAGATCCTGATAATTTCATTCCAGCAAATCCTTTAGTAACTAAAATTCATATTCAACCTGAATGATACTTTTTATTTAAATATGCTATTTTACGATTAATTCGTAATAAACTTGGAGGAGTTATTGCATTAGTAATATCAATTGCTATTTTAATAAAGATACCTTTTTATAATTTAAGAAAATTTCGGAGAATTGAATTTTACCTAATTAATCAAATTTTATTTTGAACAATAACTATACGAAAATCCATATGTTATTATATATTTTACATATTCTTTAATATATTTTATACATTATTTAATTAATCCATTAATTTCTAAATGATGAGATAAATTATTAAATTAATAAGATAATGAGCTTGAATAAGCATATGTTTTGAAAACATAAAACAGAAACTTAAATTTTCTATTAACTTTACTAAAATTAATTAACTAAATTAAATTAAATAAATAAATTGTTAATCCAATAAAAAATAATAAATAATTTAAAAGAAAAGGTAAAAATATCTTTCAAGCTAAATATATTAATTTATCATAACGAAAACGAGGTAAAGTTCCACGAACTCAAATAAAAACAAAAGAAACAACAAATTAAAAAAAAAAATTAAATAAATCTCCCCCTAAAAAAAGTAATGAAAATAATAATCTTATAAATAAAATTCTTGCATATTCTGATAAAAAAATTAAAGCAAATTCTCCTCTTCTATATTCAACATTAAACCCAGATACTAATTCCGATTCCCCTTCAGCAAAATCAAATGGTGTACGATTAGTTTCTGCTATATGCAATAGAACAAAAAATCATATATATATTTGATAATAATAAAAATTCAATATATTATAATTATTAATTAAAAATACAAAAGATAATAAAATTAATGCTAAACTAACTTCATAGGAAATTGTTTGAGCTACAGATCGTAATCCCCTTAATAATGCATAATTTGAATTTGATGATCAACCAGCAATTATAACAGTATAAACATCTAATCTTGTACAACATAAAAAAAATAATAAACATAAATTAAAAGAAAATAATTTAATAAAAAAATGTATTTTTATTCTTAATAATAAAGATAAAAATAATGAAAAAATGGGAGAAAAATAATATGAAATATAATTAGATAATAAAGGATAAGTTTGTTCTTTTGTAAATAATTTAATTGTATCACAAAAAGGCTGAGGAATTCCCATTAACCCAACTTTATTTGGACCTTTACGAATTTGAATATAACCTAAAACCTTACGTTCTAATAATGTTAAAAAAACAACTCTTACCAAAACACAAATAATTAATATTAAATCTATAATTAAAAATGAAATAATTTATATATAAAACAAGTACTATTTGTAATAAAAATTACATTTATAAATTCTAAATTTATTACATTAATCTGCCAAAATAGTATATAAATATTAATTATATTCTTTTCTATAAAATAGAATTATTCCTATATTTAATCCTTTCGTACTAAAATATAAAAATTTATTAAAGATAGAAACCAACCTGTCTTACACCGGTTTGAACTCAGATGATGTAAGATTTTAAAAGTCGAACAGACTTTAAATTTAAACGGCTACACCTAAAATTATATCTTAATCCAACATCGAGGTCACAATCTTTTTTATCAATATGAACTCTCCAAAAAAATTACGCTGTTATCTCTAAAGTAACTTAATTTTATAATCGTTAAAAATGAATCAATTATTCGTATATTAATGTTTTAAATTTTAAAAGTTAATATATATATAAAGATTTATAGGGTCTTCTCGTATTTTAAATATATTTTAGCTTTTTGACTAAAAAATGAAATTTTATTATAATTTTAAATGAAACAGTTAATATTTCGTTCAACCATTCATTCCAGCCTCCAATTAAAAGACTAATGATTATGCTACCTTTGCACAGCTTAAATACTGAGGCCATTTAAAAAAAAATCAGTGGGCAGGTTAGACTTTAAATTAATTTCTAAAAGACAGGAGAATATTATTTTTGCCGAATTCTTTAAATAAACTTATCATATATAATTAAATACAAAAACAATAATAATATACTAATTTTATCATTATTAATTTATTTTTAATATTTAAATAAATATTTTAATAATAAATTAAAATATAATAAATAATTTAATACAAAAATTAATTTATACCAAACTTAATAAAAATGTATACTTCTAAACATATGATATTTAAAAATAATACTTATTATTTATAAAAATTTATTTTATAGCTTATCCCATAAAATATTATTTTTAAAAATTATTTAATTAAAATAAATAAATAAATTTTAAAAAACTACATTAAATTTATTTCTTAAAAAACTAGATACCTTTAAAAACGAACAACATTTCATTTCTAATAAATTATTCAAAATAATTTTATAACATTAAATTTTTTAATTTATTAAATCTTTTACAATCGAAAAAAATAATTATAATTATTTTTTATTTAATAAACTCTGATGCACAAGATACAATAAATTAAATTTTCTTTTTTTATAAAAATGTTTTATTATATTTCAATATTATTTCACAATATTAATAAATTATTATTAAAATTATTTATTTTATATATTACATAAAATAATAATATATTATATAAAATAATAGTATAATAAATATATACTAAAACATTTAGCTTTATAATTATATTTAATAATTTATACAATATAATAATAACAAATAATAAATAATTATTAATCAATTTATATTGATTTGCACAAAAATCTTTTCAATGTAAATGAAATACTTTTCTTAATAAGCTTTAAATTGATTCTAGATACACTTTCCAGTACATCTACTATGTTACGACTTATCTTATTTTAATAACAAGAGCAACGGGCAATATTTACATATTTTAGAGCTAAAATCAAATTATTAATCTTTATAAATTTACTATCAAATCCAATTTCATTAAATTTTCATATTGAAATCCATATTAATAAAATTTATTGTAACTCATTTATACTTAAAAATAAACTACACCTTGATTTGATATTAATTTTATTATAAATTATAGAAAACTATTATTCTTATAAAATATTCTAATAACAACGATATATAAATTGAATAACAATTTTGAGTAAGCTACATTGCGGATTATCGATTATAAAACAAGTTCCTCTGAATAGACTAAAATACCGTCAAATATTTTAAGTTTCAAGAATATATCTAATACTACTCAAATAAATTAAATTATATTTTAAATAATAGGATATCTAATCCTAGTTTCTATCTAACATTTTATAGCTTCAATAAAGTTTTTTCTAAAAAATATTAAATAAAATAAAATTTCACTAATAAATAATTTTATATTTTTATAAATATATATTTAACTTTTATTGATAAAATTTATTTATATTATTTGTATAACCGCAGTTGCGGCACAAATTAAGTCAATATTAATTAATATTTCTATTTTTAAATTTCTTAAATTAATAATATTAATTACTGCAAATAAATAAAAATATTTACTTTTTAAATAAATAATAAATCAGACAAAAATTTACATATAATATAAACAAATAATAAATTTTTAAGCCAAAATAAAACTTTTATATAATTTTGTTTAATATTTTTTTAAATTAATACATATAATTAAATTAATAAATAAATAAGATTATAAAGTATAAAATAAATTTTTTTTATTATATAAAAAAATTTATTTTAACTTCTATTAAATATAAAAATTTTATTTTAACTTGAAAAATTATTATTATTAATTTTTAATATAATATCATCTATTAATATATATATATGTATATATATAGATATATATATATATATATTATATTTAAATTTGATAGTTTATTATGAGATAATACCAAATGTAATTATAATATATAATTTATATGTATATATATTTTATAATACTATATTTTATTATTTATATAATTATTAATTAAATTAGTATATATTAATTTAATTTATGTTGTAAAATTTATAAATAATGTTATAATTAAAGGGAATTCTATTAAAATTTTATAGTTTACTGTGAGATAATATTAAATATAATTATTATTATATATCTATATATAAATATTTATAGATTAATTATAACATTATTTATAAATTTTACAACATAAATTAAATTAATATATACCAATTTAAATAATAATTATATAAATAATAAAATATAGTATTATAAAATATATATATATATATATAAATTATATACAATAAACTATCAAATTGTAATATAATTCCCTTTAACTATACGTTTATATATAAATTTTATAATACAAATTAAATTAATATATACTAATTTAATTAATAATTATGTAGATAATAAAATATAGTATTATAAAATCTATATATATATATATATATAAATTATATATAATAATTAAATTTAGTATTATCTCATAATAAACTATCAAATTTAAATATAATCCCCTTTAGTTATGCTTTATTTATAAATTTTATAAAAAAAATAAATTAATATATACTAATTTAATTAATAATTATGTAAATAATAAAATATAGTATTATAAATTATATAATATAAATAAATATATATATATTCATTAATTTACATAATTATTTATTAAATTAATGAATAAAAATTAAAAATATATATATATTTATTAATTTACGTAATTATTAATTAAATTAGTTTTTTTGTAATATATATATATATATGAGTTATATATATAAATAATTTAATTTTAATTCAAATTAATTATTTACTCTAAAAAAAAAATTTAATTTATATAAATAATATATTAATAATTAAATTAATAATATATGTATATATTTATGTATAATATATTTCAATTAAATGGTTATATATATATACATTAATATTTATATATAGTAGTAGATCTTTATTATTTATTTATAATTAAATAAATAATATATATATAAGTATATATGTATATATGTATATATATATATATATATAAATAATAAATAATTAATATTAATATACAAATTTATATAATATAAATATTTAATTTATATTTTAAATTATATTTGAAAATATATTCCTTAATATATTTTTAAATATAATTTAAAATTTATTAAATATTTATATTATATAATTTATATTATATAAATATTTAATGAATAAATAAAATTTTATTATTCATAAAATTATAAAATTTTAATTAAATTTATACTAATTTCAATTACATAAATTTAATCATAATTTTATTTAAAAAAAAAAATATTATATTAGTTTTTTTATTAAAAAAAAAAAAACTAATTTAATTAATAATTATGTAAATTATTGAATTGCCTGATAAAAGGATTACCTTGGAAGGGTAAATTATATAATTAATATTATATTCATTATATTTAATAGAATTAAACTATTTCTAAAAGTATCAACAATTTTTGTGCATCATACACTAAAATAGAAAAAGTTAAGCTAATAAAGCTTTTGGGCTCATACCCCATTTATAAGGGTTTTCATCCTTTTCTTTTTAATTTTTAATAATTCATCAAAAATGTTATTTCTTTTTATTTTAATAATAAGAACAACAACTTCTTTATAACGAACTTCCTTATAACGTAATTCTCTCTACATTTCATTTTGTTCCCCTTGTCCTTCAAAAATATCCCATATGAATTAGGTTCTTTATAATGAAATTCTCTATAGCGAAATTCTCTTTATAAAAAACTAATTTTTTTGGCCCAAAAGCAAAAATGTTTCTTTATAACGAAATGTCAAATTTGAAAACAAAGCTTACTATGATTTTTCATTTCTAATTTTAAAAAGGAAAAGTTCGTGAAACCTTTATACAAAAATGTCGAAGCGCAAGTCTATTTCACTTTCAGAGAAATTATCGATTATTGAAAAAGTTAAAAGGGGAGAAAGAAAAAAAGATGTTCCAGAAAAATTTAGTGTTTCATTTAGTACATTGTTGACAATTTTAAAGAATGAGGTAAAAAATTTAAAGTTTGCCGAAGCAAGTTCAAACAGAAGCCAAAAAAACTAAGAAAAACAATATACGGTAATGTGGACAAAGCAATGTTAAAATGGGTTCAGATAAACAGGAAAAGGAATTTACCGCGGGCTCTTTATCAAACAAAAGGCTAAATATTTTTCTGAATCTTTGGGTCAGCATAATTTTAAAAGCAGTACTGGATAGATAATTTTGGGTAGATAAATTTAAAACACGGTAAGCTAGTAAATTAGAAAATTTTTTGTTTTTGGTTTTAAAAATTAATTTACTCTATAGGTACGGCATCAAACAAAAAACTTTATGTGGGGAAGGGGCTCACGTAGATGATGAAGTGTGTCAAAATTTGATTAAAAATACGCTTCCAAATTTACTGGGGGGATACAGCCCTGAGAATATTTTTAACGTGGATGAGACGGGCCTTCTTTTTAAATGTCTTCCTCAAAAAACACTGGCTTTTAAAAAGGAAAAGTGTCGCGGAGGGAAGAAAAGCAAGAAGAGAGTCACCTTAATGGTTTGCTCAAATATGGCAGGTGATGAAAAATTGAAACTTTTAGTGATTGGGAAAAGTGCAAAGCCTCGTTGTTTTAAAGGAATCCAGTCTTTGCCGGTTGATTATTTCCCCCCCCCATTTGGGTAGGGGATAGAATATACCCGAGGTAGGCATGCCTGTCGTAAGAGGCGACTAAAATCCAATCTCCCTATACCGAGCGTATAGTGAATACAAAATATGCAATTAGCAAAACGAAAAGATACATTACCCCAGGTGGCAGTCCAGCTTTACTAGAAAATCCACCGTCTTCGGAGGTCGGCTCTACGGATTCTGGGGAGAGCCGCTTATTGCAATCCAATGACCGTTTTTCAAAAAGTTCGAGGGTATCTCGATCTCCTCCAACAAGATCGAATAACTACGGGAAAAGAAGTCCACTGGAAGCGCCAGCGCGCGAAATTCAGGACTCAGCGAAATATAACAGCTTTGAGAAGCTTAACGAAATGGATCTACTCTATCAAGAGCTCAAGAAAGAAATAGACTTATTAAAAGAAGAAAATTAGGTCCTAAAGAGCTCACGTATGGAGAAGGAACGCGAATGTACTCCAGCACGCTTAGCTAGTCGGGAATATCACACCGACGAAGAAGAGCTAGCACGCGAAACGTGTCGAGTCACAAAGAAGAGACCTAGTAAGAAACGGAGAGCCGGCTCTTTGCCCGAAGTAGAGTCCCTAAAAGAAAAAGAGAAAGAAGAGCACAAAGAACCGCAAGAAGAGCAACCTCGAGCGCAATCTCGTCCACCCCCACCAATTAACATCGTCGGGTTAACGGAATTTAATAAGATGCAAAGCCTTCTTAAAGGAACTTTAACATCGAAATATAAGGTTACGTCTTTGAGGGACAATGCGTGGAAAATTAACGTCGATGAATACAACGACTACCAAGCCGTGTCCCAAAAGTTAAATACCGACAAAATTGAGTGGTATACTTTCGAAATCAAGTCAGAAAGGCCACATCGTGTTGTTGCAAGGGAACTCCACCCCTCATGAACTAAAGAAGAGGTTGTGACTGACCTTCAAGACAAAGGCTTTAAAATTCTTGATGCCGTTAATATTATCAAAAAGAAGAAGCAACAAACGGAAATAGATAAAGACATCTTGGTAAAGCGTGGACTTCCGCTCTTTATGCTTACCTTCGATAAGTCCGACAATATCGACGATATCTACCGAATTGGGACCATACTAAATATCATAGTCAAAATCGAGCCAATGCGTAGAAATATAAGAATGATTCCGCAGTGCAAACGGTGCCAAGGACATACGCAAATGTACTGCAAAAAAGAAACGCGATGTGTGAAAAGCGCTGGAAATCACCTCTCCCAAGTTTGTGGAGTAAACAAACAAACCCCGCAACCTGTGCTAATTGCAAGGGAAAGCACCCGGCAAATTATAGAGGCAATGAGTGACAAAAACGAAGAGGTGCGCTCCTTAAGCAAAATCAAAACCGCAAACTAATCCAATGCGTAAGGTCGCGGAGGAGAAAGAATGCAAATTAAAACTAAAAAAAAAGCAAAAGAAAAGCCCTCGACCTCTGTTCTTAAAAGAAACGGTACAGAAAAGTTACCATTGGAAAAGCGACCGGGTAATGACCTTCGAACAGCAGGAGTGCAGACTTACTGCTCAGGCTGCTGCATCCGAAATACCAAAAAATATTGAAATTTCGAAAAACCCTGTTTCTCAGTTATTCTAGAGAAACTTGAAGAACAAAGCAAAATAAATAAAATTATTCTCGATAGGCTGGTTAAGCTCGAAAGTAATTCAGGAAAAACGCGTACTCCAACTAGATTATGAATGAAAAACGAATGTTAAAAATATGTACTTGGAATGCAAACGGACTTTTGCAAAACCTTGACGAATTGGAAATATTCTTGCGTGAAAAAGATATCGATATTTGTTTGATTTCTGAAAGCCACGTAAAAAAATAGATCGCATTTAAAAATAAAAGGCTATAATGATTACCACGCTTGTCACCCTTCAGGAAAAGCGAGAAGCGGATCATCATTGTTTATTAAAGACTGCATCGAACAATCCGAAGACCTAAAGATAGAGCTTGAAACTTTGCAACTGTGCACGATTCGAGTAAAAAATAGTCCGCGTACTCCTAAAATCTCATCTATCATCTACTACCCACAGCGTTCCGCGCTTGAAAAAAGTGATTTTACTAACTTGTTTAAATTGCTGAAACCTAATTTCATTATTGGCGGCGATTTTAATGCGAAACATACATTCTGGAGCTCAAGACGCAGCTCACAAAAAGGCAGAATGCTCTATGAGGCAGGTATGGAGTACAGTTGTGATTTCCATTCGACGTGTAAACCGACCTACTGGTCGGTCGAAAATACCTGACCTGATCGACTTTTTCGTCGTGAAAGGAACTTCTACCAACCACATTAAAGTTGAAAAGAGCTTTGATCTGTCGTCTGACCATTCCCCAGTTTTTTTTTTATGATATGCACGTGTTAAAGGGGATATGAATACCCTTATACTAATTTTTATAACACGTGCGTTTTTGTGGAAAGGAAGAGACAGAGAGAAAGACAGAGTGGCGTGGTTTGAAACTCAGGTGGTATTAAGTTTCTGTAAACTCCAAGGGTGGCTGTCCAGATAACTGCGGAGTATTTTGCTTTGTTTTTCGCTATTATTGTCGTTGCTTATGATTCACTGTATTGCTTTCCGTCCTCCTGATGTCATCATCACGATCAAGTTGCATTTTGGCCATATGACCACCCTACTGCCAGTGTTATGCCTTCACAGTAGAGTTGTCTTAGCTTTCGCAAGTGATCGACTTTTTTATTTATTTCATGCAAAATAAATAGATGATTCTTGACATCAGGATTCGAACCATAAATCAACAGCGTGACAAGCGATGATGTTACCACTACACCACGGCCACCCTTTGTTTTGACTTTGGGCGAAAAACTAGTCTATACCTTAGAG